>OZ038386.1:11680112-12280112 GCA_964036045.1 Eutreptiella sp. 'Long Island Sound 2002'
GCATCTGTCCGGTGCATCCATCCTTATGGCGTCTCATGCTCTTTTGAGACAGAACCAACCGTGACAGTGCATACTGGCAGTCCTCAGTTAGATTAGGGTGAGGCAGGCCAGGGGCGCTGTGCGAGGGGGCGGTACCAAGAAGCAAAAGGTGGGTCATACGATACGCTGGCCCACAGGAGTGCAGTTTCTGAGTGGCAAAGTGGTGTACGCACTGGTCCCAGCAACGTATCCGGGGTTCTCCCGAGCAGATTGGCGCCGTCTTGCAGCAGCTGGTGCTGCTGGCCAACTCTAGCAGGATCTCACAGCTGTCTGGCTGCTGAAATCGTCAACTGTGTACAGGGACAAGCCTGTGTGTTGAGTTGTGGGATTGGGATGAGAATGCATGTGTGGTTTTATGCATGCTGTTATCTGCTCCAGTGGATGACTAATTTCGCCCTCCAGCTCCCCTGGTCTGTAATCAATTGGGACATGACTGGCACTTCAATGAGCTGGAAACTGTTCCTTTCGATATTCCTGAGTTGCATTATTCTTCTTCAGTTCATGCATACTGGGAAGCCTACGGGCGTGGCAGTCTCCCACTGCATAGCCTGGTTTCAGACTCAGCTAATCCTCACTGCGTGTCAGATCCGCTACCACGGCCATTGTGGGATCATCGTAGCACTGGACAGCTCTGAACCTTGATCCCGGGAGGTTGTCTCAAGTAGTTCACACAAATGATGCTTTCTTTTGCTCCCATTGCTCATGTGTTGCACGCAAACAAACTGTTCAACCCTGTGCAAAGGGTGGAACATACACAGGAGGAGACAAGAGGATGCCGATACAGTTCTTAGTTGTCATGCATAGCACTAGACAACGCGTCCCCACAGGCACCCATGATCCACTAAAATTCACTGGGCAGTGTGCACATAAATGTGTATACATGACCAAACAGGCACCTTCTGCCGTACAAGGTGCTGGCCAAGCACAATCTGTTGCCAAAGTGTTGGAAGAGGGTGGCGGCCTTCTGGGACATGGCACATTTGAATTGCCACCCATTTACCCATTTTTTACCATTTTAACCCATTTTCACCCGTTTTTGTTCCACGTCTTTTGTCACAGGTGGATGCTAGATTATGATGAGGGGGAATCACCGGATGTCTTGTGCATTCACACTGCAACAAATGTGCACGTGGGTTGTTACACTCTCCTAAGCCGATTCCACCCTTCATGGCCACCGTCTTGCTATCTCTAGTAAACAACATCCTTATGGATTCTCTTTCAGCCAGCACTTGAACTCTGCAACCACGCTCTAGGATCATCGCGAATCATTAGCACGGCTCATTAATAACAACCCGCATAGGGCTGCTACAAGTTGGGCCCCAACCGGGTGCCCACCTAGCTCCATCTATGTGCTTCCCAAATGGTCACTCCGTCCCTGTGAGCTTGGAGGAGGAGAAAGGCATCGCAATTCGTAGCAACCGCCATGCCACAATTTGAAGGGCACACAAATGGACCTTTGACGTTGTCAAGGTTGAGCGCTATATGGCCACCAACCACTAGGGATATGAAGAACCTTGTGACGCCTACAGAAATGCAAGTTGGTTTCCTCCCTTCCTCCCCGGCCGGGTTTCATTGCGTGGGCACTGCAATGCACAAAGTGCTCACGCAGTGTGCACACAATGCATAGACATTCCCGAGAATTCAACTTCCTTTTGATGTGGACCCAAGTGCAAAAAAAGACTAAAATTGAAGTTTTTTGTTGCTACAAGAGCAACCCAACAACCACCATTACTATTAAGGAGGTGATGCATGTAGCCTTTCAAGCACGCCAACGCCAACGCCACTCCACATGAAGCAGAAGCTAGATAGGTGGTTTATGCCTACGTTAGAACTCAACTACAAGATAGGGGTTAAGGAGGCATTCCCACTTGGGTTCCCCTGACAGAATGCCGTGCATGCAATGCAAAGTTTTGTATGTTGGCAAGTACTCAAACCCTAGTTTTGGCCCCTTTCCACAAGTTTTTTGTTCCATACCGGGTTTTTTTTTTTAGCTTCCTATGCATTTGGGATGTGGCGTACTTGAATTGTCACCCATTTTTACCCATTGTCAACCAATTTTACCCATTCTCCATCCCCTTTCTCTCCCCACCATGGGGACTCTGAGAAGGCAGGGGTCATGTAGCCATATTGATTGTTTTTTGGAAGGATATCCACCCGTCATACCCCGATGTCTCTCTTGGTTCTCTTCCTCGTCTAGTGAAGTGCATTTACTGGGTTGGGCAGGGGTACCGCAAGCCCAAGGATGTGATTCCTCCCCTCCAGTGGCAACATTGAGCCAACTATTGGCCCCGAGATTGCTCGCTTTCATGCTAGCAAAATTGAACAGTTCGCAAAGCAATGGGCAAAGGCTGCAAAATGTGCAGGCCAAAGGCCTCTTACGGCCTACATGTCTTGCCCACTCAACCATCAGCTTCCAACTCAAGTTCTAGCTGTAGCTCTAGCTCTTCCGCGAGTATTGGTTCGGGTATTCCAAAACCTAAGGCAAAGCCACACCATCCCGTCAACACACATGCGAACACATACAAGACCAGATACACATCACACCTACACACCACATGTGGCAACAGCACATCTCCGAAACAACATAGACTGATTGTGCCACGCAGCGAGTTACCTTGCTGCAGAACTATTGCAGAACTATTGCAGAACTATTGCAGCTTCGTCAAAAAAGAAAGGGAAAAAAAAGAAAATATGGATTTGTTTGCCAAAATTGCAGCCTGTTGGCAATCAGTATTTTCAGTTGCGGGCCCGGCGCTATATTTCACCCACTGTGAAAACATGTGTCCAAAGACTATCCACAATGCTCGTAGGCACCTCCCGTTGACAAGCTTTGAGCGGGCACAAATCGTCAATTCCGTACTCATCCCCATGTGGGTGTATAAGAGTCTCTTTATGTGGGATGTGTGTTGGGGCAACCGCATGGAGACCGCCTTCGAAGAGTTTGTCCTTCAGGCTCCCCGCGTGGAAAAGTACCTGCAGTACCGCCTCTACACGGACGTCACCGAAGGGGGACTGGGCCTCCACAGTGCGTCCTGGGCCGGTTTATGCGCCCTTATTCAGCTAGTCCAACGGGCCTTGCGAGTTCCACACAGGCCTATGACGAGGCATACCAACTCAGGTCATCTCCCACACATGGTGGAGAAGTACCGCAAAATCCTGCTGTCCTTTGGTATGGAAATGGGGCGCCTCCCTCGCGCCGGCCAATCGACAGGTCGAAAGGCACCCAAACGGGCCCACGATGACCTCGAGTCACTCTTCGATGATGAGGACTCCGACGATTGTAGGTTTGAGTCGCTTGTACCCCACCAGTACCTCCAATCCCTGCGTCCCAAGAGCGGCACCAGTCCCGTGCAACCCAACGTTGAGCAGTCAGGCCGTGCCTGGCACCAACAGGGGCAACCCACGGGGTCAACGTGGTACAGTGACGGCAGCCTGTTGGAAGGGCGTGCTGGCACAGGGGTGGTCAACGGACCTATGCGCATCCAGGCGAGAGTACCGGGCCCGCAGACAATTTATAGGGCAGAAATGTACGGCGTATGGATCGCGGCGTGCCTAGCCCAACCGGGGGACTCCATCGTGCTTGACAACCGGGCTGCGGCTCGATGCGTCTCCAAGCCACCCAGCCCACAATCGTCCGACTATGATTTGCACAAAGCAGCGTACCAGCTTATCTCCACCAAGGCACTCCAAGTGCGTTGGGCACGTGGGCACCGGGACCCTAAAAAGGCGCATAGTTTGCAAGATTATCAGGACAGGATTGGCAACAAATTGGCCGACCTCGCAGCCCGAGCGGGCAGTACCATGCACCCTTGCCGTGGTCTGGGCAGCACATCACCCGCGGATATCCTCTTGAACAGCCATGTAATGCCGTCCCCTGCCCGTAAGTGGATCATCAAATCACGCCCCCAGAAGCTGGTACACGAGGCGCATTGGACGTCATGGCTGCCTTTGCGCGCGGTCAACCGAGATAAGTGGGGTCCATGGCTGTGGGGGACACTGCGATTGCCGGGGTATGGGGCACCCTGGGAAACCGGGCCGGTGCTGTGCCCACGGTGTGGACAGCGCCATGGCCTTGCAGTGCAGGAGTGCCTCTTGTCATGCCCCTCCGAATCCCGGTTTTGGGACATTTGGACCGACGCATGGGAGACATGGAAACCGGAGGCAACCAAGTGGCGACAAACGGCGTCCGCAGACGAACTGCGCATGTGCACCCGCTTGCAGTTCCCACACTCCCTTCAACGATCCTTCCTTCCAGTCCAGGCGCACTGGAGGGTGGTAGTTGCCACATGGCACTTCCACGTATTCCAGCGATTGCAGGCGTGGGTCGTTGACAAGCTGCAGCACGCCCCAACTTTCGTCAGCAATAAGCGGCCCACGCACATCGTCCCACCTGTTGCTGGGGCCCTGCCGCAGGTAGCTAAACCTACGGCCCGCAACATTTGGAACCACGTGAGAGGCGTACTGTCGATCCCGCCGCGATCAGAGCCACGTTTCACAGATACTGCGCCCACGGTGGAGGAACTTCGGTGGCAATTGACACAAGCGGTCACCACTGCCGAGCGCACGTGGGTCTTGGAGGCCATGGCCCGGCACCACCATGTAGCACCGCCGCGCAAACGGCCCAGAGAACCGTCACCGCCACCGGCACAGGCTCCGGCCTCACCGCCGCGCGAGTCTCGTGAAATTCATGCCGGACCCTTCCTGGAACAGGCCAGGCGGGTCATGCTACACGCCCAAATGCAGGCCGCACGACTCTGCCTGGAAGAGGTGGCGCAGGCACTTGCCCGGCAAGCCGTCACACAGAAGTCCCTCTTCTTGGCACACCACCACGAGCACTTGTGCCGGCAAGCGTACTTCCTCTACAAGGAACACACGACGCGGTGGTATGTAGAAGCGCAACAGGCGGTCTACCACTTGTCCTGGATGGCGGATTCTCGCCGACTACGCTTCCGCCAGTGGCGAACGGCTGTACTCCTCGAGGCACGGTCCACGGTGTCGCGCAAGCTCGCCGTGGCATCCTCGTGTTGGGAGCAGGCACATGTTTCGCTGTCCACCGGCATCCAAGCGGAAGAAGCATCCGAATGGCGGCATATGTCCCAAGTGCACGCGGTGACCCTTACGGCCTTACGGCGGACGATTTTGTCGGACCCGCGATGGGACATCCGAGGGGCCACCGCACAGCGCATGAAGCGCTTGCGGGACGAGAACCCACCCGAGGTTCCTAGTGATCTCCAGGATATGGAAATCCCGCTGGAGGACATGGGCGATGTCATAGTCTTGACTGGATTGTAACACCCCGAGAGGTCCGGGAGGACGCGCATACCCGTGCAAACGGGGCGACAGGGGTGGGGCAAGGCGCAGGACTCGTTCCTCCCGCCACCCCGCCGCAGCCGTCTTGGTGAGGGTAGGTCATACCAAACCCATACCCAAAGTCGGCCCTGTCACTGACCCATGACCTGCTATGTGTACTCTCAATGGACACTTGGTGGAACTTCGGTCACGAGTTAAAAAAAAAAAAATGCTCGTAGGCACCTGGACCCCCCCCCTTTTGTGGACGCAGAATTTCCCAATGAAGATTTCAAAGCTCGATAGGACAGAGGTGGGGCTGTCCTCAGGCAACAGGTGCAGCAGTCATGAAGCAGAGCAGGCCACTTGGTCGTACAAGGTATGACAGCCGGTGAGAGGCCAATGCCAAACTGCGCCGGTGAGCGGTGGTGGATGGTGCATGGTGAGTGGCATACAGTGGTGAGTACATACGGCTGGTGCAGCGTGCTATTCGCCGAGAGATGGGACATTCGCCAAAAGCCCAAATGCCATGGCCAGTAACCAACGCCAGTGTATGCCAGTGAAGCCACGTCCCCACAACTGTGTGTCATGCCCCCCACAACTGTCTCCCACCCCCCTGTGTGTCACACCCCAACAACTGTATGTCACGCCCCCGCAACTGTGTGTGCAGTGAAGCAACAGTCGCTTTAAGGGCAGCATGAATGCATGCCGTTGCTCATGTTCAGGTTCTTTCTTTTTGAAAAGGTGGACACGATTCTTCTCAACAACAGCGACATGAAACGGCGAAATTCTGAGGAATCGCCACTCAATCTTCACGGATGCCAGCGCGTGGTGCTGTTCGATGGCCTGTGTGTGTTATGCAACGGGTGCATGGACTTTTTGCTGAAGCACGACATTGAGAAACGGCTCACATTTGGACAAATGCAATCCCCTCAGGGGCAGAAGCTGCTGCAGGAATTGGGCATCACGATGGACGTATGTTCTCCCCTGCTGCCCCCTTTCCCACAGCGTCAGCTTCTTTGAACAACACAGTTGTATTTTCTGACACGTGCCATCTGACTACCATCCGACCGCACTGCAGTGAATTTTGCTTATGGTTGACCTATCGTCGTTGTACCCTAGCGGTTACATACCCGTGCCCGGGGCCTAGAGGGCCGGTACAAGCCCTGTAGTGGCTCGTAATGCGTGGGTTTCGTGATGTGATCAATGTAGATCTCCCTACCGTCCACAGTCGTCGCTGCCCTAACCTGACATTATGCCTCAAATTTTGTGGGCACGTATGTGTTGGCCACAGCAAATTATGATTGAAAAAATATAGCAGCTGCCACGGTCAGTTTTGAGAAAGAGAGGGCCCCGTTGAACCCCCCCCCTGCAAAGTGGGGGGGGGGGGGCGTCACTTGCCCCAAAATTCCATGGCGCCGAAGGGGCAAAGGAATGATTTCCTCTCGGTACAATGTAGTTGTAGTAGAAAGGTGCAGCCAGGCAGGGCACTGGGCAGTGGATCCCGTCAAATGCCCCCCCAAATTGGTGTCTGCCGTCGGAATTCATCGCCCTGTTGCACCCTGGAAGGGGAGGAGGGGCGTCGAAGAAGCCCATCTAAACTCAAGCTTAGATACCCATGCCCTCTTACACCGTCTGATTTTTCGGGGGGGGGGGGGGTGTCAGCAGGCCAGACGGGGGCTGGGCCTCCCCCAAGTGGTCTCGTGCGCGAACCTTGCCAGGGAATAGGAGCTCAGGGAGGGGCTGGTCGGCGCAAAGGTAAAGCGCCAACAATCTAAATATTTGACGGTTCTTAGCACTTGCCGCCAAAAAAGGCCCGGCAGAGCGCTTTTTGGAGATGGGGTTGCTGGTGCCCCCCTGTTTCTTGAGCCTACTCCATGTGGACCCGGTGCTGGTTTTGAGGGCAAAGAGGGCACGACCAGGCTACCCCTGAGCCAAAAAGGCTGCCACTCCATTCTATGGGCTGCCGTCCCACCGGTTGAAGAAAAGATCAATGTCAACACTCAGATCCGCCCTAAACATGGGTCAATTCACACTGTTGACATGCCGTCCCTCCATCCAATGTGTTTGGGGGGTTGACAGTACCAGCGGGGGGAAAAACACGCTGGAAATTCTAGAAATATTAATTGTGTCCAAAGATGGGGACACAATTGATCACCAAGTTTTAAGGATTGGTACATATTTCATCGCACCAATTTTCAGGAGACATGAGTGTTTGCCTGTCAGCCACCATTGCTTTGCCCACGTATGTTGTGTACCCTGAAATACATTTCGCCACAGCTGTTCCTTCCCAACAATTTCCTGCCCATTGGGTCTACATTTGGATAAAAAAAACCACCCCCAAAATGGTGGCTCAGGTGCATATCAGCAACCATCCAGCACTGCAGCCCTGAAAGCTCTTTACAGTAAGCACCCTTGGATGAGACAAAGGGGATTTTCTGAAATCGGGACGCAATTAATACCCTTGTTTTTGGGGACTGGGGCACATCAAATAGCGGTATATTTTGCTGAGTGGCATTTTTTCCGAGGCATTTTTTCACCTGGCCGGTACCAAACAACACAAGATCTTGTGCGCCCAGCGGTGCATTCAAAGGCAACCACTCGCATGTGTTGGGCCCTTGTAAATTGCGGTGCACCTTTCGGTTGTTGCACAGTTCCTCTTGTTGGTCCTCCTCAGCCCCTGTTTCGTGATGCTTCCCCACGTTTAAAGTGCACCAGTTCCATGGGCCGTGTGTGCCGTGTGTGTGTGTATGGGACCTCCTCTGGCCAAGGCGCACAGGCACCACCAACAGCTCATGTCTTGGCTTAGATCTGGATGGTGATGGTGAGGGCCCCCTTGCGACACTAAGCCTCCGGTGTATCCCGCGTTTTTTGATCCATTGTACCTGGCGAGCACCTGCAAAGGTGCCCCTGAAGGATAACAAAAGGAGAGGGACGGTTCGGCGGCGCCTGGCCCCGTTCACCTTAAAGTCGCACCCCGTGGCCACCGTTCGCCGCCATGGCCAGAGATGCAGGACCACCCTCTACCTCCTGACCTCGTGTGCCCACACTGCGTTCTTTGTCACCCCCGCAGAGCGCTATGAAGCAGTTCGTGTTCGTGGAAGACGGCAAGTGCTACCGCGGGTCCTCCGCTGCTTTGCACATTGCGCGACATTTGCGCTGGCCGTTTCCAATTATGTTCCTTTTTCTGGCCGTGCCCCCTTTTATTCGCGACGGAGGTGTGCGTGTGACTGCACTTGACCCCCCCCCCCCCGCATGCACAATGCCAAAGCATCAAGTCACGCGCATCGTGTTGTGATATCCGGCCAGCGAAACCCAATTGCGGATGCCAATTTTGTGATACTGTGGGAAGGGGTCGCAGCAGACACCATCTTTGACACAGTGGGTGCAAGTCGTGACGCCATTGGCACGGCTCTCTGGGAGGGGGGGGGGGGGGGGGGCTCAAAGGGCAGCCCCACCAGGACTTTCAACAGCTAAATGATCCAACAAGCAGCATTTCAGTGTGGGAGCAAAGGTTGTGGACACGGCAATTCCAACGAATTCGAACACAAGCTTTTTTCGAAACACCAGCCGTCCGACCCTTACGGGCGTTTCGAGTGGGGCTGCCCTTAGTCAACTGATTTTTTGTAACATTACCAGCCAACCGCTGGCAGTAAGGCACCAAGGTGTGGGTGTGGGTGTGGTGCTTCGTGGGGTGACTGATTGAAATCATCCATTTGCTTTCTGCCTCTCTGTCACAGTTTACGGTTGTGTAGCTTCCAACCGGTACAAATGGTTCGGAAAGCTGGATGCATGTAGAAAGCCTGATGCTGAGCTCCGAGCGCGGTTCATTGAGTACCAGGACGAAAGCTGAGGTTGGGTGGCACCGGAGGACCGCCGCCGTTTGGTTGAGAGAGGAGGCACGTGACCAACAAGAGTGCCTCACGAGGGTGCGCTGAGGCCCGGTTGGCGTAGACCGGCACTACCATGGAATGTTGCCCAAAAGCGATCATCGAGGCCGTAGCATCACGAATGGGTGGCCAATTGTTGTGTTTGGGTGAAATTAACAATGTTGGGGTCTAAGAGTGGGCAGCAGGGTACCTTTTGCCTTCGACAATATCGGTGAGACTATGTTTTGCCTCCTTTGCCTCCTTTTTTTATTTATTGGACTGTGAGAGCCCTGCCATGTGTCCATGCATTTTGATGTTGCTTGATTGAGATAAATCATTTTGTGTGTGCCCGTACACATGACGAAGTACATGTACATCCGGGCCCCTGTTCTGCCATAGCTATATTTTATTGGGAGCACCTCCATTCCCCCCGCCGCTTTTTTTCAATCAGTGTACTGCCAGTGTGCACATGTACGCGCCTCTTTTCAGGGCTGTGAGAGCCGTGGCCCTTTATCTGTCACGGAACGGCCTCCTTGGCAGGGGGTGTCGGCAGCTGCAACCATCGATTCCCTAGGGATGAGGTCCTTGGAATGCAGTGGACGGTTGTTGCATGCTAACCCCTTGGGCCACCACGTTCCCAGAACACAATAGCCCCAACAGAGGGGGAACGAAGGAAATGCAGGGGACTGGAGGCCTGGATTGTGACACGTTGTCACTGGCTCAGGGTTTTCCCACAGCAGTATCTGCAACATGCAGCAAGATGCCACCGGCCCACTGCATCGGGTTGTGGGTGGGCTACACAGCAAGTAACTTCACTTGGATCAAACGGGGAAGGCAGAGCATCAGCTATTGATCGACCAACGGCTCGGCACATTCAATTCATCTCCCTCCCCCCCACCCGACCGATGATGATGGGAGGCACCAAGACCCCATCCAAAAGACACGCCGGCAGGCCGAAGGGGCTGGACTCGGGCAGATGGCTGTCTGTGGGAGGATTGTCATCGAAATTGTCCGACCTGCTCACTGCACTCAACGATGCCTTCCACAGCCCCCACCCCCCCCCTACGAAGGTGCATCTCCCTTTGGGCATGATCTTGCCATCGCGCTGTGCACAGCTTCCTCGTGGTTTCTGAGGTTCTGCACAGCGCCAGCATCCCTCGTATGCCTGCTCATCAGCGTTTTCCCACAGGCCACCGTCCTCTTTTGCGACAGAAAGGTAGCCTGAGGGGCGGTCCTGCCACACGGCCCTAACCCCCCCCCTTCCCCGGTCACCCCGGCTGAAAGTCCGGGAGCCCTGGCATTTTCGTGGTGCACACTGGCCCTGCCGGACTCCCCGCCGACGGCCCCAGCGTGATCACCCAGCAGGTCCCCACTCCCTGCTGTCCTGTGGAGCCGCCGCTCGCACCACATCTGACTCTAACCGTTCCCCCACTGCTTCATGTGTATTTGTAGTCAACGGTCAAAGTAAGATGGAAAATGGGAAACACCTCCTGTGGGCAGTTTATAAAGCAAAAGAGACGCCACGTGTGTTGATCCTGGCGTTGAGGCTCAGCCCGACTACTTCGATGGGCTGTATTGGTTTTGGTACCTAACTGCGTGGGTCTGCATGTGCCATTAAGGGGAGAGGGTTGGTGTGCAGTGTTAGTAGGCTGATCGGTGGCGTATGCATTGCCCGGTGTCCGGCATCGCTGGCGCCAACATCCCAAGGCTCGGTGGAGTGCTTCGTGGCAATCATCGATTTCCGCTCCCCTCTCGGGGACGTGGTTGGATACAGGCTGTGTGTCACATGCGCTTCGGGTGTTGTTAAGGCTCAGCGTTTTTTGGCACAACAATGTCAACAACAGCACGTGGTCTGCCAGCCTGCACCCCGTTTTCCTACCGCTACTGATCCATTGCCCATGGAGGTCGGTCTCATGCACTCCTGCTGGAGTGTTACCTTTGCACATTCTCGTGCACAGAGCGTGTGCATCATCTCTGCTGAACCACGGAACGCGCTGCTTTCGACTTGCTGTACACACGGGGTTGGGGGGCGGGGGGGGGGGGGAGCTAAGTTGGGCACGTTCTTGTCTTCTCAATGGCCTCACGAATACATATCTACAGGGATACGAGGGATGAGAGGGCTGTGAAACTTGCACATGCCAAGGTGTCAGGACAGGACATTCATCAAGGGGGCATTCAAGTGTGCCTCCACGTATGTCTGGTCTCACATTGTCTCTGGTTGGGATGTGTTTGACGTACAGGAAACACGTGGTGTCCTGCCCTTTTGGTTCAGTGTTGTAGCCTTTGTTGTATTGTCATGTGAACCCCATGTGGTGCCACTGGCCCCCAGCAGTGGCGAAGGCGTTGGAGGAATACCGGAAATTAAAGAAACGTTTTGATGGCATAGGCCAAAGTGGTGTGATTGCAGGGGAAGGAGGCATTTTATGTGGCGCGCCACAGAGGCACGACCCCAAAAAAGCACAAACCACGGCAAGTAGCAGCACTTGTCCGCACGATATTGGCATCACGCTTTCAATGGTGTCAATCGAAAGGGCGGTCAAACTGCCCGTTTGTCTTCATCCAAGGGGCCAATAAAAATGGATGTGCCTTACAGCACGCCTGGGTCACGATGTTGTTGCTGCACAACGCCGTTTTGGACCCCGCCGCTGTGTCAAATTTCATTGGCAGCCCAGGGCACGTCCAGCTCTGACCCAAGGGGGGTGGCACAAAACTGGGGTATTGCGCATGGTTCAGGAGGTCGTCCGATTGATGTGATCGACAATGTGTAGCATAGCATGTGGCGTGTCATGCTGTGGTAGTTGATCAGCGCTTGTTGGGTCTGATGAGGAGGTCATTCACTTTTGTGGGTGGGGTCTAAATGATGCGTGACAGGGCAAAAGATGAATGCATCTCTGAATCCGAAGCTGACACACCCTCTCCAACAACGAGGGTGCTCTTAGCGCGATGAGCGGGCGTCGCAGCAGCCCCTCAATGTTTCATATACTCCAAAATTTTTCTCATTTTCTCTGGTGACTTGAGCCTAGTGCAAGTGTCAACACGACTCGCCCTGTACCACAGTCGGTCACCAAGGGGCCGAGCTGGAGGGATGAAGTGCTGTGGTCAGCGAATTTCCGCACACTTTCGCATATGTTTTCGCAGTCCTCCTCAGAAAAGTGCCTGTGAACAAAATTCCAAGTCATATTGGCCGACGATATTCAGTGTGTGAGTGTCAACTGTTGGGAGCACCCGGCTCCCGTGGGAAAGGACAACGTGGCAGTCCGAAGAACATAAGATTGTAATCGGCCAGGACCACAAAGAGGGGGCGTTTGCTGGTTGGTTCACCAACGACAACACCTGCAGACCCCCGCACCCGTGCCACACAGTCTGACGCCCGTCGCATCAACAGATGGATGGAAGAGGGATCGGATTCATAGACACTCACTTGGGGGGCAGACACAATTGCGAGGGGTGCCGTAGTGGGGCAGAAGGCACGTTGGTGTGTTCAGGGGATTGTGTGGATGACCCCCTGATTTCCCCTTTTTGTTTGGGCCATGGTTGTTGTGGTCCCTACTGACAAGCGGTTCCCCAGTGTGTGGCGAATGACATGCTCAGCTGCTGTGTTTGATGGAAAGAGAATGGCATCCAGTAGTGCATGGCTGGACCTGCTGCGTGGAGGTGTCCCGTGTGTGTGCCATGCTGGGGGAGCAAGCGTTCCGGCCAACAGCACCTGTGATAAAGGGGTGCTCTGTTGATGAACAAATGGAAAGAATCCTTGTAAACATGGACCCATGTACCCCAGGGAAACAATGTGAGTGACCCACCACCACCACCACCACCACCACCATATTGGCATGTTGGCTTTGGTCGCCACATATCACACAGCGGGGAGGGGCACATGGGGGGGGGGGGGGGGGCAGGGACTTGCTTTAATTTTCATTCCGACGGGGGGGGGGGGACCCCTCCCCTCTGGACCCCCTCCCCCCTCCCCCCCCCCGCTCAAGCAAGTCCCTGGGGGGGGGGGGGGAGTTACATCCACCTTTGGCAGGGGAGGGGGGGCTGGAGTATTACAGAGAGTTTAAGTGAAATCCATGAATGAATGATGATGTGCGCCATATGCACAGGGCTCACCAAGCCTCCAAACCCGATGGTACCAAGTGTGCCCCCTCCCCTTCGTCATCCCCCTGTCGTCGTGCGACCAGGACTTCCATGCCGTAAGTGCCATGCCACCGCAGGCGGTGAGAACCTCCACGCACATGGGGCTGGTTCTCATGTTGGCCTGCGCTGTGGTGTGGGCGGCTCCAGCGTCGCGTAGGACTTGGCTGCAATTGCAAAGCCAAGTCGCCCGCGCACGGCCGCATGTGCCGCATTTCGCCCACGGCAGGCGGCGCGTCACCGCCCCGCGCCCTGTGCAGTCGAGCCCCCTCCCAAGTCATGGCACGGGCGACTGCGGGTCCGGGAACGGATGTGGTCCGGGGCCTCGCAGTCTGTGGTGGCGCAGCACCGCTGGGGCCGTGCACAAGCGGAAAGGGGCGCCAAGGAAAGCGATGCAGAGGCCCGGGGGGGACACGTTGTCGGCGGGTCGCTCTGCCGGAGCAGACGTATGTCCGCATGGCCCATCCTCTGAGTTCTGACCGGTCCCCCGCCGCAGATGACCAGGACACGCCCGTTGCGGTTCTGTTGCCCGGGCGTGTCCCGGTTCACACACGGCGGTCAGTGCCCGTCGATGGCTGGGCCCGGCTGGGTAATGTGGGCTTTCATGAAGGCTCCAGTGGGAAGAGCGCTGCAGTTGAGGAAGCCATGGCGGGAAAGAATACGGGGGCCCGGGGTAAAACGTGGAGCCTTCTCAGTGCCTCCATTTGCGCAACACCCCCTGACACCTTTCCTGGTTTGCCTGCAATACTCACGTTCCCCCAACTACAGGGAACTCCAGGGGCATGTGCCATTTTTTCTGGAAGTCCCCAAGGGTCAGTAAGTGGTTGTGGGTTGTAAAGCCATATACATGGAGGGTACGGGGGCTGGGTGACCCTTGAATGATCCTTCCCCCCCCCACACAGTAGCAAGACTCTGTATACACAAAAAGAGGAGCCAATTTCAGGTCCAGTGCCGCCAGCACCCCTTTCCAATGTACCAAATGTCCTTGAAATGGATGTTGAAAACTTGTGCACGGCCCACAAATTGCGACCGTCAGAGCTCTATGGATGGTTTGTGCATAATTCGTGTCGTTGCCCCCTCCCCCACCTGCGACCATGCCAGTGCCCCCGCCGTTGGGCAGGAAGAATCATGCACCCCCCTCCCCCTTGCCAATGCCCCCCCTCCCAGAAAGAAGAATACACGGTTTGGCCCGGGTGGGGCGCCACTTACACAAGTGGCCTGCAATAGACCAGGGGGCACCATGCCCTTAAACACAAATACCACCTACCGTTGACCCCCGCCCCTAAACGAGCAACGCCAGCACCAGCACCACCGCCCGCACGCGACTCTGGCTCCTGCACACGGCCTACGACCGACACTGAGGCAGCAGGTGCAGCCCCAACCCGCAGCACTGTCTCGTGCAAAAGTGTGTGGGCCACTTCTGTCGCGGCGGACGACAAGGCCATCGTTGTCACAGGGCTGGCGGGCGGTGCGGCAGGGGGATCGTCGTACCTCGTTTTAGCGCGTTTTGGCCCATCTAAAGGGGCCAGACCGCCTTTGAAGACGGGCCATACATGTGCAATGCGCGGGTCGCACAGTGCGCAGTGCGTAGCCTGCCCCGCCGGCCCAATCCCAAATGTCCGGTCTTCATTAAGGGGCGCGTGCAGTGCAGTGCTGTGCCCTGTACTACCGCATGTGTCCCCGGGTTGTGTTCCAGCGTCGCGGCGCCGTCACAGCCAACTCACTGTCCGCCTCGCCCACCGATGTTCGCCGGGCCAACGGGACAGGCTGCGGACGGGGCATTTCGGGCGGCCCTTTCGCCGGTGGGCCGGTGAGGATAGGCCAGGGAGGGAGGGGAAGGGCACGAGGGGGTGAGAGGCCGATGGGAGAGGGTCAAGGAAAGGGCAAGGCCCCAGGGCTCCTTTTACCAACTCAGCACCGCTCATGCCACACCCCAAGCCCAGTGAGCCCCCCCACCTCTGCCAACTTTGGACTGGGCTGCCCCCCCCCGACTCCGTTTGACAACTCAGCACCATTTTGGGGGGGGTCCCGCAAAGAACACGCAGACGGACTGTATGTCACACAGGGGGGTCTCCCTCCCGCCCCTGAAGTGGTTGGGCCTAATTTCTCTCCGGGCCTTCGGCCAATCAAAGATCACATCGAAAAGAGGTTGTTAGATCAAACGCCGGCGCGGGCGTCGTATACCCCCATTTTTGGGGGGGCTAAGTTGCCAGAGGCCAATAGGCGCCGCCAGCTTCAGACAGAAATTGATCCGGGCGTCATGGCAACGCCGCCCCCCCCAAAAAAAAACACAAAACGGGGCGTTGATACCTCCGTCATTTCGTTCAAAACATTGCGGATGCGCACGACCGGAAACGGGACTCCGCATGGCCATTGCTGGTGCGAGCATGACGGGTGAAGATCCGCGACCACGAACCAAGAACCACTGCCTGGACCAGGATCCACCGCGTCCACCGTACGACGGGACGCCCCACATCAGGACGTAAGTCCGGTCACCAACATAACGCCGTGTACTTCGATATCAACGGATACCAAAGGTCATCTGAATGAACTCCCGCCACACAACCGCCAGACATCCACACACTCCTGACTCCTGCCCACGAATTCAACACAGACGTGAAGAGATGCGGAGATTAAGAATCCCAGTTTTCTTTTGGTTAAGGACAGCCCTGAAGGACAGTCCCCAACTGCCAACCGCCACCAACCGCCAACCGCCAACCGCCAACCACCACCAACCACTAACTGCCAGCCCCCATCCGCCGCCAACCGCCGCCAACCGCCAACCGCCAACCGCCGCCAACCACGAGTAAGGGAACTGCGCCCGGTCCCACAAGTGTCCGAAGGCATCCACAAGGGCCGGGAGGGGGCCGTCAGCGTCGCGTGTGCTCGTTGATTCCGTTCTCTTGTGTCCTCAGCATTGCTTAGACCATTAAACGCCGATGCCGCGGGCCACGCCGAACTACCGACCGTTGAGCTGCCCGGTGCCGGAACGACGGCAGCGGAGACCATGATCGATGCCACTGCACCTGCGAAGGCAGCACAAACGACCCTGGCCCCTTCAGCTCGGCCACTGGCAGTCCTGCACGACGCTGGGGCAAAGCGTGCGGTTGTGGTGGCCGCCATGACGCATCTGGGGTCTTGCATCAACACCGCAGGCCAGGGGTGTCCTTAAGAAGGCAAATTTCTTTTTTGCTAAGGACAGCCCCCAGGGATAATTAAGCGCCAACTGCCAACCACCAGCAACCGCCAACCGCCAACCGCCAACCACCGCCAACCGCCAACAGCCAACGGCCAACCGCCCCCAACCTTAGACCCCCACCAACCACCAACCGCCGGCCACCAACGGCCGCCAAGCGCCACCAACCGCCAACCGCCAACCTTTGAAGTAGAGAAGGTCCCATGGCCATGAAGCAGAGAGCGTCCCCGTGAACGTTTCTTTCTGTTGGCCTTACGAAGGTCTTTCGTTTTTTTTAACCTCAAGGACAGCCCTGCCGCAGGCTCTAACCCGCAGGGGGGGGGGGTGTACCTTTGAAACCCTTGTAAATACTGTCCTTTGGTGGAAGTTGCTGGGGGAACAGTTATGGCAGGGTGTGAGGGCCCCCTTGGGCGAGCTCACATGCAACCAGTGCAGCAACAGGCTCCAAGATGATGGCCCTTAAGAACTGCCCCCAGGGACCACCAACCGCCAACCGCCAACCGCCACCAACTGCCACCTGCCAACCGCCATCAACAACCAACCCCCAATCCCCACCAACCGCCAACCGCCAACCGCCAGCCTTTGAAGTAGAGAAGGTCCCATGACCATGAAGCAGAGAGCGTCCCCGTGAACGTTCGTTTCTGTTGGCTTCACCAAGGTCTTTTTTCCCCCCTCTTGAGGACAGCCCTGGTCACCCTTGGCCAACCTCTCTCCAATTGAGAATGAGTCGACAATGTGGTCTGTTGTGCCACTGTCGTGGATGAAACTGAGGGTTGTTATGTGTCTTTCCCAAGCCATGTCACTGACTGCAAATCAAAGTGACCAAACATGCTCTGCACTGTGTCATAGCTGTTGTTCAAGATTGGATCCTCAGTTCCAAGGGGGTATCAGGCATGGAAATTTTTGAGCATAGACCAAAACAGTTGGGCTCACGAGGGTTGCCATATGCACTTGGTTTAATGGGATATTTCACAGGATGATGCATGTTTCATCAAACGTTGACCTGCTTCATGTGCACCTCCTTCGAGTTCTTGTCTCACTGCGTATTGTTGTGACCATGGGGGACGCCCTGCTGCAGCCCTTGACGCCACCACGCACACACACACACACACACACACACCACCCCATCCCCCCTCAAAATGGCCAACATGTTCCAGACCACATTTGACCCCAATTTGACGCCAAAGGCGCCGCAAATCTTTTTTCGCATATGGCGGGGGGTAAACTTTTGGGTTTACCCATGTGCGTAAACCCCAAATGCTCAGAATTTAATGGGGAATGCAGATACGTCTGCAAAACATGAAAAGTCTGACCCCTGACCTGCCCACCCCACCCCACACACACCTTCAGGGGGCCACAAGTTTTAGGGGGTGTCGCTGTCGGGGGCTGCAGCTGGGCGCCCCCCAGGGCTGTGACCTGGTGGCCAGCCCTTTGCAGGGACATCATCCACCTGTATACGTGCGATTTTCATGGTGCTGCACCGGGGCCGAATGGCCTATGGGGATGCTGCCGCAACAAATTTCATTCGCGCGGAAGACCAACTGAGGGCGTCATTGTTACAATCAGACATGCCGCTGGCGTCTGGCAGGGAAACTGGTTCTCAGTAGGAAGTATCAAAGGCCACTCAGTAATACCCGCCCCCCTGCACCACCAGAACTCAGTAGGAACGTGCTGTGTCCTGCTCCGTCTGATCATGTCTGAGTTGGCAGACGCTCGTGGCAAGTCTGGTTACAAACATCGGAATGCCTTTTTCTTTCTCAAACATAAAAATGTAGATGCCTGGATGATGACAAAATCCGTCCAAGTGTATCGCATTTTGACCCCCCCCCCGCCTGCAATTTGACCCCACTCATGAGCAGGGCGTTGAGTGCATTTGTGAAGGAATTTGCCCCTTGTGAAGGGAATCTGGAACGTCGTGAGACGCAACAAGCCCCACTGGCAAGCGGCAACGTGTCCCGTATCCAGTCGGAACCTTGTACCGGCTGGCCCATGGCTGGGGTATCGTTGGACACGTGACACGTGAGACGTGACACGTGACACTGGATGAGTACCTCCTTGAGGTTGCCTCCTCTGTGTCAGCCGCGATGCATGCAGCCATGTGGCGTCCGAGTGACTGCCCCTTCCGTGTCAAGACTGTAAATAGGAAGCCTTTGGCCCGCTGATTTGTGGCAGCGCTGAGATTGTGTACATGTAGACTAAGACAGTCAAGGAGTTTCCCACAACTTGTAAACTCCTTGTTCCTTGCAACCTCTAGAGATGTACTTATCATTTACTTGTGTCAAAACCCATTTGCCATCTATCATTTGAGAAGCCTGCGTTGAGCAGCACACCGCTCAGCCTAACGAGGAGGATATCTTCCCTCAAAACCCAGAAGCACACCCTTGAATCCTTGAATCATGAGCACCGGATTATCTTCACACCGCTGTTTTTTACGGTCTACAGTCATTGTGCCTCATGCACACTGGGAAGCCTACGGGCGTGGCAGTCTCGCACTGCATGACCTGGTTTCAGACTCAGCTAATTCTCACTACTTGTCAGACCCGCTACCACACCCGTTGTGGGATCATCGTAGCACTGGAGAGCTCTGAACCTTGATCCCGAGGGGTCACCTCGAGTACTGTGAACTGAGCGGGCTACGCCAGCTCATCTCGGTCTGAACCCCACAAAAAAACTCGTGAGCACCGGATTTTGTAGGGCCTTACCATGTTGAAGGACGTCTCGTTGTTGGGCATTGTCGTGGCTGCAACGCATCCTGAAGACAGCCTTATCTTAAGGCACCTCCTTCCCCGTGCAGCTTCCCGGGCCATCCGCGATGGTGGACCCTCCTCAACCACTGGCAAGTGCCGCGCAGCCCAAAACAGGCTGCCTTCAGCGCAGGGCGGTCCTTAAGGAACCAGATTTTTTTTTTCTTTTTGCTAAGGACCGCCCTTAAGGACCGCCCCAAAGGACCACCAACCGCCAGCCACCAACCGCCACCAACCGCCAGCCACCAACCGCCGCCAACCGCCAGCGGCGGGCAACCGCCAACTGCCAACCACTGCCAACCGCCACCAACCACCAATCAGCAACCACCAACCGCCACCAACCACCACCAACCGCCAGTTGCCAACTGCCAACCGCCAACCGCCAACCGCCACCAACCATGGTTGAGCACATGGAGTGCGCGCGGGCTTTTTTGGGAAAACTGGTTCCGGAACACTTTTTTTTTCCGGTAAGGACCGCCCTGCTTCAGCGTGGTTTGTCTGGTGAGCACCCCTTGGCAGGCAAGGCCCCGTATTCAATGCATGTCCCTTGTTTGCTGTCAGGTGCAGGTTGGCGTTCGGTGGACATTGCACAACGATTCCCGGGTGTGGCCAAGTTCTCGGCGGCTGGCATTTAGCATTTCGCGGGTGTGGGCTAATTTCCGGTGGACGCGACGCAAGGTTTCGCGGGGGCGCCGCAGCCCTAAAGTGGGGCCTTCGATTTTGGGTTGTCGATCCCGACCTGCGGTGCGGTTGGTGGGTTTAGGGTGCGGGTTGGAGAGTTGGCGTGCTCGTTGCTTCTGTTGGGGGGCTTGTTTCTGTCTGTCAGGGCAGCCCCAGAGTTTTGCTTAACAACTCAGCACCTCCTGGGGGTGGTGGTGGGGGTCTGACACCCCCACCCCTCGGACCCGACCCGCCCCCCCCCCCTTTAAGGCTGGAGCCTAATGCGGACATTGCAACCTGACCCATTGCAGCCCCCTTTAAGTGATTGAGCAAATTTTTCTCCGGGGCTTCGGCCAATCAAAAAATTGCTCTGGCACGTGCGGAACAAGTCAGCTTAGGCCAAAACATTTCTTTGGTGCCTTCGGCGCCTCTAACAACTTAGGGTCTCCTGAGGGGGGGGGGGATCCCACAGCTCCACCCACCCACTCACCCCCCTTGGACCCCCCCAACTTTAAGCACAGCTATGGGCAGCCCCACTGGTGGGTCCCATACAATGCCATGCAAACCACCTTGCGGGAACGACGCCCCTGTCAGAACAACATTAGGTGCTCCATGGGCAACTGGCGGGACCATGGGATTTGGCGGTTCCCTTTTGTGGGTGCCCCTGGAAGACCAAGGTGATTCAGGGCTGGGGCTGGCATTGTAGGGATCCTGATTGCTGGCTTGCCACCTGCGTTCACCCCTTGTTGTCCTTTGGGGGTGGAGGTTGGGGAATGCCCCGACCACTAGGGCACTCATGACGCAACGGTCACTGAGGGTGTGCACCGTGCGGTGCAACGTCAGCCCGGGGCACACAACGTGTGCTCACACTAAAAGTTGCTGAAATGTGGCCAGTGCGCACTGTATGCAATGGTTGGGTGATGCTATCGGTGTGTACGGGTAAAACACGCTTTGGAGGCATCATCTGGGGGGAAGTGGTGATGATGCATGCACAAAGGTTTCCCATTTCAATGTATTTTCTCCACGTCCCTGCCTACATTCCGAAAGGCTGTACATTGCACTAAAGCGTTGCATCCTCTGACGCGCAGTGCAGTGCGCAGTGCGTTTCAGCACCCTCACTGCTACGACTGCGGTATACACCACATACGTCTACAAGGGATGGACCTGCTGTTGGATTTTCA
This sequence comes from Eutreptiella sp. 'Long Island Sound 2002', assembly GCA_964036045.1. NCBI lineage: Eukaryota > Euglenozoa > Euglenophyceae > Eutreptiales > Eutreptiaceae > Eutreptiella > Eutreptiella sp. 'Long Island Sound 2002'. The sequence goes on from OZ038386.1 coordinate 11,701,219, forward strand.
GGGGTGCTCCCTACCCCCCCTCCCCAGGGCGTTGCTTTAATTTTCATTTCGGCAGGGGGGGCGGGGGCTCCCCCCTGGACCCCCTCCCCCCCTCCTCTGGACCCCCCTCCGCTCAAGCAACGGGCCCCGCAACCTGTTGTGTATTCATCCACCGTGGACAAAGGAAGCATCTGCCCCCATATGGGTTGGAAAAAAGATGTCACCAACAAAAACCTCAAATTATCATCAATTGCAACCCACTTGATCAATCGCCACTGGACTATAATCGTCTCACGCAGAGACCGTAACATAGCCACAATGGCGGCCAACGCACAAAGCTGGCGCCAGCATGCTCCACACAAACTCTGTCCCAAGACTGAAGCGGTACCCAGGACCCCATGGCTAGGTTACAGCATACAACCGGTCTCCGGTCCACTAACCCCATGTACGGAAGGGAAGACGCCCGTTGACGCTCCGTTCCGTGCCGTAAAGCCCCGCATCGGCAACCGATGCACCGCCAGCGGAGATTTGTATATCAGAACATCAGGAATCAATAGGGTTTTATTTTCATATTGTTTCCGTCAAGTTTTACGCTTCCGTTCTGATATTCACTGTTTTGACTGCTGGCGGTTGGATCGCGACTTTACCGTAACCGCCAGTTTAACTGTTTATAATGGAAATTTTAACGCTATCCGTCACGAAGGCTCCAAAGCCTTCAGGAACTGCATGGACGCTTCCGCAATTTTCATAATTAATACTCGCAACCTTAATCCGAATTTTTCAGGATGTCGAAATCGGATTTTCGACTTCGACATCCCCGCACTTGATTTGACCTCTTTCGAGTGGACCTACGTGCTTCCCTATGCACGAATCAACTTCCCTTTTATCCTGCCCTCCATTTGACTCAGAGATATGGGCAAAACAAAGTTGATTCGTGAGGCCACTTGTGAGGGTCATATCTCGTGCCGCTTGCGAGTATTGACAATAAGGAAACGTGGGATGTATTCACAATACTCCCGACGTAATTTAGGAAGCTTTATATGCCTTGCGTTTCCACACGTGCGCACTAGTGTAATGGATCATGGTCAAGAGGGTAGAGTTTGCGTTATAACTCTTTGGCCATGATATTGCGTGCGTTAAGATAACTTTCGAGTGTAGCGCGCAAGTGTTGGTGTTGCATAGGAACTCTCCTTGAGTTCCTATGAGCGATTGACACAAAGTTATGCCCTTGGAGGGGCATGACATATCGTGGTGGGAGCTACCTTTTGGGGCAATATGTGGTATGTGCCATGTGTTGTGTTGCGTGCCCATTTGGCGGGTCCATTACTCCAAGCCAAGCCCGCCAATGGACCTCATATTGTGCAAGCCCCTTCTCCATACTCCCTACGGTCAATTGCAAGCCTAACCTTCGTGAAGGGAAGCTTGTGTGGTGATCCCGAAGCGATGCGTTGGGAGCAAGGTGTGTATTTTGCAATTTTCCATATTTTCATGTGCCCACTTGGGAAGTAGCGCTCGTAACCTTTCAAGGCGCCCCAAGTGGAGCACATATGTGGGATCGAAGGTCATTGGTGTCAAGTCATTGTGTTTAGAAGGATTAGTTGATTGCACGATCCAAGCCAAAGATATTATAATATAATTGTGCGCCTTTCAAGGCACTTTGGTTTGTCTTTGTGCCAATTTTGCCGTTTTTGGCCCGTCATGATGTCAAGTGGCGACCTTGTATCTCAACGTTGCGCTCAATTGACATCATGACCCAAGTATGTTCTGAGGGTACATACTTCGGTGCCCAACATATCTTGGACCCGGCGAATAACTCCTCTTAGGCTTGGCATACCGTGGCCGCCATGTTGGCGATTTGGGACTATCCCAAATCATGGGCTCACTTGGCGACCCTGCCATTCCCAATACCGGAGGAGTTGGGCGACGCCCAAAAGATATGTTGGATACATATGACTTGATACCAATCCTATGGCACACTCCGGTCCAAGTCGGGCATGTGCCGCATTTGCCCCAACCATGAGTGTGCGCATTTTTGGCCATTTTGAGCAATTTTCCACTTTTGCTGCCCGCCGTGCACTATGTTCTAACCCTCGTGCACGCCGGACGCATGGACCAATGGACCATATATGACATGGGTGTTATGGGTAATGGTCCCCATGGTCCACACACCACGTGGGCGAAGCGGAGCCACCTTCGTTAAGGCGCTAGCCCAAAGTGAGTGTGGGCAATTTTGCAACTTTGGCATTTGTGGACCCAATTGGGATCGTCACCACGCCAAGTGGCATGGAGATCTTTGAGAGCCAAGGGCATGGGAGTCTTCATTGGACTCCCCGTGGATCGCGTATGGAATGGCGGATCCGATCTCCAAGCCGGCGTGGAGATATACTGTTGGGAGCACACTGAATTTTGGCTCATTTCAAGCAGCCAAAATGACCCAATTTTGGGACCCCAATTTCCCCCTTCCGTGTGGTCCATTGGCGGCCCCATTTCTCTAAGCCCATAGGGAGCCCGGACCTAAATCCAAGTTGTACACTCAGATATAAGTCCTAGGTCCTGCCTCCTACCCTGTGAGCCAATGGCCTTACCTTGGCCGAGGGAGCTGATTTTGGCATCATGACCCCACTTGACTCATCCGTGTTGCCCTGATGCCGAGACCTCAAAGGGAACCAGGTTGGGTGAGGGCTCCAGGGAGTTCGTACTCGAAGGGCATACGGTCAGTTGCCTCGTCCCTACCTCTGGCGGGTCCGGACGAGGGGTCAATTTTGGGGATTTTTGAGTTAATTACAGTTTGGGCTGAAACAGCCCATTTTCAGCTACCAACTCCTGGGTGATAATGGCGGGGCCATATCTCTGGCTCAGAGAGGAGTTGGGACCTGCTGTTAAGGGAGCATAGGGAGCCACTGTCGGTTGGCCTTGGAGCCCCTTGGTTTCCAGGAACTCGCCTGTGGCTGGGCGAGACACCTCCCCTATTGGCAAGGTTTCAGGGTCCGGACTGAGCAGGGCATGGGTTGTGTTTGAGCCCCCGCCCCCACCAGCCACTGAGAGGGTCGGACCTGGGATTGGGATACGAGTTAGGACTGAGTGTCTATTGTCCTGTAATGCCCTTACCCCAGTCCAGTCTTAACCCCATGTGTACATATCCTGATGTGTTGCTGTACATACTTTCGTTCCCTCTTTGCAGAGTGGCAAGGATTCTGAAACGCTTTGTCACATGACATGAGCGCATTGATGCCCCTGTGAGCGTAGTGCTTTGCCTGCCTGCTCACTTGCGCGTGTCCCGCAGCGTCCCGTGGCCGGCCCCCCACGGGAACGCGTCAAAAGCGTTTCACCGCCGCGGGGTTACCCAGCCCTCGCGTGCCACTCGGGGCCACCCACCCCGAGCAGCGCGGCGCAGCCCGCAGCTCGCAGCGCAGTGCAGCAACTCGCAGCGCAGCGCAGCAGCTCGTAGCGCCGCCCAGCGACAGCGCCGAGTTCGTCACGGAGCCAGCAGCGCCGTCCAGAGCATCGCCCTGACCGCGCAGCAACCGTGAAAGAGGTGCACAGACCAGGACTCCTGCATGAGCCCCATCGGCCGACCCGGAGTCCCATCGGCCGACCAGCAAGGCCGCATCAACCACCTCCACAACCACCGGCTGACCAGCACCAGCCGCACTTCCAATCCAGTGCTGCAGCACCCTCCTCAACAACCACAACCAGTTCGTTGAGTTGAACGAGTGCACATCAAGGACCTCGAGACCAACTACGCCCCCGCTGCCATGGTGAATTGGCAAGAAGCGGGTAGGAGGTGGCCGCAGCCCCACCCCCATGTGGCGCGCCTGCTGCGCGGATTGCTGTGGGACCAGCAGTACCGCTACAGCAATCCCCAGTGCGAAGGCGGCATGCCCGGGAGCTTCGAGCTCCGCGAGGACATGGGGGAGGACCGCCTGCGGGCAGTGGAGGAGTGGCTGCGGGCGGAAGGGTACGAGTACCGCTTCCGCCGCAAGCGCTGGAGGACGTGGACCCGGCCGGACAGGCCCGGCGAAGGGCTGCGCCCCGACGGGATTGAGGAGGACGAGGACCCCAACGCCTACCCGTCGGGCGCCTCGATCAACATCTCCCTGTGGGACGTGATCGAGAAGAACTTCCCGGAACCAGGGAGCGAGCGCAGGCTGCAGGGCAGCAGCAGCGCGTCTCCGGCGACGGAGAAGCGGTCCGCCGGGGACAGGAAGCGGGACCGGAGGTGGCGGGAGTACCAGGAGTCCCTGGCCGCCGAAGCCGCCCGAGGCGCCAAGGGCGGAACCCCAGCCCCCAGTCTCCAACGGGCCAATGGTGGTCACCACCCCGGCTCCACCACCCTTGGCGACTACATCCAAGTCGCCAAGCAGACCCAGGCCAAGCCCCGTCCGCTGCTCCTGAGGGCCCGGTAAGGCAGAGATAACAGCGGCAACGGCGCGATCGCAAATCCGGCAGAGCAACAAAGCCAAATCAGGACATTAAATCCATACCAGAGGGGTCTGTGATGAAAAGGAGAATACAGACCCATAGAACAAACAAAGGCGCATCAGCCTACATTATAAAATCCAACGATTTGCAATTGCATCCGAACTACAATCCCCAGGTCCACGTCAGCCCTATCTAGTGCCGTAGGCCAATCCTAGGGTCCCATTGGGTCAGGTCCTGCTGGTCTGCTGCACGCCCCTCCAAGTCAGAACCAGGGGCTGGGTCTGACTGACAACCCATAGCGACCAATGGCAGACCTGACATGCCTGGCAGGATCAGAACAGAAACCCAAAAACAGCACAAACACACCCATGCAACCAAAAAAAAAAAATTTTTTTTTTCTCTGACAGCAAATCATGGGCAAAGCACAACAAAACTGTTGTGAATCCATTGCCTGGAGCATGTACAGCACCTGTGACAGAACCCTGCCTGCAGTGGGACTGTGCCTGACGCTGTCTTAACCTGTCCTGTTACCCAGAGATCCGAATTCTGACTTCAGGGGGAATTGGACTGCCTTGATGGCTTGATTGCCCCCAGCCGCACGCAGACCTGTACACAAGCAGACAGGGAGGAATGTAGCAAACCCCACTCTGTCAAACAGTCGGGACACAAAACAGAAGGAGGTAGGACAGAGGGGAAGGAGAAATACAATACTGCAACTCTGCAACGGTCGGGTGGGGGGGTCTCAAGATCTCAGATCAGCGGCAGGTTGCATAAAAAAATAGGGAAAAAAATCAGAGCAAGTACTGTGCATCCGCAGCACCCCCCCCCCCCCCCCGCCACTGCGGTCGGGAGTCCAGGACCTGTCGCTGTCCCTCACCTGACACCCTGTCCCATGTCTGGGGATGGACGTGTCGATTATGATCCTCCACGGTATCCTGCGACTATCGCCTCGACGGTGTCCCCGGAGCCCCGGTTTGCCCTGTCCAGAGCCCAGACCAAAAAATAGCAAGACCATGCAGAGTTGTTACTGTACAATTTCTGAAATACGCAGATCCAGTCCCTTGGCTGCATTAAAATCACGCCAGGGCTGGGCAACATGATGAAAAAACGAAGAAGCAGGCTCCCACGTGGGCTTGTCATGGCCCTTCCACAGAACCTGCCACTTGCGATGCCTTTTTCTGCCCTTCCCAAACCACTGCACCTTCAGAACCTTATCCAGGACCCATTCCTCCTCCACATGGGCACGTGGGTTGTGCCTCTTGCGATAAAAATGAAAAGGTTCCCGCTTGCCCTGCGGTGCCACATAATATTTTAACCGGGTCGCTGGCAGCACCTGTACGCCGTCAGGGGTGTCAATCTTGAATCGCGTACCGCTGACGACTTGGAGCACTTCACAGGGCCCCTGCCATAGGCGCTCAAGCTTGCTCTCCCCCGGCAAGTTACGCACCCACACCGCATCTCCCACAGACAAGCTCAACTTGGGATGTTGTGCCTCAAATTTCTTTCGTGCAGCTGTATGCAGCTTATGAAGCCGTTTACGAACCAGGGTATGCTCCTGCGAAACCCGTTCGAAAAACTGCAGGGCATCCTCAGGCCCCTGCCAATCCTCCATGGGGGGTGTGTCCCCAAACCCCGGGGGGTCACGCCCAAACACCAACCGATGGGGGGAGTAGGGGGTGACAGCCCCTGGCAGGTCATTCAGACCCCAGAGCGCCATCGGCAGCGCCTCAACCCAATTACCCGGGCGCTCCTCCAGAAAACGCCTAAGGGCATTGACTACCGACTTCACCGCCACCTCCGCCCTCCCGTTGCTCTGTGGCCTATAGATCACCCCCTGATGCTGCTCGATTCCGCTTTGAGCACAGAGAGTTTTGAAAAACTCGGAGGTAATCAGGTGATCATTGTCCGAAAAAATCTCACGCGGAATCCCCATAAAAAAAACACAGCGCTCCAGAAAAATGCGCGCCAATTTGGCAGCATCCAGCCCCTTCTTCCGGGTGGGGATGGCTATAATATAACCACTGAGCCTACACACAACTATCAGAGCGGAATCAAAATTCTGTCCGTCCACCTTGACAGAATCTAACTCCACAAAATCCATGGCAAGACTTGAGAAAGGGGTGGAAGGAATGGGAAAGTGCTCCAGTGTATCAGCGCTGGACCTGTTCGGCGCTTTGCATGACTGGCACACTGGACATTGGGCAATGACCTCAGCAATCAGCTTTTTTGGAGAGAAGGGGAATAAAAAGCGGCGGCGACACAACACATCCAGCTTGCGCTGGCCCGGATGGCTGTACGCATGCATGGCAGCAATGACAGCTCGTACCAAGCACCTGGGCACCACCAGCTTTCCCTTACACTTAATCTTCCCTTTATACAAGGCGCAGTTTCGTAGATACTCGCCTTTTCGCAACTGCTTATATACAGAGGACCACTGAGAGTCCTGACTGTATGCATCTGCCCAACTGTCAAAAAGAACAGCAACAGGAGGAGTGGAAACATCATCATACTTCGCCGCAGGATTCCCGGCGCGATCCGATGGCTGTCGACCGCGAGTACTCTTCCGGCGGTGAACGCGAATCGGCATCTGTGTAAGGGCAGAAATGGAAGCAGCAGACTCAGGGGCAGCAGGAAAATCAGCCAAAACACTGGGGTCTGGGGCCGACATAGCCCGTAGCTGAAAAAGGGCCTCATAGCTCCAACATTGATGTCGCAATCTGCTACACACAGACTGTATCCTCACATCCCCACCTGCCTGAAGCTGTGCTATAGTTGTCGAATCGGATGCCCCTGGACCACCGGGTCCTAAAAAAAAATCAGTCCCCAGATATGCGAAAGGCAAAAAGGAAGAGTCCTGCTGATCATCAGCTGCTAACTCTCTCCCCACCACAGCCAATATTCCCCGTGCCCGATCAGCATGCTCCTGGGCCACAAGGCAGGATATTTGATTCGCCAGGGTGTGGTCCTCCCACCGCTTCTCATCGTGAATGTCGCGCTGGACCCCCGCCAAATCCTCCTCGCTCCCATGCATGCAGGCGTCAGGGGCATGCTCGCACGCTGGATAGGCCCAGCGGCTCATGGTGTCCGCCCCCACATTATCCTCCCCCTTCTTATATTCCACCTCAAGGTGAAATTGGGAGAGGAACTCATGCCATCGCCCTCTGCGGCCCACAGGGCCGCTGATGGACCCGAGGTCCTCGCGGAACCAATGGACCAGAGCCCGATGGTCCGTGCTGGCCCTGACAGTCACCCCAGACTGAATCCAGCTACGGAATTTGTGGAGCGCAGCCACAAGGGCATACGTCTCCTTCTGCCGTACCGACCATCCCCGCTGGCCCTGTATCCCCTTCCCTTGTAGCTTGCGGCTGAAAAAAGCTACAGGCCGCAGCAGGCCTTCTTTGTCGTGCTGACTCAATACTGCGCCAACCGCAAAATCGGAGGCATCAGTGTCCAGAAAAAAAGGCTTTGCGGGATCAGGAATGTGGAGCATGGCCTCCTGAATTAGAGATTCCTTGATCTGATGGAAGGCATGCTTCATCGCCTCACTCCATTTAATCTTATGCCGCTTAGCACTCTTATCCCCCTTTTTCTTATTACTCTCCAGACCCGTCAGTGCCTCAGAAAGTATTGCTGCATGCATAGCATAGTTTTTCATGTACATCGCATACCGTTAGCCCGAGGAATGCTTTTAAATGAGTGGGCGTGACGATATGCGTGTGATCCCAGCGCTCAATGGCCGCGCGTTTATCCGGCGCGGAAAAGCGAATGCCATGCTGCAAGATATGGCCACAGAATTTTACTCGCGTTTGGAACAGGAACATTTTCTCACGTTTCACAGAGAGTTTATAACAACGAAAAATGTCAAAAACACGCCGCAAATCAGTATCATGCGCTTGCAGCACATCGAACGCCACTTCAGTTACCTTCCCTGACGGATTCTGGGGGTCTGGGGGTACCTCCTTCACTGTCGGGGGGGGGCCTGGTGTCCCTGCCAGCACATCGTCGATGTACGGCTTCGCACTGATGCGCTTATCCTGTTCCAAACACCACTGTACCATACGCTGGTACTGGGCTGGGGCTGTTTTCAGCCCCATGGGGAGCACGAGCCATTCATAGACTCCCCATGGGGTCATGAATGCCGTATATTTCCGAGAGGACTCGGCTAACGGCATTTGATGAAAACCGTCTTCAAGGTCAAAAATTGACCAGATGACGTTTTTGCCTTCCTCTAAAATTTTGTCCTCGATATACGGCAAGGGGAAAGTAAAATCTTTGATTTGGGAGTTTAGGTGGCGGTAGTCTATCACTAACCGCCACTTCCCTCCCGGCTTGGGGACCACAAAGGCCCGGCTAATCCATTGTGGATTTACCGCCTCTTGTAGCATGCCCCGGGACTCAAATTTGTCCAAAAGCGCTTTAAATGCTGCAGCCCGCAACCCAACACAGCGGTACGGTACCACTTTCTGTGGCTGCGCATCTGGCTTTTCAATTATCGTCGCGACACCATCAGGACCACGATACGGGGCCTCCGTGTGTGGTTTAAACATCAATACATCCTCATATTCCTGCTCAAGCTTCTCCCGAAAAACCCGGCAACGAGGGTCCTCCTGATCTGCCTCAATGACTGACCTGATGTCGCGGTTAAATCGCGAGTCATTCCAGGCTCGCATGGACCGACGATGGCGTCTGGGGGCTTGGTGATGTGGCTCGGGCTCCTGTGCATGAAAAAGCACCAAGCGCCAACCATCAGAACTGTGTACGGGGGTGCCTTTTGACGATTCAAATATTTTCTTGTCAGGTGGAATATCCCACCAATCCAAAGACAACTCCCCCAAGGCCCAGAACCAGGCCTCCTCCCTCTTTACCGGCACAAGGATTACCCCGCGTGCCCCATCCAGGAGAATTTTATCCACTGTGCGCTTGTAACAGTGCTGCGGTGGGCACAAAAACATCATATCTGTGCCCCAACACTGTTCGAAGGCATCCTGCTGACGCCCCCAAGACTTTACACGTGGGCCAGGCATGGGACGTCGTCCCGCTGCGAATGCGTCAACCCACTTCGTCTTCTCAGGCTCACCTGACCATGCCCTGACGTCGCTCAAAAAATCGGAAGACACAGACAGGCCCTTGGAGTTCTCCCTGAGGCTCTTTCGGACTCCAGCTATCTTACGTGCTGGACGCCATGGGGCCTGACAACTGGAGGCATCACGGGACATCTCAGGTTTGGCCAAACCCAGCGCATCATCAAGGTCCTCTGACGTGGCCTCCGTAGAGGAACCTGATGCGCGCCCTCGAGAAAAACCCCACCCCCCACATAACTGGTCAGGGGCTCCAGAAAAATCATCAGAGTGCACCGACTCCTCGTCAGAGATCCCCTCAGATTCCCCATCACTATCAGTCATGCTGCAGGCCTCACATGCCCGTAATTTGACCTCCATAGGGTGAGCCGTGTCTGCAAAAATTTGGCCGACCAATTCAGGACGTCTGTCAATCTCACTTGCAGTCAAGGCGCATAATTCAGAGCATCGACATTGGAGCCTGGTAAGCGAAGGCTCCTCCTCAGTAACTCCTGTGGAGCGGACCTGTGCACTCCGGTCCGTTTCTCCTGACATGCAAAAATCACTGATATGCTTGTCACAGGTGCAGAACCCCTGCCCTGCCACAGCAGCAACTTTTTTTTCATCAGACTTCTGCGGTGACTCAAAAGCCTGTCGTAACTGCTGCTGCAGGCTCTGCATCAGGGCTTCATGGCTGCACGGACAGGGCTGCCCCCCCCCTGGCTGTAAAGCCCCGACTCCGGGCCTCAGAGGTGGATGCCACGCGTCCGTACGACCTGCCCGCAGGCATTGATGCTTACATGCACACCTGGCGGCACATCCACAGTGGAACGTTTCGCCATTATTCGAACTCAGTTGTCGTGCTCTGGATATACCTGAAGGCAGGCATGCCGTCCCCATAGTGACACACCAAGGTAGCCAGAACACCGCAAAAACAGAAAGCAAAGCAAAGCAGCCAGCCTGAAAAAACTGCAGAGGGGAGGAAGCCACACTGATGTCCCCCCCCCCACCTGCCGGTGTCGTAGTCAGGACTTGTGGGGAATCTACAAGGGCACAACATTTACCCGCCCCACAAGGTGCGTTATTTGTCCTGAGCTGCTCTCTGTCACTCTGAAATATGTTCATGTCAACAGTGATGCTCTCCCGTGGTATTATACAAGACTCCAGGGGGCACGGCACCAACTGATAAGCAATCAGGAATGGCCATCCCAAAATGAGGTCATTTGCCACTCCTGCTTCATAGACGAATGCCCCAGGGCAGTGACACAACAGTCCCCCAAGGCTGTCACAGATAGGCAGCGACACTGTCACCGATGTTCCAAGTTTGCCCCCTGTCAATCCCCCAGAGTTGACCGACGACAAGCGCAATGGATGCCTCGCCGTCTCCAGAGTCCCCTGCGGAAAAAACTTACGAGGGGCAACAGCAAAAATGGAACACCCTGTGTCAATCAGCGCCAAGACTTGGTGCTCAGCGCCGCCAGAAAATCTGACAGTGACTAACACTGTGATCTCGACCTTAACAGATCGGACCATCCTGGCCATTGTCCGCCTCAGCCGCCACACCCGTGCCCTACTCAGGACACGACCCGGCTCAAGCGTGCAACAGCCCGGGACTTGGCTTTTGGGCGGGGACGCCACGGTTACTCCCCCACACCCTTAGCCCTTGCCTCCACCCCCCTCAGACTGATCCTTGCCTGAAGGGTCCGATTTCTTCGTAGAGGGGCAATCCTTTTGTAGGTGTCCCTTCTTACGACACTTGCGGCATCGACGTCCCTCGCCCCCAGAATCTGCACCACCCCCTTGTTTTTTTTCTTCTGGGTGTCCGCGCGGGTCCTGTGAGCATCGGGTGCCCTTGGGATGTCTGTCCTTACCGCAGTGGATGCACTTGCGTTGCTTCCACCTGTCAAGCATTTGCTTTTTTCGCTGCGGGAACTGCTGCAACACTTTCTGCAGCCAATCGCACTTCTCAGGATATTTCAAATAGCAATTATCACTGGAGTGATGTCCCTGGCAGTGCGTGCACTGAGGCCGGTCGTGCTGGTCGCCCTTTTTGTTGCGGTACCCCGGTGCTGATCTGGTGCGGCGAGGCCCGCCACCCTTACCACCCTCAATCCTGTTTACAGAAGAGGTACCCTGGCGGTACCCGTGAATGGCATCAACCCTCCGAGTGGTCAGCAACTTAGGGAAAATAAAATTATGGGCTTCCATGTACGTGTACTCACGCCCTCGAAGCTCCTCTTCTTCGACCAAGTCTTTCAGGGGTTCTTCATACCGGCCCCCTGCCCTGCTGAGCGCTCGTGTGTATCGCTTTTTGGCGTGGCGATTGGTGACCTCCCCAACCTTAGCCAACTTGACACACCAGGAAGTGAACCACCTCCTATAGGAAAGGACATCATCCCCATCAGGAGTACTATCCTCCCAATCGTCCTCAACAACATCCGGATTAACCAAGTCCTTCCCTTCTGCACTCAGGATACCCCAGATGTCCTGGTATGACCACCCGAGGTAGATCATGCATTCCAGAAAACAGTGGGCCTCTTTCTCAGGGATGGCAGACAAAAGAAGAATAGCTTGGACATCCGAATCGAGGGCACTACCAAAAAGATCCAACCACCAATTCCATTCAACGGAACAATTCGCCAATAGAGCATAGTCCCCATTCCAAGTCGGCCGTTTCATGAACCTGTGCATACTTTTACGTGTCTCCTGATCAAGAAACTTAAACTCTTTATCATCTCCCGTCCCCGCAAAAAGTCCCCGAATGGTGGCACCTACTCGACCCCTCACAGCGTCATCACCCGGGGAGTCCTCCAGGGACTCTAATAAAGAGAAAATTGCACGTGTTTGTTGGACCTTGTCCTTTTGGGCGTCAAAAGCCATGGTATCCGTCCGACCCGGCATCGGGTGGATGGGTGCCGCCAATCCACGCTTAAGGGGGGACGCAGTTACCGTCGCCAAACCTGTGAGAGGTTTAACCCGTGGCTCCCCGAACGCAGCGTCCCTGCCCCTTAGTAGCTCCAAGCGCCCTGCGCCCGTCAACGGAGACTTGAAGACGCTGTCAACTGACGCTGTTGAAACGACCGCGGTTGTGGTTTCCTCACACCCAACCTCATCGTCAGCAAAGGAAATTCCTTTTCCTACACTGTCATGTGAGCATGCACCAACCGTGGTTGTTTCATGCATACCATGGTCCTCATCGTCCACGGATGGTCCCCGCGACTCCAAGCCTACGGAAAGGCAAGATTTGTTAACCTGGCACCGGAGTGTGCGCACGCTCTCACCCAACGCATCCACATCCTCTACCAAGTCGGGCAAATCAATGTCCACCCATTCATCATGCAAGGCCTCAATTTTTTTTTCACACTCACCAACCCGTTCCTCCCATGAAAGCAGTCGCGCACACACGTCACCATATGACGTTCCACACGATTGAAGGAGCAACAATTGCTGTGCACACGTACGGAATTTGTCTTCCATGGTGTTGCCTATCATCTCCGATGAGGGCACCAATTGTTCAATGAAATGCATCAACAATTCGCCATTTTTTTTCAAAGGCCCAACAAGGTCATGGAGTTTGGCATCAATGCATGCACGCCATTTTGTGTCGAGCGACGTCAAATCGCTCGTGACCGAGACTTGATGTGCCTCAAACTTATTTAGCAATTCATGCATAGCGAACCGCTCATCTACACCACCCGTGGGTAGTGGGCTACTCGTAGAGCTCGTTCGTTCGGCCGTAGCCGCCTCGACCTTAATTCCTCTTATTTTGAGAACATCCACGTCCACAACAACACGTTGCAAATCCCTTTTTACCTCATGCACCATGTCATGCATTTCCTCATTGTGAGTGCAAACCTTGCGGATTCTCTCAAATTCACGGGTAATGGTTCCAAACTTCTCTTCATTCTGTTTTGCACCCGCTTCAATGGCTAAATGACAAGATGCAACGTCGCACGAATCGACGATCATTGTTTTGACTCTTGATTCAAAATCATTCATGCGGCACGTCACATCATGCAATAAACTTGACTCTTTTGTTGCAAAAGGCTCACATACCGTGACGACGTGTCTACGAGCCGCCTCGATTGCCTTACGTTCGATATTCTCACATGACTCATGTACAAACGTCTTAACAAAAGAAGTTAACTCATGCACACTTGAATCAATTCGTTCATTGCACACACGCTTGAAATCATTCATGCAAGAATCAAAATGTCGGCGTTGCTCATGCAATAAGGGCTCGACAATATCATGAATTAAAGATGCATGTGACTGAAGATGATTCTCCACATGATGTGGAATTTGCGAAGCAAGCACGGAAACACTTGTTTGACAATATTGTTCCGTTCCCTTAATTCGTGCCTCCAAAACATCTTTACTCGCCAAATGTTGTTGGATGTGCTCTTGTTGTTGGCGAAATTGGCCATGCAATTGAGTCACTTGGCCACGGACGCTCTCAATGTTTTGCATTGCCGAAGTGCACATTTGTTCTACTCCTTGCACGGAGGCGGCATGCACCTCCTTGTGAACAAAATATTGTTGGGAATACTCTTGATGTTGTTTGAGGTGTTGTTCAAGACTCTCAATACGTTGCAAACGCTCCTCATCTCCCTGCAACACTCCACTCATGTCTCCTTGGAGTCTCTCACATTTGTTGCCGGCATTGATAATTCTATTGATATCCCCATGGCATTAGTGCAAATACCCATGCACTTGTGTCAATTGTGCAATGAGTGCATCTACCGTGTTGTTGAGCTCCTCCATCATTTGTTGAGGAGCTTGTGGCTCACGTGTGAGCGTGCGCCACCTTTCGAATATGCGACCGCCGTCCTCAATCCTAATGTGTTCATGGCGAGCTTCACCAAACCCACACTCCATGTCTGCACTACTGCTTTCCGACTGTTGGAAGAGGCGTTCGGGTTCACGGACGGAAATTTCCCCATGTCCACGATGATCCGGTGGACTAATCATACTCCGTCCTCGTGCCCATAACCTTCGAATGGTGTTTGGCGTCGAATTACTTGTCGGAACCAACGACATCTCGATACTCGCAAAAACGATTGAAATCGATCAATTAATAATCAAATCGAAGTAAATTGTTCAGAATGGGCTCATAAAACTCTCGCAGAACTTCAACAAGACGATGCTACCATAAGGCAGAGATAACAGCGGCAACGGCGCGATCGCAAATCCGGCAGAGCAACAAAGCCAAATCAGGACATTAAATCCATACCAGAGGGGTCTGTGATGAAAAGGAGAATACAGACCCATAGAACAAACAAAGGCACATCAGCCTACATTATAAAATCCAACGATTTGCAATTGCATCCGAACTACAATCCCCAGGTCCACGTCAGCCCTATCTAGTGCCGTAGGCCAATCCTAGGGTCCCATTGGGTCAGGTCCTGCTGGTCTGCTGCACCCGGCAGGCCCCAGCAGGCCCCAGCAGCGACGTGGAGTCGGCCCACCGCGGGAGGATGCCGGCCGACCAGGCCAGCTCCAGCAGCAGCGTCGCTCCCGAAAGGGACGTGGCGCGCGCCTGCGAGCGCGCCTGTGGGGTGCCCTGCAACCGTCGGGTTGCCCGGCAACGGGCCAGGCAGTACAGCGCTGCCGTGGAGGGCGCCGTCGCCCAGGAGGAGGCTGCGGAGTGGGCGCACGGCATGGCCATCCACGCCCAGACCGTGGCGGCCATTGCGGCCGGACTCACGGCCGTAGCCGCCCATGGGGCAGCGACTGCCCAGGTCAACGGTGAGTTGGCGGCAGCCGACGAGGAAGCCCGCCTGACGCAGGAGGCCATTGCCTGCAAGGAGGCCGAGGTGAAGGCGCTGGAAGAGGCGCTTGCCCAAGAGAGGGCAAAGAAGGAGGCGGAGGAAAGGGCCCACGCCGAAGCGACGGCTAAGGCCCAGGAGGACGCCGCCAAGAAGGAAGCCATCGAGGCCGCGCGAGGGAAGGTCGCTGAGGAGAAGGCCAAGACGGAGGCGGAGCTGGCAGCGTTGGAAGCGCAGAAGGCGCGGCTGCAGCAGGCCCGGGAAGCCGAGGCGGCTCGTGCTCGGGAGGAAGCCGAAGCGCGAGCTGCCGCAGCCACCGCCGCCGCAATGGAGGAGGCAGAGGCCAAACTCCGCCGCGAGACTCCCCCGGGAGCATCACGAGTGGAGACCCTTCGAAAGCTTTTCGAAGGGGACGCCTCCTCCAGGATGGCGCTGGATGAGGCCGACACGGGCAGCAGTGGGAGCGGTGGCACCACCGCCCGTCGACGGAGGAAGGGCAAGGGGAAGACCCCCGAGAGGCCGCGGAGGCCAGCGGGTGGGCACCCCCACGACAGTGACCCCTTCTTCACCGCCAGTGACGGGGATGAACGAGGCCGCCGACATCGCCAAGTGGTGGCTTGGACGGGCGGAGGAGGCGGAGACGTCCCCATGGAAGGTGAGGATGAGGATCCCCCTCCTCCCTACCGGAGCTCGGAGTCTTCCGAGACCGAGACGCCCAGGTGGGGCAACATGGACGAGGATGACGACATGGACTTCGGCATCACGCGCCCATCCTCGGACCCACCGAGGCGACCCGGCGGAGACCCACCGGGACCCCCTGGCGGAGGACCATCAGGACCCCCTGGAGGACGCCCACCGAGTGGACCCCCTGGAGGCGGACCACCGGGCGGGGGAGGACCCCCTGGACCGGGCGGACCCGGCGGAGGCCCTCCTGGAGGACCCCCTGGGGACCCCGACGACCCACCAGGGAACGGCGACCCGGATACCACCTGGCGGTGGATTGTCTACCTCCGCAGGAGGGTCTTTTCCCTCGAGTGCGAGGTAGACACGGGCAAGGTCGAGATGGCTCGCATCTCCGGGGTCGCCGCGCGCGCGCAGAAGGAGCTGGACATCGCCAGGGCCGAGACCAAGTCGCTGACCAACGTCGTCAGCGGCCTGCAGGAGAGGCTGGATGCGCTGGAAGCCCGTGGGAGCGTCGGCAGCGACCACCCACCCCTGGAGTCTGGCTCGTCGGACGACGGCTGGGGACCCGGACCAGGTCCAGGCAGACCCCACGCCCCCGGCGGAGCCCCCAGGAGTCGCCCCGGCGCCAGTGCCCCCTCTCTCACCGCCCCCTCTCACCACAGCGCGGGCCGCCGCAACGAGCGCGTGCCGCCCGGCAGTGGCAGTGAGGAATGGCGCGATGAGTGGCTCAGCGCGGACTACCACAACCGCCGTGCTCCACCGCGGACGCCTGTACGCCCCCGACGCCCGGCACCAGCCCCGGTGCCAATCCCCAGGGCTGGAGGACGTTATGGTGGACTCAGGGATGAGGTCCCCAGAGGAGACGTGGAGTGGGATGTCGGCGAAGGTGAGGACCTGGACCTGGACCTGGAGGAGTTCAACATCAGCCCGCCGCGTGGTGTACGACGGGAGGCCGCTGAACGCAGCCGCCGGCGCCGTGATGAGGATGCGTACATGGATGCAGTACGGCGTGAACATTTTGGTTCAGCGTACGTGGAAGAAACCGCGGCGTAGCCACAGGGGTTCCATGGAGGAGATGGACGTGGCGGCCGTGGGAGTCCGTGGGCGAGGCCGATGGGAACCTCGGTCGACCTCGCGGCCGGCGTTCATGGTCTCTAAGGCCGCGGATGCCGCCGTGTGGGAAGACTTGAAGGACATCAAGCCCCCCATGTACGACGGCAACCCCCTCAACCTCGACCGCTTCTTGGAGAAGCTGGACGATTGGGGGCCGACCGTCACTGAAGACCTGCTTCCCGCTGATGCGGAGAAGTATGTCTTCAAACGGTTCAGGTACCGCCTGCCGGAAGTGCTCGGAGAGCTATACTTCTTGGCGACCAAGGAGGGGAAAATCAAGACCCTCAAGGAAGCCAAGAAGTGGCTCAATGAGCAGCAGCGGGTGGACGCTCCGCAGGTGGCGGCCAAGCGCTGGAAGTCCATCAAGCTTGAGCATGATGGACGGGAGATCCGCCTACGAGAGTGGCGAGACTTCCGAGGGAAATACACCCTCTTCCGCCGCAACGTGGAGGATTGGAACGAGGGTGACGAGCAGGCTCGCCTGCTCTCCATGCTGCCGGAAGCATGGATCAAGAGGGTCACCAAGGAGGAATCCAAGAGGGCCAAGTCCAACCACACGGTCAAGATGATGCTCCCCAAGGAGTATCATACGAGCGTGGTGGCTTGGGCGAAGAAGAACGTGGCCCGGGATGTCAAACGGCACTCCCTGCGGAACGCTCTTCTCATCACCGTCTCGGGCGATCGCGACAAGACCGCGATGTGGCGCCTTGACGATTGTGAGTTGAGCGGCCAGACCATCCTACTGCAGCCCATCCCGGCGCGGATGAGCTGCGACGAGATCCTGGAGTGGGTTGGCGAGGAAGTACTCAAGGAGTACCGAAACCTCCACCACACCCGCGGGTTGAGGCCCGGCGACCGCGACGTCAACTACGTTGGCGAGGGACCTGGCGGGGAAGATGCCATGGACCCAGCGGGAGCCGGCGGCGATGAGACTCTCGTCGACGATGACGACGACGATGAGCCCGCCGAAGTGGCCGTTTGCGCCTTCGTGGCCAAGAACCTGAACGCGGGGAGCAAACCGGGAAACTGGAAGCCCCTGCAGCAGGGTTGGAGGAAGCAGGAGAAGAGGGACCCTCGCCGCATTGGCGACCCTCCGCTGTCCTTTGGGGAGTTCATACGAGCTCACCCTCAGGGCTGTTTCGTGTGTTATGGGAGGAAGCGAGGCTTCAACCATGACCACCGAACATGCCCCATCCACAAGGCCGACACGGACGCTTACAAGAAGGCACACGGGTTGAAGAAGCGTGCGCCCGCGGGTATCCGGGAAGCCAAGATGGAGGTGGACAAGGACGAGCTGGCCAAGCTGATGTCGTCGGTGGGGACCGAATTGGCCAAGGAGATCCAGGAGATCAAGCGGAACTGGGTCCCCAGATCGGACAACAAGAACAAGGAGAACAACCAGAATGACCAGAACAAGGACAAGGACAAGAACAAGGGTAAGAAAGGGGGAAGGAAGAAGGGCATCAACGACGTTGAGGCCGAGGAGAACACCCCCTCTTCCACAACCGACGCCCCCTAGCGGAGCTCCTGCAGCCAAGGGCCCCAGCTAGGGCGGTCGCAGGATGGTGACGTGGGAAGCGCCGAACCATCCCAGTCGGGAGTCGATAAGCACAAGGGGACTGCCGCGGGCGGAAGGCCCGGTCCGGCACCCAGTCGCGGAGGCGGGGTGAGGGCAAGTGAAGGCACGAACCCTTGCACCCGTCCGTCCTTCGCGACCAAGAATGTGTTTGATGTACTACAGGATCTATCCGAGAGTATCGGAGGATCACCCGGACCGCAGCTGGATGCTGCAGATGGGCAGCCTGAGCCCATTGTCCACGACCTGCACCAGTCGCTTGTGGAGCTTCTGGAACGGCCGGAGATCCTGAGTTTGCACGCCGTGCGCCGTGTCGGTCGCGAGCGGCAGTTGCATCTTAAGGTCCGTGCCTTATGCGGGGAAGTGGAAAAGGTTTTCGACGTGTTGGTCGACACGGGAGCTCAGGTCAGCTTGGTCAAGGCTGGCCTACTTCCACCAGAGTGTCTGACCGACAGTCGGAAACCTGTCAGGCTGAAGGTGGCGAACGGCCAGTACATGGTGGGAGGCACGAAGGAAGCGGCCATTGGGCTGCAGTTCGTGAACCATCGTGAGCTGAGCCGCCCAGACCTCGGCAAGGAAATCCTCCTGCACGGTAGCTTCTACGAGGCCGAGATGGACTGGGACATGATCGTCGGGTACGACTTCATGATGGAGACGGACTCCGGCGTCCTCCCGTGTGCAATGAGTGCATCTACCGTGTTGTTGAGCTCCTCCATCATTTGTTGAGGAGCTTGTGGCTCACGTGTGAGCGTGCGCCACCTTTCGAATATGCGACCGCCGTCCTCAATCCTAATGTGTTCATGGCGAGCTTCACCAAACCCACACTCCATGTCTGCACTACTGCTTTCCGACTGTTGGAAGAGGCGTTCGGGTTCACGGACGGAAATTTCCCCATGTCCACGATGATCCGGTGGACTAATCATACTCCGTCCTCGTGCCCATAACCTTCGAATGGTGTTTGGCGTCGAATTACTTGTCGGAACCAACGACATCTCGATACTCGCAAAAACGATTGAAATCGATCAATTAATAATCAAATCGAAGTAAATTGTTCAGAATGGGCTCATAAAACTCTCGCAGAACTTCAACAAGACGATGCTACCATAAGGCAGAGATAACAGCGGCAACGGTGCGATCGCAAATCCGGCAGAGCAACAAAGCCAAATCAGGACATTAAATCCATACCAGAGGGGTCTGTGATGAAAAGGAGAATACAGACCCATAGAACAAACAAAGGCGCATCAGCCTACATTATAAAATCCAACGATTTGCAATTGCATCCGAACTACAATCCCCAGGTCCACGTCAGCCCTATCTAGTGCCGTAGGCCAATCCTAGGGTCCCATTGGGTCAGGTCCTGCTGGTCTGCTGCACCCGGCAGGCCCCAGCAGGCCCCAGCAGCGACGTGGAGTCGGCCCACCGCGGGAGGATGCCGGCCGACCAGGCCAGCTCCAGCAGCAGCGTCGCTCCCGAAAGGGACGTGGCGCGCGCCTGCGAGCGCGCCTGTGGGGTGCCCTGCAACCGTCGGGTTGCCCGGCAACGGGCCAGGCAGTACAGCGCTGCCGTGGAGGGCGCCGTCGCCCAGGAGGAGGCTGCGGAGTGGGCGCACGGCATGGCCATCCACGCCCAGACCGTGGCGGCCATTGCGGCCGGACTCACGGCCGTAGCCGCCCATGGGGCAGCGACTGCCCAGGTCAACGGTGAGTTGGCGGCAGCCGACGAGGAAGCCCGCCTGACGCAGGAGGCCATTGCCTGCAAGGAGGCCGAGGTGAAGGCGCTGGAAGAGGCGCTTGCCCAAGAGAGGGCAAAGAAGGAGGCGGAGGAAAGGGCCCACGCCGAAGCGACGGCTAAGGCCCAGGAGGACGCCGCCAAGAAGGAAGCCATCGAGGCCGCGCGAGGGAAGGTCGCTGAGGAGAAGGCCAAGACGGAGGCGGAGCTGGCAGCGTTGGAAGCGCAGAAGGCGCGGCTGCAGCAGGCCCGGGAAGCCGAGGCGGCTCGTGCTCGGGAGGAAGCCGAACCGCGAGCTGCCGCAGCCACCGCCGCCGCAATGGAGGAGGCAGAGGCCAAACTCCGCCGCGAGACTCCCCCGGGAGCATCACGAGTGGAGACCCTTCGAAAGCTTTTCGAAGGGGACGCCTCCTCCAGGATGGCGCTGGATGAGGCCGACACGGGCAGCAGTGGGAGCGGTGGCACCACCGCCCGTCGACGGAGGAAGGGCAAGGGGAAGACCCCCGAGAGGCCGCGGAGGCCAGCGGGTGGGCACCCCCACGACAGTGACCCCTTCTTCACCGCCAGTGACGGGGATGAACGAGGCCGCCGACATCGCCAAGTGGTGGCTTGGACGGGCGGAGGAGGCGGAGACGTCCCCATGGAAGGTGAGGATGAGGATCCCCCTCCTCCCTACCGGAGCTCGGCGTCTTCGGAGACCGAGACGCCCAGGTGGGGCAACATGGACGAGGATGACGACATGGACTTCGGCATCACGCGCCCATCCTCGGACCCACCGAGGCGACCCGGCGGAGACCCACCGGGACCCCCTGGCGGAGGACCATCAGGACCCCCTGGAGGACGCCCACCGAGTGGACCCCCTGGAGGCGGACCACCGGGCGGGGGAGGACCCCCTGGACCGGGCGGACCCGGCGGAGGCCCTCCTGGAGGACCCCCTGGGGACCCCGACGACCCACCAGGGAACGGCGACCCGGATACCACCTGGCGGTGGATGGTCTACCTCCGCAGGAGGGTCTTTTCCCTCGAGTGCGAGGTAGACACGGGCAAGGTCGAGATGGCTCGCATCTCCGGGGTCGCCGCGCGCGCGCAGAAGGAGCTGGACATCGCCAGGGCCGAGACCAAGTCGCTGACCAACGTCGTCAGCGGCCTGCAGGAGAGGCTGGATGCGCTGGAAGCCCGTGGGAGCGTCGGCAGCGACCACCCACCCCTGGAGTCTGGCTCGTCGGACGACGGCTGGGGACCCGGACCAGGTCCAGGCAGACCCCACGCCCCCGGCGGAGCCCCCAGGAGTCGCCCCGGCGCCAGTGCCCCCTCTCTCACCGCCCCCTCTCACCACAGCGCGGGCCGCCGCAACGAGCGCGTGCCGCCCGGCAGTGGCAGTGAGGAATGGCGCGATGAGTGGCTCAGCGCGGACTACCACAACCGCCGTGCTCCACCGCGGACGCCTGTACGCCCCCGACGCCCGGCACCAGCCCCGGTGCCAATCCCCAGGGCTGGAGGACGTTATGGTGGACTCAGGGATGAGGTCCCCAGAGGAGACGTGGAGTGGGATGTCGGCGAAGGTGAGGACCTGGACCTGGACCTGGAGGAGTTCAACATCAGCCCGCCGCGTGGTGTACGACGGGAGGCCGCTGAACGCAGCCGCCGGCGCCGTGATGAGGATGCGTACATGGATGCAGTACGGCGTGAACATTTTGGTTCAGCGTACCTGGAGGAACCGCGGCGTAGCCACAGGGGTTCCATGGAGGAGATGGACGTGGCGGCCGTGGGAGTCCGTGGGCGAGGCCGATGGGAACCTCGGTCGACCTCGCGGCCGGCGTTCATGGTCTCTAAGGCCGCGGATGCCGCCGTGTGGGAAGACTTGAAGGACATCAAGCCCCCCATGTACGACGGCAACCCCCTCAACCTCGACCGCTTCTTGGAGAAGCTGGACGATTGGGGGCTGACCGTCACTGAAGACCTGCTTCCCGCTGATGCGGAGAAGTATGTCTTCAAACGGTTCAGGTACCGCCTGCCGGAAGTGCTCGGAGAGCTATACTTCTTGGCGACCAAGGAGGGGAAAATCAAGACCCTCAAGGAAGCCAAGAAGTGGCTCAATGAGCAGGAGCGGGTGGACGCTCCGCAGGTTGCGGCCAAGCGCTGGAAGTCCATCAAGCTTGAGCATGATGGACGGGAGATCCGCCTACGAGAGTGGCGAGACTTCCGAGGGAAATACACCCTCTTCCGCCGCAACGTGGAGGATTGGAACGAGGGTGACGAGCAGGCTCGCCTGCTCTGCATGCTGCCGGAAGCATGGATCAAGAGGGTCACCAAGGAGGAATCCAAGAGGGCCAAGTCCAACCACACGGTCAAGATGATGCTCCCCAAGGAGTATCATACGAGCGTGGTGGCTTGGGCGAAGAAGAACGTGGCCCGGGATGTCAAACGGCACTCCCTGCGGAACGCTCTTCTCATCACCGTCTCGGGCGATCGCGAGAAGACCGCGATGTGGCGCCTTGACGATTGTGAGTTGAGCGGCCAGACCATCCGTCTGCAGCCCATCCCGGCGCGGATGAGCTGCGACGAGATCCTGGAGTGGGTTGGCGAGGAAGTACTCAAGGAGTACCGAAACCTCCACCACACCCGCGGGTTGAGGCCCGGCGACCGCGACGTCAACTACGTTGGCGAGGGACCTGGCGGGGAAGATGCCATGGACCCAGCGGGAGCCGGCGGCGATGAGACTCTCGTCGACGATGACGACGACGATGAGCCCGCCGAAGTGGCCGTTTGCGCCTTCGTGGCCAAGAACCTGAACGCGGGGAGCAAACCGGGAAACTGGAAGCCCCTGCAGCAGGGTTGGAGGAAGCAGGAGAAGAGGGGCCCTCGCCGCATTGGCGACCCTCCGCTGTCCTTTGGGGAGTTCATACGAGCTCACCCTCAGGGCTGTTTCGTGTGTTATGGGAGGAAGCGAGGCTTCAACCATGACCACCGAACATGCCCCATCCACAAGGCCGACACGGACGCTTACAAGAAGGCACACGGGTTGAAGAAGCGTGCGCCCGCGGGTATCCGGGAAGCCAAGATGGAGGTGGACAAGGACGAGCTGGCCAAGCTGATGTCGTCGGTGGGGACCGAATTGGCCAAGGAGATCCAGGAGATCAAGCGGAACTGGGTCCCCAGATCGGACAACAAGAACAAGGAGAACAACCAGAATGACCAGAACAAGGACAAGGACAAGAACAAGGGTAAGAAAGGGGGAAGGAAGAAGGGCATCAACGACGTTGAGGCCGAGGAGAACACCCCCTCTTCCACAACCGACGCCCCCTAGCGGAGCTCCTGCAGCCAAGGGCCCCAGCTAGGGCGGTCGCAGGATGGTGACGTGGGAAGCGCCGAACCATCCCAGTCGGGAGTCGATAAGCACAAGGGGACTGCCGCGGGCGGAAGGCCCGGTCCGGCACCCAGTCGCGGAGGCGGGGTGAGGGCAAGTGAAGCCACGAACCCTTGCACCCGTCCGTCCTTCGCGACCAAGAATGTGTTTGATGTACTACAGGATCTATCCGAGAGTATCGGAGGATCACCCGGACCGCAGCTGGATGCTGCAGATGGGCAGCCTGAGCCCATTGTCCACGACCTGCACCAGTCGCTTGTGGAGCTTCTGGAACGGCCGGAGATCCTGAGTTTGCACGCCGTGCACCGTGTCGGTCGCGAGCGGCAGTTGCATCTTAAGGTCCGTGCCTTATGCGGGGAAGTGGAAAAGGTTTTCGACGTGTTGGTCGACACGGGAGCTCAGGTCAGCTTGGTCAAGGCTGGCCTACTTCCACCAGAGTGTCTGACTGACAGTCGGAAACCTGTCAGGCTGAAGGTGGCGAACGGCCAGTACATGGTGGGAGGCACGAAGGAAGCGGCCATTGGGCTGCAGTTCGTGAACCATCGTGAGCTGAGCCGCCCAGACCTCGGCAAGGAAATCCTCCTGCACGGTAGCTTCTACGAGGCCGAGATGGACTGGGACATGATCGTCGGGTACGACTTCATGATGGAGACGGAGTCCGGCGTCCTCCCGGCCCAGGCTTCCATGACCCTGTACCAGGACGACCAACTCTCGTGGCTTTCGTCACCTGAGCACCATGTGGAATGCCAATGGATCCACCCCGAACGCAATCAGCTCGAAGTGGCCGCGCTGGACACTGAGCCAACTGGTCCTGCAAACCAGGAGTACGGCGTAAGGCCGGAAGTGGCGAGCCGAGTTGTCGCGGACTTGGGAGCTTCGGATCTGGCCCTGGATGCGTTCTCTTCAGGAACCTCCGCCCATCTGCGGGTGTGTGAGAAGTACTGGAGCGCACAGGACTCCGCGTGGAAGAAGCACTGGGGTCCGCACCAGGGACTGATGTCGATCCATTGCCCCCGTTGGGACATTCCAAGAGCGATAGCGAAGATTCGCAAGGACCGCTCCAAGGCAGTGCTGGTTGTTCCTATGGGATGCACCGAGGAGGAAAGTACCCGACATTGGGTAGCCTCATTGACCAACATGACCTTGAACAAGGTCGTCCTACCGGCTGGAGAGAGTGTCTATCAGGACGCTAAGGGACAGCCCATGCCACCCCAGAGATGGCCAACAGAATTCCACTATGTGGATGGGGGCCTTGATCAGGCCGACACCACGGACTTCGTGTGTGTCAACCGTATCATAGCAGAACCTTGGAGGCAATGCTTTGCGGTTCCCCCTGTTGACATCGAAGAATCGGACTCCGAAGACCCCCTCACTGAAGAGGAGTGGGATCTGGTTCAGGGGTATATGGATCAGCCCTTTCACGACTGGGGGAACCAGCGTGAGGGCAAAGGCCAGGACAAAGCCTGGTGGGAAGTGGACTCAATCGTCTCCGGTTCCTATGACGGGAATACCTTTGTACAGAGGGTGCTGGATCACATGTCCAGCCAAGACGAGCCGCCTGGCGGCAACCCACCCACCTACGGCGATCTATTCCGAGGCAAGACCAGAGATGGCCCTTTGGGCCACCTGGGAAGACCACCTGAGCCGAAAGTGAGCGGGGTCGCTACCCCTCAAGTAAGCTCCGTGGTTCAAGTGCCCGGAAAAGCCAAGGCGGAGTCCGATGACTGCCCCAAGATCCAGGCGTTGAGGGCCAGGCTGAAGCAGAAGTATGGTGATACCTTCCCCCACCGGTGCGTGGACCGTATGGCGAGGCCAAGATACGACTGAAGCAGGACCCCCGTGTGTACCGGCACCGGGAGTTTGCCCTGAGGGGCGAGAGGAAGGAGGCCATGGAGAAGATCCTCCGTGACTTCATCCAGAGAGGCTGGCTCGAGCCGTGCCACTCCGAATGGGCCTCTCCCTGCTTCGTCGTCCCCAAGAAGGTTGCCGGTGAGTGGCGGCTCGTGGTCGACTACCGCGGCCCGAACGCCCAAACGCAGCACGACAGCTATACGCTGCCCCTCATTGAGGACATGCTGCAAAAGCAACACCGGCGGAGGATCTTCACGGTGATTGACCTGAAACATGGTTATCATCAGATGCCTCTCGCCGAAGAGTCCCGTGCCTGCACAGCCATGAGCACTCCACTTGGACCTCTCCAGTGGAAGGTGATGCCCATGGGCGTTACCAACGGCAATGCGGCTTTTCAGCGGATGCTGGAGAACCTGCTTGAGCCGGTGCGCGACTGTGCGGACCCCTTCGTGGACGACGTGATCATCGCGTCCGGGGACCCCAGCATGAGCTACGAGGAGCTCCTGGAGGCACATGAAAGGGACGTCACTCGAGTGCTCGACCTTCTGGTTCGGCACAAACTCACGGGCAGCAGTGACAAGGCCACCATTGCGGTAAGCGAGGTGGTCTTCGCTGGCCACGTAGTTGGGAACGGGCAGCGAAGGCCATTACTGGCAAGGTGGCTGCGATTGAGCACTGGGAAAAGCCCAAAACGGTCTCGGAGCTACGGGCGTATCTGGGGTTCTGCAACTACTACTCGGGGTATATCAAAATGTATGCCGAGTATGCAGCCCCCATGACGACCATGCTCAAGGGCAACCGAGAGGAGACCAAGAAGGGGTCCAAGAAGGCTCTGGTCTGGACTGAAGAGTCCGACCGTGCCTTTGAGGGGATGAAGCAGGCGCTGCTATCCGCAGTGGGTCTGCACCTCGTGGATCCCGACCGAGGGTTCGTCCTGCGCACCGACGCTTCCGACTACGCCATTGGCGCTGTGTTGGAGCAAGTGCTTGACGACGGGAGGCACGTGCCCGTGGCCTTCTGGAGCCGAGTCCTGGCGGAAGGCCAGAGACGGACGTGGACGCCCCGTGAAAAGGAGGCGTATGCCATCGTCATGGCTCTCAGGAAATGGGCTGGGTACATAGCCCTCCATCCCGTCACCGTCTGCACCGACCATCAGAGTCTGCAGTCGTGGCACAAGGCGCACGTGGACACCCCCTCGGGTCCCGCCTCCCGACGGGCAAGATGGCATGAGACCTTGGCCAAGTTCTACCTTACGGTTGTTTATATTCCTGGAAAGGATAACATCGTGGCGGACTGTCTCAGTAGGTGGGCCTATCCCGCCAGCAAGGGCATGCAGGACATCTCTGCCCATGGCGATGAGGCTGAGACCGCTGAAGCCAAGAGGATTATCGAGATGGAGCGCCTGATGGAGGAGGAGGGTGCAAAATGCTTCGTCGTCATGGCTGCGGATGCCCCCCTCGCGTCGAGGGTGAGCAGAGCGGTCAGTGTACTCGCCCCTGAGGGAGCTGAGTCCGACAAGCACCTCTTCCCGGAGTCTTGCCTCCAGGACGACTGGACCGACGATTACGCCAAGTCTGAGGCCTTTGCGGCCGAGTATAGGGCTGTGACCGACCCTGACGACGGGCAGAAGTGGCCAAAGGGGCTGACTGAGGAAGATGGCAAGCTCTACCGGAATGGTAAGCTGCTAGTACCAGAGTCCCCGGTGCTCGAGCTGTGTGAAGCTTGGCACCACCACATGCTGCACCCAGGGGTCAAGAAGCAAGCTCTTGACATGCAGCGTCGGTTCCAGATCGACCATATCGTTCTCTACACCGCCATCAAGAAGGTCAGGAAGGGTTGCTCGGACTGTCAGGCCTGCAATCCCGATAACCGGAACGTCAAGGGGGAACCCCAATGGACCCCGGTTCCTGACCAGCCCATGGAGAGCGTGGCCATGGACGTCTTCTCCATGCCCGAAGTGCACATTGGCAAGGAGACCTTTGACTGTGTGGTTCTCTGTGTGGACCGCCACAGCGGCTACGTTGTAGCCGTTCCGGCACGCAAAAAGGGGTTGCTTGCCAGAGAAGTGGCAGTCATGATGATTCGTCATTGGCTGACCGTCTTTGACATCCCCCGCACCATTTGCAGTGACCGAGGGCCCCAGTTTACTGGTGGCTGGTTCAAGGCTATGTGTTCCCTCATGGGGATACGTCATGCCAAGAGCGTCGCCTATCTCAGCCGGTCTAACGGCCGTGCTGAAGTGGCTGGACGGCAGCTGTTCGAGAAGCTGCGCAAGATCCACATCACCAATCCACGGCGGAACTGGTTTGAGGAGATGTGGCCTGCTCTGAAGGCCCATCATGACACCCCCACTCCGGGCGGTTTGTCCCCTCACCAGATTCTGTTCGGCAGGGACCCCCTGGGTAGCGGACTTCCCTTGTCTGGTGATGGCATGGCTATGGATGCCAAGGAATTCTTCGCGCGGCAAGAGCAAACGGCGCGGGACATCCGCCAGCAGCTTGAGAAGGAGCATGCTGAGCGTCAGAAGTCCGCCCCGAGCTCGACAGCGCAGAAGTTCAGGGTGGGAGACCCGGTGTGGGTGATCAGACCCCGCCCTATGGGCACCCACCGCACCAAGACCTGGTTCACACCCGGCGAGGTGGTCCGCAGGATTGGTGAGGACACCTACCGCATCAAGGTGGGTCACGGACAGTTCCGGGAGCGCCACGAGAGTCAACTCCGTGTGCGAGAACCCGACCTCCGTGGCCAGCATGTGTCCCTGAGCTATGCCGCACATGAGGCCGATTCGGACGACGACTATGCTGAGCAGGACGACTATACAGTCGAGAAGATCCTGGCTCAGCGTCCGAAAGCCTCGGCACCCGGAGGTCTGGAGTTCAAGGTTCGTTGGGGAGGCTATGGGCCGTCCCACGACACCTGGGAACCCGTCTCCTCATTCGTGCCGCGGGTCAATACTCCCTTCATGGAGTACATCCGCAAGCACAAGACCAAGATCCACGTTTCGGACTTGGCAGCACTCACCCGGGCGATTGCAGCCAGGGGTGCCTGATCAGCGCCCTGAGCTCTCCCCTGATGCGTTTTGAGCGCTTGTGAGGCCGACGAATCGTCCCTTACTTGCTTGCTCTCTCCCATCTTTCGGTGACAGAGTGGCCATACACCCCCCCTGCTGAATCCAGAGGAGGATGGCCCCTCTCTTCAATTCTATTCGTCACTCCCCCCCCTGCTGAATCCTTGGGAAACCAGGTAGGGCGACTGACCTTCATATTTTTGAGCTCTTGGGGCCTTGAAGCCCATACGACGTTGCGCAACGGATGCCGCTGTCATCGGCATTGCGAATTTTTGGTGTGTGGTCTGGTTCCATGGCACTTGCGGAATCCAGACCAGTCGACGTGTGTCAGCTGACTATATATGGCCTGAACTCAGGCGTTTTCCTGTCCACCCTCCTGCATTGCCTTATCCTGACCGTGGCGTGGTTTGGCGCTCTGTCCAGAGCGTGTTTACACGCCTATTTACCCAGATTGTTGCTTGTTTTTCTGCCCTCCAGGATATGTGCATCTGTATGTTAAGTGTCATCAGCCCATCGCTGAGGGATGGACTGTTTTTCACCACGAATCGGGATACAGAGGCACCTTGAGTCGCCGTGTACATGTTCTTACAGCCTGGTCCAGCCTGGACCAGTACTTGATTACATATTCTACTGTTTGAGTGCCCGTGATACCGTGTTGCCCTATTCGCTGTGATGTGTGGAGATCCTGATGGCGCCAGGCGGGAAGCCCAGTTGCCTGACTACACTCCCAGCGGTCCGCCACTGTCAGTCCCAGTGTGAGCCTACCGATTCGCAGACGCACTTGCATTCGGATGGCGGCCTCCGGTGCTCCTGACCTCGGTCAGTCTGCCTGGGAAACTGGTGGTTTGAGGAGTCGAGGCCTCCGCCCACACTGCATGAGGACTCCCTCATGTATGGCCTTCGTGGCAGTAGGGCGAGGGAAAAGACGGCCTTGATGCCCGATCCCTTAAGGAGGAGTTCCCTTAAGATCTGGGGTTCTTAAGGAGTTCGACTATGGCACTCTGGACTCGCGTCGTATGGATATGGACATGGTGCGCCCGAGGAAGGACCCGTGGGGACTCTCCCCAGTCGGCGGGCCTTGGGAAGCTTGGGGTAGCCTGATGGATCTTTGTGGTCGCTCTCGACTTGTGGGACCACCTCGGTCGTCGTGTGTCGCCTATGTTGGCCGTGTATGCCACTGCCACTGTGGTGGTGACCGTAGCAGCCGGCACCCGGTGCGCCTGGTATGGGTTAACGGGTCCTTTGGATGCCGAACAATCGCCGCCAGGACCCGGGACTTGATACTTGATACTATACATGTGCTACGAGCTTATACAACATCATACCTATCTTACTGTGACTTACTGAAGTGAGGATGTGACACCCCCCCCCCCTTCAGAAGATGGTCCTGGATACCCGCTGCCATGCTTGGGTGTTATCTAGCCCCCCCAGGGTTTGCTCTAAGGAGGGGGGTGAAGCGGTACCCAGGACCCCATGGCTAGGTTACAGCATACAACCGGTCTCCGGTCCACTAACCCCATGTACGGAAGGGAAGACGCCCGTTGACGCTCCGTTCCGTGCCGTAAAGCCCCGCATCGGCAACCGATGCACCGCCAGCGGAGATTTGTATATCAGAACATCAGGAATCAATAGGGTTTTATTTTCATATTGTTTCCGTCAAGTTTTACGCTTCCGTTCTGATATTCACTGTTTTGACTGCTGGCGGTTGGATCGCGACTTTACCGTAACCGCCAGTTTAACTGTTTATAATGGAAATTTTAACGCTATCCGTCAAGAAGGCTCCAAAGCCTTCAGGAACTGCATGGACGCTTCCGCAATTTTCATAATTAATACTCGCAACCTAAATCCGAATTTTTCAGGATGTCGAAATCGGATTTTCGACTTCGACATCCCCGCACTTGATTTGACCTCTTTCGAGTGGACCTACGTGCTTCCCTATGCACGAATCAACTTCCCTTTTATCCTGCCCTCCATTTGACTCAGAGATATGGGCAAAACAAAGTTGATTCGTGAGGCCACTTGTGAGGGTCATATGTCGTGCCGCTTGCGAGTATTGACAATAAGGAAACGTGGGATGTATTCACAATACTCCCGACGTAATTTAGGAAGCTTTATATGCCTTGCGTTTCCACACGTGCGCGCTAGTGTAATGGATCATGGTCAAGAGGGTAGAGTTTGCGTTATAACTCTTTGGCCATGATATTGCGTGCGTTAAGATAACTTTCGAGTGTAGCGCGCAAGTGTTGGTGTTGCATAGGAACTCTCCTTGAGTTCCTATGAGCGATTGACACAAAGTTATGCCCTTGGAGGGGCATGACATATCGTGGTGGGAGCTACCTTTTGGGGCAATATGTGGTATGTGCCATGTGTTGTGTTGCGTGCCCATTTGGCGGGTCCATTACTCCAAGCCAAGCCCGCCAATGGACCTCATATTGTGCAAGCCCCTTCTCCATACTCCCTACGATCAATTGCAAGCCTAACCTTCGTGAAGGGAAGCTTGTGTGGTGATCCCGAAGCGATGCGTTGGGAGCAAGGTGTGTATTTTGCAATTTTCCATATTTTCATGTGCCCACTTGGGAAGTAGCGCTCGTAACCTTTCAAGGCGCCCCAAGTGGAGCACATATGTGGGATCGAAGGTCATTGGTGTCAAGTCATTGTGTTTAGAAGGATTAGTTGATTGCACGATCCAAGCCAAAGATATTATAATATAATTGTGCGCCTTTCAAGGCACTTTGGTTTGTCTTTGTGCCAATTTTGCCGTTTTTGGCCCGTCATGATGTCCAGTGGCGACCTTGTATCTCAACGTTGCGCTCAATTGACATCATGACCCAAGTATGTTATGAGGGTACATACTTCGGTGCCCAACATATCTTGGACCCGGCGAATAACTCCTCTTAGGCTTGGCATACCGTGGCCGCCATGTTGGCGATTTGGGACTATCCCAAATCATGGGCTCACTTGGTGACCCTGCCATTCCCAATACCGGAGGAGTTGGGCGACGCCCAAAAGATATGTTGGATACATATGACTTGATACCAATCCTATGGCACACTCCGGTCCAAGTCGGGCATGTGCCGCATTTGCCCCAACCATGAGTGTGCGCATTTTTGGCCATTTTGGGCAATTTTCCACTTTTGCTGCCCGCCGTGCACTATGTTCTAACCCTCGTGCACGCCGGACGCATGGACCAATGGACCATATATGACATGGGTGTTATGGGTAATGGTCCCCATGGTCCACACACCACGTGGGCGAAGCGGAGCCACCTTCGTTAAGGCGCTAGCCCAAAGTGAGTGTGGGCAATTTTGCAACTTTGGCATTTGTGGACCCAATTGGGATTGTCACCACGCCAAGTGGTATGGAGATCTTTGAGAGCCAAGTGCATGGGAGTCTCCATTGGACTCCCCGTGGATCGCGTATGGAATACCGGATCCGATTTCCGAGCCGGCGTGGAGATATACTATTGGGAGCACACTGAATTTTGGCTCATTTCAAGCAGCCAAAATGACCAAATTTTGGGACCCCAATTTCCCCCTTCCGTGTGGTCAATTGGCGGCCCCATTTCTCTAAGCCCATAGGGAGCCCGGACCTAAATTCAATTTGTACACTCAGATATAAGTCCTAGGTCCTGCCTCCTACCCTGTGAGCCAATGGCCTTACCTTGGCCGAGCGAGCCGCGCGTGGGAATGAGGCCAATTTTGGTGATTTTGGCATCATGACCCCACTTGACTCATCCGTGTTGCCCTGATGCCGAGACCTCAAAGGGAACCAGGTTGGGTGAGGGCTCCAGGGAGTTCGTACTCGAAGGGCATAGGGTCAGTTGCCTCGTCCCTACCTCTGGCGGGTCCGGACGAGGGGTCAATTTTGGGGATTTTTGAGTTAATTTCAGTTTGGGCTGAAACAGCCCATTTTCAGCTACCAACTCCTGGGTGATAATGGCGGGGCCATATCTCTGGCTCAGAGAGGAGTTGGGACCTGCTGTTAAGGGAGCATAGGGAGCCACCGTCGGTTGGCCTTGGAGCCCCTTGGTTCCCAGGAACTCGCCTGTGGCTGGGCGAGACACCTCCCCTATTGGCAGGGTTTCAGGGTCCGGACTGAGCAGGGCATGGGTTGTGTTTGAGCCCCCGCCCCCACCAGCCACTGGGAGGTTCGGACCTCGGATTGGGATACGAGTTAGGACTGAGTGTCTATTGTCCTGTAATGCCCTTACCCCAGTCCAGTCTTAACCCCATGTGTACATATCCTGATGTGTTGCTGTACATACTTTCGTTCCCTCTTTGCAGAGTGGCAAGGATTCTGAAACGCTTTGTCACATGACATGAGCGCATTGATGCCCCTGTGAGCGTAGTGCTTTGCCTGCCTGCTCACTTGCGCGTGTCCCGCAGCGTCCCGTGGCCGGCCCCCCACGGGAACGCGTCAAGACAGTGAAGTTTGGAGGGTGCTCGCCACCACTGATGTAGGAAATTTATGGCGTTTGGATGCTTGTCAAGTATGTTGGGTATGTTGTGTACATTGCACAAGTGCGAGTGTTGCAGTAGCATGTAGCTAGTGTGGGCGAGTGTGGGCTAGTGTGGGCTGCCCTTAGGCTTGAGAGGGAATGTTAGCGCGCCGGGCAAAGTTTCAACAGTCACCGTCCCACCTCCAACCGTTTGGGGGCATGTTTGTATGGGATTTTTTGACTTAGCCTAGCACAATGGGATGGGGGCACATATTTTAGTGCCCGAGAGAGCAAGCAATGATTCGAGGAACGATGATGATCAGAGGTTAATATTGTCATTACACTCACCACCACTTCTTCCAATGCATGAATGAGTTGTGCTTTTGCAATTGTCGAAAGCGCACACCCAAGCTCGGCATGACGGGTGTAAAGCATTTTGATAGATGGCCGGAACATTGATTTGCATGCTGGGTGCACCAGGCACGTGCTGGGCGACAACAGTTCCCTTTGGGTCATGCAAAATAGGGCCCCATTGGCTTGTATTTATCATTCTTTGGTCTTCTCTTGCATGGCAAGCATGTTCTTTTTGAACTGAAACCAACTGATGCCTCGTCCGTGATTCCTTCTCTTTCTAAGGGTCAAGTTTCCATTGCAGAGAGTGCATTTTGTCGTTGGTACTGGTTGGTCCGAAGCGTGTCCTCTGTTGAGTATGCAGGGCTTCTTACACCATCAGCTGATGCTCTCTTGTTTTGTACACCATTTGAGTGGCAAGGCCATTAGTGTTCAGGTAGGGCGGATGTAAGCAGAAGGGCAGGTTAGCCTTTTCCCACAAGTTACCGGGTTTTTAGGGTGTACAACGAGGTTATTTGAATTGATACATGCATTTCATTGGAATTGGTGTGAAAAGAGGTACATAAAGGGTGTTTGGAGGGTGCATTTTGTGTATATCTCTGTGGGGACCGTGAAAAGGCAAGGGTTGTGTAGCCATATTGATTCCACCCAACTGTGCGGACCTCAAGACGGCAGGGGCTATGCACCCGTATTGGTCTCTCCCGACGACAGGGACCCCGAGAAGTCAAGAGTTATGTCACCATATTGATTTATCCCCACTATGGGGACCCGGGAAGGCAGGGGTGATGTGGCCACACAAAAAGCCACCACGGGAACCCACAGAGGGGTAAGGCAATCGGATTGCTTTTCCCCCACTATGGGGGCCTGTAGAAGGCAAGGGTTATGTCGCCATATTGATTTCCCCATACTGCGGGGACTCCGAGAAGGTGGGGGCTATGTGGGCATATCGATTTCTCCTCTGAGGAACCCCGGGGACGTGTACCCACCCTGTGGTGCCCACTAAGGAGGCATTAAACATGTCTTGCTGTGCCCATCTGCAGGTGTGGTATCTAAACACGAGGTGGTGTAGGTACTCAATTCTTACTGTCTCACTGAGACAACATGTCGTTGTCTTGGGCTGTCCCTTGCGCCAACATCATCTGTTACCCTTGGACATTGGAGAGAGTTCCCCTAGTTGTTGTGGGCCCCTCCATTTCTTGAGAATCCAGTTCGAGGTGAATGGCAAGACATTCCCATTGGATCCATGGCTTGTTGCACTTCAGTTGAAAGCTGCAGTTTGAACATTGATTGAATGATGCATTGCCCAAGTGGGATATCCGATGTGGCGGGATTTCAATGGGGGGGTGCAGAGCACAGTGTGCTGTGTCCGCACGTTGCGATGCGTTGTGTCGCCCAGTGCATAGTGCCCCCCCAATGCTTCTCCTAGTTTTGAATGGAGCCATCCCACATGGGGAATGCTATGCACACAGTGGGAAGTTTTTGATGTCGGCAAATACTCGCACCCTAGCTACCTTTTGGTGGTAACACATTGATCCTGTGCCCTTGGTTTCCTATAAAGGAAAAGTGCTTCCATAAATAGTCAAATATTTTTGGATTGTTCATTTTTCTGAAATGGATTCCGAGGAAATAATACGGTCACCACCAACCGTATTACTTGGGTGAGTATCCCAGCCTCTGCGTGTGCAGTATGCACGCAGTGCGCACGCGGTGCCCGCACGGTGCAAGAACTTCTGAATGTGCTGTTGAGTGATTGGTGAGGAGGCCTTTGCCCCATGCAGGGCGCCCAGCCACATTCCGTACACCCCAACCCCTCCGCCAACCATCAGTCAATCATCAGCACTCTGCAAGGCATTCATTCAGCACTGAGCGAGCTGTAGGTGATGCGAACATGAGGCAACAATGGCCGGGGTGTGGCAGGCGCGCTGTGAGCTTAAATTGCAGTGTGGCAGACCTGACTGGTTGTGGTCCTATCAGATGGTCAACAATGTTGGAGTGGTATAAGCGAAACTTGGCGCTGCAAGCAGTTTTAGGGCGTGTAGCACAGCTTAAAAGATTTTTCCTACCCCCAACCGTCTCCACTCAGAATGGTTAGACTTCCACAGGGAATTTAGAGGTGAGGGAAGATATGAAAACATATGTTGACCCCCCCCCCTCAACCAAGTGACCATATGTATGGCGGTGAAGAACACAAACATAATTGAGAAATGCAGAACATTGCTGCATACGCATTGCCCGGACGAGCGTATGTGGAGCGCGCGTTGGCCTGCATGCGGCCCCCAACCCCCCCACCCAGTCCCCGGCTGGGTGCTGGGACCCCACCTTCGTTGTTGTGGGGGGCGTGAAGCTTGATTTGACGTGTGGCATGGGGTTTCCCCCACTCGCGCATCGTCACAACGGCGAGGACTTGATGAGGCTCTCAAATGCGGCGGTTGGTGGCGAGTTGGGTCACTGCCCCGCAGCCTGTTCCCTCCCGAAGGCCCAGAATGTTTGTGGGGGCGCCGGTGTCAGGATTTTGGCGGAGCGTGCCCCACGATTGTCCCCCCAGTCTCGTACCCCCTCCCCCTTGTATAAGCTACGCCCTTGTCCAAGCTACAGTAGGCGTAGGGACCTTATTAATTTGGGACCTGATTTTGATTCGGTACCAAACATAGTGCAGCCACATAAGACATGGGTTTGGTGACGAATTTGCGAGTGGATGCATTTGTTGTGAGTGTTTGCCCACTTGAGCCCACATAGCTCTGATTTTTGGTATCCTTGTGCATTATATTCCCCTTGCTTGCACCAGCTCGCCATGCGATCCTCTCTTTTTTAACCTGGGTGCCCGGTGTCGGTAGTTGTATGTGTCGCGCGCAAGCTACGCCCGTGTCCAAGCTACAGTAGGCGTAGGGACCGTATTGATTTGGGACTTTGGTGTAGCTTATACAACGGGGGGGGGGGGGTAGGCCCGAGCCCCGCGGCAACCCGGTCACCCGCCGACCCGATCCCCGCATCAATGCGCGTCTTTAGAGGTACCCGATGGCAACGCCATCCAATGCCATGCCCCGTGATGCGACCGGGCGGCACGCGAGGGGCAGGAGCGCGTCAGCGGCGCCCCCACCACCGCCAACCGTCTGGAGCGAGCCCTCCGCCGGCAGTGCGGCCGGGGCGAGTGCCCTGGAGCTGAACCGGCGTTTCACGATGGCCACGCGCGAAGTCGAGTCGAGGCGGTCCACGACGTCGTCCAGGGCCTCGCAACGGCCCGACCCGCCGCGATTCACCGGAATCGAACCCGGCGACACCCCGCAGCTGCGGCGGTACAAGCGGGTGGCGCTCGGGCAGAACGTGCTGTGCCTCGTGCTGGCCGTCATGCAGCTGGCGTGGGTCTCCATCGCGAACAGCCGGGCCGTGAACGCCCTCTTCTACTACCGCGCCGTCAGCTTCGCCCTCTGCATCGCCCTGATCACCTTCGCCATCGCGTGGTACTTCGTGTTCAAGTCGCACGCGCTCATGAAGTACACGGGCACGTTCCTCGCCTTCGTGGTCGTCGTCGACAAGTGGCTGGGCGCCGGCTGCAACGTCGCGGCGATCGGCGCGGACGCGTTCCTCCCCAGCCTCATGGTCGTCCCCATGTTCGTCTCGATGGGGGCGAGCTGCCGCGAGGGCTGCGCGTACGTCGCGCTCGCGAGCCTGGCGGCCGCCGCCCTGTACGCCACGCAGCTCGCGATGATGGGGCTGGCCCGCGGGCCCGGCTGGTGCCCGTTCGCCCCCAAGTCCGACCTCTTCACGCTGGCGATCGAGCCGCTGGGGTACATCGTGAGCGCGCACGTCGTCGTGTTCCTGGTCGTCGCCTGCATGCTCAACCTCGTGCTCAAGAGCGAGGCGATGCTGGAGGACGACGCGGCCCTCGCCCGTCGCATGCTCCACGCGGTCGCCGGGCTTGACCTCGCGGCGATGGACGCGCTGGTGCGGGAGAGCGAGGCGAAGCTGGGGTCAGCGCGACGCAGGCCGCGATGGTCGAGATCCTGCACACGATGCGCCGGCTGCGGCCCTACGTCCCGGACACGGTGTTCTGCGCCCGCCGGGTCGCGGAGGTACCCGACGGCGGGTGGCGGGCCGCCGCCGGGGATGGGTCCGGCCGGGAGCCCCCGTCCCTCGAGATCCCGGCCCCGATGCAGCCCCCCCGCGGGCTCCAGGTCACCGACGTGTACGCATCTTGCAGCAGCTCGCCGGCGTCGCGCTCCGCCTCCTCCTCCCCCGCCCTGCCCCACCCGGAGCCGACCGGGACGCTCCGGGTGGAGGTGCAGTCGCCCCGCGCGCGACCCGACTCGCCGGAGGGCCACCGCCCGCGCCTCCTCGCGAAGGACCCGGAGCGGCTGTGCGCCGAGCCGACGGCGGTCGCGGACCGGGACCTGGCGCTGGGGACCGGCCTGCAGCACCGGCAGATCACGATCCTGGTGGCGAACCTCGGCGGCGTGCACGCGACGATCGCGGACCGCGGTGCCGGTGTCGAGGCCCCGCTCAACGCGTGCCTCGCGGCGATGGTGGGCGTGATCAAGGGGCACCGCGGGACGGTGGTGAGCTTCTGCGGCGGCATCCTCGTCGCCGCCTTCAACGCCGTGTCCCGGAACTCCGCGCACGCGCTCTACGCCTGCCAGTCCGCGGTGGAGATCCAGAGCAGCGTGCGGCGGCTGCCGCAGCCCCTGCCCGTTAGGATCGGCCTGCACACGTGCGACGCGCTGGTGGGCAACGTGGGCACCGCCTACATCGCCACGTTCCACCTCCTGACCCCCGGGCTGGCGTTGTGCGGCCTGCTGTCGCGGCTCAACCGGCAGCTGGGCACCCACACGCTCGCCTCGCACCGCTGCGCGCAGGCGGTGAAGGACCACTTCGACTTCCGGGGGGTGGACCGGCTGCGGTTCGCGGACTGCCCCGGGCTGAGCGAAGAGGACGTCGTGGAGGTGCACGAGCTGCTGCAGGAGGCGGACGCCCGCGGCGAGTGGATGTACGACCTGGCGGTGCGGCAGTCGAGCGTGGCCGCCTTCGACGTCGGCTGGGGGCGCATGAAGTCGGGCGAGTACGCCGCCGCGTCCCGGCTGTTCCAGCAGCATCTGGCGGATCGCGCGGGCGACGCGTGCGCCCGGCGGCTGCAGCAGTTGGCGGACTCCCTGTCCCGGCCTAGCAACCCGGTGCTGTACGAGCGGCGGGTGGGAGCGCCGTGGGAGTGCTTGGAGGGGCCAGCGCCGTCGGTTACCTGCCAACCGCCGTCAGTCAACTGCCAACCGCTGTTGGTTGGCTGCCAACCGCCGTCGGTTAACTGCCAACCGCCGTCGTTTGACTGCGATCCGCCGTCAGCCAACCACCACCCGACATTCATTGATCGCCAATCGCCGGCCTCGCCGCGTTCAATAAGGGGCGGTCTTTGGCAAAATCGCAGAAGTGGCTCCTAAAAGAACGCCTCTGGCCCAGGGGAACAGGCTTCACCGAAACATCCAGCCAACGGTGTAGTGCTCACGCGGGATGATCTGCGCTGATCTGCAAATTCAACAACGATAAGTGTCTACAACGTGCAGACAGTGTCTACAATACAGGGGGGGGGGAAATTTCGCGAC
The DNA here is from genome assembly GCA_964036045.1 of Eutreptiella sp. 'Long Island Sound 2002'. Lineage (NCBI taxonomy): Eukaryota > Euglenozoa > Euglenophyceae > Eutreptiales > Eutreptiaceae > Eutreptiella > Eutreptiella sp. 'Long Island Sound 2002'. The sequence goes on from OZ038386.1 coordinate 11,740,208, forward strand.
GGGAATATTTCGCTGTGGGAAATTTCGTATTTCAAATGTGTGCGAAATTTCCCGCTCAATTTTCAGGCCACTGTGCGAAATAAACCCGGCGCGAAATTTAGCATCGTGGAATCATTTGAAATGCGAAAAGGACTAGTTGCCGCACAAAACAGAGAGGAACTTTGGGCACGAAATGCCAGTACTTGTCTGCCTCCTCCTTGTGCCGCTTCTTTGCATCTACACCTGTACTGGGGACACACAGCTCGGTTTTTCCTCTTCCCTGCCCTCCCATGTGCTGTTGACAGGGAGATGTGGTGCAATGTATGGCTCAAACAGTCAAAAAAAGCGCCAGAAAAAGCGCCAGAAAAAGCGCCAGAAAACCAAAAAGCGCCAGAAAAAGCGCCAGAAAACCAAACAACAGCCTCCAAGAATTGAACCTACGCTCTTTTGAACATCAGTGTAGGCGCATATCACTAAGGTACAACAGGCCTCTGCTCACATTGTGTTTATGGGCAGCATAGACTCCGGATAGCCTTCCAAAAAAAACGAACATACTTTGGATTTGGGGTCATTATGCAAAGCCCTGGTGATGGGTTTTTTTAACAAAGATGGTCCGCGCGGTACAGTGGCCTGTACAGTGAACAATCCTGGAAGGTGCGAAATTTCCCGCTCAATTTTCAGGCCACTGTGCGAAATAAACCCGGCGCGAAATTTTCTCGTGCGAAAAATTCCCGGTGCGAAATTCCCCCCCCCCCCTGTAGGCGGATAGTCTCTACAGACTGCGCGGGTGTATCCTTCGCAACCCAAGTGAGCACGCTCCCCAGCTAAAGGACGGCAGTTGACGGCCAGCTGTTGGGATCAAATCACTGGACGTTGGGTGTGTTTTTGCTATTTCCATTTCCTATTTCTATTTCTATTTCTATTTCTATTTCTATTTCTATTTCTCTTCGGTATTTCAGCTTAAGATTGCTGGGCTCTAAATCACCGGCATGACCTACCGATGGGCCATGTGCTTGCAGTGGTGAGTGGTGATGCGCTCTTTGCGCTCTGCTCCTCCGGTATGCTTTGCGCTCTGCTTCTCAGATATGCTTTGCAGTCTGCTTTTCATATTCGTGGGCCCCCCAAGAACCCATGCCGGCCACCCACACACCCATATCTTGACGGGACGGGATGAGGGGCGCAGTCCCCCTTGTATAAGCTACGCCCTTGTCCAAGCCACTGCGAGCGTAGGGACCGTATTGATTTGGTACCTGATTTGATGCGAGACAAATGTAGTGCGGCCAGCTGTCTTATTAGCATAGTCCCGCAAACAGAGTTGCACTGTTCCTGCATAGTTCCGAACAAAATGTGCATTGTTCCTACATAGTTCCTGAAAATCTTCACACTGTTCCTACGTAGTTCCTCAAATGTTTCTTGCCATCAGGGAATCAATGGTACTCAGCATAGCCAAAAGAGCGAAGGTGTCTTGGTGGAGTGGTCTGCATACTGGTCTTGCAACTGCTGCGCCTGAGTTCAAGTCCTGTGTGATCTCTGCGGGTCCAGGATGTGTTTTTCTGTCTACAAGGTCCGGGCCCATGATCCACATTCCTTCATGTAGGAACATGCTGCGTCCAGCATGTGGGTCAGTAGGACCCTGCTCCATCTGATCATATCTGAGGTGGCGGATGCTGGTGGCAAGTCTGGTACCCAGCCCATGGGCAACCGCTCCTCAATATGATCGCCCCCCCCCCCCCCCCCCCCGATTGGAATCCATTCCAAGCTCCTCCAAATTCCAAACCCACCTGACTCACATGTTGCAATGCTTCCTTTCTTGCCAGCGGTCCATGTGGGGCTACCACGCCATCGTGGGATCATCAGAGCCCTGGACAGCTCTGAACCGTGATTCCGAGAAGTCACCTCGAGTACTGTGAAGTGAGCGGGCTACGCCAGCTCATCTTGGTCTGAACCCCACAAAAAAATCCCCTACCATGTGAAGCAATGTCATGAACCTGCGATCCATTTGTCTGGTATTTTGACAGTCCTACTCCCGATTCTCCCCTTTATTGCCCGATGATGACTGACTGCATTGTTGCAACCCGGTCTTTCTGCGCGGTGTGTGGGGTTTGGACAAGTTGTACCTCTGCACGGACATCACGAGATCTGATCTTGTCTCCAGAAATTTCAACTTGCCAGAGCCAGCCCCAACACCCGCCAGTCAAAGCCTAAGCCAAAGGCTGGTGCGCATGTGCAGTTGTTTTGCATGAAACGGGACAGGCACAAGGGCTTCTACTCAGAGCCATGCTAATTTTGCAAGCAGTTTGTTTTTGCACTTTTGGCATGCATTGTGTCTCGCTGTACCCCCTTCTCCATTCCCCCCCCCAGGGGGGGGGGGGCGTCACTTGGCCCATGGACAATAAGAAATCAATGGAAGATCACAGGCGGCAAAGGCGCCGAAGACAAATTTTAGCTCTCTGGCCCATGCCGCGTGCCCCGCAGTGCGGAGATCCAATGTATCACACTTGATGCAAGAACGTTTCTTACCCCCCCACCCCCTTGCGCAAGCACGACCTTGTCTAAGCGCGGGGTGGGCGTTGAACCGCTGTTTTTGGGAATTTTTGGGACCACTTTTTTTGTGGTCCCTGATGTAACATGGGGTTTAAAAACATTTTACCGCACATTGCCACCCGATGATGTTTGTTTTGATGTGATTCTTAGCCATTCCTGATATTCCCCTTCCACAGCCCATCACCATCTGCATCTGAGGGCTCTCCTGGATGTGGGCAGTCATGTGTGTTTGCTGTCATGCCATGTGTGCCATACGCAGTCTTGTCTAAGCGTGGGGTGAGCGTTGAATTGCTGTTTTGCCTGGGGGTTTGGGACCGCGGCCGTGTGTGCGCAAGGGGGGGGCGGGGTAGGTTCCCTCATTGCAGGGGCCAGGGCAGACTCAGCCTGCAGCGTCTCTCTGGGATGCGTGGCCGATAAGGCATACCCTGATGGTTGCATGTACCACTACCGGGAATTCGAGGGACTGTTTGGTAAAACGCCCCGGACAGACCAGCAAGTACTACCATTATGGACCGTGGCATTGCCATGTTTCCGCTCCCCACTGGGGCCTTCTATGGACTGGCGGAGTACCCAAAAAAAAAGGAGATCCAATGTATCACATGTTGGAGTCGCCCATGTTTCCGAGAAGGGTCTTGAGTACTCTGAAGAACTTCTGGAGTCAGACCAAAAAAAAAAAATCACAGGCACCAAAGGCGCCGAAGAAAACTTTTATTTCGGTATACTAGAATTCAGTTGACTGTTGTGTGGTGTCCGTCCCCCCCAGGGGAACCGTCATTTGGTGAAACCCCCCCCCCCCGAGGGTGGGGGGAAACCGTCGTCCCTGGAGGGGGGGGGGGATGGATGTTGCCAGGAGGGGGGGTACGTACGAACTTGAATGGACTTGATTCAGCACTGTGTTTGGGCAGCACCGACCCAGGCATGCGGGATAAAACAACGAAAAGCGTCAACCGTCCTCTCAGCCATGCCAATCCCCAAACTGCTCACACCATCCAGGGACCAAGCACCAGTTCCAGGCCTGTGTGCTCGGCCCCTCTTCACCCTCCCCACCTCTACCCCATCCCCTCTGTACCCCCCCCCCCCCCCACGACCATAGTGCCCTCCTGAATGGGTCCCGGCCCATCTGGTGCGTCGGCCACCAGACAAAACATGTATGTCGTGAACTACAAACCTGGATGTCTGCACACTGAGTGACCAGCCCCCCCCTTTGCGCAAGCACGGCCTTGTCTAAGCACGAAGACCCCGTGTGACCGTTGTTTTGATGGGTTTTTCTGACCACGGTTTTTATGGTCAGAAATTCATTGTTTCGTGATTGTGCGCTGATTGTACAGGGAAAGAAGGGCTGGGTCATGTTTGTGGTGGTTCCTCTTGCTCACAACAACATTCTGATTGGTACTGCAACCCAATGGTAATTGTTTTGCTGTGGTTTTTAGCCATGAAAAATGTTGCTATCGCTGGCTTGGGTGTCACATACATCCCATCCACTGGTGAGCATGCACCTGCCACCATCGTTGGTCCTTCTACGCGTGGAGATGACTTCATTCATTTGAAGTACATGAGGAATGGGCATGAATGGACAAGCTTTACTTCACCAAAGATATTGTTGATGACAGTTTTGTCCCCAAGAATAGGAAGCCTAAACCTATTTCCAAACCTGCAGCCTTGATGGGCAGTAAGGACACGAGGACCATGCTGAATTTTGCCTACACGTTGTGTTCTAGTGCCATGTTTGTGAGTGATGTGCTTGGTGTGGGGTACGGGCAGGTTTTCTGTGTGCAGTGTCTCTTTGTGTTGCGCGTCGCGCGCAAGCACGGGCTTGTCTAAGCACGGGGACCCCGTGTGGGGGCGTACCGTGCGCTGTGCGCGCGCTGTGCGAAAAGTAGGCCATTCTCCACCACCGGTAGGCAGTTTTTTGGGTGTAGGATTGCCGCAGGGTACTATTGCCGTTGTGTGTCCTTGTAGCATCAACCCTCCCCCTTCTTGCATGTATGTACCCTTGCAAACGGGCACCCTGAGGCCGGTGTATGGTGATACATTCTCAGGGTGTTTGCTGCGGGGCATCATCTTTTGCTCTCATTTCTCAGACCCTCTATTGCATTCACCATGGACTTTAATGTTGGAGATAGGGTGTTCTACACTCGCTCCAATGGGATGCGAGTTCCTGCCACAGTGGTGGGGTCTGCGCCCGACGGCTTACTCCACTTGGAGTATTTCCAAGACGCGGTGAAGGTGGTGAATCGGCAGTGCAAAGTTGAGTCTATCTCCTTTGCCATCCCGAGTGCCGACTCACCGCCCCCCTCCGCACGCAGCCCTTCGCCCCCACCCGACGATCGGGGAAGGAGTCCATCAAAATCGGCAACTCCATCACCCCGTGCAAAGCCACGCGCCCCCAAGACTACAAAACGGTCTCGGGAGGCTGGTAAGCAGCTCGCTGCCACCATGAAGACCTTGAAGGGTGGGCTGAGTTCGGTAAGTTCGGAAGATTGGAAGGAAGTTCTTGAATGGCTGCTGAAGCGGAAGGAGGATACGGGCAAGATGAAGTGGGATGACGCCGCTTGGCATTTCTTACCACGATGGGGAATTGCTGACAGCAACGACCCACAGTGGGATGCCTGGCGGCGTCTATTTCAAACAACCGCAACACATAAGTACCGGTATGTTGCTGTTTGATGCTTTCTATGGGTCCCAGGGTCCTGAATTCTGCACCCTGCAGCCCCTGCTGGTACACCAGGAATTTTTTTTTTTTAGTCTGATGCTTGCCATGGGTCCCAGGGTCCTGAACAAGGGGCGATTGCATTCACATGTCCCTTTCATTGGTCGAAAGACTTTGACCATGCGGCAGAAAACATATAATGATGTGCATGGGTATTATAGGGCACGGGTGGAGCACTTGTTTGCCCACCTTTGGTCTTGGAGAGTAGTGCGTGACATTTGGCTGGGGTCCCATCAAGACTTGCATGCCAACATACACATACTTTTGCACTTTTCACAGTTCATGTTGCGAAGGCAGAAAAGGTATCAACCCTATTGCCCATGGGAGCACATTCCTTCTTCCATTTGGACAGAGGAAGAGGCCCCTGAGGTTGATGAGGAAGAGGAGGATATTTTCCTTTGCCAAGTTTGTGGCAAAAGGGACACATCGGAATGTTCCACGTGTGACCTTTACTTGTGTAGAGGTTGCATGGATGAGCATTCTTGCGATATTGATGTTCCCGAGTAGCCCCTAATATATTTTCAGGTGTTCTTGAACACCCGCAAGACAATTTTATTGTCTACATTGCATTGTTTTGGACATTGGATAATTCTGAGAACACGACACGTTTGAATTTCGGACTTTTGAATTGCTCATGCATGCTTCTAGAGGTGGCAGGTTTTCAGGGCTGTTACCGGGGTAAACACCGTAATAACTGGCGCTGTGCGCGCGCTGTGCGAAAACGCCCCCTGTGACCGTTGTTTTTCTGACCTTGGCCGTGCTTGCGCAAGGGGGGGGGAGGGTACCAGTGCCCGCAGAGCACATGCATCGTGTGTTTACCAGCGCCTCCCACACGTCCCTCTGTCATCTGCAAGCAGACATATGCTCCGTCAGGTGATCTTTCCCTTACGTTGCACCACCACAACAATCACGCCACAGCCCTTTCGCAGAGGACAGAGCTGTTTTCTCAGCACAGGCCCCCAGCTGCAGGGCAATCCCCACTTCGCCTCCGCCATAAACAGTATTTATGGCGCGGCCTTGGGCACTCACTGTCATCAACCATGTATATATCATACCAAGGCGTAACACCTGCCAAAACCCTTGTTGACACGTGCCAGCACCTGCCAAAATATTTTTTGACACCTGCCGAAAAAATTCTTTACACCTGCCGACACCTGTCGAGTTGAGTTGTGTGCACCCTGGGTTGCGTGGTACGTGAAGTGTTTGTCAGCATGGTCTACATTTTGTCGCAAGCCATGTTTCCAATTTTTAATCAGGGCCACCAGGTGGATAACAAGCATCCAGGAGCCAGTCCCCAGTCCACACAACCCCAAGAACAATCTTGGGAGCAAAAGGAGTCTAGTGGATTGACAGCCCAGAGGCAGTCAGGTTCTTGTCAGTGCCTCGGCAGGTGTTACGCCCAGGTATGGTTCATACTGGTTCCCTAAAAACCTGGAAAGCGGGGGATCCTCCGGTGTACTTACGCACAGGTTCTTCACAGTTGCCCCCGTGAACTGAATTTATGGACTTGGCCAGGCAGAGGATCACTGCTACGAAAAAAAGGGGGAGGGGGGTCAGCCATGCATAGAAAGAAAAAAGCTCCGAAACAGTCAAGGCTGAAAGTGTCCACAGGCCCGTTGAGCCTAGGGTTTCGTTCAGGGAGAGTTTGTATCCCTATTCAGGGAGTGTGACCTTGTCAGTGTCCTTGCCAGCCACGGCAAGGTGGATGTTGCCAGTGGGGTCAGGGCTGGCTGATGTTGGCCGATAACGGTTGGGAGGCCCTGTGGCACACTGCCCGACAACTGACTATGCCATAGTCAGAAAAGCGGTATTTTCCTGATTTCCTAATGGAGTGCCCTGACTCTGTCTCTTAGTAATCAGTCGTATGTCTGTCAGTTCGATTCCAGTCTGCCGCAGATGCGACGCTTGTCGCCGTTGCACTTTACTTTTTTTTTGTGGTTGTTGTGGCAGCGATCCTCTGCCTGGCGGGGTTTGTGTGTAGTTCAGTCATAAGCATTTTACATTGCGTAGCTTTATCATTGCTGTTGAGAAGTTCATGTGCATTGCCTGTTTCAGAATTCATCAGAAAAGTTGGGAAGAAAGGCCGGGCATTTTAATTGCATTGGTTTCGCGTATTACAGTGTATCCAGCACCTGGGACTTTGCGGATCTCGCACTCATTTGGAGGTTGGTCATGCCGGGGTTTCCAATTGCTGGGTCACTGTGGACTCCAGTAAGTCACATTTGAACCGATAGAAAATTTAAGCAAGAATGAATACAATGATTGCGCGAATGAATTGGTAGGGTGGGGCCTGGGGACACAGAATTGACAATTTGCATTTTACGAAATGGCCCAAAGCTCAGGCGCAGTAGGAAATCACCTCGAAGAGAGGTTGTTAGATCAAGCGCAGGCGCGGGCGGCGTATACCCCCCTTTTTCGGAGTCATTCGCGTAGCATACCCCAAGGCATGATATTGGATGTCCAACCCCTTGTAAAATCATTATTTTGCCAAATAAGAGCATCCCCCAATGGATTTTTTGATTCTGAGGCCTCTACCCCCTAAAACTGGATATGACTTTTTTGAGGGGGGGGTGGGGGGGGGGGCAAAAGTTTTCGTTCAAAAGGCTAAAAGCACTGGAGAAGACTTTCGCTTTCACATCATCGGCGGTCCAGTGGTAACGCAGCTGACAAACAGTTTATGGTCGGTGGTTCGAATCCTGGTCGGCCGACTCTTAGCGGCAGCGGCGGCGGCAGTGTGATATACGCCGGACCGGGAGTCGAACCACCAACTCAGGGTGCTGCGGCCGGCTGCATTACCACTCGGCCACTGCTTGGTCTTCGGTGCAGGGCATCCCTGCTGCTTTTTGTCGCATCTGCCACTGACAAAAAACCCAAACTGTGTGTCTGCCTGCTGTCCTGCCTAGGGACTGATTGGCGGACTGTCAACCTCTCTTCGAGGTGCACTGCCGAAGGCAATATAATTTTTTGGGACCGAAATGTGGATAAAAGATACATTTTGCCCAAGTTGCATGTACTCAAACTGATCAGAGCCTGCACTACTGCATGAAGGTTCAACACATGTTATGCCGGTACGATGCTTGGGCCTCTGGTCCGCTCAGCTTCTGGGTGCACCTGTATTGCACATAAATGGACCTTCTGCTTTCCAGGGTTCTCCCGAGTACACTAAATGACACCTTGAGCGTCAGGAACTAAAAATAAAACCCCAAACTGATCAGAGTTTGTTGTAGACCTTGGGGACTACAGCATCATGTTTTTGCTTGATTCTAGCTACGCATTGCGGGTCCCTGGGGTTGATCATAAAAAAAAAAGATACGGGATTGAATGCAGGGCACAGAAAGGAGTAGCTTATCTATTGATTAACCTCTGTTATGAAACATCATCAACGGTTGTCAATCGTGCACCCTAGCCTGACGGGAGGTCGAGCAGACAAGTGAGGTATGGTACGGGATATGCAGCTAATTCCTAGCCACATTATCTAGCAACGCTATTGTAGCGGTTATGTGTAAGGTTTTCGTGCAACCTATATTTTCGCCTTTTCTGTGTAAAAACCTGATATATGTGCACACACAGAAATCCACGATCCCAGCACTGTTTTGGACAGTGTTGGTATCAGTGGATCAGGAATTTCTGTAGTTTTACATTCATGGTGTTTTCACCATTTTCTGTACTATAAAACTGAGTTTGGGTCGGCGACGGCCAGTCCTGAGATTGCGCGCGCCGATCCAAAAAATCTCGATTTCTGACGCTTTTTAAGAGATTTCAATCAGTTTTATTGTTTAGATTATTTGTATTTTTGAATGTTCTTAACCACATCAACTTGTTCTGGGGCTGACGTCCCCCAATGAAAGTATTTACATCAACATATAAGGATATGTACACGGCTGCTCTGATGGTTTGGTTAGATGAACGCTGATTTACCCTGTGGGGAAGGGGGGGGGTTCCGGAAGGGGCGGAGGGCTGAAGGGGTCGAGAGGAGGAGACAGAAAATCGCTGGATGGGCGGAAAAAATTCCGGATGTCCCGGGAGGCGTTGGAGTGGGGGGGGGCAGGGGCAGTCGCGCCTGGGCACCTAGTAAGGGTGGGCCTTGAGGGGAGAGGTAGGCGTGTTTGACGGTAGCGTGTCTTGGAGCTTGGGGGTGGGAGGGGGAGAGCGGTCTTGGCGCGCTTTGGGGGCGCCCAAACGATTGTGGCCTGGTGGGTTTGTGGTGATCGATGGCGTTTTTGTGGTGGCCGTGGGCGTGAGTGCTGAGGAGGGCGGGGAATGGCCGAGGGGGGGGGGGGGCCTGGTGCGGATGCGCGGCTGGACGGGCGTTTGGAATTTTTCGGCGCGCGGCGCGTGGTTGGTTGTGCTTTGGCTGATGCTGGCTTGGACGGTTTTTTCAAGGCGTGTTTAGGGAGAGGTGGGGGCTGCTGGTATACGGGGCGGGTCCGAGGGGGCATGTGGGTGGAGGTACTGAACGCACCGTGCGAAACCGAGAAGGGGTTGAGGGGGTCGGAGGGGTGCGCCCAAAGTATTGGGTCCCAAGGGAGAGGATTCGAACACAGCCAATCACCTGCTTGGTGGACAGCCTTGTCCAGGTGCTTTACGCGTTCCTCCAGGGCTAGGCCAAGCATGGCTCTGTGCTCGGCGCGAGTGGAGCCCGGGATCGGCTTGGAGAGGCAGGACCATAGGGACTTTGGTACCAGAGTTCTCATGAAGTTCCTGCGGTCAGCTTTTGAGGGTCCAGAGAGCCACCAGTGCAGGACAATGGGGCTGAAAAGGGTTCCCCAGGAGGAGACGTATGCCTGGACGTGCTGGTCCAACGCTTTGCAGAAGGCCAGGCAAAATAAAGGGTCGAAAGGATGGTGCTGTCTGCACCTGGAACAGTGGTAGTCGTGGAGCATATTGCTCCACTGGTACCCGTGCACATTGTAGCACCCGGACGCCAGTTTGAAAAACAGGGACGAAAACCAGGAAGTTTTATTGTACAGGCTGAAGCTGGGGCCGACCGCTATGTTGCTATGGGAATGCCGCGGCAATAGGTGGCGGAACTGCTGTACCTTAAACTTGTGGAGGACAGGCAGATGGTGTACCGCCACTGAGCCCAGTGGGGGGGGGGGGGGAGGTCCGGGGTAAAAATCAGGCTGTGAGCTGCCCATTTAGAAAAATGGTCGCAGATTTCGTTGCCAATAAAATTGGCGTGACCTTTAATCCACATGATGTGGAGGGGGTTGGTAATGAGACGTAGGGCGCTGTGTACGGCGACGGCCCATGTGTCGTCTTGGAACGGGCTGGGCCTACGGACTTGGCATTTCTGGAGGGTGGACACCACCTGTTCGTTGTCAATCAACAAACATACTTCGTATTGGGAAAGTTCCCTGTGGATCCAGCGAATGGCTGCTACCGCCCCCCAGAACTCCGAACCCAGAGAAGAGGGATGCGGTGAGGATAGGCACAGGACTCTGGTTGTACCGTCGGGTAGAAAGGCCGTGATGGCGGCCGCATGGCCGGACTCTCCGGAGGAGCCATCGGAATATAGCCACACCCGCTGTAGGTCGGGGGTCGGCGGTCTGGTTAGTGCCTCCGCGGCATCGTGGCATCCCCACTCATCGAGAGACTTCTTCTCTAGGTAGTGTTGTGCCTGCAGAGCGAAGAGATGGCCGTGTTGGCTGATTCCCAGTGCGTGTGCGTTGTGCGGTGGCGCTGGGGGTTCGGGGATGGTCTCTTGAGGGCGCAAAAATTCAGGGACTAGCTGGAAGTGAGAGGGGCGGGAGTAATCCATGACGGCGTGGCATGGCATGTGCATGGTGTAGGACGTGTTGGTATCCACCGAGTAGACCCCGTCGTGGAACGAGACGTTGGCCCATTTGGAGGTGGCCTCGGTCACTCTTTGTAAGGTTTTCGTGCAACCTATATTTTCGCTTTTTTCAGTGTATTTTCCTGATATATGTGTACAAACTGAAATCGGCTATCTCAGCACTGTTTTCGACAGTGTTGGTATCAGTCAATCAGGAATTTCTGTAGTTTTACACTGATGGTGTTTTCACCATTTTCTGTGCTATAAAACTGAGTTGGGGTCGGCGACGGCCAGTCCTGAGATCGCGCGCGCCGATCCAGAAATTGTCGATTTCTGACGATTTTTTAACAGAATTCAATCAGTTGTATTGATAAGATTAATACTATCTCAGTTTTAAGTATAAGCGGATGTTACGGCACTATCGCGACGCCGTTCCGTGCCAGTTTTTTTGGCGCAAGTATGCCATGTTCACGATTTTTTATAAAATCGTAGGTAGCTCAGATCCTGAAGTTACATGCACCAAATGACAGCCCATCAGTTGGGCTTTGCATGCATATGCTGATTGGGTTTCCAAACGCGTCGGTGCACCGGCACCACGCGTTGGGGGGAGACCCGTGTTCATGTTGTAAATATGCATTGTTTTGTTCATATTTCATTGTTATATGTCCCCCTTTGTTCATATCTTCTTAGGACATGAAAGGGACCGTTTCGAAATCACTCCCGTGATTTCGTCGAATGTTGAGTATGTTGCCGTCGCCTTGTGTGGTCGCCTTTGGGGTACATTTTTGGGTTATTTGAAGGAAAACTTGGATAAGTTTCAAGGAAAACAAGTTCTAAGTCATTCATTTCCACAAATGAAAAGAATTTCGAAACGCCCTCAACGACGACGACGACGACAACGACGACGTTGAAGACGACGACCACGACGACGCAAACATCGTCGACGAGATCTATGGAGCAATTGGTAAACCCCAAAATCATGTTCAAGAAGGTCCTTGGTGTCTACACCATTTGAGGACCATTTGACTATTTTGAGCCCTATTACAAGGACATTGACGACCAAGGAGACCTTCACCATCGCGCTGGGAGTGCGTAGCGCTGAAGAACAAGCTGCAGCGCGATTATCCCAATGGTGGTTGCGACGTGATAGTTTTATTTTGATTACTCCAGTTGGGTGCCATGGACAAAGTGCCATGGACCTTTGGATGGTTCTCAAGATTGATTACTCCAGTTGGGTGCCATGGACAAGTGCCATGGACCTTTGGATGGTTCTCAAGACTCTATCATGATCATTGGTGAGTTCGCAACCTCCAGCAAGGACGACAGCGCTGCCCACATCCTGCAGATTACGAAGTGGTCAAGTTGGGAGTCAAAAATATGAAGATATCAGAAAAAATAATTCATGGTATGGGCCAAGAAGATTGGTGACCTTAATTGGAATCATAATAACTATGGGCCATGAGAAATGGTCTTATTGGTTATTTCTGTATTATCTTATATGATCAGTGGATGATTTAACAAGCTGTGAATTTTTCCGATTTGCTTTGTGTTGTCTTTGGTTTTAGGGTCAGGACATCTCAGAAGTGCATTTTTTTACTTTTTGTTTGTTCACTATTTTTTTTCACTATTTTTTTATTTTAAATCTGTGTTTTTTTATTGCTCCTCGGCTTATCTTCATAGATTCAGCCACAGAAGCACCCATTTTTTGTGGGTGTTTCTGAGCTTGGGAGGGGAGTGTTAACCCGTGGAGCAATTCAGTTGCGGGGTTAACACCCGACCCAAATGCTTTGCATTTTTCCCACCCAATTTTGTTGTTGCACTACACCTTTTTTGTGCTTTTCAGCCTGAGATGTGTCTCAGGACTTGGGAGGGGAGTGTAAGGTTTTCGTGCAACCTATATTTTCGCTTTTTTCAGTGTATTTTCCTGATATATGTGTACAAACTGAAATCGGCTATCTCAGCACTGTTTTCGACAGTGTTGGTATCAGTCAATCAGGAATTTCTGTAGTTTTACACTGATGGTGTTTTCACCATTTTCTGTGCTATAAAACTGAGTTGGGGTCGGCGACGGCCAGTCCTGAGATCGCGCGCGCCGATCCAGAAATTGTCGATTTCTGACGATTTTTAAGAGAATTCAATCAGTTGTATTGATAAGATTAATTCTATCTCAGTTTTAAGTATAAGCGGATGTTACGGCACTATCGCGACGCCGTTCCGTGCCAGTTTTTTTGGCGCAAGTATGCCATGTTCACGATTTTTTATAAAATCGTAGGTAGCTCAGATCCTGAAGTTACATGCACCAAATGACAGCCCATCAGTTGGGCTTTGCATGCATATGCTGATTTGGTTTCCAAACGCGTCGGTGCACCGGCACCACGCGTCGGGGGGAGACCCGTGTTCATGTTGTAAATATGCATTGTTTTGTTCATATTTCATTGTTATATGTCCCCCTTTGTTCATATCTTCTTAGGACATGAAAGGGACCGTTTCGAAATCACTCCCGTGATTTCGTCGAATGTTGAGTATGTTGCCGTCGCCTTGTGTGGTCGCCTTTGGGGTACATTTTTGGGTTATTTGAAGGAAAACTTGGATAAGTTTCAAGGAAAACAAGTTCTAAGTCATTCATTTCCAAAAATGAAAAGAACCCGTGGAGCAATTCAGTTGCGGGGTTAACACTCTTCCTGTGGCCTGCCCTGACTTGAACCTAACGGTTAGCTGAGTACCAGGCGTTAGATCCCGAATAGCAGTGGGTCTCCACGGGCCTATGCTGTGGAAAGATATGCCAAGAGCATGGACGGAGTCCATAAAAGAGTATTGCACCGGGTCCGAGGCCCTCTGGTTCGAGCTAAGTAAAGACTGGACGTACAGGGGGCCAACTGACTTTGGGGCAAGGCCGCAAAGGGCCCGTAGTCCATAGTTCACTGTGGCGACGTGGACGCTGTGCGGTAGGAACTTCATTCCCAACCCTCCCTTTGGGCGAGCCGCGAAACGGTCTTTGGGGGAGACTAGACGTGTGATGCTGCGAGACGCAACTCCCGCCCAGATAAGTGCCTGAAGCTTTTCGAGCTGGTTGGGGGAAAGAGAGTGGGTGATTAAGCGGTAGGCGAGTGCTGGGACGAGCTGAGAGTTCGTCAGCCGGACCTTCTCACTAAGTGTAAGAGGCAAGGGAGAGAGCCGGGCAAAATAACTCTGGATCTCCGCCTTGAGCATGTGAAACAGGCCCTTTGCCTGGTGGCAAGTAAAAAGATAAACCCCCAGGTATTTATAGCATGTGTGCGGGCGACCCGTTTTTTTGTTGTACGTGTGGAACTCCGAGCCCCTGGGTGTCAGAAACTCTTTTTGGGGGGCTGTGCCATTGGCGTGGACTTCGGTCATAGACACATTCATGTCCAGTGCCCAGTCCCTTGCTGGCCCATCGAAGTAGTTGAGGCTGTTTTGGACGTAGTTGACGTCCTCACTTCTGATCAGGATGTCGTCGATGTAGGCGTGGTGGCTAGTGCGGGCATTTGCCCGGGGGGGGGGGGCACAGTGGCAAAAAAATGGTGGAAAAGGGAGTTGAGATAGAGAATGAAGAGGAGGGGGGAGAGGGGACATCCTTGTCGGAGGCCCCTGGTTTGGAGGTGTGCGTGGGGAGTGCGGCCATTGATGATGGGGCTGTCTTGAGGGAAGGAGTATAGTTGCTTTATGAGGGAAATTGTGGAAGCAGAAAAATTGGCCCGTTCGAGGACGGTCCAGAGTGTGCCATGAGGCACTGAATTAAAGGCTTTATTGAAATCGATGAACAGCGAGTAGCTCTTCTTCGATTTTGCATAAAGGGCTTTGAGGTGATACAGATGATCAGCGCATTGGTGGCCGGGAAGGCCACCGTGCTGGATTTCTGAAAGGATGTCGTGTGCAAAAGCCTGAGCGCGCAGGTGTTTGCAGGCAAAAGGGGCCAAGAGTTTGTAAATACAGTTTAAGAGGGCAATAGGGCGGTAGTTTGAAGGGGAGAAAGGGTCGCCTTTTTTATAAAGCAAACATATTTTTGCGCATAGCCAGTGCGGCGGCAGCGGCGAGTGGAGGAAGCGGTTTAAAATGGAGTGGAAAAAACGTTGAATGGGTTCCGGACAGAGGGCCAGGATGTAGTTGTTTGTTTTGTCCGGCCCCCCCGGCTTTTGATGGCTTACTGTGCTTTAAGTGGTTCTGGAACTCCTGCCAGGTCACAGGAGGTATGTGGTCGTTCTTGGCAGAAACGGGGCATGTGGGGGAGTGGGACAGGACCTCGTCGACGAAGTCCTGGGGGGGGGCGTAATCTGGATGCCCTCCAAGATGAAGCAGGGTGTCCCCAAAAACTTTAGCTACATCCGCCGGGTCACTCAGGAGCTCTTTGGTGGCTGGAACCCTGACTACGAGAGGCTCTAGGTCTTTAGGGCAGAGGGTGCGAGCAACTGTGGTTTTCATCTGGACCCCTCGGACCAGACTACTGTGAAGCTTTCTCTTCGCCTTGGTTTCGTCCGAGGACCGTAGGGTGTTTACCACGGACTGAACTTCCGCAATGTGCTCGGGAAATGCTGGGGAAGAAGGAGGCGGGGGTGAGCGTAATAATTTCCTGAGCTTGCCGTAGCCCTCTTGGTCCTTGCGCTGCGGCTTCGGACGCGTGATTTTGTGGTACGCAGACCCAACCTGCATAAGGAGAGAATCAGTGGCGGCGATGACCTCTTCCAATGGGGCCCTGGCAGGGGCGTCCTGGAGGTCCCGGCACCAGTCGGAGATGAGCCTTATGCTGTTGGAGAATTGTTGCTTTTCATCACTAGAAAGCTTCCGAAAAATGCAAGGGGGGAGTGGGGGCTGAGACAGAAGGATCGGGGAGGGGCACTGGAAGACCGCAACCACTGGGTGGTGGTCAGAGATGGTGTAGTCCGTGAGGACCGAGGCATCCAGAAGGGGAAAGTGCGACATTAGGCGAGGGGACGCAAAGATGTAATCCAGCCTTGCTTCGCTGTCCCAGCGGTCGCTTGCGTAGCGGGTGTACTGCCTGAGGGAGGGGTGCTCTGACCTGAAAGTGTCCACCAACCTAGATGGGAGGTACTCCACTTCCCCCGTGAGCCAGTGCCACTCATGTAGATCGACTAAGCTGTGCTGGTCAAGTTCGGGATCCAGAACGCAGTTAAAATCACCCCCCAGGATGTGATTGGGATGATCGTTGAAATAAGAAGCAAGACCTGAAAGTGTCCACCAACCTAGATGGGAGGTACTCCACTTCCCCCGTGAGCCAGTGCCACTCATGTAGATCGACTAAGCTGTGCTGGTCAAGTTCGGGATCCAGAACGCAGTTAAAATCACCCCCCAGGATGTGATTGGGATGATCGTTGAAATAAGAAGCAAGAACTCGCTGTATGGTGTCGCGGTACGGAGCTGGGGCCCCCGTGCGCACCGGGGGGGAGTAAACTGAGAAGATGTGTAATGGAGTTGCCTCCGGTAGGGATATTTTGGCACCACAGATAAGGCCGTCGCTGTCTCTGGGCGGGACACAGCTGGTATATCTCGCGATGCGCGGGCCTGCAATGACCGACACCCCGTGTCTGTGGCCGCAGACATTTGAGAAGACCTTAGCGCGGTCATTGCCGAAGGCGTACCGCTGTGGGAGGAGAGGGGGAGAGTTGAGCTCCTGAAGGAGTATAATGTCATATCCCTCGTTTAGGAAGTGCAAGATTGCCGCGGGTGTGTTCTGGCTCTTCGCCGTGTTGAAGGACACGACACGGATGGCCGGGACGGAAGGAAGAGAAGGGGGGGGGCGGCGCAAGCGTTTAGGTTTGAAGGGCTTGTGCACTTGGGGGGGAGGGGGGAAGGAGGGTGTCCGAATGGAGGAATAGCGGGCACTCAGTGGGGAGTCCGGTGTCAGAAGCGTTGGTACATGGGCAGGGTCCTCATTCTGTATTGAGGGGTCGGGTTCGCACTGTTCTAGTGCAGAAATCCGAGAGTGAAGTGCTTGTGCGTATGCTTTGGGCGAGTGGCGTAAGGCCGTGTCACAGGCAGTGCGAAGAGAGGGGTGTATAGCCAGGTCTGTGGAGACACTTGTGTCTGGGACCAATATTCTCGGATTGATGTGTGCTTGCTCCACAGGGAGAATCTCCGCGATGCGAGAGACGGTGGCGGTGCGGGAGGTACCGTGCACGCCCACGCGGGCGAGGACCTCTTGACACCGTCTCATGTTACTACTACTGCGGTGGCACTGACGGGTGGAAGGGGGGCAGAAAGAATATGGGGACGGGTAGCATTCGGTATACTCATCAGAGCTTCCCACAAGGGGGAACACATGATTTTGTGGTCTGGTACACAGTGAGCACAGATCAGCCCGGTCAGGGCATACCTGGCGGTCACAGGGGTTAAGGAATTCATGTTACGTACAAGGGGAGTGGTAGAGCGATGGCCTTGCCATGCCTGAGAACATGTAATAATGGTGATGGAGGGTATCTGGGGTCTTAAAGCGAAGACTACGTCTCGTGTGCACAGAAGGGTGACGCCGAGTGTAGGTTCCTTAATTCGGCTCATGTTGCTCTGGGTCCGGGGGCTCTGAGGATGTCGTATGGAGGCCCGTTCCTACACCAGTGTGACGGAAGACAAGGGATACCCTGGAGTCTCGGGGAATGCGCCGCTTCTCCACCGTGTCATAGTCGCGAGCTGGGATTTGGTGTTTCCATTTGTCGCGGGCTTCCCCAAAAATTAGGAGGAGGCTGCGGCGCTGTAGGAAGACTTTTTGCCTTTTCTTAAAAAGAGTGGATCCGGGGAGGGGACGCGGTTCGAAAACCATTTCCGCACCTGACCCAAAGGAGCCATCCAGGACATAGGGGCCTAGCTGAGGGACGTCTACGTGGCTCTTCAGGCCACTGCCAGGTTCGTATCGAGCCACTGACCACATATTGGGGCATAAGACAGAGGAGGGCAGCACCTGGGCGCAGGCAGAGAATGCCCGTAGCCCAATCGCTTGAATAAACTCAGGAAGGGGCGGTTCAAAAGGTTCAACTTCTTTAGATTCTGGATTGTACCTGAATCCGAAATGAAGCATTGTGCGGTGCCCCTCGGACAGCCACTGGTGATTTTCATCTGCACTGTAGGACATCACCAGGGCTTCCTCTTCTTCTGAGAAAAACTCATTGGATATGAAGGCTCCTGTTATTTCCGGGATGGGGTCGAAAACTTTCCCCGTTTGGAGGTGGAGTTGTGCGATCTTTTCTGTGAGGGAGAGAGGCTTGCTTGTAGACAAGTAATGGTCCCTCGCGAGACTTAGTTGTTCCGCGCTGCCGTAGGCAGTCGCCGCCTCGATGACTCGTGATAGGAAATCCTCGGCCTCCGAAACTAGGGGGTTGGCGGGAGCTAAAAGGTTGTCGCGCGCAGCCGTGTCGGGGCACTCGGGGTGAAAGACGAGCTGGGACACAGTGAAGCCTTCTGCAAGGAGCGCGGATTCGTAATGCGCGTATTTCACTCGGTAGACTCGCACCTTAGCCATGGGGGCGCTGAACAAGGAAATGTGCCGAATTTTCCCAAGCAGGGAGACCCCGAACATTACATCAACGTCCGGCGTGGATGACGGGGCGTGTACTTCTACCAGTTCTGGATCAGGTGGTTCAGGGAGGGGGTTGAAGCAAGCCTTCACCGGGGAGGGTGGGGGAGGGGCTTCTTTGTGCATTTTTCGGGGAGAGGCGGAGAGGTCCACTTTGTGTCCCGGGTGTTTAGAGCGCCAAGAGGAGTATCCTCCCCAAGAGATCATGGCTCCCGTAGTGCCCCGATACGTGACCAGGTTATTCTCTTGGAAGAGCATGTAGCTCATGGAAGTGAGGGAGTCTCGCTGGGGGAGCAGGGGGGTGTTGTGATAGTTCATGCACACGTAAAATTCGTGTTGTGTTCTAGGAATGGCTCCTAGGATACCGCACCGTCGTGCGGCTTCGCTAGTAAGGAGGGATTTCCACACGTCAATTTGTTTGAAGTCCGGCGTGGCCTGCTTGTATGCTTTTGAAGGTACAATTTTGAAAGTTTTGTGCTTCCCTAGATCGGAACCACGGATGCAAAAGACTTTGCCGAGCGTCCACAAAGGGTGTTGTAAGATGGTCGAGAGAAGCTTCTCGGCGAGGGGGGTTGGTATGGTGTAATCGAAGCGGAACATATGTTCGGAGGATGATTGTAGAGGCTGTATGCGTTCCTCCGGAAAGAAAGCATTTTTGGAGTTGACCGAGATGTGGTCGTTTTCGAAATGGAAAAGGCGGTTGACAAGGATAAAAAGATCCCGGGCGTTGCCTCGGCGCCGCCTATACTCTCCTCGTTTCCGCTTGGATTTTTTGGAAAGCTCTTTTGGAGAAGAGACGGTGAAGTTCGGGAGCAAATGCCGTGCAACTTCGAATCGTAGCGTTGTGCGCACCGCGGCCACTTGGACGGTGCCGTCTACTTTATTTATGGCCCATTGCAGGGAGGTGTGAGGGTGCATGATGTCGCCGTAGCGGATGTGTGCATGGTGCTTGTGACGGGTAGAGAGGTGAAGGTGAAAATATGGGTATTGTGGAGAGTCAAGCAAGTTGAGCCGCACGGAGCCATCGGGATTAGGTGATGGGTTGTACGTGTTGGCATCCTTAAGCCGGTCTACTCCACACACCCAGGGGGCAAGGGAGATCATGCCGGGGTTCAAGGGGTTCATATAGAGGGTCTCCGCCGAAAGGTTGTCTTCCATTCCCGGGAGAATGAAGGAGCCTTCGTACACAACACCGGCATCAAAGGCTTCTTGCAAGGCTTCGTTGATGGCATGGGCCCACTCGGTCCATGTGTTGCCGTATTTGTATTTGGAGTTGTAGTAATCTTGCGGGTGTGGAAAAATGTAGAACTTTGGGTGGTGATGAAGGACGTCTTTGAGGTACCTAAAATTGTCATGTCCAATTGTGGAGTGGGCATTGTTGCCGGAGCAATCAATGTCATGGAAAAAGGTGCACCCGTCGCTCGCGCAAAGGTCTATTGTTGGGTGTACTTGATCATAGATCATTTGCTTGTGGTGTTTCTCTCACACGAGTTGATTTGTATCAACTCCTAAGGTTTCATGGACATGTGTTTCTCCCCATAGTGCTTGTTGATCGTGTGTGTTGATCTCACCTTTATGTTTAACCAAGAATTTTGCAAAGACACCATCCGGGGCAAGGGAAGGGTTGAAGAAGGGTTTTCCGGAATTACCATCCGTTTCATCGGGAGTAGGGTCTTCCCCGTCTTCGGCCTTTTCGTGTGTTGCTTCGGGAGACGGAATAGCGCTTGGCGTAGATTGCTCCTCACGTGGCGTTAAGAGGGAGTTGTCGGGCTCAACCTCATTGGTTCTCCTTGCGTTGTCGTTGAGAGCGGCGTTGTTGTTCATTGCCGAATCTCCACACGGGTCTTCGCGACTTTCTTCTTGTTGTTTCGACTCTTCGGCGTCACGTGGATGGCTTCCTTCGGTGTTCTCGTGCGTGCCTTTGGGCACGGAGTCTTGCACCTTCTCGGAGTTGGTTGGCGGAGCGGGTGCTTCGGTGTTCTCGTGCGTGCCTTTGGGCACGGAGTCTTGCACCTTCTCGGAGTTGGTTGGCGGAGCGGGCGCTTGGATTTGATGTTGTGGTTCTTGGGCTCCTTTTCCTTTGACGGTGTGAGCCGTTGTCTCGGCGAGTGGGAAGAGTTCTTTTGCGACATCTTCGGGTTGTTCATTGTCTGAAATGACATTGGATGACGTGCCTTCTTCATGTGACGGGGAAAGGTCGAGTGAAGGGTGAAATGGGTCGTTCTCGCGTTTGGCGGGCGAAAGCGTAGGGAGAAGCCGACTTTGAGTCAGTTTGGCGTCCACTTTAGCCTGAGTTCGAGCAATAAAACTTTTCACGGACTTTAGTTGTTTGCTTTCGGTCTTGTCCTTTGCGGAACGTTCCTTGAGCCCAACTTGCGACATTGCCAAGAAAACGGCGTTGCGAAGCTAGGCAAAGGACGGCGCTCACGATTGCGGCTTTGCGCTAGGCAAATAAATTGACGGCAAGGTTGTTGCGCTTGCCTCGGCTCCAAATTGCGGCTTTGGGACCTTTGTTGGTAATCCACGGCTTCACGGGATCAGCCCAGAACTTGAACAGCCCAGGATTTTCGTTAATCACCGAACAGCCTGGACTGCTGGTGGATCCATCAATAAATTTCTGTGGGTCAATCGAAAAAAAATAGACACTCAGAAAGTGGTTTAGATTATTTGTATATCAGTTTTAAGTATAAGCGGATGTTACGGCACTATCGCGACGCCGTTCCGCGCTAGTTTCTTTGGCCCAAGTAGGCCATGTTCACGATTTTTTATAAAATCGTAGGTGCCACAGATCCTGAAGTTATAGGCACCAAATGACAGCCCATCAGTTGGGCTTTGCATGCATAGGTTGATTGGGTTTCCAAACGCGTCGGTGCACCGGCACCACGCGTTGGGGGGAGACCCGTGTTCATAGTGCATGTATGCATTGTTTTGCTTATATTACAATGTTATATGCCCCCCTTTGTTCATTTCTTCTCAGAACATGTGAAAGGGATCGTTTCGAAATCCCTTCGGATTTCGTGGTCATGACCTTGACTTGTATGTCGTCGGTGTTGGGGATTTGAAGGAGGTTTGTTTGTGTTTTTTGGGGTAATGTTGGATGTATAGGCCAAAGCCCATTTCACTACAACAAATGACTTCAAAAATTCTTACATTTCTTAAATTTGAGCCGTAGGTGAAGTTTTACATTATGCAGCCATTGGGTTCTATTGTCCGGCGTGGGGTTTGCTTTTCGTTCGTAATGCCATCAAGCACCAGAGCAAGTTTGTTTGGCATGGTCGATTCAGTTGAGGATAATTTCCATGCGCTTTTGCAAATTGTGTCTGCGGTCAGTTCGAAGCGTGTTGTGCTTTGGTGTTGAAAGAGATGAAAAGCATTGAATGGGGGTGAAAAATTGCCCAAAGCGATGGAACGATCTTTGCACAATGTACACTATGGTTTAGGGTTAAGAATCATTCATTTGGAGGTCGTCAAACCAAAAAGATCTTGTTCACAACATTTGGACATGATTAAAAATCTTTCTAAACCGAGCTGCAAAGACTACACAAGAGTGGAAAAAAAAAGTTTTAACGGATGCCAAAACCTATTTGGAATGAGTCAAATAGTGTTTTAGGGAATCTCAACATTATTTAGACAGATATACAAAACCACTCGAGCAAGAAAACATCCAAATGGGGTGACATAAGGAGCATTTACATAGAGTGAGTCAAAACCCGATGAGAGTAGGGAAAGTGGGGAGCATGAGGGAAAAAACCATTTGGTGGTAGATTGTTTGAAGAGGTAAAGAGGGATTCAAAGATGGTAACCCTTTGAAAAGAGCTACAAGGAGCAAAAAGTGCACGCAAAAAAGCATTTATCAAATAAAAGCGAGATATGGAACTCTATTTAGGGATTGGTTGCAACTTTTTGAACTAAGAAAATCAATTTGGATGGAGTAAAAATCAAGCATATTCATTCATCGGAAGTGAATACCCATTTGAAAGATGTAAAAACTAGAAATTGTGAACAGAAAACCCCCTTTGGCATGCCAACCAAGTGAGCAAAGAAAAAATGAACTACAAAATAAATAGATACAGACAAAAAATCAATAAATAGCGCAAAAGTCACACTTTTGGCGAGAAAAAATTTGCAAACTTTGCCAATTTTTTTTAGAAATTATTCGGAAATATCTTTTGCAAATTTTTTTGGCCATTTTTTTGAAATTTTCCCGCAAGGCTGTTCTAAAACGACAACATTGCCTTTCGGAGACCAATAGAGAAATGTTGGGGGTTGTCAGAGCTAAAAAAGAAAGATCTAGAGGCATTCCGAAAATTTTCTAAACAAAAAGGCAAAAAAAAATTCTACCAGAAGTTGCAAAAAAATATTGTTGATGCATTTGCAAAAAAAATTTGGTAAAAAAGTTCAAAGAAATGATGCCCTTCCCTCCATGGTGCTTATATGTTGCGGCATTGCCTTCTTAGCGTTCCACTAGACCTCTCACATCTGGTGGAACAAGCCTAGCATCTAGTGGAATGCTATATCGTGTTCTGGAAATTGTGTTGTTACTGTTCTGCCGTTGCGACCCGTTGAAGCTTAGATTGCTAAGATCCATTGCTTAGGCAAAAGATTAAATTTCCATGCCCCCGAGATACGTCCGTCATAAAAAAAAACATTTCTCAACTTTGGCATGCAAAAGCTCGGCCCCTTCCTATGTCCCATTTACGGCACAGATTGGCATATTTTTATGCGACAAAACAATTTTGATTGTTCCTAGAACGACAACAACAACGTCCATCTCTATCTGCAGCGGGGGCGAATCAACTATACTATTGTCTTTATTGTTTGTTACAAAAAGACAATGGCCTCGAAGTTTTTTGTCATCCAATAAGTGCAAAGGCGCGCGAATGGAGTTTTGTGTATCCATTTCGTTGCTGCTCCATGCTTTTTTGTGGTCATGCCAATAGCTAAAGCGGGGCTATCATGACTCGAATGGCCACAATGGTGCGCGGTAGATGGGTGGACTATTTTTGCCTAGATACGAAAAATTTTGGACTCAAAATTTCATAGATTATTTTCTTGTTTTGGTGTGACCGTGGCTGCTCGTTTTCTTGAATTGCATTGTCCAATGCATATCATATTATGTATTCAGAATTCATGTCTATTCAGAACATCAAAAACTAACGCATATGTTGGTTACACAAACTAATTGGCATGCGGGGTGATTCGTCATAGAATGGGTTGAGCCCTTTGTGGACTTTGCTCCACCATGAACCCTCCATCTTGTGGTGGCCCCGCAACCATGCCGTTATGTGTTTCTTCCCAAAAAAAGCGTGCTGCGTAGATTGACCGCCATCGTATTTAGTTCTCATGACGTCTTGATTGCGGACGCATGACATCTACCACTCTAGCTATGGTACGGAGCTGTTCTTTTTGTGATAATTCATCAATTGAGCAATACAATTGCAAAAAACAACCTTTGTGCGTGTACCTCTTCAAAAGAACTATGTCAAATGTGCTCTCCAACATTTTTGTATAGGTCAGACAAACCCTAGAGCTTGATGTAGGGTCGGGCCTAGCTTGGCTTTCATTTCCTTTGAGACGACATTAAACTTTTTAACCTCGCAGTTTTGGAAAAAAACTGGCTTTTTTCAATTGTTTTTTTCCTTAAAAAATTGGCTTTTTTCAATTGTTTTCTTCCTTAAGAGAAAAACAAAACCAACCACTTTCGGCTATTATTCGTTTTGAAAAAAAAAACGGTTTCAGTGATTATTAGTTTTTGATACGAACAATAATCTAGATTTTTTCACAACAAACTACACAAACCCAAATACATACAAAGATGGAGAGGACCAAAAACGCCTAATTATGCACTGTACAAATGTGTGTTGGGACAACACTTTTTTTAAGAAACAGAAAATAAAACAGCTCGTGTATCGCCCCACACCCACTGACCATGCATAAGAAAACATGGCAGCATCCGGCGCCTGTTTTGTTGGCACTAAACAGTGAAAAGCGTAATGCGGGCAAATGGAAGCTGTCTGGCAACTCACTACAAAACATCAACTGAGAACTCAAAACCACCTTTTCCTACATACAAACGGGTTCCACCCAAATTGATTCTTGAACGGGAAAAAAGATTGTTGTTGCATACTTGAATTCAGGTATGGCCACTAGGCTATCCAATGGCCATTTTGGCACCATATGGTTAGATTGTAGCGGTACCCCGGTTTGACAACAATTTTGAAAACCACTTGCTCCCACAGGTTTGCCAAGCCGATTCCACCTAAATCAACTGCCAATGGGCATGAAAACATCTTTATGTGACATGACACAGTGCTCAAATCAAATTCGGCCCCGGGCCAGCCAACCAACATTTTGGAACCTTATGGGGAAGTAGGGGTTGTCCCCCGCAACATACTTGTTTATCAAGGTTCAACTTGGACCACAGACCATCAAGGGACCACAGACCATCAAGGGTTTCTGGAGCCGTCACCTGAGGGTCCGCCCAAATGAAATCCAACAGTGACAGGGGAAAATGATGGTGCCTGGGCTGGAATTTTCAAAGATCATATAGCATCATCTCAGGTAGGCATGTCTCCTCACAGAGAAAAGTTGCAAAGCCCTATTTTTGAGATACCATGATGAAATGCTGAAGAAGGACTGCCTCTGCATCTACAATGACAAACCGGGCTTGTTAGATTTGATCGGACGGTTCCTGGGTTCATTCCTTGGTTTCTTGTTTCTGTGTACAGATTCCGCAGGATACCCAAGGTGAGAACTTTGGGGCTGTATGTCAACAAGTATTGATGCTCAGACCAGAGTCACATTTCGCACCATCTGAGTCCTTCCTGGTTCATGGTTCATGGGTTCATTCATTAGGATGTGCATGTGGAGAGTTGGCGGGGAGGAAAGCATGCGTGTGGTGAGCTATCTGCGGTTGCAGCCCTGCGTGTCAACCGAGATGCGAACAGCCCCGATACCCCACCCAACTGTCCCAGTATAGACTGTTGTGGCTGGTTCCCCATCTGTGCACTACCTGCCATGACGATGTTCGATTAAATGCACACGTGCGTGAAGTCAGATGTGTTGTGTGTTAGTTTCCTCTCCTGGTGATTGTGCGTGCTTGGTGCATAGAGGCAGCGTCGACATTTGCAATGGATGGCAGCGATGCACTTGTTGAATGGTGAGCAGCACACCAGTCAAGGCCAGAGGCCGATCTCTACCTGCTCGAGCAGCCTGCGAGGCGGCTTGGCCTTGACCTGGTGCATCCAACCTGATAGATGTGGCACCGCCCATACCGTACGCTGGTGTGCGGTGTTGGCCCACCCGATGCACAGAACTCACGAGTTCTGAAGAATCCTCCCGTTCCGGAGCGATTCGCAATGCTGTCACCCGTGCCCGGGGTGTGCTCGGGGGCAGGCACGCCCCCGCTGCCGCAACGGTGCAGCAGCCTCGCGATGCAGCCTACGCCTTGTCCTGTGCTCCGTTTGTGGCAGGCACCCTGTACACACTCCAAGGTACATGGCGCCAGAGATGCTGTTGGGCGTGCAGTACAGCTTGGCGGTGTGTGCCCTCAATGCCTGGTTGTTGTGGCCATGGCAGCACACGACTGCCAACACAAGCAAACGAGAGACTTTGGAGCCGCATACCGTCATGTGCTTCCAGTCCCTGCTCCCATTTTTGTCTTGGTTGCCATACACTTTCAGGGATGCGTGTGGGGTACCATGGGGAGCACAGACCGGAAGATTGGGTTTGCAAAGCCGCCAAAGTGGCGCCATGGGCACTGCGACACACTCCTCAGACGAATTGCCTGATACATTTTGGTGTGAGACCAGAGTCATACAGTACCTTTAATCAGACAGGCCTGGGGAAGGCTCGCTGCGCACCAGCAAAGGCTGCATGCGGCTGGCAATGTGGTCCACGCACTCCAAATACAACCCAATGACAGTCTCCTGGTCACCCCCGGCAGTAAATTTGGCCCAGCGAATGCGCTTTGACGCGAATGCCCAGCCACTCCTTGGTGTTGCCCACGGGCACACCGTCCAGCGACACCTTCTTTGGCGGCAGTGCACTGAGCGTCGCGTGCATGTTGGGGGTAAGCCGCGCGATAAGCTCGTCGGAGATGGCGCTCTCAAAGCAGCACCAGCCCCTGCCGTTGTCATCATTGACCCCAGTCTGGCCGCTGCGCCCGTCGTTCGCCCTCTCGTTGTACCAGAAGTCAATCCCTTTGCAGTCACCCGCAGCCTCAGCCCCAGCCTTGAGGGCGGCGATGGCCGACGTGCGTGTGGTAAAGTGCACAAAGGCCATGTCGCCCACCAGCTCGCAGTCTCCACTCAGAGGCCCAAAGGTCCGCAGAGTGTCCATGACGTCCGTCGCAGTGACGCCGTCACAGAGGCCAAAGAGGCAAACCTGTGGATCTGCCTGTTGGACTGACACCAGCAGGATGGAAGCCATGGCGTTGTCGGATGTCTGTCCAGGGGAGAGGAAACTGGGGAGAGTTGGCAGGACTCGGTAAGGGCATATCCTCACAACCGATAGAAGACGTTCAATCCCATTTTTGCTTTGAGCCAATTTGCCGGTCCAAGTCAGGTCATTATCAGTTCAAGGGTAAGCTCTCGACGCCTGTTGTTGCCTTCAGTCCAACTGCCAGTGGCTGTGCATGAGGATGACAAGGTCATTCTTTCAGATGTCACATCATGGGCTGCTTTACCGGCAGCAACAAAACGAACCCGAATAGTTTGCGTCGAAAGCCCGCGCGACGCTGGTGCTCCAGAAGTGCTCCGCGCACGGTGCGACAGACTACCCCACAACATCGGGGTAGAGAAAGCAAACCGGGGCCCCCGTGTCCGGGTTCGGCAGATTGCCACAGCCCAGCCCCTGGCCCAGGCGCAACTTGCACACATTCCAACTGAGGCTGCTGAGGGGACTGCCGATGAAGGAACGCGCCTGCACCATAACCCAAGTGTCCACCAACATGCTGCCGATTACGTTCGTGGGCGCGGGCAGGCTGGTGCCTGTGTACCTGATGGCCCCGACCCCAAGCAGCGCTTGGGTGTGCTTCGGGTGGTAGTTGTCCGTCCCCAAGAAGAAGCTGCTCTGCCCCTCCGCGCGGTACTGCAGCACATATTCCGGCGGCATCTCACACTCAGTCATGGCAACGGGCGGGTCCCTCGAGCGGTTGGCTGCGGGGACCTGCTTGTGGTACTTCTGCCAGAACCAGCCGAGCACGGCGCGGCACGGCGGCCTGTCTCCGAACGTGCGCTGGTGCACCGCCAGGTAGTCCGCGGGCAGCCGGCGCTGCACCTTCTGCACCTCCCGGGCAATCAGGGCCGACGGCCGCAGGAAATCCCAGAAGCACGGCGGGCCGAACGCGGGGCTGACGGTGTGCCGGAAAAGGCTGGAGCCCGTCACCAGCAATCGGTTCGGTATCCCCACCATCCGCTGGACGACTCGAGTGCAACGCAAGCCTTTGGGGGCTGTAGTACAGTGGGAGTACTTGAAGCAGGCCACGGACCCCATGACCTTGGGGTCCGGGTCGCGGAAGAACTCCGCTTGGTCTATGATCCGCACCGGGCCCCGCTCCAGATCACTCCAGCTGTAGACTGTGCGAAAAGCGATCGTCCGCAAGGAGCTGGGGGTGATGACCAGGGGCTCTTGCGGAGCGTCAGGGGCCTGCACGAATGGCGGGACAATGAGGGACCGGTTTGTGCGGTAGGCCATTGCCCACGCCTTTGCCAGTGTGATCACTTGGTTGTGGTGCCGGCCTGAGATGATGCAGGCGTAAATGAATGGCCCATGGAATGAAGGCCTCGGCTGTGATGGCACTGCCCCGTGGGGGGGGCGGAGGAGGGGCATTGGGAGCTGCCTGCACAGCCGCCTCACTGCTATCGCTATGATGTATAGCGCTTTCAGCCACACTGGGCCCCAGCGGAATGAGTCCAGGGATCAGGATGCGGATGAACAGGCACACCAGAACAACATGGACCACCAGACATATAGGGCGCACAGCATTTGTGATGCTCACCATTCATCAGGAGCGCGACAAGTGCCACAGCCAGCGCTTGCCCTGGCGGTCTGGTCAATGCATAGCAGCACGAACAACAAAAATAGACACTCAGAAAGTGTCTATTCTATTGACTAGTTTCTGTTGTCATCTTGGTCATCGCACCCATTTGTCAACAAAAAGCTGGGAAACTGCGCCGCGTCACTGCAAAGGACAAAAATTGGATGTGGCCTTGGGGACTGTAGTACCTCCTGGCATGGCACGGCACGTTTGGTGGTACAGGCTGTACAGGTGAAAGTGTTGCCTCCTGACTCACAAAGCCAACTCCCAAATAGAAACCGGACTATAGGAACCATGAACCAGCGCACTTGATAGCCATTGGCTTGAAGGTACACATGTGACCAATGGTTCTATCGTAGCCATTACACAACCGAGTTGCAAGGGAGGGAGGAAGAGACCCAGTCATTCGTTTGAGGTGGGGCCTCCCACATAAGGAGCGGGGGTGTGAAAAGGGGCGGGGGCAAACAAAGGTTTTCCATCTGTGTGTGTCTTTTGTTACAATGTCTTTTCTTTGTTGTGAAAACAATTGTGCTATCGCAATGTGACGTCTCTCCAGCCAACAGGCTTGGTTTGGAATGTGCAAAACGAACAAAGGATCAGAGCTAATCCGGTAGGTAGAGCCCTAGATGGCCGCCGCTCAAGGTGTCCTTGAGTCCACTTAGGAGAACCCTGGCATTGTCGATGGGGCAAATATGTACAGCATCAGGCAACGTAAAATCTGAGTTGGTCAGTTACCCTCACCAAATGTTGTCATATACGGATGCCCAAAAAGGGGGGGTATTTGGTGTTGTCCCCCATATATGGGCCTGCCTGGGTGGTTTTATTTTTAGATAGGCGTGTTCCCCTCCCCTTGTCATCAATCTAGTCACCTGCATGGTAACTAACTGAGAGTCATTTTGTTGCTTTCTGTTGTTTGCTTCCTTGTTTCTACCACCCAAGTGTGCAATTGGTTCATGATTGCTGGCATTCTGCGATGGATTGACAACCCTAGTGATGGCGGCAGGTACTGTAGCATAATAAGTGGTCGACAATCACTCTGTTGAGGTTCGGGTCGAATGGAACCCCCCCCCCCTCCCCCGTGCATTGCAGACCACGAGTGTTGTACTTGAGACTGTCCGCAACACGCACCCAGTGAACAAATATACCCCCCCTTGAAATCTCCCCCCATAGCACGCAACAGTCTCCCCAACCGGGGGGGGGGGGGGGGGGACGGTCGCCAGGTGACGATCTCCCCCCTGGGGCGGGGGGGGGGGGATTGGAAGGGTATTTCAAGGCAAATTGTGGTACCCTCCACTGATGCAAGCAAACAGAACACAAATGAAGCGACTTTTGCATTGATGCTCTGCCAACGTGATTCATGTAAAACGGATGTTATTTGGGGTCCAAAGGAACGGAAAAGAGTAGCATAGAATGGCGTACAAGAAGAGGACACTTTGAACTGTTGCACATGTTCAGTTTGCCTAATGGGCACAGGGTGTGTGGCACCGGCAGATGAGGAGGAGGCACTGGAGCATGGGGCTGGTTTGGCAGCCGGTTAGCGCCCGGTTGCGCAACCCGACCAGCCTGTTTGGGGGCTGGCTTTGCTCTTGTGTACACTTCCTTTGGAGAGAGAATATCACAGAATACACACAGGTGACTGATTCGAAGTCATGGGTCTCCCCCCCACGTGGGGGGGGGGGGGAGATTGCAAGGGGGGGGGGGGGTTCAAGAGGGGGGGGGGGGGGCCAAAAGGTCGACCCCGTTCACGCCGCGGAACACGGTGCCGGCAAAGGGCGGGAGCCCCAGGGGGGGGGGGGGGATTGCAAGGGTATTTCAAGGCAAATTGTGGTACCCTCCACTGATGCAAGCAACCAGAACACAAATGAAGCGACTTTTGCATTGATGCTCTGCCAACGTGATTCATGCAAAACGGATGTTATTTGGGGTCCAAAGGAACGGAAAAGAGTAGCATAGAATGGCGTACAAGAAGAGGACACTTTGAACTGTTGCACATGTTCAGTTTGCCTAATGGGCACAGGGTGTGTGGCACCGGCAGATGAGGAGGAGGCACTGGAGCATGGGGCTGGTTTGGCAGCCGGTTAGCGCCCGGTTGCGCAACCCGACCAGCCTGTTTGGGGGCTGGCTTTGCTCTTGTGTACACTTCCTTTGGAGAGAGAATATCACAGAATACACACAGGTGACTGATTCGAAGTCATGGGTCTCCCCCCCACGTGGGGGGGGGGGGGAGATTGCAAGGGGGGGGGGGGGTTCAAGAGGGGGGGGGGGGGCCAAAAGGTCGACCCCGTTCACGCCGCGGAACACGGTGCCGGCAAAGGGCGGGAGCCCCAGGGGGGGGGGGGGGGATTGGAAGGGTATTTCAAGGCAAATTGTGGTACCCTCCACTGATGCAAGCAACCAGAACACAAATGAAGCGACTTTTGCACTGATGCTCTGCCAACGTGATTCATGTAAAACGGATGTTATTTGGGGTCCAAAGGAAGTCATGGGTCTCCCCCCCACGTGGGGGGGGGGGGGGAGATTGGGGCGCAATCATCATTCAAACTGCAACTGTTCTTGTGTTCAAGAGGATATGCTATGGACAATCTAGATGAAGCAAAAGGTACTCATCCGTCATAACAACTACATCCATATCTACAATCAAACGCCAACATTCGTGCGTGTTCACCTGATGACTTATATATCAGCAAGTGCTGCCTGCATGCGATATAACGGATGCCTTACCTCTCACTGCACGGCCACCCCAGAAATGGACCACCCTCGCGGCTTGCTTGAGCAACCTCAATGCGCCAGATATCCGCACCCATGAGGTCCTCCGACTTGGGCGCCGTGGAAATCATCCGTCGGTCCATTGAATAATCTCGTTCGCCCCACGATGTAGCAGCAGACATTGCCCAGTGGCGGCAGGCGTATAGCGCCTCATCGTCATGCACATTTATGACACGGTAGCAGCAAGGCTTTGAGTCCACTGGTTCCAATGCCCACAAAGCAGAGTCACCAAGAGTCTCCAGGTCCCCAGAGGTGCTTACCATTCTCCGGCACAGGTCGCGGTTCTCCTGCATGCGTTCGTCAAGGGAAGATTGCGCTAATATCCTGGCAGCAAATAGATATTCCCCGTCCTTGGTGTTCCGGATGAGAAAGAGGTCGCCCTGAGGCTCGAACTGCCACTTATCTGCTGCATCAAAGTGCTCCAAATTATCACTGCTATCGACTTGGATGGCAACCATTCTGTTGAAGGGCCCCTCTTTATCACGCTCCCTTTGGCCAGGCTCAAGGGCGGACATGGCAGTGTGCCGGCAGGCGTAGAGGAATTGATTGTCTTTGTCATTCAATACTTTGCAGTTGCGACCTGAGTAAAGCGGTGGGGATCCCCGATACGGCAGGGGTGAGGTAGCCACTTTGCCCACTTGTGGGCCACTTCTGATTTTCCCCCCCGCTCTGAAGCGGTGGGGATCCCCGATACGGCAGGGGTGAGGTAGCCACTTTGCCCACTTGTGGGCCACTTCTGATTTTGCCCCCCGCTCTGAAGCGGTGGGGATCCCCGATACGGCAGGGGTGAGGTAGCCATTTTGCCCACTTGTGGACCACTTCTGATTTTGCCCCCCGCTCTGATCGTACCCACCGTGCTTAGCTGGTTTTCGAACAATTTTTTTTCCGTTAAAGGCACCCCTACTAAAGAACATAGTACCAAGAATCATTTGTTCCTCCTTGCTGACTCCCCAGGCGGCATGGCACCCATTTTTTTTCTAATGGGCTTCGTGCATGCAACAGTGTCCTCCATTAGCAAAGCTCTGCGGATGGCACCGAGGCATGCACGAAGAAATCGGCTACAACGAGTCCCGTGGGCACGGATGATACCCTTGGAACACACATGCAGTGTACTGTTGCTTGGTTGTTTGTGAATCTTTACCCTTGAGCTGATGACGGAGCTTATTCATCATTCATGGGCAAAGAGACACAGACCCATGGTGCGGTGCACTGCATGTGGGGGACCAACAATAAAATTGCATTACATCACCAGACCATTTGGGTGCACAAAAAAGTGAAATGAGCCCATTTTGAGCCCATAGCAAGCCTTTTTGGCCCCTCCAAAGTCACGAAATGCCTTGAAAATGGGCTGTTTTGGGACCAAAAATCAGTTCAAATTGGATCAAAAATGTGTTTTCCCAAAGATACTTTGGGATTATTTGGGGTGCACAAACAAGTGGGGTGAGCCCATTTTGAGCCCATTTTGAGCAATTTGGGACCCTTTCAAGGCCGAAAGGGCCTTGAAAATGGGCCAATTTGGGACCACAAATGGCTCAAAAACGGGTCAAAACCATGGTTTCCCAAAAATGATCCTAGTCTACTTGTGGTGCCCAATGAATACAGCTCATTTTGTGCCTCTTTGAGCCCCTCTCATCCACTTTCCAGTGCGTACCTCACTTGTTCTTGAAGTCTCCTAGACGATGTTCCTTCCCCCACCAGCTCGGTCCCAATATTCAATCCTTGTTAGGTTAGGGTTAGGGCTAGGGCTAGGCTTATGGCTAGGGGTTAGGGCAGGGGGTGCCGTAATGAAAAAAAAAAACTCGGAGTGTCCAATACACCCTACGCTGGCCGCCGGTGGGTAACCGATGGCGGTTGGTGTGTAACCGATGGCGGTTGGTGTGTAACCGATGGCGGTTGGTGGGTAACCGATGGTGGTTGGTGCGTAACCGATGGCGGTTGGTGGGTAACCGATGGTGGTTGGTGGGTAACCGATGGCGGTTGGTGGGTAACCGATGGCTGTTGGTGGGTAACCGATGGTGGTTGGTGGGTAGCCACCAAACATCAGAGAGTGGATGCCTTAGTAAAAGAAAAAAAGGGTGAGCGTCCTTATGGCACCCCCTGGGTTAGGGGTAAGGGTAGGTGTAGGGTTAGGACTAGGCTGAGGGTTGGGGTGGGTGTTAGGGTCAGGGTTGGGTTGCGGGGGGCAGGGGTGGTTGGCATCCTAGGACCCGCGGAGTCGCTTCCCCCCGGGACAGAGAGGCAAAATGCCAAGCGCCACCCCCTGAAGCCATGATGCCGGTGGTTGGGGCAGTTCCAAAATGGACAGGGGCATGATGAGCGGGCGCCCCACCCCTCGCGATTTCTGAACCCGCCCCCTTCACCTGCAACCAGGGATGTACTAGAACGGGGGGAGGGCGGGGAGGGGGGGTCTGAAAAGGGGGGGGGGGGGTTGGCTGGGGCCCCGCTCCTCCCAGGGTCCCGCCATGGTCCCCGCCAAAGGCGGGCCGAACATTTGGAAGCGTAACTTCTGTTGGCGCCAAAGGGGGCGTTTTCACACAGCGCGCGCACAGCGCCATTTATTACGGTGATTATCCAGGTAACAACCCTGAAAACCACCCCCCCTGCGGAATCATGCACAATCAATTCAAATCTCAAAAATTCAAACATCTGATGCTTGCCATGGGTCCCAGGGACCTAAATTCTGCCCCCTATAGCCCCGTCCACTGCAGCAGCCATTCAATGACGTCCTTTCAATCTTCTGAACTTACCGAACTCCCGGTGGTGGAGAACAACCAACTTTTCGCACAGCGCACGGTACGCCCCCTAAGGCGCCAAAGCAAAATTTTGGCTGTCAGCCTCAAACATTGCAAGGGGAGGAGGGGGGTCTGGGGGGGGGGGGGGGTACCCCCCCTTCCTCCTACAGTGTATGGCCGTTCTAATACATCCCTGCTCCCTACCCAATGGGTGGACAACAAACCCACCCATCCACCCATGGAGGAGTAGCTCCTGAGAAGGTGAACGAACATGTACACGCGGAAGTACCCACCGGCATACTCACGCAGCCTGTGTGGGACACCGACACCCTTGGCGACTGGGGACAGGGTGCCTCCTGGTTATCCTGCTCGCTGCTGTAAGAAGGAGGCGGGCAGCGGTCAGAACTGTCATCAGCAGGTGGGACCTGAGATGGTACATCCCACCCGTCGCCCCAACCTCATGCCATGATGCGGCCACAACCCCCCCCCCCCCCAAAACACAGCCACCCCCATGCACCAGCAGTGCTCACACAACCGGTGACTGTGGAGGCTGCTACCCACTGCACACCATTGCATGCAATTCGACTTACTGGCTATGGAGGTCATGGCACCCAGGGGCCAAGCGATTGCATGCGCCATGTGGACAGTCCTCGACCACGGTTGTTGCCACTGTTGGCCTTGCAGCACGCAACGGTCCTCCGGCAGGAGGATCAGCAGGAGCAGGCACAGACACAGCAGGAGCAGCGGCAGCAGCAGCAGCAGCAGCGGTGGTAGCGGGTGCAGCAACAGCAGCAGCAGCAGGGGCAGGAAGAGGAGGAAGAATGAAGAGGGGGTGGACTACAGCATCAGCCATGGCTGGAAACGAACAGCAACGGACCTACGGCGACGTTCTTTCCTTCAGCGTTTTCTTAATTTCTTTGAACCAACGATTTTCCTGCATCTTTGCATCTGGATCCTCGCCTGCAGGATTATCACACGACAAAGGGACCGCCACAGAGGCAGGCTCAGGCACACAGTTCCATAAGGCATGCCCAGGGGGGGCACCTTTTCGGGCGACGAGGGTGGCTTGCAGGAAGACACCCCGAGGGCCCTCCTCAAATCTGCTGAAGTCGTTGGGGGAAACACACTGCAGAGTGTCAAACGGAACAGGGGCCCTGCCAGAGTCCGGAGGGCATAGACAGCGGCATTCATCGTTGGCACAAACCCGCCTCAGGCCCCCTTTCAGTGATGCAAGGCACACAAACATAGGCTCATCCGTGACAACAACGATCAAACTCCCTCATGTATGCTACAGCATGCAACTACAACATGCAACTAGGGCATGCAACTGCAGCATGTAACTGCAGCGTGCAACTACAGCATGCAACTACAACTACACCATGCAACTGCAGCGTCCAACTGCAGCATGTGACTACAGCATGCAACTACAACTGCAGCATGTAACTGCAGCGTGCCACTACAGCATGCAACTACGGCTACAGCGTGCGAATACAGCATGCAACTACAACGACAGCATGCGAATACAGCATGCAACTACAACTACACCATGCAACTGCAGCATCTAACTGCAGCGTGCCACTACAGCATGCAACTATGGCTACAGCGTGCAACTACAGCATGCGAATACAGCATGCAACTACACCTACAGCATGCAACTGCAGCGTGCAACTACAGCATGCAACTACGGCATGCAACTACCGCTACAGCATGCAACTGCAGCGTGCAACTACAGCATGCGAATACAGCATGCGAATGCAGCGTGCAACTACAGCATGCGAATACAGCATGCAACTACAACTACAGCATGTGAATACAGCATGCAACTACAACTACAGCATGCGAATACAGCATGCAACTACAACTACAGCATGCGAATACAGCATGCAACTACAACTACAGCATGCGAATACAGCATGCAACTACAACTACAGCATGCGAATACAGCACCCAACTACAACTACAGCATGCGAATACAGCATGCAACTACAACTACAGCATGCGAATACAGCACCCAACTACAACTACAGCATGCGAATACAGCATGCAAATGCAGCGTGCAACTACAGCATGCGAATACAGCATGCAACTACAACTACAGCATGCGAATACAGTATGCAACTACAACTACAGCATGCGAATACAGCACCCAACTACAACTACAGCATGCGAATACAGCATGCAACTACAACTACAGCATGCAACTGCAGCGTGCAACTCATGGGGGGCACCCAGGTGCAGTCCTTGACCCCGACACCCCTTACACATTTTGGCCCCTCAAGAGGGGGGGGGGGGGGGGGGCAAAAACCACCCCCTTCTTTGAGGCGCCGTGGTGTCCAGGGAATATTTGGACTCACGCACCCTGTGCAGCCACCTCCCGGTCCACTCACCCCCAAGGAAACCTGGTTGTTCATCTCATAATGACCTCATGTCTTCATAAACCTTGCTATGCACAAAGTGGCAGGGATGCAGTGGCCCAAGGGGTTAGCATACAACAACGGAGGTCTCCATTCTGCCTCCTTACCAACATAACCTACATCACCCCTGACTTCTCAGGGGTCCCCAGGTGATTGAAATCAGAAATGGCCACATCGCCCCTGCCTTCTCGGGGGTCCCCAGGGGGATTGAAATCAGAAATGGCCCCATAACCCCTGCCATCTTGGGGGCCCACATAAAATGGTAAAAAAAAAGTCAGCATTTTAAGTATAAACACATGGGGTGACCGGTTTTACCAACCCCTTCAAATGGGGCACCAAAATTTTCCGGCACCTGCGGTGCCCGCCAACTTCTCCATACTGGCCTGCACTGTGGTCGGGACCTTTTAAACATTTTTGCCCCCAGGAGGGGGGGCCCCCTGGTGCAACTACAGCACGCAAGCACAGTGCTACAGCATGCGACTACATCATGAAACCACAGTGCTACAGCATGCGACTACAGCATGCGACTACAGCATGCGACTACATCATGAAAC
The DNA here is from genome assembly GCA_964036045.1 of Eutreptiella sp. 'Long Island Sound 2002'. Taxonomy (NCBI): domain Eukaryota; phylum Euglenozoa; class Euglenophyceae; order Eutreptiales; family Eutreptiaceae; genus Eutreptiella; species Eutreptiella sp. 'Long Island Sound 2002'. The sequence continues at coordinate 11,777,262 of OZ038386.1, forward strand.
CACAGTGTGCAACTGCAGCATGAGACTAACCACAGCAGGCAACTGCAGCGTGCAACTACAGCATGCAACTGAAGCATGCAGCTGCAGCGTGCAACTACAGCATGCAGCCATAGTGTGCAACTACAGCATGCAACTGCAGCGTGCAACTACACCGTGCAGCTACACCATGCGACTACACCATGCAACTATAGCCTACTGCTACATCATGCAACTACAGCGTGCAACTACAGAATATAACTACAACTACAGCATGAGGCTACAGCGGAGGGTGCAACCGCAGCATGCAATCATCTACCCTTTGGGGGCTGCCATGTACACAACCACACCGATTTCCCGAAACACGTCCATCACACCGATTCACAACCCTCCAATGAACCCCACGACCAAAATCATGCGAAATGTGAAGGAATCCGGGCCCTTGCTTAATATCAAAGGTTTCTTTTCTTCATCATGTGTCCTACAAACGTCATGTGCTCTTTGGAATGGCATGGTCACGGCACATGGAGCACCGCAACCAACGGGACGCACCACCAGGGCTGAAGCAGATGCCACCGGGCACACCGCCCCTGCATCCAGGTCCTTAGTGTGGTGCACCAGGTGGTGTTGTGGACGACCGTGGGGTTGCTACTGCGTGGGCTGTGGGCACGTGGACTGTCCGTTGCGGGCTGCTCACATGCTGCGTATGGCACATAATGCGGGCTGTAACGCTAGTGTACCTCGAACTCGGGGCATCCGTGACCACTTCAGAGGGACAGCTTCACATGTGTGCATGATCTGCCGTTCACTTTTGTTCGGTAACGGGAGGATTTTATTTTCAAGAGAGCAACAACAACAACAACAACAACAACAACAACAACAACAACAACAACAACAACAACAACAACAACAACAACAACCTTGCTGGAGTATGGGCACCAGGTGTTCGCCCAACATAGCACGTGTAAGAGCACCGTCGACATCTCCTGCAAGGAAACACACATCCAATAAGACAGACAGAAGGCCCCAACTACAACACGAACCACGCTAACGTCCTACAGCAGAGGCCTGGGTAAGTAAGGGTCGTGCATCGCAATTGCATATCACAAACGCAGAACATACTGGTCACTCTAAGACTTCTGAGTGTCCTGTTGGTGGACAGCACTTTGGCCAGTGCCTCACAAATTGCATCATTGTCTTCGCTGTTGGGATCTTGGACTGCGGGAAAAACACCAACATCGCACGACGGGGGCATGATGGGCCCTGTACGAACTTGCACAACCCACAATTTTTTTGGAAGTGGATGTGCCAGTGGCGGTTGCTTGCTATTCCTTCCAATCATTGCACGTCTGTACAACGTTGCGCACCACCGTGATGGAGGATGGTGCATCACCGGTGGTGCGTCCCCTTGCCCTCGTATCTTCAATCATATAGGGTCAGCTATGCTACGTCAATGACCAACACCCATGACACCCATGGGACGACTCTTTACAGCTGCACTACAGCCCTTCAATGGCACAAAAAAACAATGAAACACCCGCTGTGCACACCACACCCCTGCCTACAACTCCCAAGAATGGCACGCCGTGGGGCAATACAGCCAGCAGAGCGCCACCAACCAGAATGCGGATACAGCTACGTGAAGGGTGGCGATACCACGAAAGGTGCAGACAGGTGAAACCAGGAGAGCTGTCTGCTTCCAGACAACGGTGTCCTGAAATGAAGTGTGACAGGGGGCAAAGCGCTCCACGACCACTGAAAACTGGCAAAAAAAAGAGGGCTGACCTCTTCTTGACTCAACAAAAAGGAGGACTGCTTGGCATGTTGCAAAAAGGCAAAAAAAAAACGCATCATCCACCGTCCAGATATATCAATATAGGGTGGGGCAACCACCGCAGAGTACTCCAGTAGCACTGGGATCAGGCAGAAACAGGGGACCGCTTGGTCTATGTTGTCAGGTTACAGAAACGAGATGTTCAAATCAGTATCTGACAGGGGTCGGATAACCACCCTTCACGTAGCCGTGTCCGCACACTGGTTGGTGGCGAACCACAGGCGAACCACAGTGTGTTGCCCTGTGTTCGGCTGCCACCACCGCGGGCATATGGCCACCACCTACAAAGTATGCGCCCCAGGAGATCTTGGCGTACGTGTCCAAACACGTTGGTCCACACTGCGATGCCGCTTTCGCCTACAGCCCGCGCCCAGCGTGTCGGAGGCAGGGCGCTTACCCCAGCATACCACAAGCGCAGGCGTAGCGAGCACAGCTTGAGCGAGCAATGCCACTCTGCCCCAAAATGGACTGACGGGGACCCCGCGACAAAATCCCACCTGCTCATATGGCCAATTGTCCAGAACTGTGCCCACCCGCTGCGAAGGCAATGCGGAGACGTGGCCTCTTAGGCGATAGTGCAACTGCAACGGTGGTGTGTCCTCGCCCAACGACCTGCAACCCGATCGTGGAAGATCGGCGATGCCAGTGCATCAGGATGCAGTGCGGCGCGTTTGTGCGCAGAGCTCTGGCCTCAAGAGCCGTGCCCCGGGGCAAAGGTCCAAACAACGGGTCCTCCTTCCATGCTTCGGCCCCCTTCCGCATTCGGCCCCTGGTGGTCCAGACGTTGGGACTTCGTTAGAGCACGTCGCCTTCAAAAGCAAAAGCTCGCAATTTATATGCCGAATGACAACACATCCAGATTCTTTGGCACCCCGCATAAGTTTGTGTGTGGGGAGAGGGGGGGAGGGGGCAAAAGCGTTGGAGGAGGGTTGGGAGGCGGGGTAGATGGCAAGGACCAGGTACGCCACTGCAATGCCATATACCGTAATGCAATCCACAATGTCCAGATCCGAATGGCAATCTGCTAAACGAGCGGCCGGTGATCACAGCACCGCTGCACTTGCACCATAACACTCCAATGACCTGGACACTGCACACGCCACTGCACAACATACCCGCAAGAGTAAAGCTCGTCAGTGTCTTGTTCTGTTCCAACGCGGTGCACAGCGAGGCGCAGCCCTCATGACCAATGGATTCCCCTGCAGACCACACGTGCAGCAGAACACAAACCGCCAAATCACAACGAGCAACAGCCTCTTCAGACTGGATGCATAACACTACAACAGCCCCAACATGCGTTCCACGGTACCAACACCTACACCACAACAACAGACGAGTGTTGCCAGCAACCGCCCACTGTCTGTGAACCTCAACACAGCCATCCCCGGCCGCCCTGCCCCACCGCAACAGACCATCAAGCACCTGCACGGCCAACAGCCCTTCCGACGGCCTTGAAAGCAAACAACGGATACACCGCCTTTTGACACAAAGCCACGTGTTGTGGGAGAGCCCCGCGTACCAGGCAGCTCTGCTGCACATCCCCTCACAACAACTGAAAGCGGCCCGATGCTCTGACCCCAAACCCACGGTACTGTCACAACACCAGACCATACCACAACGGCGCTGCATTTCAATGCACTGCCCCTGACCAGGGACGCATTGGAGCGGAGGACCGGGGGGGGGGGGGGGGGAGGGTTTGGACCGGGGGGGGGGGGGGGGTTTGACCCTCCTCCTTGATAACCTTTGGCACCATAGGCGCCAGAAATTCCTTTTGCAGCTGTGAAATGGTTGATAAAATTCCATACCTACATAACACAACTGACATGTAGACAAGATATTCTGGATACAGGATATTGAACCAAGGACTCTTACTGCTGATGCCTAGTACTACAACAACTGAGCTACCATCCTCAGTTGTCATGCACGTGCAACAGAGGATTTATAGCTTTATCATGTCCAGAAAAAAAATCTTGACAAAAGCACCACCATTGCCTCGCTAAGTTCGCCATCAATGTCAGCCTACAAACTTTTCCAGTACCCCAACTCAGGCTTCTACCTGCATTGGAAGAGGGGGAGGGGGGGGGGGTCTGCAGGGGAGCGGGGGGACCTCCTCCTTCCATTTGTTTATTTCTAATGCGTGTCTGCCCCTGACATATCCATCCCCCGACTGCGTCCATAAGAGCCTGCCATGCGCTAATGTAATGTAATGTAATGTAATGTAATGTAATGTTAGTGTCGTGCATGTGTGGCCCCGTTCCTACGCACGTGTGCCGAAGCAGCGGCCAATCCCACGCAATGCAACATCACACACATTGCATCGTGTTCTCCCGCATATTGCACATGGGCATCTTCTTTCTGCTGCTTTGTCAATGCAAAGCCATGCAAACAATCACACAACCCGCCCTTCGGTCGCGCACACCCCGTATGTGGACGTTTGGGGGAGGGGGGGGGTACGGGGCAGGCAGCTTCCGCAATGTCATATACCGTAATGTAATCCGCAATGTCCAGATCCGAGTGGCAATCTTCTAAACGAGCGGCCGGTGATCACAGCACCGCTGCACTTGCACCATAACACTCCAATGACCTGGACACTGCACACGCCACTGCACAACATACCCACAAGAGTAAAGCTCGTCAGTGTCTTGTTCTGTTCCAACGCGGTGCACAGCGAGGCACAGGCCTCATCACCAAACTCTTCCCCTGCAAACCACACGTGCAGCAGAACACAAACCGCCAGATCACAACGAGCAACAGCCTCTTCGGACTGGATGCATAACACTACAACAGCCCCAACATGCGTTCCACGGTACCAACACCTACACCACAACAACAGACGAACGTTGCCAGCAACCGCCCACTGTCTGTGAACCTCAACACAGCCATCCCCGGCCGCCCTGCCCCACCGCAACAGACCATCAAGCACCTGCACGGCCAACAGCCCTTCCAACACTGTGACACGGCCTTGAAAGCAAACAACGGATACACCGCCTTTTGACACAAAGCCACGTGTTGTGGGAGAGCCCCGCGTACCAGGCAGCTCTGCTGCACATCCCCTCACAACAACTGAAAGCGGCCCGATGCTCTGACCCCAAACCCCCTCCCCCCCGTCCTCCACTCCAATGCGTCCCTGGTCAGGGGCAGTGCATTGAAATGCAGCGCCGTTGTGGTATGGTCTGGTGTTGTGACCGTACCGTGGGTTGGGTATTAGTTTTCCATTTACTCTGATCAGTGGGGCACTCTACGCTTCATGATTCACCACTGAAAATGGTTTTGCTCATTCATCAAAATCACAGATTTCCACCGCAGACTTAACGACAGGCTTCCCATCATCACAGAGCAAATTGCATAAGTTCAGGCTTCGTATGCCACAATCTGCGCTCCATACGACATTATACTCGAGCACGATCTGGTTGTACCTGGGCTCATAAACAACCATCTGTCAGACAGTGCAATGTCCTGTATCCACAATATCCTGTCTACATGTCAGTTGTGTTATGTAGGTATGGAATTTTATCAACCATTTCACAGCTGCAAAAGGAATTTCTGGCGCCTATGGTGCCAAAGGTTATCAAGGAGGAGGGTCAAACCCCCCCCCCCGCTCAGATCCCCCGCCCCGGGTCCCCCCCCCCCCCCCCCCCGGTCCTCCGCTCCAATGCGTCCCTGGTCAGGGGCAGTGCATGTGATTGCAGCGCCGTTGTGGTATGGTCTGGTGTTGTGACCGTTGGACCCGGAGCAGTGGGTCTGAGGGGGGGGGGGGGGGGGGTTTGACCCTCCTCCTTGATAATCTTTGGCACCATAGGCGCCAGAAATTCCTTCTGCAGCTGTGAAATGGTTGATAAAATTCCATACCTACATAACACAACTGACATGTAGACAGGATATTGTGGATACAGGAGATTGAACCAAGGACTCGTACTGCTGATGCCTAGTACTACAACAACTGAGCTACCATCCTCAGTTGTCATGCACGTGCAACAGAGGATTTATAGCTTTATCATGTCCAGAAAAAAAATCTTGACAAAAGCACCACCATTGCCTCGCTAAGTTCGCCATCAATGTCAGCCTACAAACTTTTCCAGTACCCCGACTCAGGCTTCTACCTGCATTGGAAGAGGGGGAGGGGGGGGGGGAGGTCTGCAGGAGGTGAGAGGGGGGGAGCGGGGGGACCTCCTCCTTCCATTTGTGGATATCCAATGCGTTTTTGCCCTGACATATCCATCCCCCGACTGCGTCCATAAGAGCCTGCCATGCTAATGTTAGTCTCGTGCATGTGTGGCCCCGTTCCTACGCACGTGTGCTGAAGCAGCGGCCAATCCCACGCAATGCAACATCACACACATTGCATCGTGTTCTCCCGCATATTGCACATGGGCATCTCTCTTTCTGCTGCTTTGTCAATGCAAAGCCATGCAAACAATCACACAACCCGCCCTTCGGTCGCAGACATCCCGTATGTGGACGTTTGGGGGAGGGGGGGGGGTACGGGGCAGGCAGCTTCCGCAATGCAATACACAGTGATGCAATCCGCAATGTCCAGATCCGAATGGCAATCTGCTAAACGAGCGGCCGGTGATCACAGCACCACTGCACTTGCACCATAACACTCCAATGACCTGGACACTGCACACGCCACTGCACAACATACCATAAAGAGTAAAGCTCGTCAGCGTCTTGTTCTGTTCCAACGCGGTGCACACCGAGGCGCAGCCCTCATGACCAATGGAAGGCACTGCAGACCACACGTGCAGCAGAACACAAACCGCCAAATCACAACGAGCAACAGCCTCTTCAGACTGGATGCATAACACTACAACAGCCCCAACATGCGTTCCACGGTACCAACACCTACACCACAACAACAGACGAACGTTGCCAGCAACCGCCCACTGTCTGTGAACCTCAACACAGCCATCCCCGGCCGCCCTGCCCCACCGCAACAGACCATCAAGCACCTGCACGGCCAACAGCCCTTCCGACACCGTGACACGGCCTTGAAAGCAAACAACGGATACACCGCCTTTTGACGCAAAGCCACGTGTTGTGGGAGAGCCCCGCGTACCAGGCAGCTCTGCTGCACATCCCCTCACAACAACTGAAAGCGGCCCGATGCTCTGACCCCCAACCAACGGTACTGTCACAACACCAGACCATACCACAACGGCGCTGCATTTCAATGCACTGCCCCTGACCAGGGACGCATTGGAGCGGAGGACCGGGGGGGGGAGGGTTTGGACCCGGGGGCCGGGGGGTCTGAGAGGGGGGGGGGGTTTGACCCTCCTCCTTGATAACCTTTGGCACCATAGGCGCCAGAAATTCCTTTTGCAGCTGTGAAATGGTTGATAAAATTCCATACTTACATAACACAACTGACATGTAGACAGGATATTGTGGATACAGGATATTGAACCAAGGACTCGTACTGCTGATGCCTAGTGCTACAATAGCTGAGCTACCATCCTCAGTTGTCATGCACGTGCAACAGAGGATTTATAGCTTTATCATGTCCAGAAAAAAAATCTTGACAAAAGCACCACCATTGCCTCGCTAAGTTCGCCATCAATGTCAGCCTACAAACTTTTCCAGTACCCCGACTCAGGCTTCTACCTGCATTGGAAGAGGGGGAGGGGGGGGGGGGGAGGTCTGCAGGAGGTGAGAGGGGGGGAGCGGGGGGACCTCCTCCTTCCATTCGTGGATATCCAATGCGTTTTTGCCCTGACATATCCATCCCCCGACTGCGTCCATAAGAGCCTGCCATGCGCTAATGTTAGTCTCGTGCATGTGTGGCCCCGTTCCTACGCACGTGTGCCGAAGCAGCGGCCAATCCCACGCAATGCAACATCACACACATTGCATCGTGTTCTCCCGCATATTGCACATGGGCATCTTCTTTCTGCTGCTTTGTCAATGCAAAGCCATGCAAACAATCACACAACCCGCCCTTCGGTCGCGCACACCCCGTATGTGGACGTTTGGGAGAGGGGGGGGGTACAGGGCAGGCAGCTTCCGCAATGCAATATACCGTGATGCAATCCGCAATGTCTAGATCCGAGTGGCAATCTGCTCCTACGTCCTACACACTAATGCTCGTGGGGCGTGTGGCATGGTGTGGTTGTTCTTTCATCATGGATCTTGGTCACCATGCCATTCGGCCCACAAACCCCACACGTGGTGGGGTTATCGGATCGGTCGGGTCCGACGGGCTTCAACCGACCTTAGCTCCCTCGAATACGCCCTCAAGAAGGCTTGATGCCACCATTTCTTTGGATACCCACGAATCAATAATTCATTCAGTGTCCTACTTACAAAGTGCTTCAAAGCACGTGGGGTGTTATTATACAATTCACAATTGGCAACCATGGTAGGAATCATGCTTTGAAAATTACGTCGGCCATTCAAACTAAAGTAATCAACAAATCGTATCACCCCTCTCTCTGGATCTTGAGCTAACAACACCTTTGGCTTCAAAGACATTTCCAAATATACTTGGCCACTGGAATTCTGTACAAAGGCCAATGAAGTATCAATATGATCTCCCTCGTGTTCCACTTGCAAGTCCAATTCATAAATCATTTGAAAAAATTCCTCCTTATATGCACGTGGTAGCAACGGCGGCACAACTCAACAAGATGGATGAAAGTCTATAAGGCGAAGAAAAAAAATAGACACTCAGAAAAGGCCAATGAAGTCATCAACTTGGGGTGCACTATTCGCATACTTCCCGGGAGTCCCCCCAAAAAGGGGGGCGCCGTAAATTTGAAAAAAACCGCCTGAATGGCGTGCACCACGTCTGATCCAGGGGGGTAGCAGGCCTGTCAACGACATAATGAAATTTACGGCGGATCCGCCGTAAAATTTACGGTCCAGAAATGAAAAATGCCACAATCCAGGACGCTCTCCTTTTCACTGTACCTGTCAAAAACAGCACTGGAAAACGAACTGGCATAGTGAAACATGGCCCAAATCTGTAATTGAACGCAACAGGTACCGTGCGCAACACGTTGTGTGCCACTCAACATTGTACCCTTATCACTGCAACCTCTTTTTCCCATCTGAAAATTTTGTGCACCAGGAAAGCTCATTGGAAAAAAGAAATTTGTTTGCCTGTCCGTAGCCCAGTGTGACACTTGTACAGCAGTAAAATACACCCCAAAAATCATGAAAACGCAAAAAGGACCCATGGCGGTGGTGGGCACGTTTTCTCGTTCGGGCAGCGCCTCCGCCGTAAAATTTTTGCGTCATTAACGTGTCATACAGGATGTTTACTGGTCGGGTAAAAACGGAGAAACGGAGACCACCAGTTTTTGGTCTGCACGACTGGTCAAAGCTTTTAAAGTTGCCGTGATTTCTGGTATGTATTTTACAGTTTGACAAATGGTACACTAGGGTCCGGACCAGCAAACAAATTTCTTTTTTCCAAAGCCATTTGCTGGTGCAGAAAAATTTCGGCGGTCAAAAAATGGTTGCCGTGTTAAGGGTAAGATGGTTGACGTCACACAGCGTGTTGCGCACGGCAGACGGCGTTTTAAACGACTGGTTGGGCAACATTTCTACTGGAAGATCCAGTCTGAACTACTGTTTTTGCTGCATCGGGTGAAAAGGTTGGAGTCCTTGGTTGTGGCAGATTTCATTTTTGGGCTGTAAATTTTACGGCGCTTCAGCCGTAAAATTCTTAACATTCTTCGCTGCACTTGTTCCCCCCCGTGTACCCCTGAACTTTACGGCACTTCCGCCATTAACAAATTGGCCTAGTGTCAAGCATATTGGTGAAAAAGGGGGGTAGGGACCCTGGGACACAAATGGGGTGAAAATGTGCTCAGCGCGCGCATGGCACTCCCGGGAAGTACGCGAATAGTGCACTCCAAGATCAAGTTATCAATATGATCTCCTTCCTGTTCCACTTGCAAGTCCAATTCATAAATCATTTGAAAAAATTCCTCCTGAAATGCACGTGGTAGCAACGGCGGCACAACTCAACAAGATGGATGAAAATCCATGAGGCGAAAAAAAATAGACACTCAGAAAAGGCCAATGAAGTCATCAAATCATCAATATGATCTCCCTCCTGTTCCACTTGCAAGTCCAATTCATAAATCATTTGAAAAAATTCCTGCAATTTCTCCACTGACAACCTAAGATCACTTAAACCAAGATCAATATCAAGATCTTCTACCAAGATCAAGATCCAGAACACCCTTGGGTGATCAAGGGTCTTCTACACCACCAACACGACGCCGATATGGGAGAAGGTTTTGATAACCAGTAGAACTCGTCAGTGGGACAATACAAGACAGCACCGCTGCACTTGCACCATAACACTCCAATGACCTGGACACTGCACACGCCACTGCACAACATACCCGAAAGACCAAAGCTCGTCAGCGTCTTGTTCTGTTCCAACGCGGTGCACACCGAGGCGTAGCCCTCATTACCAATGGAAGGCACTGCAGACCACACGTGCAGCAGAACACAAACCGCCAAATCACAACGAGCAACAGCCTCTTCGGACTGGATGCATAACACTACAACAGCCCCAACATGCGTTCCACGGTACCAACACCTACACCACAACAACAGACGAACGTTGCCAGCAACCGCCCACTGTCTGTGAACCTCAACACAGCCATCCCCGGCCGCCCTGCCCCACCGCAACAGACCATCAAGCACCTGCATGGCCAACAGCCCTTCCGACACCGTGACACGGCCTTGAAAGCAAACAACGGATACACCGCCTTTTGACACAAAGCCACGTGTTGTGGGAGAGCCCCGCGTACCAGGCAGCTCTGCTGCACATCCCCTCACAACAACTGAAAGCGGCCCGATGCTCTGACCCCCAACCAACGGTACTGTCAGAACACCAGACCATACCACAACGGCGCTGCATTTCAATGCACTGCCCCTGACCAGGGACGCATTGGAGCGGAGGACCGGGGGGGGGAGGGTTTGGACCCGGGGGGCGGGGGGTCTGAGAGGGGGGGGGGGTTTGACCCTCCTCCTTGATAACCTTTGGCACCATAGGCGCCAGAAATTCCTTTTGCAGCTGTGAAATGGTTGATAAAATTCCATACTTACATAACACAACTGACATGTAGACAGGATATTGTGGATACAGGATATTGAACCAAGGACTCGTACTGCTGATGCCTAGTGCTACAATAGCTGAGCTACCATCCTCAGTTGTCATGCACGTGCAACAGAGGATTTATAGCTTTATCATGTCCAGAAAAAAAATCTTGACAAAAGCACCACCATTGCCTCGCTAAGTTCGCCATCAATGTCAGCCTACAAACTTTTCCAGTACCCCGACTCAGGCTTCTACCTGCATTGGAAGAGGGGGAGGGGGGGGGGGAGGTCTGCAGGAGGTGAGAGGGGGGGAGCGGGGGGACCTCCTCCTTCCATTTGTGGATATCCAATGCGTTTTTGCCCTGACATATCCATCCCCCGACTGCGTCCATAAGAGCCTGCCATGCGCTAATGTTAGTCTCGTGCATGTGTGGCCCCGTTCCTACGCACGTGTGCCGAAGCAGCGGCCAATCCCACGCAATGCAACATCACACACATTGCATCGTGTTCTCCCGCATATTGCACATGGGCATCTTCTTTCTGCTGCTTTGTCAATGCAAAGCCATGCAAACAATCACACAACCCGCCCTTCGGTCGCGCACACCCCGTATGTGGACGTTTGGGAGAGGGGGGGGGTACAGGGCAGGCAGCTTCCGCAATGCAATATACCGTGATGCAATCCGCAATGTCTAGATCCGAGTGGCAATCTGCTCCTACGTCCTACACACTAATGCTCGTGGGGCGTGTGGCATGGTGTGGTTGTTCTTTCATCATGGATCTTGGTCACCATGCCATTCGGCCCACAAACCCCACACGTGGTGGGGTTATCGGATCGGTCGGGTCCGACGGGCTTCAACCGACCTTAGCTCCCTCGAATACGCCCTCAAGAAGGCTTGATGCCACCATTTCTTTGGATACCCACGAATCAATAATTCATTCAGTGTCCTACTTACATAGTGCTTCAAAGCACGTGGGGTGTTATTATACAATTCACAATTGGCAACCATGGTAGGAATCATGCTTTGAAAATTACGTCGGCCATTCAAACTAAAGTAATCAACAAATCGTATCACCCCTCTCTCTGGATCTTGAGCTAACAACACCTTTGGCTTCAAAAGCATTTCCAAATATACTTGGCCACTGGAATTCTGTACAAAGGCCAATGAAGTATCAATATGATCTCCCTCGTGTTCCACTTGCAAGTCCAATTCATAAATCATTTGAAAAAATTCCTCCTTATATGCACGTGGTAGCAACGGCGGCACAACTCAACAAGATGGATGAAAGTCTATAAGGCGAAGAAAAAAAATAGACACTCAGAAAAGGCCAATGAAGTCATCAACTTGGGGTGCACTATTCGCATACTTCCCGGGAGTCCCCCCAAAAAGGGGGGCGCCGTAAATTTGAAAAAAACCGCCTGAATGGCGTGCACCACGTCTGATCCAGGGGGGTAGCAGGCCTGTCAACGACATCATGAAATTTACGGCGGATCCGCCGTAAAATTTACGGTCCAGAAATGAAAAATGCCACAATCCAGGACGCTCTCCTTTTCACTGTACCTGTCAAAAACAGCACTGGAAAACGAACTGGCATAGTGAAACATGGCCCAAATCTGTAATTGAACGCAACAGGTACCGTGCGCAACACGTTGTGTGCCACTCAACATTGTACCCTTATCACTGCAACCTTTTTTTCCCATCTGAAAATTTTGTGCACCAGGAAAGCTCATTGGAAAAAAGAAATTTGTTTGCCTGTCCGTAGCCCAGTGTGACACTTGTACAGCAGTAAAATACACCCCAAAAATCATGAAAACGCAAAAAGGACCCATGGCGGTGGTGGGCACGTTTTCTCGTTCGGGCAGCGCCTCCGCCGTAAAATTTTTGCGTCATTAACGTGTCATACAGGATGTTTACTGGTCGGGTAAAAACGGAGAAACGGAGACCACCAGTTTTTGGTCTGCACGACTGGTCAAAGCTTTTAAAGTTGCCGTGATTTCTGGTATGTATTTTACAGTTTGACAAATGGTACACTAGGGTCCGGACCAGCAAACAAATTTCTTTTTTCCAAAGCCATTTGCTGGTGCAGAAAAATTTCGGCGGTCAAAAAATGGTTGCCGTGTTAAGGGTAAGATGGTTGACGTCACACAGCGTGTTGCGCACGGCAGACGGCGTTTTAAACGACTGGTTGGGCAACATTTCTACTGGAAGATCCAGTCTGAACTACTGTTTTTGCTGCATCGGGTGAAAAGGTTGGAGTCCTTGGTTGTGGCAGATTTCATTTTTGGGCTGTAAATTTTACGGCGCTTCAGCCGTAAAATTCTTAACATTCTTCGCTGCACTTGTTCCCCCCCGTGTACCCCTGAACTTTACGGCACTTCCGCCATTAACAAATTGGCCTAGTGTCAAGCATATTGGTGAAAAAGGGGGGTAGGGACCCTGGGACACAAATGGGGTGAAAATGTGCTCAGCGCGCGCATGGCACTCCCGGGAAGTACGCGAATAGTGCACCCCAAGATCAAGTTATCAATATGATCTCCTTCCTGTTCCACTTGCAAGTCCAATTCATAAATCATTTGAAAAAATTCCTCCTGAAATGCACGTGGTAGCAACGGCGGCACAACTCAACAAGATGGATGAAAATCCATGAGGCGAAAAAAAATAGACACTCAGAAAAGGCCAATGAAGTCATCAAATCATCAATATGATCTCCCTCCTGTTCCACTTGCAAGTCCAATTCATAAATCATTTGAAAAAATTCCTGCAATTTCTCCACTGACAACCTAAGATCACTTAAACCAAGATCAATATCAAGATCTTCTACCAAGATCAAGATCCAGAACACCCTTGGGTGATCAAGGGTCTTCTACACCACCAACACGACGCCGATATGGGAGAAGGTTTTGAGAACCAGTAGAACTCGTCAGTGGGACAATACAAGACAGCACCGCTGCACTTGCACCATAACACTCCAATGACCTGGACACTGCACACGCCACTGCACAACATACCCGAAAGACCAAATCTCGTCAGTGTCTTGTTCTGTTCCAACGCGGTGCACACCGAGGCGCAGCCCTTATCACCAAAACTCCCTGCAGACCACACGTGCAGCAGAACACAAACCGCCAAATCACAACGAGCAACAGCCTGTTCGGACCGGATGTATAACACTACAACAGCCCCAACATGCGTTCCACGGTACCAACACCTACACCACAACAACAGACGAACGTTGCCAGCAACCGCCCACTGTCTGTGAACCTCAACACAGCCATCCCCGGCCGCCCTGCCCCACCGCAACAGACCATCAAGCACCTGCACGGCCAACAGCCCTTCCGACACCGTGACACGGCCTTGAAAGCAAACAACGGATACACCGCCTTTTGACACAAAGCCACGTGTTGTGGGAGAGCCCCGCGTACCAGGCAGCTCTGCTGCACATCCCCTCACAACAACTGAAAGCGGCCCGATGCTCTGACCCCAAACCCACGGTACGGTCACAACACCAGACCATACCACAACGGCGCTGCAATCACATGCACTGCCCCTGACCAGGGACGCATTGGAGCGGAGGACCGGGGGGGGGGGGGGGACCCGGGGCGGGAGATCTGAGGTGGGGGGGGGGTTTGACCCTCCTCCTTGATAACCTTTGGCACCATAGGCGCCAGAAATTCCTTTTGCAGCTGTGAAATGGTTGATAAAATTCCATACTTACATAACACAACTGACATGTAGACAAGATATTGTGGATACAGGATATTGAACCAAGGACTCTTACTGCTGATGCCTAGTACTACAACAACTGAGCTACCATCCTCAGTTGTCATGCACGTGCAACAGAGGATTTATAGCTTTATCATGTCCAGAAAAAAAATCTTGACAAAAGCACCACCATTGCCTCGCTAAGTTCGCCATCAATGTCAGCCTACAAACTTTTCCAGTACCCCCACTCAGGCTTCTACCTGCATTGGAAGAGGGGGAGGGGGGGGGGGGTCTGCAGCGGAGCGGGGGGACCTCCTCCTTCCATTTGTTTATTTCTAATGCGTGTCTGCCCCTGACTTATCCTTCCCCCGACTGCGTCCATAAGAGCCTGCCATGCGCTAATGTAATGTAATGTAATGTAATGTAATGTAATGTAATGTAATGTAATGTAATGTAATGTAATGTAATGTAATGTAATGTAATGTAATGTAATGTAATGTAATGTAATGTAATGTAATGTAATGTTAGTCTCGTGCATGTGTGGCCCCGTTCCTACGCACGTGTGCTGAAGCAGCGGCCAATCCCACGCAATGCAACATCACACACATTGCATCGTGTTCTCCCGCATATTGCACATGGGCATCTCTCTTTCTGCTGCTTTGTCAATGCAAAGCCATGCAAACAATCACACAACCCGCCCTTTGGTCGCAGACACCCCGTATGTGGACGTTTGGGGGAGGGGGGGGGGGGTACGGGGCAGGCAGCTTCCGCAATGCAATACACAGTGATGCAATCCGCAATGTCCAGATCCGAATGGCAATCTGCTAAACGAGGGGCCGGTGATCACAGCACCGCTGCACTTGCACCATAACACTCCAATGACCTGGACACTGCACACGCCACTGCACAACATACCCACAAGAGTAAAGCTCGTCAGTGTCTTGTTCTGTTCCAACGCGGTGCACAGCGAGGCACAGCCCTCATCACCCAAAACCCCTGCAGACCACACGTGCAGCAGAACACAAACCGCCAAATCACAACGAGCAACAGCCTCTTCGGACGGGATGCATAACACTACAACAGCCCCAACATGCGTTCCACGGTACCAACACCTACACCACAACAACAGACGAGTGTTGCCAGCAACCGCCCACTGTCTGTGAACCTCAACAGAGCCATCCCCGGCCGCCCTGCCCCACCGCAACAGACCATCAAGCACCTGCACGGCCAACAGCCCTTCCGACACCGTGACACGGCCTTGAAAGCAAACAACGGATACACCGCCTTTTGACACAAAGCCACGTGTTGTGGGAGAGCCCCGCGTACCAGGCAGCTCTGCTGCACATCCCCTCACAACAACTGAAAGCGGCCCGATGCTCTGACCCCAAACCCACGGTACTGTCACAACACCAGACCATACCACAACGGCGCTGCATTTCAATGCACTGCCCCTGACCAGGGACACATTGGAGCGGAGGACCGGGGGGGGGGAGGGTTTGGACCCGGGGGGGGGGGGGATCTGAGGGGGGGGGGGGGGGTTTGACCCTCCTCCTTGATAACCTTTGGCACCATAGGCGCCAGAAATTCCTTTTGCAGCTGTGAAATGGTTGATAAAATTCCATACTTACATAACACAACTGACATGTAGACAGGATATTGTGGATACAGGATATTGAACCAAGGACTCTTACTGCTGATGCCTAGTACTACAACAACTGAGCTACCATCCTCAGTTGTCATGCACGTGCAACAGAGGATTTATAGCTTTATCATGTCCAGAAAAAAAATCTTGACAAAAGTACCACCATTGCCTCGCTAAGTTCGCCATCAATGTCAGCCTACAAACTTTTCCAGTACCCCCACTCAGGCTTCTACCTGCATCACTGCAGCACGTGCACTTTTGCCCTCCCTTGCTTCGCTCCGCGTGCTCTGTCTCCCATCGGCCCGTTCTGACCCGGCCACCCTGGCGCCCTCATGCGGATGGGCCGTGGGCGACACCGCCTGTGCCCTCAGCTCCACCGATCTGCCGCCGGTCGCTCCGCCCTCTGTCCCCTTCCTCCTTTTCGCCTAATACTTTGGGGCCCCGTTCCATGGCCGCTCGGGGCCCGGCACTCACTGCCTTTGGCGGACTCGGAGTTCCCTGGATACCCCCGTTGCCCTCTGCTCATGCGTGCCCCTCTTGTCTACGCTGCCTGTTCCGCGCGTCTCCCTGTGTTCTCCCCTTACACCTCGCAGTTTCTCCCGCCCCTCTCCTATGGTCGCACCCCTGGCTTTCGGATGCTCGCTCTCCGACTCCCCTGCGCCTGTGCCCGTGCCACGGACGCGTCTCGCCGCCCTCGGGGGTGTCCTAGCTCTGCTCCTAGACCCGTCCCTGCCCACGTCTTCGCGGCACCCGCCTTGGGTGCGGTGCCGTGTGCGCCCTCTGTTGCACTCCGCGTCACATAGCCGCTGTCCCAATTGACAACCATTTGCCGGCCGCTCCGTGCGGTAGACCGTGGAGGCACCCTGGCCGCCTCCCTCACTTGCTCCCCCGGGGTGCCCGCCCCCTCTCTTCTTCTCTTCTTCCCCTCTGCTCCCCTAGCCACGCGCCGCTCCGCCGACTTCCGCGCTGCGCCCGGCGTGTGACCTCCCCGACAGTCCCTCATGGGCACGTACAATTCTTGTCAAGTGAGAACCACACCACTGACGTCGTCCCGGTGCACCAGCGGGTCAATTTTCTTCGCTCATGGGCGCCTTGAGCCATATATGTGTCGAGCCCAATTCTCCTAGGGCTATAGGGCCCCTCGGGCATGGATTGCCTGACCTGTTCTGGGACCTGCTACCGAGCTGTATATATAGCCACCTGTGCCGGCCGGCCACGGTGCACCCGTCGTATGGGCCGCACTCTGCGGCACTCCCCTGGTCGTGTCACAAATTCTGTTTTGAGACGGGGCTCGCAGTCCCTCGTCGGTCCTGTCTATCCCCTCTCGGTCGTCACTGTCGTATTATGCGCCGCCCTTACACTAGGTCCTCATACCGCGGCTGCTCCAGCCTTCGCGGGCTCCACGTCGGGGTCTGGGCCCCGGGGCGGGTGCACTCCCCCCACCGGGCTCCACCGCGGATGCGGCCATCCTGGGTGCTGGGGGTGCAGGTGGGGCCGCGCCGGGCTCGCCCACCACATCTCTCCCGCTGGCGGCCGCTGCCACTCCACTGGCGCCCTGGGCGCCACGTCTGGCCAGTGCAGGGGCAGCACCCTGTCGACTGCCTGGGGCCGGCGGTCTCGGCTCTGACTTCGGTCACCACTCCTACTGCACTTCTTCTTCCGGTCTCGGTCCTCTCGCTGGTTTCTCTTCTCCCGGCTCCGATCTCGGTCGTGCTCTCTGCTCCTTCCTCAACTCCGGTCTCGGCTCTTCTCGTGCCTGTCTTTCCTTTCCTTGTTCTTCCTGTCTCGTGACCTGGATCGCCGGCGCTTGTCCGTGTCCCGGCTCTTGGCTTAGTTGCTTCCTTCCCTGTCTCGGGACCTTCTGTTCTTGGGGCTGCAGCTCTTGCTGCTCCAACGACGGTGCTCTGGTTCCGGCAGGTTTTGTTCATACTCCCACGGTTTGCCGTACTTTTTGATGAACGCCGCCCTCGCAAGTGCTGCTTCCGCGCAGACTTTCGCCATGTGTCCCACTTTGTCACACCTCGTGCACCTTGTCCGTTGCGCCAAGGGGCTGACCACGTGGCATGCTGACCACCGGTGGTCCTCTCTGCAACCATAGCAACCCACAAACCACCGCTTGCCATCGCCCTTCGTCTGGGCCGCTTCCTTGCCACTCTTTGCGGTCGTGTCGCTTTCCTCGTCGTCCGTGTCGCTGTCCTCGCGCTCCCGTTTCTTCTTCTTGGGCTGGGCCTTGACCTCCTCTCCTCGGATCGTGATACCACGCCGGATGGCGTCCGCCGTCTTGCGTGCGCACACAATGGTGTGCCGTCCCTGAGCCGCCTCCGGCAGCGGCTCAACTGTGTCACCGAACGCCAGCTCGAGGTACTTGTTGATGTCCACCGCCTGTACCCTCCGTGGGATTGTGACTTCAACCGCGTCTTGGAGGCTTCGCTCTTTACTCCCTTTCGCTGGACCCCCCGGCTTGCCCTGCAGGGCTGCCCGTATGGCTAGCAGGACTCCTGCCAATAACGCCTCTTCCTCGTCGAGGACCACGTCTATCCAGTCATCCCCGAGCTAAGCCGCCACTCGCAGGTCTGCCGGCGCCCCCAGGGTCGCCCTGATCGCTTGTCTAGCCCGTTCCCGGGCTTCAGGGGAGGCCTCCAGGCTGTCCTCGGCGATGCGGCGCTGGAGCTTCGCTTGGGGGCGCTGCTTGCTCTGTGTCACCGCGGGCTGTCGCGTATTGTCCGCCCTTGGTACTGTCCGCCCCGGTTGCGTCACCTGCGTCGCTAGGAAGAGCCTGCGCACCGCCGCGGGGTCCATGACTTCCTCTTCTGACGCTGCCTCACTCTCCACTAAGTCCTCTCTTGTCCATTCGAACGTGGGCCCCCCCAAGGACATCATATCCCTTCCATGCAGCCTCACTGCGGCTGCGTGGATGGCGACCATGATCATGGTTTTTTGGCCTTCCACCGACATGCCCCTGGTGGGGGGGTAGTGCCCCGACCCCGCCCACCAGAGGCTTCGTGTCCTCCCTATTGGACGCTCGCAGTTTCTTCTTGAACAGGTCGGCGTGGTTCGGCAGGGCGTTTGCCATATGGCCCCTCACTTCGGCCCACCGTTGTGGGCCAGCGGTTACATACATACATACAGAGGGCATAACGTCCGACTCCATATACTGGGCTCTCGCACCCTCTTTCATGCCCCTTGGTCGTGCCACCACCCTGAGTCCACTCAGCCTCTCTACGGCCCATTGTTTGCAGCGCCGGCCTCTCTGCTGGGTGCCCATGCTCATTCGCCGGTCCTCGAGCCTACCCTCATATCGCAGTGCCGGCTCTCCGCCCAGGCACCAGGGGTCACTGGCTCGGTATCGCTCTGATCGCCGGTTCGCGTGTCGCTGCCTCTCCACGGGCACTACGGCCTCCTCCCGAGTCGTCCCCGGGATTCATTCGCTGTCCTCGGCTGCCAGCCGTCGATGCTCCTGGAGAGCAGGCATACAGGTGGAGGGCCACCCCTGACTCTTGGACCTTTAACCGGGGCCCCATTACGGGGACAACCGATGTAATTCTCTGTTACAGACAGTGTGGGATGGGGTAGGCTTCTCTGGCCCTCCGCCCTCAGCCTCTCACACAGGGCTATGCAAGCAGCTCTGCGGCCCGCTTGCCACCATCCGGAGGGTTATTATGCTGGTGCCAGGTCACCAGGAGAGGAAGGGGGATTTGGACCCGGGGGGAGGGGGGGGGACCTCCTCCTTCCATTTGTGTATTTCTAATGCGTGTCTGCCCCTGACATACCCATCCCCTGACTGCGTCCATAAGAGCCTGCCATGCGCTAATGTTAGACTCGCGCATGTGTGGCCCCGTTCCTACGCACGTGTGCTGAAGCAGCGGCCAATCCCACGCAATGCAACATCACACACATTGCATCGTGTTCTCCCGCATATTGCACATGGGCATCTTCTTTCTGCTGCTTTGTCAATGCAAAGCCATGCAAACAATCACACAACCCGCCCTTCGGTCGCAGACACCCCGTATGTGGACGTTGGGGGGGGAGGGACGGGGCAGGCAGCTTCCGCAATGCAATACACAGTGATGCAATCCGCAATGTCCAGATCCGAGTGGCAATCTGCTAAACGAGCGGCCGGTGATCACAGCACCACTGCACTTGCACCATAACACTCCAATGACCTGGACACTGCACACGCCACTGCACAACATACCATAAAGAGTAAAGCTCGTCAGCGTCTTGTTCTGTTCCAACGCGGTGCACAGCGAGGCGCAGCCCTCATCACCAAAATCCCCTGCAGACCACACGTGCAGCAGAACACAAACCGCCAAATCACAACGAGCAACAGCCTGTTCGGACCGGATGTATAACACTACAACAGCCCCAACATGCGTTCCACGGTACCAACACCTACACCACAACAACAGACGAACGTTGCCAGCAACCGCCCACTGTCTGTGAACCTCAACACAGCCATCCCCGGCCGCCCTGCCCCACCGCAACAGACCATCAAGCACCTGCATGGCCAACAGCCCTTCCGACACCGTGACACGGCCTTGAAAGCAAACAACGGATACACCGCCTTTTGACACAAAGCCACGTGTTGTGGGAGAGCCCCGCGTACCAGGCAGCTCTGCTGCACATCCCCTCACGACAACTGAAAGCGGCCCGATGCTCTGACCCCAAACCCACGGTACTGTCACAACACCAGACCATACCACAACGGCGCTGCATTTCAATGCACTGCCCCTGACCAGGGACGCATTGGAGCGGAGGAGGGGGAGGGTTTGGACCCGGTGCGGGGGGCCTGAGGGGGGTGGGGGGGGTTTGACCCTCCTCCTTGATAACCTTTGGCACCATAGGCGCCAGAAATTCCTTTTGCAGCTGTGAAATGGTTGATAAAATTCCATACTTACATAACACAACTGACATGTAGACAGGATATTGTGGATACAGCACATTGAACCAAGGACTCTTACTGCTGATGCCTAGTACTACAACAACTGAGCTACCATCCTCAGTTGTCATGCACGTGCAACAGAGGATTTATAGCTTTATCATGTCCAGAAAAAAAATCTTGACAAAAGCACCACCATTGCCTCGCTAAGTTCGCCATCAATGTCAGCCTACAAACTTTTCCAGTACCCCCACTCAGGCTTCTACCTGCATTGGAAGAGGGGGAGGGGGGGGGGGGGGTCTGCAGGGGAGCGGGGGGACCTCCTCCTTCCATTTGTTTATTTCTAATGCGTGTCTGCCCCTGACATATCCATCCCCCGACTGCGTCCATAAGAGCCTGCCATGCGCTAATGTTAGTCTCGTGCATGTGTGGCCCCGTTCCTACGCACGTGTGCTGAAGCAGCGGCCAATCCCACGCAATGCAACATCACACACATTGCATCGTGTTCTCCCGCATATTGCACATGGGCATCTTCTTTCTGCTGCTTTGTCAATGCAAAGCCATGCAAACAATCACACAACCCGCCCTTCGGTCGCAGACACCCCTGTATGTGGACGTTGGGCTTCAATTGGTCGGTAGGCTGAGCTGGATGTCCCCGCCATAGACACTTCCAGCCATTGTTCTTCAGCAAGTTCACAGCAGTGCGTCCGGGTTTTTGCTAGGCGACTGTCCCGGTGCTTCCGCCAGTGTTCGCTTGTCCCTACCTTCCATATGTACACTGTCGTACCCAAGTTTGCGGGGCTTTGACTCTACAGGGTCAGTGGCGTGCATGGTGGTCAGGGTCAGTCCCTGGGATACCTGCTTGACGCTGGCCCCATTCGGCCGGTACTCCTGGGATCTTGGTTCGGGCTCACTGTGCCCTGGTGGTGCTGGTTAGCGCACATTCAACACACAGCCATTCAGGGGGGGGGGGGGGGTTGCTTGGGTGGGTTTGTTGCGCTGATGGTGCCCATGTGGGGCACTGGGTTTATGGAGTGGTGCAGTGAGAACAGTGGACGTTGGGGGGGGGGGGACGGGGCAGGCAGCTTCCGCAATGCAATATACCGCGATGCAATCCGCAATGTCCAGATCCGAATGGCAATCTGCTAAACGAGCGGCCGGTGATCACAGCACCGCTGCACTTGCACCATAACACTCCAATGACCTGGACACTGCACACGCCACTGCACAACATACCCGAAAGAGTAAAGCTCGTCAGCGTCTTGTTCTGTTCCAACGCGGTGCACAGCGAGGCGCAGCCCTCATCACCAATGGATTCCCCTGCAGACCACACACGCAGCAGAACACAAACCGCCAAATCACAACGAGCAGCAGCCTCTTCGGACCGGATGCATAACACTACAACAGCCCCAACATGCGTTCCACGGTACCAACACCTACACCACAACAACAGACGAGTGTTGCCAGCAACCGCCCACTGTCTGTGAACCTCAACAGAGCCATCCCCGGCCGCCCTGCCCCACCGCAACAGACCATCAAGCACCTGCACGGCCAACAGCCCTTCCACCCTCGAGTTGACCAGAGGGGGGGATGGCCTGGTTCACATGGGTCTAGCGGCCACCACGGTGCTCAAATGCCCGTGTCGCCAACCGACCCCCAGAACCATCCCATGAGCGACAGATGAGTTTTGGGGAAATCGAACTTTCGAAAAAAAACTCTTTCGGGTGCCACGAAATTGCCAAAAAACCAGCAATTCGGGGGCTTTTGGAGGGCCCATGGCCTGTGCCACACGGGCCTAGCGGCCACTACTTGGGTCCCCATGGGTCGCGTCCAACCCCCACCCCCCCCGCAGCCTTCCCCACAGGCGGTGAGGGGCCACTGCCGCACATTTGGCCTGCTACCAGCGCCGTGCATTCACCATTTGGCAACGTGTGGTACCATTTTGCATGAGCATTGCGATGGGAAGTCTGTGGACCCAGGGGACACAACGCCTGTTATATGAGGGACAGGTCTTTGTGGGAGGGCCCAGCGTGGCACGGAGCTCTGCTGCACCACACCACTCCACAACACTGAAACGGGTACTGATACGGACTCCCAAAGACACCCGACGTCCAGAAGGGCGCACCGGATTATCCCAACACCAACGCATACCGCGAAGATCCACGACCGTCAACGTGGGATTCGCCATGAGCTCCTGTGCCACTTCGGCGCAGGTTTGAACATCGGCGTCGCGCATGACGAGGCTGTTGCCATTCACAGGCAGTGGCATCGTGGTCACAAACGGCGTAAGCAGGGCTACAACCCAAAACACGGTCGGAAACGGAAGTGCACAGCTCATGATCGCGGTACACTGACCAACCACCCTAACGGACATCCAGCCACGCGTGGCTACAGAGATCAATGCAGGGTGTGGTCTTTGTCTGGGACGTCCAAGTACACTAACCCCCCCCCCCCCCATTGCGAGAGCAACACCAAAGTTCAAAATTTGGACGGAAACAACACCCACGGTCGCTCTGACAAGGGCCTTGTTTGGGCGCGCCGTGGGAAAACGCAAGCGGTGACCATGGCATCATGAATGTACTACTCATCCTCATCGATTCCCTAGTCTCCACTTCAAGAAGGGATGAACGTGGGTGGAAGGACAGCAACCGATATTCCTAAAACACCGTCCCCGGCCTCAAATCACAGAAAAAACTTCATCTTCATGGACCACCAGAAAAAAGGACCGCCAAATTCCACGGTTCCAAAATTTGCGGAGACAACACCCACTGTTGTTCTGACACGTGTTGCTGTCGCGGGGGGGGGGCGGGGGTAGGGATGTATTAGAAGAGGGCGATGAGGCAACGGAAACTGGGCTCGCATACGCCCCCGTGTCACAGGCGCATGGTCATAGCCACATTGTTCAGTATTTGTCTTGCTGCACTGTACCACACCAGGTGGTTGTTGACTGTGCCTTGGCTTTGGTCCTCTGGACACTGAGGTCAGCTCGCACCCACCACCCTCCCACAGTGCCGGTTAGTCTCTAACCCTTGCTCTGCAGGTCGTGCCCCTGTCATGCACTTGCTCTCTGGCACATGAGGACGTGTCGTACCCGAACTTCGGGGGCGCAAAGGCGCCTATGGTGGCGCAAAGGCGTCTCAACATTTCAACAAAGGTTCTGGCTGCCGGACATTTCAACAAATCATTGCTGTACTGTGTGTGGCGCATACCTTTTCAGCACCACACCATGCGTGCACAGGCCGCCCACATTTTCATGTCCACTCGCTTCCAATACCCTATTAGAAGAGGGCCATGAGGCAACGGAAACTGGGCTCGCATACGCCCCCGTGTCACAGGCGCATGGTCATAACCACATTGTTCAGTGTTTTGTATGAGAAGAGGGGGGGGGGGGGGCGGAGGGGTTTGAAGGGGGTCGCTGGGTCCCCCCTCCTCCTAGCCAAAGGCGGGCCAAAAATTTTTACTTTTTTTTTTTTTGGCTGACTCCAGAAGTTCAAAGAGTACTCAAGACTGTGCTTGGCAAAGTGGGCGTCTCCAGCATATGATACAGTGGATCCCCGCAAAGCGGGGCACATGGCAAAGACCCAGGGTTCACATGCGTATACCAGAGGGCTCTCTGATGCGGTAGGCAAAACCGCCACGCCATATGGCAAGCCTATAATGCGTCAGTTTTAAGGAGGTTAAGACATGCTGGATCACGTGTGTGCCATTCCCCACAGGTCCTCAAGAGAGACAAGCTTTCGTCGCTTTGCAGGGGCCATGACCGGTGGCGGGCGTTGGCCCAGGATGCCGGGCCTTTTGCGGCACTGACGTTTAGGCAGAGGCGACTCCACCCGGTGGGCGGCGCGCTCAAATGCCCACAATTGGCTCATCACCGAAAAGAGCTGAATCCTTCGGGCGGGCCAAAAATTTTTACGCTTGAATCAGTGCCGAAGCAGCCATTAGCCTCAAGGATTGGAAGGGGAGGAGGGGGGGGCGGTCCAGGGGGGGGGGGGGGGGGGCAAGGGGGGTCAGGGGGGGTACCCCTCCTCCTCCTATGGTGTAAGTTCTAATACATCACTGGGGGGGGGGGGGCAAAGGGGAACTCTGACGCTCACAGTGCACAACCCCATGAAATGCACTGCAAATTGTGGTGGGATGCTTCTGACAAGAAGGCACAGACCTCATCCCCTGCATCATCTTGTGTGGCAGCTGATCCACGCTTTCCAAACATTAGGGGGAACATGTTCCCATCCCCCATGAAGGCAATATCGGACCTGCCTCCAAATACAAATTGTGCAAAACTCAACAATATACGAATTGGTGATTGATGCCACTCCGTTGGACTGCAACGCCAGATGTTCCTAACCATCCCCCAATGCCACAAATGAGCAAACAATCGCCCAATCAAAATGGCTACATAACTCCCACCTTCTCACGGTTCCCGGAGCGGGGAGGAATCAAAAGCGGCTCCACACCCCCTACCGTCTCGGCGTCCCCAAAGCAGGGAGGAATCCGGATGGCTACATCACCCCTGCCTTCTTGGGGTTCCTAGAGAAGGAAGGAACCACAGTCATTGCTCCGTGCAGTGTTGGTTGGGGGCATTTTGGCCTTAAAGATGCCAAGCGCGCGTGCAGTGTGCTAATGTCCCCCGGGTCGCACAAGTGCCACTCAAGCCGTAGGCACTGCCGCCAGATAAATATGAAGTGGCAGCGGATTCACCTAGGCAAAGAAGGTGGCGTCACCTGCTTCCTTTCAATCCGTGATGCACAAGCGGCTGAACTTATCTATGGCAACGGGAGACACATTCAGTCGAACACAACTGACCATTGGACCCCCAAAGAGGAGGGTGAACACCGCTGGCCAAGAAAGCACATCCGTTCACCTTGGGAATCAACAAAAATTGGGAGATCCACTTCTGATGCCGCCCGAGTGTATCGGCTCTACATTGAGGGGTACGCCCCTGACAGCAGACCCTGAACCCAAGGACAACTAGTCCAGGCAACTTGGACCCAGCGACACAAGGAACGCATACTTCCATCAGCTTCCTTGCTGGGGTTGGATGAATGCTGCACACAGCATTGAAAGGGAGGGTGGAAAAGATGGATCAAATCAGTCATGCCACTTCGGGCGCCAGCGGAAGCGAGCCTTGCAAGTTGCGGCACTCACTGATGCCCGCTCCTGACGCAACCGGAGCCCCGAGGAATCAGCTGCGTCCTGTGCCCAGCTCAACAGGACCCGGCACCTGATCATGTGGGACCTGATGGACGCTAATGGCAAGCCTGGATAGAATCCGGCTGTGAAACTGCACATACCCCCCCCCCCTTCACCCCATGTCCATCCCCCCCCCCCCAAGGGATGACGGTTCCCCCCCACCCCTGGGGGGGATGGTCACCAAATGATGGGGGGAACTGGGGGGCGTCTACTCAACGGGGGGGGGGGGGCAACTAAAATTTTTCTTCCACACCTGTGAGGGGGGGGGGGGGTGGACAAGGGGCCTCAATTGGTCAGGTGTGGACCCGCCACTTAGCTCCAGCCGCGCCTGCCTCACGACCTTCATCGCCATCTCAGTTCCTTGATTGTCCGTGTCACGCAGACAGTGCTTTGCAGTTCGTCCCTTCCCTCCTCCCTGGATGGGGTAAGAGTCGGGCTGCTTCTACAAGGTTCAGGGCATTGTCGCCTTCGGACTGAGTTTGGGGCGTAGCGTATGTTGTGTCCCACTTTGGCTCCCGCCGTCGCACTGGCATGCTCGCTTGCGCTGGCCCCTCTCGGCCACACACCTATGATTCAGGGTCACCTGGTCATGGGGGGTGGGGCGGTCAGAGGTCACCCTTGTGGGCCACTGCCACCGGCCCTGGGCTATTTAGGTCCTTAGGATTTAAAAACCCCAGTGGGTACTGGCTTTTCGGAGGTCAACATACAGCCATACAGAGGGTGGGAAGGCTGGGCGGCGCCGAGGCGCCTGCATGTGTAGTGGGTGTGTTTGCCTGTGTGGTCGTTCCCTGTGCCAAGATCCAGTGCCTCTCAGAAGGCGGCCGCTCAAGTGGCAGCGCACCCGGCGTTTGCCGTGAGGGAGGTGGTTCGAGTCCCGGGATCGGTGGTCTCCCACCGATCCCTCCGTATCCCGGACGGGACCTCCCATCGACCTGTTCGAGTACAGGTGGCGGCGCGCACTGCTGCAGGTGTGTGTGGTTCCTGCGTATCACTTTTTGGGGGTTGGGGCAAAACGGACGAGCAAACTTGGTGCAACAAAGGGCACAAACATCCCCATCATCACCCACAACATCCTCATCATCATTGTCCTCCTGTGTAGGTGCGGTCCATACATGTGCAGGTACGTGTTCCCATGGACCATATGGAGGGTACCGTACCTGTCTTCGAATCAAAAATTGCTGCAAATGCAAGAGTACACGCACGTACTCATGCAACTCCCTGCCGGATCCCCTCCATATGTTCCATACGATGCCCCAGTGCCACATGCGTGCAAACAAACCTACGCGTCAAAACCTACGCTACGGGTCACCATGATGCCCCTAGGGGCCCCTAGTATCACAAAGTATGGGTCTCTAGTACGGCCAGACGCCCAAATAGTTGCACTGCGCGCGCACTGCGCGTGCACTGCGCGCGCACTGCGCTTAAGGCTCCCCCTTAGGTTTGCAAACCTAGTGGGTACAGGTGTTTGCTCATATGCAACATTCAAGGGCCGCAAGCAGGTCACAAAGCGCTCCACACATGCACATCCTGGTGTGCATATGCAGCAATGTCCGGCAGTTCATCATGCTTCTCATCATGATACACATTGGTGTTCCACCTGACGTATGTAGACAACCTTTTGGCCTGTTTTGTCAACACCTGAGTGCTTGCATCATATGTGTATGTCGTTCTACCGCCTATGTCCTTCTACTACCTGTACCAATCGTCTCAACTCGTGTTTGGTATCACTCTCGCAGCAAAGGTGGCCTACTGTCGGCATTTGTCATTGGTACCTCACCCTCTAGATCTTGCACATTTGATATGAGGGTACTGGGGACAAAGTTGTGGACCATACAGCAGCCAAGAGCAGTCAGTTGGAGGTCGTACGGGATCCATCTCCCTGGGGGGGAATGTTTGCCCGGCGCACTACTTTTCCCAACTATCCCGACTTCAGCCCCAGTTTGCAAAAGGCGGAGCACAAGAACACTGCACAGAACTTGGGACAGCAGTACAAAGTATCACCAAGGCCGGTACCAATGCCGGCGATAGAAGCTGACCCCGCCCTCCAAGAGAGCCATGGCTGCCCGCCTGCAACGCGGACGCAGTCCCAGCACATAGCGGTCAACAGACGAGACTGACCCAACGCAAGAACCCGGGGATGGATCGGTCCCCCGCTCAGCACGTCAGACTGCCGCCACATGAGGCGGTGATCATGCTGGACCCAACCACACGCAACCATTTAACCCGTGAAGGGCGGGGTGCAGGTGCAACCCCCCCCCCCCCCAACTAAACTAGACTTGGCTGGGGTCCGGTGGGCGGATGGCCGAACCCAGAAGAGGAGCGGCTGCCGTGGGTGGGTGGGCGGGTAAAGACAGAAAAACTGCCTAAGAAAGGAGGTGCAAACAAAAGTTGAAACGGGGTTCAACTAGTGTTTGCAAAAGGCGGAGCACAAGAACACTGCACAGAACTTGGGTATTCATTCTCCGCCGCAACCCTCCCTGCCCCCCCCCCCCCCCCCCCGGCCCCAGCCACGCACTGGTGCCATCAGGAACCCGCTGGCCATAGCAGAGAACCCGAGGGGTGGAAACTGAGTTCTAAACCCCCTCCAAAACACCAACCAACGCAGAAAACTCCCCATGGGCCTTAGGGCCGCCAGTGCAGTTTGCACAAGCACAGCACAAGAAAACTGCACAGAACCTTCCCCCCCCCCCCCAGCAACCGCAGGTCCCGCCAACGTGCACAGCTGTCCCGCGTCTACCCGAGACACGGCGCCACGCTCATGGGCAGGGACCAACGGCTGAAGGGGAGTGGAAGCAGGGGCCGCGCCGGGCTCTTTGCCCACTTCAGCAGGAGTGCACCCGGCGGCCTCCACTCATGAGCCTATTAGTAATAGTCCACAGGCCTGGCAAGACTGGACCTGGGGCCATATTCAGCTTACGGGCAGGTCCTTGGGACAGGCGGTCTGCCTCCGCCTGGGCACAAAGGCCTTGGCTCACTGGGCAGCGAATAGGGCGACCTCCTCTGCAGTCCTCAGAGCCTTCACCCGTCACGACGGCCTGCACATAGTTGCCGAACGTGGAGAACAAGGCCAATCAGCTGCCAGAATTGGTGGTCTGGGGGCTAGTGCTGCTCAATCCGCTGCCGCCAGAACTGTGTCTTGGAGGCCAGTGCTGCTCAAACCGCGGCCGCCAGCACTGGTGGTCTGGAGGCCAGTGCTACTCAAACCGCTGCCGCCATAACTAGTGGTCTGGAGGTCAGTGCTGGTCAAACCGCTGCTGCCAAAATTGGTGGTCTGGAGGCCAAAGCTGTTCGAACCGCTGCCGCTAGGAATGGTGGCCTGGAGGCCATTGCTGCTCAAACCGCTGCTGCCAAAATTGGTGGCCTGGAGGCCAGTGCTGCTCAAACCGCTGCCGCCAGAATTGGTGGTCTGGAGGCCAGTGCTGCTCAAACCGCTGCTGCCAAAATTGGCGGTCTGGAGGCCAGTGCTGCTCGTACTGCTGCCGCCAGAAATGGTGGTCTGGAGGTCAGTGCTGCTCAAACCGCTGCTGCCAAAATTGGTGCCTTGGAGGCCAGCGCTGCTCAAAACGCTGCTGCCAAAATTGGTGGTCTGGAGGTCGATGCTGCTCGAACCGCTGCCATCAGAACTGGTGGTCCGGAGGTCAGTGCCGCTCAAACCGCTGCCTGCCCTAAGGCCCATGGTGGGGAGTCATATGTCCCCCTAAAAAGACAGAAAAACTGCCTAAGAAAGGAGGTGCAAACAAAAGTTGAAACGAGGTTCAACTAGTGATTTACCCTCTCATGGAGAAGCCCCCCAAGCAGACTTTTGACGGCGATTAGATACCACATATGCCTGTTACCAGCATTATTGCCAGCGGTCATTTGACAGTACTTTGCCTTTACCTTTTTTTTTTGGCTCAGACCAAGATGAGCTGGCGTGCTCACTTTACAGTACTCGAGGTGACCCCCCGGGATCAAGGTTCAGAGCTGTCCAGTGCTACAATGATCCCACAAATGACTGTGGTAGCGGTACCCTGCCTTTACCTTTCCCATAGATTTCGCTGTGGTAATGAGTCCCCAAGCCGCAAGCGATTTGGACGGCGTTTACACTCCCTTCCACAGTACAATGCATGCAAAACAAAACAGATGCCGGTCCACTCGGGGCCCTCCATTTCGATTATGAGGGGGAGTATCCGCACCGCGTGCGCACCGCGTCCGCACCGCGTCAGGTATTTGAACAACTTCCCTAGGAGATGGTCTACTGGGAGAGGAGTTGTAAATGGTACCTGGTGGGCTCTGAGGCGTTACCATTCCCCCTGATTGGCTCTGGATGAAAGGGTCTACGGAACAACCCCAGTACCCGCACCGTGCATGCACCGCGCGCGCACCGCGTCTGATAATCTCCCTGAAAATCGTCTAAGTGTGCACAAGGGAACAAATGCATGCTGTATAAACACACTGTCAACGGACAAACACCTCACCGCATTGCGAGCTTCATCTCCTGCTGCTGTCCTCCCACATCCACCCTTGTAACTCCTCGCACTCCCTCAACAAAAAGGAAAGGGGGAGGGAATCACAAGTACCGTATCGGTGCCATCGACAATTGTTCAATATTGTGCGAGATTGTGCCGGCTGTTCAGACTCATGGTCTGAGACGGTATATACCATTCCATGTCACCTACCTGCCATCCTCACAGAGAGGGGGCGTAAGGTTATGGTTGCTTCGGTGATGCTTGCTGTGCCTTCCCCACAGGCCACTCCTGCCTGATAGTCGGACACTGGTCGCTGGTCACAAATACCGTATCCACGACCATGATCTTTTGCATGTGATGCAACACGGCACAGCACTGCAACAGCACAACAGCATCAGATTGATTGCTCAGATGGATATTGATTGAATTCAACAATGATACTGTGCAACTTGCTGAATTGCCACACTTTGCTGTGCAATAGAGGCCATTCCTCAGACAACTGGCTTCCAACGGCCAACAATCATGCTACCAACACAACATTGGTTGTCAGGTCCGGGAACATTCATCTACGACAAATGCCCTCATGCTTGATCTGCATCTCAGATCCATTGGTAGCATGCATTGCACAGATGGAGGTGGATATCAACATGTACACATCACGACCACAGCAAAACCCCGAGAAGCAAACCTGTACCAGATTTTGATGCATGGTACAGAGACCATATCTCTCCCTCACACTCACACAGAAAACGCCAGAAAGGACAACTGAATGTGCACCTGAACAACTCCTTGCATGAGAACCAGAAAACAGGAATGCGGGCAATCATCATTCCAATCACTGTGAAAGGAAAAAAGGCATGCCCTCCTTACCCCGCCCCCCCCCATGTCCAGCCCCCCCCCAGGGTACACGGTTCCCCCCCACCCCGGGGGGAAACGTCACCAAGTGACGGTTCCCCCCCTGGGGGGGGGAACCGTACACCACTCCCGACCAGCCAATTCTAGTATAACCCAACTAAAAATTTTCTTCGGCGCCTTCGGCGCCTGTGATTTCCTATTGATTTCTAATTGTTCATGGGCCAAGTGACGGTTCCCCCCCTGGGGGGGGGGATGGACACGGGGGGGGGATGGACATGGGGGGGGGGGGTACCTCAGTCATGAAGCAAAGGGCATCTTGACTGAGATTGAATGATGACTCTTGCTCCAGGCCCCAGCAGGCTCTTTGAGGAAGCTGCACACAGCACAAGAACGTGCAATCATCAACCAATCATCAAGATGAAGCGATTGTAATCAAATACAACCCACTTTGGAAGATCCTGAACCATGACTGGTGTGACTGGATGGAGCCTCGTATTTCAATTTCGTGTCCCAAGTGAAAAGGGGGCTGACCACCTCGATTTTGTTTTCAATCTGTTTGACTACAGAGGGAGTCAGCAGATCAGGTTCAATGCAAACTCTGCAACTGTTGAGGCTGCAGAAAGCAGCATCAGCAAATTGCAAAGATATTCAATTTCAGCACCGAACGAAACATTGGTTTACCTTGTACCCAGAGATGAAAAAGAAATACAAAGCAAATACCTTCCACTTGCCACAGGCCCCATGGATCCAGCTTGCCGTACTTACATAAGATTAGATATATAGCAGAAAGGATATATCGCGGATACGTACGGTGGGCTGCCCAACAGCACATAGAAACTGTGCACAGCCACGCGAGCAAAGCATACAGCGTGACAGCGCAAAGAGGAATGGGCTGCCTCACAGCTCGTGAATGTTGCAAGTTCCGACATCACTGGACGGCAGCGCACAGTCCCCCAAGAATATCTTGGTGACAGTGCATACCCAACATCACTGCTCAGAACCCGGAATATTTCCAAGTCTGGCTTATCTGGGGCTGATGAAGCTTTGGAAAAAAAAACTGTGTTCGTTTACAGAGCTCAAGCATACCACAGAAATCATAGTCTAACCCACAGTGTAGCAGGGCAACTGGATTGGAATTGTGCAAGGTTGTGGCACACCATTAATCTTTACATGAGCAACAATATGATGAAAATCGGCATATGCATCTGGGTGCTTGGATGGGGAATTTTGATAGCGCAATAATCTGGGTTGGCTTGCATCGACAGTAGCACACTGTATCACATAGGCCAACTTTCGGCTAACTTGCAGCTGTATCGTGATGGATGCTGTTGCCAGAAGCATGCATTGGTGCAACATGGTTGCAATGCCCAAGCGTCTGGCTCGAAACCTCAGTCTGCCCAGCAACGCTTTGAAACTGAATGAATCGGGCACAGTAAATAGAACTCAGCTGTGGAGCAATCGGGGTGAAGACAAAAAGCTGAGCAAATCAAAAAGACAAATGAACCGTTGTGCCATCAAGGTGTACCTCTAGGAGTTAGCCAAGGAGGCAAGTAGCATGACACGCATGAGAAAGAGCCTCGAGCAACAACTAGCTGTACCACACTGATGACATGAAAGAAATGACAAGGGAGCGGGCACCAAACCTAATTCAGTGGGACATTGAGGCGATAGGAAAAATGGTTCCACCAGGGAATGGGGGTGGAAAGTAGGGCCAGGGGTTTCCACTGGAAAGAAGACACCTGCTCACCACCATACACGCATGCAAATACTCACCCACGCTGGAAAGTACCAAGACACACAAAAAATGGGGTGGAGTCGGGAACAACATGCACGCAGTGCGCGCAAATGAAACGAAATTCCAAGCAACCAGTACCCAATGGGACACAAAATGTCTGCTGCTAACGTGACACAGCTCGTTGGCCAAAAAAAGCCATGGTTTCCAACCTACTACACAATATGAACCCCTTAATGCCGTGCATTTTTGGGACAACTGTGTACCATGAAGCTGCTGAATTTATCAGCTCAATTACCAGCAACGTCAAGCAGAGGACCGTTAAGGTTGAAGCAGTTGTAGATGTGACTGTAAACAGGTCCAGAATCAGAGCAGCTGTAGGACACGTATGCTCACCAGTGGGACCATCAATGGTGGAGCGGCAAGCCAGCTCCCGATAAGGCCATGTTGGAAAGCACACGTCACAGCTACTTGTCAGAGAGAGTACCACTGGGTGGTCCAACAGAGTGAATGCAAGCCAACAGCATCTGTGGAGATTGAAATGGTGTGCACTTTTTCAATTCTGAAAAGAGCAGAACAGGATACACAAGTAGACACACCATGTAGGATGAGATGCTGACACCAAAACTGTTGCTGCGTGCAACGAAACAACATGTTCTGCCCTCCGAAAAAGAGGTGCAAACATCCTTTGTAACACTTCCAGGAGGAGACAGATTCTTGATTCCCCTGCTTTGGGGTGCAAATGCAACATTCAACGCACTTGCATTTGTAACCGAACTAATGGAGCCACTGGATCGTAACGTTGGAGCAAAAAAAAACGGGTGACAAGGCCGCAAAGAAGCTCTCCCTAAGACGCGCCAAACTGTGCCTTGAAGGGGGGGGGGGGGGGGGCGAACATAGAAATGTTGATGCAATGCGAACAGACTGCATCTTTTTTCGGAGTGCATCTTTTGTCGAAATCCTTAAAGGAAAATACTCAATATGACCCTACCATTTTGCCGGAACACACCATCCAGCATCAACTGATCGGGGACTTGAGATAATGACCAGCACTGAACACAGTATCCACTGGAAAACACACAGGGATGAGGCACTGCAACCCATAATCTGAACTGGGTGCATCTTCTTCCTCTAATAACAGGCAGGGAGTGTCCGAAACCGGCTGTATCTGGCACCTATTAGCAAGACTGATTGCCGGATTGTACTAATGGCTTCAGGCAGGAAGAATTTATTCAGCAACCGCTATTCTGGCCACCAACAACGGAAAAATCCCTTGAAAACATATGGTTCTTCTTGTTTGGGATGAAACCGGTCAGAAATCCTTGGGAATGCCAAGGACAAGACCCGCTGCTCCAAATGCAACAGTTTCCGGAGAACTAATCAAACAAAAAAAGGGTCAAAACCTTGATATGACAAGGCCTGACATCTCAATGACATCTCAACATGACACTCTTGTACCACAGCGATATCTTCCACTCCAACAACCCCAGTAACCTGATGTAATCGCATCTCCTTACACCTTACCCTTTCCCCCATCAAAGAATCGGATACAAATCAGTGGAGAGAGATGCAAACCACCACGAAAAATCAAGAATGAAATGCAAACTGCCAATATGAAGAGACCTTGCGATTCAGCAACATTCTTCGTCCCTTTTCATGATTTCATCACCCTCCCCTTGTCCAAACTACGGTCCCTTCAGGAGGTGCAGCTCAGATAAGCCGTCACTCATGTGCGGCGGAGAATAGTGTACTTTGACCCGTGGGGGGCAAGACCTGAGCTAAGTCAAACTTGGACTGGTGCGGGGGGGGGGGGGGGGACGGGGGGGGGATGAGGGCGGGGTGTGAAGCAACGGATACTCAGCTACCATATGACCCCCGTGACACAGGTCATAGGTCATCGCCAACAACATTGTTCTGCTGCACTGCAGCACTGTTTGTTCACAGACTTAGCATTGTTCGCAGGTCACCTCACTCTGCCCTCCCCATGGCCCCGATTAGCTGTACCGACACCGCTTGGGCCAGTTCTCTGAGTTGTTAAATGAGGGGGATGAGGGCGGGGGGGGGGGGGGGGAGGGGGGCAGTATGCTGTTCTGTGGAACTGTCGATTGGTAGCAGATGTCATGCGTTGGTCATGCGCTAAAATTGAACTGCAGCAAAACCGTGGTTACAGCGTTTTGTGCGCGCACTGTTGCATCGCCCCATGCTGACAAGGATAACATAAAGCAAACACTCAGAAATCTGCGGCTTCAAAGCCACAAGAGTCGAGTCTTAGCTCATATTAGCTACTTTTGCTCGAAGACGCAAAGCGACGAGGGTGAGCAACTGGTGCGAGTGCAACTTGTCTCGGTCTTTTGTCCCCATTCTGAACAGCAGATGGACAAAAATCTGCATAAACAGTAGCATTTCATGTCTGCGGAGGGGCTTCTCAGCTGTTGAATGCATCATATCCTTGGAACGGGAGGTCCGGCCCCAGGGAAACTGGCAAGGACCAGATGGTACTCTAGAACACTCTCAGAATCAGAGACTCCGATACTACGTTATCCCACAGATCCATGTGCTGGCCGACATACCACGCTGTGAGCTGATTCCAGCAAATGCAGCAGGAACTGCCACGTCTGCAGGCATCGCTGCATGCTGCTGGAGCACAAGAGTGAAAGCTGAGAAGACAGCGGGGTGCGATGCAGACACAACATGATCCAATAGTTACCACCCACTGTGGGATTGGCAATATTGCTCACACAGCTCAGAGTCAGGAGGGTAGTGGGATGGATGCAAATTTGTGTGGGGCCAGAGACTGGGGGTTGCATGTTTTGGGCGCTTCTAGGGCTTGTACAGGAGCAGCATCGCGGAAAAAGTCCTCCATGATGGACCATTTCTCCTTCTGTGGCTAAGCACTGATGCTTGTTTTGGACGGAGTTAGGTGTTGCTTCCCTTCAGTATGCTCAATGACAGTGAAATTTCTCTTTTGCGGCGATTCTATTGGCAGCAGCGCCAATGGTACATATCGCCGCATTGTCGTTTGGAGACACCAAGGGGGCAATTATCCTTGATTACTATGGTACATCGGTGGAGAGTTGTGTGTAACGCACTCAAGCCAAGTTGGTGCACTGCATGCAGTGCCGACACAATGAAATCCAGCCAAGGAGGAATGGAGGAAACCCCCATGCATTTATGCAGGCGTCACAAAGGTCTTCATATACTTGGTGATTGGTGGCCGTGGCCGTGGCCAAGCGCAATCTGCTGTTGCGTGAGTGTGTTGGAAGATGGTGGCAGCCTTCTGGGGACACAGGCATTCTGTCTTGACCCTATTGGGGCCCAACTTGTAGCAATATGCAGCACTATGTGGGCCGTTGCCAATAAACCATGCTACTGATTCGCAATGATCCGAGAGTGCGGATGGAGGGTTCAAGTGCTAGCTCATAATGAGAATCCACAAAGACATTGTTGTTGTTTTTTAGCTGACTCCAGAAGGTCACCAGAGTACTCAAGACAGTTCTTGGAAATATGGGCGACGGAGACTCGACGCCGAGACCCTAATCGCTGAGTTCAGAGCCAAAATACAGTGCAAACACTGCGGCAAGATGAACCATTACATCGACTGTTGTTTCAAAGCCAGTAGCAGGCCCCAGCCAGGATTGGCGGGGAACTGCACCCCAGGGCCCTCCGCCAGGATTGGCGAGGGGCCACCCCACCAAAGCCAACAGCAGGCCCCAACCAGGATTGCCGGAGAACTGCATCCACAGGGCCCTCCGCCAGGATCGGGAAGGGACCACCCCGCAAAGACCAGCAGCAGGCCCCAGCCCGGATTGGCGGGGAACAGCACCCAAAGGGCCCTCCGCCAGGATTGGCGAGGGACCACCCCGCAAAGACCAACAACAGTCCCCAGCGAGGAATGGCGGGGAATTGCACCCAAAGGGGCCTCAGCCAGGATAGGCGACGGACCACCCCACAACAGCCAGCACCACTCCAGCAGGCAATACAGTGGATCCCCGCAATGTGGGGCTATGTGGCAAAGACCCAAAGCTCACATGCGTAGACTAGAGAGCTCTCTATTGCGGTAGGTGACCGCCACGCCCAAGGGCAAACCTAGTAAGGGGTTGCATGAGGTGTGTATCTGTAGTGGGAGCCGATGGAGAGGTCCGAGTCGTGTGTGCACAATGCAGTGCTGGGTGGGAAGGGGCAAGAAATAGGCCATCACCATACAGGCACAATGGTGAGGGAAGCAATTGTGAATCTATTGCCATAGGTCGTGCAATGTGACTACCCCAAGTTTGCGACGTTTATTGTCTAGAGTGGCCCCCGGGGGCGATCGTGTGCCCAGCATCTGCCCCTAATTCGGCTAAGCTACAATGGTTCTGCAATAGTTCGGCAACAGTTCGAGTCAATCTCAGGTTCTAAGTACACTCTCAGAACATGGCCCATGGTTGGGCCAGGTACCGCCTTGCCATGGATGCTTGGGGTTCCCCGGGGCCCACGTGGGTCGGGGCACAGACACCGGTCGAGGTACTTTGCTGCGTAGGCTCTAGCTCTAGTATGGAGGATTGCCGACGGCCCCATGTGCGTAACACTCTATGGTGGGAGGGAGTTCTCCTCAGAGGCGCGGGCGCCTTGCCATGGTGCCCGTTTCTGGGGACCCGTATACCCGACCTGCTTTCGGAGGATGGCGTCCGTGGGGTTTGGCCGTGCTGCAGGTGGGCGTAGCTTTATGTACCACGCTGGCACAGCTATGGACGGCGTGGATGGTGCCTGCGGGTCACGAGGGGGCATGGTGAGTTGGGCAATGGAAAGTTGCACTCCGAGGAAGGAAATCATATTAAGGAGCAATAGTCCATGGGGCTTCTACCCATTCCAGCCCCCAAACTCACCCAAGGGGCAAGTCGCGCGGGTTTCTGGAGAGCCGCCGCCCTGTATGACAAGAGGCTCCCCCCTCCGTCCTTTAGGTTGCCTCACGTGAGGCCCGTCCATGCTTCATGAGCCCCTCCGCGCTGTTGGAAGACAGAGCACCTTCCTGCATGCTGTACAGCATGGTGGAGTGTTGTGCATGGGGGTCACGAACCCATCCCTGGCCCTGTCGGGCCATGCCAGGCAATTCCGTGCAGAGACGCTGTGCTCCGCGAAGAGAGGAAAAGGTAAAGGGGTTAGGGGGCCACTCCCCCACGGAGGGTGGGGTAGAGTACTGGACTTCATACTGACCCATGTCCTCATCGCACTCACGATGAGTGCTGCCCGCTCGCGAGGCAGACATCACGCTCTCAAAAAGTGGCGCCAGCAGGGTGGGGGGCAGATCGGGGGGGGTAGAACACCGGACGGCATACTGTTGCACGTCCTCATCAGACGCACTCTGAGTGCTGTCCCTTCGCGGGGTAGACATTGCGCTCTCAAATAGGGGCGCCAGCAGGTTAGGGGGCAGGTGGAAAGTTGCACTCCGAAACATGTGGTGGCGGTGTGGTGGTAGCGGCGCGCCTAGGCCTACCCAAGAACGCCAGTGCGGTGAGACAGAAGCCCGATTTGTGCATGCGAATAGGGAGGGAGGACCTTGGTGCAGGTAGGACGTGACAGTGAAGGATAGGGGTAGGGATAGGGGCAAGATAGGGGTGCAGAGAGCGAGGAGGAGGGGCGAGCAGACATGGTACACCCTTAACATGTGGCTCGACACATGGGCCATGGCAGGACATGGTGACTGAATGGTGGACCAGGGCGTCGGCGGCAGATTTGCACCATGTGTCTGGCTTACATATCCCCCAGTCATTGTGGGAACACATCCCAAGATCACGGCGAGTGGACTTCAGGGATTGGGTGGCGTGGCACTAGTACCACGCGCTACATGTCGTCTACAAGCTGCAAGCTGCCATCGCATGCAGTGAATGAGGCGGTTGTGGAGAGTGGTGCCGTGGTGAAGGGGGCAGAGTGGGCACTGAGGGGCCACTCGTTCCCGGGGGGCGCTGGTTCCGTCCCAAAGCCACGTGACCCAAAGCATGTGTCGTTCGCCCCGCATGGGCAACCATGACGCCTAGCGTGTGCCGTCGAAAGTTGCGACGCGCCGCCCTTGGAGAATCCATTTCCGTGCCGGGGTGGGAATAGGTCCGCCACAGACCGCTATATCCTCCGGGCAGGTGGGATCGTAGGTGGGATCGTAGTCTAGGACTGCAGACGTGTGGCCATCTTGGCAAGCAAGACCGCCTACCCATTGCGTCGGATCTGTTCACATTCCTGCGCCGTGCGGGCCTCGGAATCCTTACAGTGGCTAGTGGCTGGGAACCCACTCCATGGTGACCCGCTTGCGCTGTGCGTGGTCACACACCTTGTGGCGGACGTTGGCGTCAGAGTCACCCATGTTCACCCATTTTTGCCCATTTTTACCCGGTTTTGTTGGACGTTCTTTGTTCTAGGTGGATGCTGGATTATAATTATGGGGCATGTCGTGTGCATTCACAATGCAACAAATCGGTAGGTGGGTTGTTACACACTCCAAAGCGGATTCCAACCTTCATGGTCATTGCTTTGCTATCTCTAGGAAACAGTGTCTTTGTGGCAATTCAAATGTGCCACATCCTTAATGCACAAGAAGCGTAAAAAATTCTGTTATGGAACAACCAACTAGAGAAAAAAAGTCAAAACTAGGGTTCCAGTAGTTGCCAACATACAAAAGTTTGCACTGCGTGCACGGCATTCCCTCAGGGCCAAATCAGGGATCAATCCCTGCAGCATTGGTGCATGCGACAAGCGGCACTGCACATTCGGAAAAAAATAGAACTTGCTCAACCTGCCTCCCCAAGGAAGGCGAGCTGCAGCGTCAAGCCAGTGAAAATGTTGGGACTGCAACTGGCAATGAAGCTGGAAAACACATCAGATGGAGGAGGTGACTGTACCAGGATCCCGAAAAAAAAGCCGTCCGATGACAGAAAACAACAAAAGATGGACAAACCTGAGACCTGTGACAAGAAAAAGTCACGTGCTGCTGATTGTGATTGTGATCCGCTGTGCAAATCTTTGAATCAAATGCAAAATAATCATCCTCTTGAGGAGAAGATAGGGGGGGGGGACCGCAGCGGTACCCCTGCACAGACAACTTGACAATCCATGAATAAGGAGGATGATGTACAGAACCTGTAACATTCATTCTTCGTTTTTGAACGATATCCACATAAGGGGAACCAAAAACGATTTCCATGTTTGGGACACGAGAGGTTTACAGATATGCTTACCGACCAATGATTCTGGTGAAACAGCATGACGGTTCCTTCTGACTCAAATCAAAACATAGAAAGAAAGAGAGAAAACCAACCGATGCTGTGCTAAGCAGCGTACACAAAACATAGAAGAGAGAAAACCAACCGACACTGTGCTGAGCAGCGTACAACACAAAAAAAAAGCACAAGCACTCCGCCTGTCAAGTGCATCGTCGTTCCTGTCTGCACTAAAAGACAATTGTACTCATGCGGGATGCGGGCAATCTTCTGAATTTCTGAATGGAGGCAATTTACAGCTGAGCATATGGAGGCTGTAGAAATCAGCATCCAGCCTGCCGTCCCCGCCTTAAAAAATAGATATATCTAGTTTGCCCCCTTCCCCCTAAAACGGTCCTCATAAAACCACTGCACCGCAAATATGCTTTCCACTCTTGGAGGGACGTGAAATCCGTAGAGGTCTGTCAGACTGTCGGATTGAATTCAACAGAATATTGTACAAAGGAGAGGTGGGTGGAGGTCCATAAAGCAGGAGATACCTTCGGGCGGCATCAGAGCTGGGTTGAGAGTGCCAATGATACCCTATGGGCAAATCTAGATCTCAATCAACTACGTAATAAATTTGCCTGCAGGTGCTTCCTGATCTCAACAGCTGTTTTCACGAAACAGGTGATCAACAATCGGATCGGCAAACCCCCGGGATGCATCGTCAAATCACCGAAGGATATCCGCAAGCGTGGAAATCAGTGAAAAACGGCAAACTTCCTTCCCCATCAACTGTGACCCCCCATACGACATTTATTAAACCTTTCTCTGGGGTAACTGGCATCTGGACAGCTGTGGGCATCACAAGCAAAAAGTCAATGCAGCTGCTTTGCAATCATAACAGCAGAGTCCCTTGGTTCGAGTGACACAAAACGACTGCGGGCAATCAGTGTAATGTCCTGAACTCTTAGTCAAAGGGTAACACACGATCCTGAACTCTGCATATCATGTCAAATAGCTGTCCT
The DNA here is from genome assembly GCA_964036045.1 of Eutreptiella sp. 'Long Island Sound 2002'. NCBI lineage: Eukaryota > Euglenozoa > Euglenophyceae > Eutreptiales > Eutreptiaceae > Eutreptiella > Eutreptiella sp. 'Long Island Sound 2002'. Next base: position 11,818,773 of record OZ038386.1, read on the forward strand.
TCTCTGCAGCAACCACATCTTGCTGCCTCAGAATCAATCCCCGTGCCTGGACATCACCTTGATTTTGCCACTCTCGTAACCCACTGCATTCCAGACTGTCTCACAATCTGAGCAGGTGACAGATGACCCTTCTCACCGCCCCCTGCCCCCCTGAGCACTACTGCTTCAAAACATTTCACAGAGATTTACGCTTGAGACAAAATGCCCTCGCGTGACGGAGACCACTGTTCTCCCGACGAAAATCAAAATAATAACTGTACAATCTTGTGAAATTCGTGGACAGGTGGTTGAAAAAAAATAAACCGAAGAAACCCATACAGGTCATGCCGGCCCTCAACGTCGGGGGTGTTTTCAGATTTACACAGCAAGCATACGCTCGAACTTTTGTCGCAACTTCCTTTTGGCATCATCCAAACCACTAAACGAGCAACGATCCAGTTTGACAGACGGTAACCTACCGCCAAAGGAAAGGGGAAAGGGGGCGGGAAACGCTCGCATTCATCGTGCACTACTGGTTTCAGCGCCGGAATATCATTCAGGATCTGTGAACCTGCAGCAGACGACTGAAAAGAATCATGCTTCGACGGCCCGACTGTGCCATTCCTCGACATTCCACCAAACCGTTTCAAAAAAAAATGGTTCTCCACAATATCGCGGAATGAGCTCAGCGAGTATCCCCAAACAATATGCAGGCGAACAGGTTCCTGGGTGTTAAAACAAATGAACAATGAGATAGATAGGAGGGTCTTTGAGGGAGGAGCAGGGTGTGGATGGTGCCTCTCTGTTCTGTTTTGGGGGTGCTGGAACTTCATTGCTTGGGTTACTGGCACCAAATTCAGTGTGCAACTTGGGGCTGTACTTAAATTCTTAGGGGGGAAAACGACTGTGTTTCGTTAGCAGCAAACAGACTACACCAAAATTACACAGCCACAAACACTAAATAAACTCTGACTCATCACTCTGCTCTCTTCGACACCGACTTACCTTGCATACATGCACTTGAAAGAGAGACCTGAGATAGAGGGGGACGAATTGATCGTGGGTAAGCTGTCAAATCAACTTCTCCTGTACAATACCCCGTCCTCCGACACAGAAGGATGAAATGACAAGCTCACCGTACTGTCTGTCACAGCCCTATTATCCTTTGTCTTCATGAAGAAATGAAGAAACGAAGAAAAGAATTGTGGAAATCAGTGGGTTGGTGTGAATGTGCGAGTGGGGTTGCGGAGCAGAACAAACCGAAGCTTGATAGACTGCGAGAAACCGTTGGGTCAACATGAAATAAGAGAAAGCTTTGGGGTGGATTGTTGCCCAGCACTGCCGTCTGGCAGCATGAATAGGCAAGCATACCACGAACCCTGGATGGCGCAGTTTGCGGCTGACCGGCCAGCAGAATGTGAATGTCAATGGTTATTTTGGGGGCTGGGCTTTGTACTGCCAATTCGGTGTGGAAGCAATATTTGAACGAGGGGAACAAAGAGCTCCACATCAAAGGGGTGGTAAACGTATTACCGGAACTCGTTGCGAATGGGGCATCAGCGCTCCGCGGCGACTCTCACACAGCAGAACCCCATCGCGGTGCTCTGTACAAGGAAACACCTCCAGAGGCAGAGGGAAATCATGCTAATTAAAAAAAGATTCAGGGCTGGGGGGGTGCCTGCCATGTGGAGACAGATGTCCCCAATAGAATCCTGAAATGGGGGGGGGGGAAGCTTCAAACTTCCGAATCAGCGAATGGATAATACAAGGGTCAGAAACCCAGGTGGGTCGGTAGCATTGGCGACGGATGCATCTGTTCAAACAGCATTGAACGCCAGCCGAATCTCGACAGCTCAATCGCCCTGTGGGAAAATTGCCCGCGAGAGAGGCCAGTTAGGCACTGCTTCGGTGGGTTGCATGTGTGTTCGAATGTGTGCCCTGTCTCTCTGGAAGACGCGGTGCACGTCTAAAGAAAAGGTTAAGAAGCGCAGGTTAAGCCTTTGGACCAAGGTCCTTCGGATGTGCAAACGCATACGCAATCATTGTATTTGCCTTCCCGTGTCTTGCCATTCTCTTCGGGAACGTTCCATTTTGCAACGACTCACAGACTCCTTTTTTTTCGTTCTGGCGAGCTTCTGTAGCACATTCCTGCAATGGTGATCTCGTCGAATGGGCTGCCCAGTTACTTCAATGCCGACTGGCGTCTGTTCGTTGTAATGCTCTTTGTCTTCGGACGTTCAACGGACAAACCTCCAAAACAGTGGAGCGTCCTCAAAAACCCGAGAGAAAAGCATCGTACACATGATGGTGCACTGCACACGTCATATGCACTCCACGCTTGTGGATGCACTGCACACGCGGTAGTGCACCGTGCATGACAGTGTTCATCAGCGGGTCGGGCTCTAACATGCACAACGAAATGACTGTGAGATTCGACAGAGGAGGAAGTGTTGCAAACATTCTAGAGGAGGTCGAAAATAATGAATATTGAAACCTTGCGATGCTCAGACAAAAGCCATCCAGTTACGAAGGGCCCTAAGCATCAGGATCTCAGTAAAACCCTGCACCACCACACACAGGAATGGAATTTGGTGATGCTCGACAGAAATGGAGCAACAACAGCAGGCAAAAGGGGCATTCACAACACTTGAAAACGTGCAAACGCGTCTGCACACGAGAGGACCATTCTCGAACCACGCGGGCCACCGAAACATGGTTGCTTTACGATGTCTGAGGCTTGAAAAGAAACAGCTGCACAGATTCTTTGGGTGTGGGCGGCTGCTTGTCAGTTGTCGTTGACGAACCGACGTCCGATGGAGTCAACAAGAAGAGCTTCGAACTTGATGTTGACTCTGTCGGTGTTGGACAGGCTGCAGGAGAAGCAGGGGTGAGAGAGGAAATCGAAACGAGGAATTCTACCCGGCGAAATGCAGAGGCAATGCACTGGGGTTGGGCTGCTCATCCCAGAGCACTTTCAGCACGAGTGCGCTCTGCAGAAGGCTTGGCGTGTTAATGCATCAAACTAAAATGTAACCCCTTACCCTTGGAGGGGGGGCAGCCGGGCAGGGCACTGGGCGGTGGATCCCTGTCAAATGCATCCCCCAAAATTGGCGTCGGAATTCATCGCCCTGTTGTGCGCTGGAAGGGAGGGAGGGGCGTTGAAGAAAGAAGCCAATCTAATCTCAAGCTTAGATACCCGTGCGAACACTTTTTGCGTGCCGCAGGCGCGCCGCAGGGTTTGAGTTTCGCGGTTCCATTGCACAACAACTAAGTCAAATGAATCACAAATGATGTCCACCGGCAAAGAAATGATTAATGGCACGCATGTTACCTGGAGCATGATGTGAGAGAAGTCATTTTTGAGGTTAGTGTCTGAGCAGGGTTTGGCTTTTGGCGCACCGCAGGTGCCGCAGGAAAAGCGTTCCCCGTGCCCTCTGACAGCGTCTGATTTTTCTGGCCATGGGGGACAGGCGTTAGCAGGCCAGACGGGGGCTACAACTCCTCCAAATGGTCTTGTGCGCGAAGCTTGCTTGCCAGGGAATAGGAGCTGAGGGAGGGGCTGGACCCAGTGCTGATTCTGAGGGCCAAAAAGGCTGCCGACCCATTCTATTGCCTGCCGTCCCACCGGTTGCTGTTTTTTTGTGAAAACAAAAGATCTTTCAGCCCTCAACTCACGCTGTTGACATGCCGTCCCTCCATCCAATGTGTTTGGGGGGTTGACAGTACCAGCCGGGGGGTGAGACATAGATTATGAGAGAGATGTTGTACTAAAGAGAGAATCAGAAACAGAGCAGCAAAAGCAGAATGAGGTAATGCACTCCTCAGCATGGCATAAGTGCATCTTTATTCTCTATGCCATGCCTGGTTGAACCTCAGAAAACAGGCAGTACAGACATCAGACCAGCAGTACCAGCCGGGGGGGGGGGGGACGCTGCAAATTCTAAAAGCAGTAATTGTGTCCAAAGATGGGGACGCAATTGATCACCAAGTTTTCAGGATTGGTATATATTACGTTGCACCAATTTTCAGGAGACTGTTTGCCCGTCACCCACCATTGCTTTGCCCACGTATGTTGTGTACCTGATAGAGTATAGAAACTAACGTAATAATAGAAGACATAGGTAGAATACCGTAGTAGTATATCACTCCGACACTGATAGATAGAGTCCCCTAACGGGCTGCAGTGCTGGATGGTTGCTGATATGCACCTGAGCCACCTTGTTGGGGGTGGTTTTTTTTCCAATTGTAGACCCAATGGGTAAGGGGGAAATTGTTGGGAACCAGCACAGTAAGCACCCTTGGATAAGACAAAGGGAATTTTCTGAAATTGGGACACAATTAGTACCCTAGTTTTAGGGACTGGGACACATCAAATAGTATATTTTGCTGAGTGGCATTTTTTCCGGGGCATTTTTTCCGAGACATTTTTTTTACCCTGGCGGTACCAAACAGCGCATGATCTTGTGCACCCAGCGGTGCACAAGAAGGCAACCACACGCATGTGTTGGGTCCTTGTAAATTGTAGTGCACTTTCTAGTGTTGCACGGTTCCTCTTGTTGGTCCTCCTTCCAGAGAACTGAAGCAACAGCACACCTTCTTTGCTTGAAGATCCATTGAACATCTGCGGTGTGCTCAACCTCGGTTCCGGAGAGGCCAGCTTTGACCCAATCTCCATGTTCATCTGCGAATCAGTTCCAGACAGACCTGAAAGCTTTTGCTGTGAGCATTTACGCAACAGCAGCGCAGGCTCCGACTTCGCTGGCGCCACATCTTGAGGCTTGTTCTGTTTCTCGGGCAGATTGATCCCGTGCGAAATTCCGTTCAGGGTGGCTGAGAGGAACACGAAACGGAGGCAGAGTGTGTGAAGGCGCCGCACGCTGTCGGCTGGACATCGACAACGAGTTGGCTCGACTCGGCAAACTGAACACTGCGACGTTGCCCACGCTTGAGGTCCGAGAAGAAACTGAAACAGGCGCACGTCTGACAGGCTCTCACACCTTCACCGTTCTTGCCGTTGCCGTTTCCGACAAGACCTCTATTCGGACGAACTTTCAGCTGCTCGACAGTAAACTCTGCAGGACCCCTGGTGGGGTTTGCCTCCTGCGACAGTGCAGGTGTGACGAAGCAGCAAAGGGCGAACAACCCCTTGGCAACAAAAGGGCGGAAACTGACCTTTGGAGCCAAAGTAGACTCGTCGTGCCACCACCAGCCTGCTCGTACAGGAGCAGGTTGCCCAGGCTTGGGTTTCTGGGTTGTGGTGCGTCCCGGCGACACTCTTTTCGGACCTTCAGTCGGCGGGGCAGATCGAACGCCCACGTGCGTGAACGGAGAGGTCCTTTCAGCTGAATAATATCCACTTCGACTTTCCTGTTCTCTGCCCATAGCCCTGTAAAAAGCACGTGCATAAAATCAGAAGTTTTCCTTCCGATGCAAAAGTAACGACCGACCCACAGCGGTGCAGCACCTGGGCTGATCCGGTGGGCCTTGTGGAAAGGGAGCTGGTGGAGCTTTACCGACGTGTCCATGTCTCGACTCTGCAAATTTCGTGTCTGCGAGCATCTTGTTCGTGTTTGCGCGGCGCTCTTCAAGTATGGCCCGACGTTCCTCCAGTGCCCGACGCTCCTCAGGTCTGACTTGTGGGTCGTCCAGTAGTCCACGGCGGTCAGGAGTGTTCCGACGGTCTTCCGTCGTAAACTTGCGGTCACGAGCAAACGCAACCGGCCGACGGTCCTCACTTTCCCGTCGGTCCTCTGTTGGCGAGCGCTTCAACTGCCGCTCGTTGGGGTCCAAAAGAATAACACTGCGAGCATACGGGTGGAGTTTCGTGCTGGAGTTGTTGAGGAAACACGCCAAGATGACGTCACAGCGAGCAATTTCTCTGGCATACTCCAACGCCTCCTCAAAGTCACCGTCACCTGAGAAGAAGATGGCGCCCGCTTACATGTGGCAAAACGTTTCAGACACCACAGACGAAAAACACACAAGGGACGACCCGTCGACGTTCCTGCGTTCCCCGCAACCCACCTGCAATAAGCACAATCTTTTTGAAATCCTGTGAGAGTCGAAACAGCCGGAGCGCAATTCCCACGTCACAACCAGATTGCACTGGAAAATGCTCTTTGCAGCACGGGCACTGCTTCGGCTTTGAAGGATACTCCTTCACGGAAAACCGCGGACCAGTGGCGGATCGAAGGAAATTCTTTCGAGGTTCACTGAGTTGGCGGTCAAGCCAATATCTGTCTTCAATGGTTACTTGCGCTTTCTCCTGAACAAAGCTGATGAGCTTCATGACGTCCAATTCGTGCTCTTTTTCATTCGTGAACCAGTACTGACCGTCCACAATAAGTGCACATTCCCGTTTTTCCTTATCTGACATGTCTTTCTTGAAAGAATGGCTGACACTGAATAGATCTGTACCAGAAATGTCAGGATGACTGCATGTGCCACAGACCACGTGAAATATCATTTCGTCCGAAAAAATATGAAAAGGCATGACAATAATAGGTTCCCCTGAGGTCATCAATCTTCGCCGCCCACAGTGCAGTTGGAAATTTGCACTGCCTGACTGGCCGTACAGACGCCGGAGCGTGCACGACAAGACGAGTCGACAACCCGGAAGACGTTTTGGAAACAGATTACTGATTGACTGTTCGTTCCGAGAAACTACCACATCGTACTTTTCTCACATGTTGGAATATTGTAATCCAGTCCATGGCATACCAAGTTAACCATTGTTTCCATGGTAGCGGGGCTCAAGCGGCAGCTCAGAATTGAGGTATGGGAACCGCTGCCGAAACAGAGTTGGAATGCATCAAAGTCGGTTCAGAGAGAGACGATCTACTCCCTCCTCTGTTCGCGCCATCCGAACCCTATTCACAATATACTAAAGTCAAAGAAATGTCAAACATACATCACACAAGCAAGGCCTACAGTACAACAAAATCATACTATAATGGACCACATCACCGTAACACCGACTAAAAGCATACATAAATCCACAAGTCTACATTTTTTATGATAAAATCTTTCTGAAAACTCTCCGTACTTTTCAAAACGAACAATCAATAGCTCAAATTGCCGAGGCCTATACACACGCGGCATGCGCGCTCGCAATATACCCGGGATTCCTTGGGACGATAAATGGGCACCGCAAGTGAACATTTTTCTACACACCTCATATGCCCGATGCTCTAAAATAATATAACTCTTTGAGTGTTGGACAACCAGGGACCGGTTGATTGCTTTGGCATATGCATCCCTTTCAAAGTATTGATGAGTGCCTTCTCTGCCCTATTGTTGTTGGTCCCAGGGTGGCAAAAAAAATCATTTCTACTGTTTCCATCAAACATGTCGTTGCCAAATCACTCCGCGGCATCCGTACTTTTACAATCAAATTACATGCTAGAGGATGTCTTTGCCTACTCACTTCTCGCTGACCATCGCTCTCGTTCAAAGCAGTGTCTCCGTTCTGGTCCTCTCACCTAGTCCTTAATGACAAATCGGAAACAAAGCATGAGGGAGGGGCAAACCAGCAACTCTCCGTGGCCTGGCGCGGTGGTCCTATCTCATGTCATTTCAATCAAACAGTTTCTATTGAAAACAGGAGGCGTAAAGGAAAAACACGGTTTTCAAACCACAATGCAGAGATTGCGGAGAGGAAGAGCATTTCTACACGACACTGAAAACGCAAAGGCGGAAGGGGCACAGGCACAAGCAACAGAGAAAATGCAAACACAGAAGTCACATCTCAACAATATTGGGCGTAGAAAGAAATACTAAAATACATAGGGAGGCAATATTGGGCATTAATTGCGCTTGTGCGTGCGCATGGCAGAAAAGTGAGTAAAAAAATCAGAAAGATGACCTTGATTAGTGCCCTAATGATTTTGATGAAATCGTGCAGTTTTTGATGTTGGAAACCCAAACCAAAGCAGCAAGTAGAGCAAAAACAGGATATGGATCGAATCAATGAATAGTTTTGAAATCCAGTGTAACACAGAAGGGCTGCAGATAGACAAAGCAGGTATAAACACAAAGATTCAATCACAAATGGATAAGCAAATGATTTTATATGAAAACTGGCCTGACTCTAGCGTCCAAGTTAGTATCATGCACTCCATGTGCACTCTTTTGGGTGAAATGGTGTTGGTTAGGAATATGGGGCAAAGGAGTTAGGCCAGACACAGAATATGACTTGGCCAAGCAACTGAATTCAGAAACAGTTAAACAGTAGAACCACATGAAGTGGTAGTAACAATTGAGAATAGGGGTCTTGGGGTGGGAGACCACTAAGCTTAACCTCCAAGGCCTTAGGCATGAAATGCCTATTTTATTTCGGTATATCCTCCATGAAGGAAGATACCTCCGCTCAGTTGATTGGTAGGGGTGGACTTCATGGGGGGCTAGGGTTGTAACCCTAGTTACTTTGAGAAAGTCTACTTTAAGCTTCAAAAGAGAGATAAAAATACTTAAGTTAGTCTTGGCATCAACAAAAGGGTTTTAAGGGGGGCTTGGCCTGGATCAAGTCCTCCAAGAAAGACATGGCAGTGACTTTTTCTTAATCCCCCTGGAGTACTAATTGATCAAGCTAGTAGGACCAAGGAAAAAGGCTCAAATATTCCCAAAATTACCTCGGAAAAAGAAAAGTTTATAGTGATTTCAACACTGTGTTTGTGCCTCTCCTGCTGCTTGCTGCTGGTGTAGGGTTTCCTGCTGCTTGTTTTTGAAGATGAAAAGCTTTTGTTTGCTGAAATACAATCAATCCAGGATAGCCCAAGCCAGAGATATGCAAGGAGAAGAGAATCAGGATCAAAGCATGAAGGGCTGCAGTGTAAACAGTGAAAGATGAAAGGATATTCACAGAAACTGCAACTCAGGTCAAATCGGATTGCATATTCACAAAGATAGCTGAAATGTTTTGGAAAAGAGTTGGAAAACTGCCCCATGGTCACTCTATCTCCATAGTGCCATCTTAGGAGATGTGCACTCTTTGTTTTGGGTCCCACATGTGCTGAGGTGGCAGGGCATGTGGCGATGAGGTCACTGCCATGTCACATGGGATCTTCCTACTTAGCTAGGCCGACCGGGAATTGAACCCAGGACCTGTCAAAAAGAGGTGCCCAGCCCCCTAGGGTGCATACCACTAGGACAGCTAAGAATTCATGAGAAAACATAGATGAATTCATAGGCTCTGCCCTGGATTTGTCAGTTCTCAGTCAACTCAGGAAAAGATGATTTGCCTCACATTGAAAGGGGATTAAGGGGTCCACTCCATATCTTGATTGGGTGTTTGGTTCCATAGGTCAAAATGTGTTATCACCACTTTTGGTGAGGCCAATACTAAGATAGAAATGCATGGATGCTCAGTGCATCTCTAATACAACTAGAGTATGCCTCAAAGCATTGGAAAAGCACTTTTTCTTACTCCCCCCTTGTGCTGTGGTGGCCACCACTGTCGCATTTTCAAGAAAAAGGGATTTTTTCTTGGCCCTTCCTTGGTTTCCACATCTACTTTAAAATACCTATAGTTTCCCTCACACAGAAAAATGGGCGCTCACCATGGCCGGCGCTCTTTTGCTGCTCTGTTTGTAACATTTCCTACAGAAGGCTCAGCACTCATGGCGCTGCCGGGGTTCCTGTGGCTCGGCTAGGTTAGTTTGGGTGCATGGCAAAAACATGTGCATGTGCATCCCTCCCTCCAAGACGCAGCGCGACATAAACCCAACGCAAGACACAATATACACATTCGCATGGGTTATCGTAAACCTGCTGGCGACCTGTGACCTGTCTTAGAGCGAAGGCAGTTGTTAAAAAAATTAAATTGCCCCTTGGTGGGGTCTTGGGTTCTGCTCGGTCTCCTGGCGGCTGCTTTTCGGCCCGAACACGGCCTACTCAGCGACGCTTTCGCGAGGATATCTGCAGAGACAGGAATAGGAGAATTATGGACGAATCCACGCAAACGCGAAGGGACCACACCTAAATCCGTCAAATGACGGCCTAGAAGTTTTCTAAGACAACACACCTGAGCAGAATCCAAATGTGCATCACAAGCACATTTTTATAAAAATTATAGTCATCTCTTGATTTTTTAAATTAAGAAATTCCTACGCATAAAAAGGCGGCGCGCAGGAGCGGCTCCTAGCGAAGCGCCGGAAAATGCAGAAATAATGGAATTATAAACGTATGTCTCACGTAACTCGGAAAATGACAAGACACACATTAATAGATAAACATACAGATTCCACCCACACTGACAGAAGGGTCAAAAATCCAAGAATTCGAAAAACAACAAAAACACCTCAATCAATCAGGTATAAACTATAGGTGTGCTCGTCTCGTATGCAGCACACACATTGCTCGTCTCGTGTCTCCGTGAACGAGTCTTGTAGCAGCGCTAACAACGATAGAACGCGATAGAGGGATTGATTAGAAAGATTGCAGATGATTAGAGGTCAGATCAGGGTGATTAGACATACACACAAGTGCATGGCAATTTTTTTCGCTTGCGCCTCGCTCACGTGCCCACTTGCTCTGTCTCTCCAGCGGTAGGTAAGCTGAGTAAGCCCAGGTGGGGCCACCCCCTGGTGGAGTTCGTGAGTGTGGTTCAGATGGGGGGGTTTGCCCAAGGCCGTCTCGCATGCTCGTGCATTCACACACGCATTAAAGGGTAGGCGATGCGAAATGCGCACGGTAAACCTTGTTTAGGTTACCCAGGGGCTCCTCGGTACGTTCTTTAAGAGAACCTGAGGAGTCCCTTAACGCTTGCTTGCTTGACAGTGCGTGTTTGCGGACAGTGTGTTATAGGTCACACCGAGAAGCGTATAATACGTGGAGTGTGGCTTGGTTCCTTCCTCCGCCGCAAACACCCCTTCATTTGCCTTTGCTTTACAGGTGGGCAGGTAGGGTGATTGGTGCAGCAGCATACCATTTTTTTCATGCCCTGCTAAACAAGGGCGCTGATCACACAAACAAATAACTCCGCCTTTGCCTGTGGCGGAGCAGGGAGTCCGACTCCATCAACATCCATGCAGTGCACGCAAAAAGAGCACCTCTTCCGTCTCAGCCCTAGCAGGGGAAACGCGTTGTGGCGTTCCTGTTAGGCCACAGTTGCTTAGCAGCGCTGTGTTCTCTTGTCTTCTTCACAGGAGGGTCGTTAGGACCCACGACATGTTCTTCAACCACACCCAGTAGAGTGTGCGTGTAGGAGTGGTAGTCCTGAGTGGGGGCTTGAGCCAGTTGCAGAAGTGCTCGCCCACCAGGTTGGTGCCACTGTAGGGTGTGTAGGACCTGTAGTGCGTGTGTCACTCTCCCAGGGTTCGTGGGCCGTGGCAGTGGTTAGGTCAGTGTTTTGGCTACTTAGCAAAACGGCGTTTTCATGCCTTCATAGCTTTTGGCCACCCCTCCCTGTAGTAGACAGATAGGTAGGGAAAACAATACCTGGATTAGTACGCTGGGTATTCCCCAAAGGTTTTGCGCTAGCACAGAAATTGGGCGCTTAGGGGAGGGGAGACCCGGGGCGTACCCCGTGGCATCAATAAGCCAACCCTCCAGGTTTAGCAAGCGTGCAGACTTGGGTATAATTAGGACACCACTTCTGTGGCTTGCTCTCAGGACCTTAGGAATAGCACACTCACACATACGCTTAGGCAGGTAAGGGTAAGGTTCAGTCCCTAGCTTTAGTCTTGGAGGCAAGCGACTCAGCGAGCCTCAGCAACTCACCAAGGTTGTTCTGGGACAAGTAGTCAACCAGAACTGAGTTTAGGTGTCCCTCAGGTAGAACAAACGCAGAGAAGGGCTCCTAGGTGGCCTCTTCGACTCCAAACCCTTCCCAGAGGGTGAGGAAGCGCCAACCCTGGCGATAGCGGTGGCGTAGGACAGACTTCACCAGGTAGAAGCCCTCCTTAGCCATCTCCTCGGCGTTCATGTCGGGGAGTTCACCTTCAACTTCCATAGGGCTCGCAGCCCCTTGTAGGTCCAGAGCGGCGATTTCCTCGTCGTTCAGCTCCCACTCCTCCCCACAGAGGTCTTCAGGATCATAGTAGCGCTTCAGGTGTTGAGCAGCGCACACCAGGGTCCCCCCTAGACGGGGAGAACACCGCACGGTGATACGGTGTCCATCCACTGATAGAATCTTGTACGGCCCGAAGTATGGGTCATCGCTGGTAGAGCGTGGCCAGGCGGGTAGTCGACTGTGGTGCACCAGCACCCAGTCCCCCTCTTGGTAGGTGGCCGGTACTCGGTGCTTGTTCTTCTTGTTCCACTGACGCTCCCTCACTCTCTGGAGCATAGCCTTGGCCTTGTCCACTTTCGCTTGTTGCTCTTGGACCCATTCACCCACAGAAGAATGGGTGTCCTCTGGATAGGGGGCATGTAGGAACCACGCCGGGCGCCCTAGGAATAGCTCATGGGGCGAGTAGCCAGTAGCTGAACTCTCTTGGGAGTTCATCATCAAGGATATGATGGGGAGTAGTCTCACCCAGTCTCTGGTGCGTTCAGTCTTGCACCATATCCGTACATTCTCCTTCAGGACACGGATCTGTCGCTCACATAGGGGGTTGCTCGTGTGCGAGTAGGGAATCCCAGGACCCTCTTGTACCAACCGGTATCTGAGCGTACTCGTACGTCCTCATCGGAGTTGATCTCCTTGGGCGCCCCATAGACACAAAACCACTCCTCCAGGAGTATCTTGATAGTCTCCTCCCCGGTAATGTGCTTGGTACATGGGAACACCCTGGTAAACCTGGTCAACCCACAGGTCACCACGAGGGCGAAGTCATAGCCCCCGAACTTCGGCATCTCCGTGTAGTCCACGTATAGAACACTGTTAGCACAGTGAGGGATGGGCAGGGTCGAGTAGAGACCTCTGTCCCTGATATCCCTTGGTTTGCAGGACCTGCACGGGCACTTGTCCACGATAGGCTGGAGGGTTTTCCGCAGTTGGTCATCAGTCCACGTAGTGTGGAACCACTGCTTGAACAGCCTCAGGGTACGGTCAGCACCCACATGACCGCTGGACTCATGGGTCAGCTTCAGCAACGCTGGGACTCTGTCACTAGGCACCACGATGCGGTCCTCGTGCCAGAGGTAGCTCTTGTCCCTCTTCCACTGATCTTGGTTGACCAGGAGGGGTTCAAGGCGTTTCTCCAGGCGCTTGTAGATATCCCCAAACTCCTTCAGGTACTCCGATTGTTGGAGTCCATCCAGGGGGCGTATCATCGTCATGTTGAGGTCCAAGTGGACGTCCATACGGCTGAACGCCTCCTTATCCAGCGCTTCAGACCGGGCACCAATCAGGGTGTCGAAGTTGTTGCGGCTGATGTAGTCTGCACACTCGTTCTTCACTCCCTGGATATGGTGTACCGCCAGCCGTAGTTGACTGAGGTAGTGAAGCGGTACCCAGAACCTATGGCCCATGGCCCGGAGGCCTGTGAGCCGTCACACCCGTGCGGAAGCCGTTGACACCGGCTGTCAGCGGGATATCCCTGTTCTCTAATCCGCGGGATCTGGAATCCGATCCTTAACCATTGAATCAATGTAGATTTGCCATAACTCTATTGTCTTAGGCGATTTTCGGTCGGAAATCGGTGAAATACCCGATTTCTACCGCGATTTCTAATTGTCGGAAAGACGCCGCAGTCGCGCCGCCTGTCGTCGCCCGTTCCGTGGACTGCATTAGATTATTCTGTAATACGATTTCTCTTGAAGTTAACACTGAAACAGTCTTCCAGTGATCCGCAATTTTTTCCTTGATATAACGGATCGCGTCCCAGATTTTTCCCAGAAAATCTGGGCGACCGAAGGCGCTTTGAACCCCCAAGTGGAATAACAAGGGTTACGAGCGTTCAAGCGCCCAAGGACGAACCAACGTGCCTCATAGGCACTGTGTATGAGGTTTTGCCCCCCATAGTCATAGGATGAGGCCAAAGGATCCCAACTCAATAGGTCCATAGGGTTATTTATTTTGAGTGTTCTCCAAGAAGTGCGCTTTTTCACGTACTTGGCGTCCAAGTACGTGTAGAAGTATGTTGAGTTGGCATTTGCGACACCTTTGCTTGCCTCTACATCCGGGGCATATCACTTGTCTTCCCCGGATAGTGCATATATGATCTCCATATATATATTGGCAATATATTTTGCGTGCATGCTAAAATTCGGCTTTCCGAAAGGAGGTCAATTTTCGACCAAGGCACTTGCATGCGTGTTAAGGGACCAAAGTTACATTAGAATATAGGCATACTTTGATTCTAGGCCACTAGGTTGGGTGTAGAAGGCGTGGGTAGGGTTGTATGCCATATTTGGTGTCATATCGCGTGCCCATTTGGCGGGTGCACCATTCCAAGACCAACCCGCCAATGGACCCCATATCGCACGAGGCCCTTCATTGTACTCCCAACCAACACTCGCAAGCCTAACCTTCGTGAAGGGACGCTTGTGGAGTGCTCCCGAAGCGATGCGTTGCGAGCAAGGTGTGTTTTTTGCAATATTCCATTTTTGCATGTGCCCACTGGGAAGGCAGCGCGCGTGACCTTCCAAAGCGCCCCAAGTGGAGCACATATGTGCAATCGAAGGTCATCGGTGTCAAGTCATTGTGTTTAGAAGGATTGGTCGATTACTCAATCCAAGCGGAAGATATTATAATATACTTGTGCGCCTTTCAAGGCACTTTTGGGTGTTTTTTCGCCAATATTGCTGTTTTTTGCCCGTCATGATGTCAAGTGGCGACCGTGTATCTCAACGTTGCGCTCAATTGACATCATGACCCAAGTATGTTATGAGGGTACATACTTCGGTGCCCAACATATCTTGGACCCGGCGAATGACTCCTCTTGGGCTTGGCATACCGTGGCCGCCATGTTGGCGATTTTGACGCGTTCCCGTGGGGGGCCGGCCACGGGACGCTGCGGGTGACACGCACAGGTGAGCAGGCAGGCAAAGCACTACGCTCACAACGGCATCAATACGCTCGTGTCATGTGACAAAGCGTTTCAGGTTCCTTGCCACTCTGCAACAAGGGAACGAAAGTATGTACAGCAACACATCAGGATATGTACACATGGGGTTAAGACTGGACTGGGGTAAGGGCATCACAGGACAATAGACACTCAGTCCTAACTCGTATCCCAATCCCAGGTCCGACCCTCTCAGTGGCTGATGGGGGCGGGGGCTCAAACACAACCCGTGCCCTGCTCAGTCCGGACCCTGAAACCCTGCCAATAGGGGGGGTGTCCCGCCCAGCCACGGGCGAGTTCCTGGGAACCAAGGGGCTCCAAGGCCAACCGACAGTGGCTCCCTATGCTCCCTTAACGGCAGGTCCCAACTCCTCTCTGAGCCAGAGATATGGCCCCGCCATTATCCCCTAGGAGTTGGTAGCTGGAAATGGGCTGTTTCAGCCCAAACTGATATTGGCTCAAAAATCTCCAAAATTGACCCTCGTCCGGACCCGCCAGAGGTAGGGACGAGGCAACTGACCCTATGCCCTTCGCATACGAACTCTCTGGAGCCCTCATCCAACCTGGTTCCCTCTGAGGTCCCGGCATCAGGGCACCACGGGTCCGTCAAGTGGGGTCATGATGCCAAAATCACCAAAATTGGCATCATTCTCACGCCTGGCTCGCCCGGCCAGGGCAAGGCCAATGGCTCACAGGATAGGAGGCAGGACCTAGGACTTATATCTGAGTGTACAACTTAGAATTAGGTCCGGGCTCCCTATGGGCATAGAGAAATGGGGCCGCCAATTGACCACACGGAAGGGGGAAATTGGGGTCCCAAAATGGGGTCATTTTGGCTGCTCGAAATGAGCCAAAATTCGGGGTGCTCCCAATAGTATATCTCCACGCCGGCTTGGAGATCGGATCCGCCATTCCATACGCAATCCACCGGGAGTCCAACGAAGACTCCCATGCCCTTGGCTCTCAAAGATCTCCATGCCACCTGGCGTGGTGACAATCCCAATTGGGTCCACAAATGCCAAAGTGGCAAAATTGTCAACACTCACTTTGGGCTAGCACCTTAACGAAGGTTGCTCCGCTTCGCCCACGTGGTGTGTGAACCATGGGGACCAATATACATAACACCCATGTCATATATGGTCCATTGGTCCATGCGTCCGGCGTGCACGGGTGGGCTCAACATAGTGCACGGCGGGCAGAAAAAATGGGAAATTGCTCAAAATGGCCAAAAATGCGCACACTCATGGTTGGGGCAAATGAGGCACATGCCCGACTTGGACCGGAGTGTGCCAGAGGATTGGTATCAAGTCATATGTGTCCAACATATCTTTTGGGCGTCGCCCAACTCCTCCGGTTTTGGGAATGGCAGGGTCGCCAAGTGGGCCCACGATTTGGGATGGTCCCAAGTCGCCAACATGGCGGCCACGGTATGCCAAGTCCACGAGGAGTTATTCGCCGGGTCCAAGATATGTTGGGCACCGAAGTATGTACCCTCACAACATACTTGGGTCATGATGTCAATCGAGTGCAACGTTGAGATACACGGTCGCCACTTGACATCATGACGGGCCAAAAACGGCAAAATTGGTACAAAGACACACAAAAGTGCCTTGAAAGGTGCACAATTATATTATAATATCTTCGGATTGGATCGTGCAATCAACTAATCCTTCTAAACACAATGACTTGACACTAATGACCTTCGATTCCACATATGTGCTCCACTTGGGGCGCTTTGAAAGGTTACGAGCGCTACTTCCCAAGTGGGCATATGAAAATATGGAAAATTGCAAAACACACACCTTGCTCCCAACGCATCGCTTTGGGATCGCCATACAAGCTTTCCTCCACGAAGGTTAGGCTTGCAATTGATCGTGGGGAGTATGGAGAAGGGGCATGCACAATATGAGGTCCATTGGCGGGCTTGGCTTGGAGCGATGGACCCGCCAAATGGGCACGCAACACAACACATGGCACATACCACATATTGCCCAAAAAGGTAGCTCCCCCCACGATATGTCATGCCCCTCCAAGGGCATAACTTTGTGTCAATCGCTCATAGGAACTCAAGGAGAGTTCCTATACAACACCAACACTCGCGCGCTACACTCGAAAGTTATCTTAACGCACGCAATATCATGGCCAAAGAGTTATAACGCAAACTCTACCCTCTTGACCATGATCCATTACACTAGCGCGCACGTGTGGAGACGCAAGGCATATAAAGCTTCCTAAATTACGTCGGGAGTATTGTGAATACATCCCACGTTTCCTTATTGTCATTCCTCGCAAGCAGCACGAGATATGACCCTCACAAGTGGCCTCACGAATCAACTTTGTTTTGTCCATATCTCTAAGACAAATGGAGGGCAAGATAAAAGGAAAGTTGATTCGTGCATAGAGAAGCACGTAGGTCCACTCGAAAGAGGTCAAATCAAGTGCGGGGATGTCGAAGTCGAAAATCCGATTTCGACATCCTGAAAAATTCGGATTAAGGTTGCGAGTGTAGAATGTGAAAATTGCGGATGCATCAATGCAGTTCCTGAAGACTTTAGAGCCTTCGTCACGGATAGCGCTAAAATTTCCATTAATAACAGTTAAACTGGCGGTTACGCTAAAGTCGCGAGCTAACCGCCAGCTGTCAAAACAGTGAATATCAGAACGGAAGCGTAAAAATTGACGGAAACAATATGAAAATAAAACCCTGTTGATTCCTGATATTCTGATATACAAATCTCCGCTGGCGGTGCATCGGTTGCCGATGCGGGGCTTTACGGCACGGAACACGCTCCCGCCGGGCTCGCACCGGGTGTCAACGGGCGTCTTCCGTACATGGGGTTAGTGGACCGGAGACCGGTCTTCCCTTCCGTACATGGGGTTAGTGGACCGGAGACCGGTTGTATGCCCTACCTTAGCCATGGGGTTCTGGGTACCGCTTCACCCCCCTCCTTAGAGCAAACCCTGGGGGGGGCTCGATAACACCCACGCATGGCAGCGGGTACCCAGGACCATTTCCTGAAGGGGGGGGGTGTCATTCTCACTTCAGGCTGATTCGCAGGTTAGGCTGCCCAAATCCCACAGTAAGACAGGTACGGTGCTGTAGTTGTCAGTAACTGCATGTATAGTATCAAGTATCAAGTCCCGGGTCCTGGCGGCGATTGTTCGGCATCCAAAGGACCCGTTAACCCATACCAGGCGCACCGGGTGCCGGCTGCTACGGTCACCACCACAGTGGCAGTGGCATACACGGCCAACATAGGTGTTACATGACGACCGAGGTGGTCCCACAGGTCGAGAGCGACCACAAAGATCCATCAGGCTACCCCAAGCTTCCCAAGGCTCGCCGACTGGGGAGAGTCCCCACGGGTCCTTCCTCGGGCGCACCATGTCCATATCCATACGACGCGAGTCCAGAGTGGTACAGCCGAACGAGCTCCTCCTTAAGGGATCGGGCATCAAGGCCGTCTTTTCCCTCGCCCTATTACCACGAAGGCCATACATGAGGGAGTCCTCATGCAGTGTGGGCGATGGCGTCGACTCCTCAAACCACCAGTTTCCCAGGCAGACTGACCGAGGTCAGGAGCACCGGAGGCCGCCATCCGACTGCAAGTGCGTCTGCGAGTCGGTAGGCTCACACTGGGACTGACAGTGGCGGACCGCTGGGAGTGTAGTCAGGCAACTGGGCTTCCCGCCTGGCGCCATCAGGATCTCCACATCACAGCGAATAGGGCACACGGTATCACGGGCACTCAAACAGAAGAATCTGTACTTAGGTACTGGTCCAAGCTGGACCCTATGTAAGAGCATGTAAACGGCGACTCAGGGCGCCCCTGTAATCCGATTCGCATTCCCACAGGGGGGAAGAGACAGTCCATCCGTCGGTGATGGGCTGACAATCGCAACATACAAATGCACATATCCTGTGGAACAGAAAGACAAGCAATAAGCGGGGTAAATAGGCGTGTAAACACACTCTGGACAGAGCGCCAAACCACGCCACGGTCAGGATAAGGCAAATGCAGGAGGGTGGAAAGGAAAACGCCTGAGTTCAGGCCATATATAGTCTGCAGACACACGTCGACTGGTCTGGATCCCACAAGTGCCATGGGACCAGACCACACACTCAAAAATCGCAATGCCGATGACAGCGGCATCCGTTGCGCAACGTCGTATGGGCTTCAAGGCCCCAAGAGCTCGGAAATATGAAGGTCAGTCGCCCTACCTGGTTTCCCAAGGATTCAGCAGGGGGGGGAGTGACGAATAGAAGAAGAGAGGGGCCATCCTCCTCTGGATTCAGCAAGGGGGGGTACATGGCCACTCTGATGGCAGGTCACCGGAAGATGGAAGAGAGCAAGCAAGTAAGGGACGATCCGTCGACCTCACCAGCGCTCATAACGCATCAGGGGAGAGCTCAGGGCACTGATCAGGCGCCCCTGGCTGCAATCGCCCGGGTGAGTGCTGCCAAGTCCGAAACGTGGATCTTGGTCTTGTGCTTGCGGATGTACTCCATGAAGGGAGTATTGACCCGCGGCACAAACGAGGAGACGGGTTCCCAGGTGTCGTGGGACGGCCCATAGCCTCGCCAACGAACCTTGAACTCCAGACCTCCGGGTGCCGAGGCTTTCGGACGCTGAGCCAGGATCTTCTCGACGGTATAGTCGTCCTGCTCAGCATAGTCGTCGTCCGAATCGGCCTCATGTGCGGCATAGCTCAGGGACACATGTTGGCCACGGAGGTCGGGTTCCCGCACACGGAGTTGACTCTCGTGGCGCTCCCGGAACTGTCCGTGACCCACCTTGATGCGGTAGGTGTCCTCACCAATCCTGCGGACCACCTCGCCGGGTGTGAACCAGGTTTTGGTGCGGTGGGTGCCCATAGGGCGGGGTCTGATCACCCACACCGGGTCTCCCACCCTGAACTTCTGCGCTGTCGAGCTCGGGGCGGACTTCTGACGCTCAGCATGCTCCTTCTCGAGCTGCTGGCGGATGTCCCGCGCCGTTTGCACTTGCCGCGCGAAGAATTCCTTGGCATCCATAGCCATGCCATCACCAGACAGGGGAAGTCCCCTACCCAGGGGGTCCCTGCCGAACAGAATCTGGTGAGGGGACAAACCGCCCGGAGTGGGGGTGTCATGATGGGCCTTCAGAGCAGGCCACATCTCCTCAAACCAGTTCCGACGTGGATTGGTGATGTGGATCTTGCGCAGCTTCTCGAACAGCTGCCGTCCAGCCACTTCAGCACGGCCGTTAGACCGGCTGAGATAGGCGACGCTCTTGGCGTGACGTATTCCCATGAGGGAACACATAGCCTTGAACCAGCCACCAGTAAACTGGGGCCCTCGGTCACTGCAAATGGTGCGGGGGATGTCAAAGACGGTCATCCAATGACGAATCATCATGACTGCCACTTCCTTGGCAAGCAACCCCTTTTTGCGTGCCGGAACGGCTACAACGTAGCCGCTGTGGCGGTCCACACAGAGAACCACACAGTCAAAGGTCTCCTTGCCAATGTGCACTTCGGGCATGGAGAAGACGTCCATGGCCACGCTCTCCATGGGCTGGTCAGGAACCGGTAAAGAAGGTCCCTACCAGGACCGGCCCCCGCTGTGCCCCTTCCGCCTGTAATCCCCGCTGACTTGCTCCGGATCAATGCTTGCATTTATCAAAATCCAGGGTCCAAAACCAAAAATATAGAAAATAGAAAATACAATCCTCCTTCAACCCTGAATGGCAACCAGATCCCACAAATCCAACAATAACCCAATTCACAATCCAAATCAGGCTGCGGGCTTTCGTTCAGCACACCGGTATTCCCACGGTGGCGGGCATGTACAAGAATTGCACCAAGGAAGAAAGCCCTGAAATTGGCATATGCACACAAGTAAGGCAAAGTTGGGGACAGATGGAAACTTACACAATCACAGCCATAGACCCCTCATTCCCTGGACTCAAGACCTTCCCTTGACTCATCAACATGATGCCCTGAACCCAGTCCAATAAGATGGTTAAATGCCATATATCAAAAGTCACTACATAAACCCCAAAAATGTGTTCACTCCCAAGCCTCTAAATCCTAGCCCAATAGGGAAGGTGGCGTGTCATGGCCTAGAGTGGCACTCAGGACCACGCCCTACCCTGACATAACCTTGGTTGGACTTGGAGTCGAATGGGCTTAGTGAACTGCCCCATGTTGTTGACCTCACAACATGGCAAAATCAGGCAAATCACACCATTATGCCCAAAAGTCAATTATATACTCAAAAATGCATACGGCAAATATCCAAATGCTCCAAGCATGTGTCAAACCGGAAAGTAATATACAAGGGTGATATAGACCAAAGGTCCATGCCCAAGAATATCCCATCATTGCCTCCGAAACTCCTCCGGCTATGTACATGACATGCTTCACAAGTCAACTCATGAATTTGAGACCTAATTTTGTGAGGCCTCGTGTGCCAAGCCAAAGTGACTACGTGATCCGGCATATGGTGAGGTGCAACACCGAAGCATATGCCAACATATATGCAACATACCATAGTTCACGGATCTCTAGGCACTTTGCTGTTAGCCGACCAGTTGAGCACATAAAACACAAAAATGAGCAAAAATTGAGGTCAAAAACATGAAAATGTGTCCAAATACAAAGTTGTCATGATAGTATATCTCTATGCTCACCCATGATATCCGCTCATGATTCAATACACAAATGATTGGAACCATTTGCGAACAATTCCCCCACTTGGATCCCCAATCGGGCGCATGGAGATACCTTCGCCACTAATATCTACATGCCCCATGAAAATGGGAGTGCACCCATGGATCTCTTTGTCAAACATACCATGAGCAATACATACGCGGTAGACTTGGTCTAGCGCTTTGAATTCCACAATTGGGACATGGGCAAAGCCCTTGTCACGTATGGCTCCCCATCTCTTCGGCCACACGAAGATATATAACATGGGCGTGAGCATATCAAACATATACCATGCATACAACACATACCCTCAAAATATGGCTCCCACCATGATATGTCATGTCCCTCCATTGACATAACTTCACGTTAAAAATACGTAGGAACCCAAGGAAAGTTGCTATGCAACCCCAACACCCATGCGGCACATTCGAAAGTCGCATTAAAATATTCGGTTGCACGGTCCAAGAGTTATATATCACTTTATACCCTCTTGACCCTTTTCCCTTGCTACACCGGGCATGTGCACACACCAAAGGCGTTTGATGCTTCCTAAATTAAGTTGAGACCACGGCAGTTCCAACCCAACCTTCCTTATTCTCATTCCTCACACTCGCGCGTAGATATGGCTCTTCAAAGTGATCCCACGATTCGCTTTTGTTTCCCTTATATCTCCAAGTCAAATGGGTGGCTAGTATAAGGGAAACCTGATTCGGGCATAGGGAAAGGAGTATGACCAATCGAAGAAGTCCAAATCAAGTGCGGCGATGTCGAAGTCGAAAATCCGATTTCGACATCACGAAAAATTCGGATTAAAGTTTCGAGTGCTTATTTAGAAAAATGCGGAAGCAACGAACCCTTTACAGATGAAATCTGACCCTTCAGAAACGTTTCCGCCAAAATATCTGGAAATAACAGTTAACCAATCGGTTAACGCAAAATCGCGAGCCAACTGACAGTCGCCGATACATTGACCATCAGAACGAAAGGCTGAAAAATTACGGAAACATTATGATAATAAAACCCTGTTGATTCCTGATATTCCGATATATAAATCTCCGCTGGCGGTGCCTCGGTTCTGAATATGGCCGCTCATAGCCGGAATGGCCAAACCTATCACACTATCACATCGGGTTAGTCCAGGTGGATGGGAGAGTATGATATCAGCCAATGGCGGCTTGCCGGCACATAGATACACACCCCAAGTGACCCCAAGATGGCCACGGGGGTCCGAACCGGCTTCACCCCCCTTCTCAGAGCGTTGTATCCGCTCGGAAACCAATGAAGAGAGGACGGGAGGACCCCAATGGGCTCCAAACCCCCCCTCCATGTCCCAAGGACACATGAAGGCCCCACACACGTCGTAGGCGTCCCCCATGCCCCAAGGGAGGGGTGAGGACACTGATAATCAGCGCCCTACGCCATATCCGGTCTCCTCTTGATCTACAACATGGACCAAGGGGATCAAAGATAGAAAAACGTCGTCGGTCGACCTAAATAAGTATACCACAATGCAATATATATGTGGAGATCGAGTGAAGGGGGTATATGGCCGATCAAGGCCGAAAAATCCCCGGATGAACGCCCTCACTTGTCTCCCCATTCACAGAAACAAACAAAATGCCAAGGGGGGATCCATTACGGTGCTACAGCAGCAACCAAATGGACCAATACCTCCTTGACATCCAAAGAAATACCCTTTTTCTTTAGGTAGTCCATCCAGACAGTGGTATACCTCGGCACGAAACTGCTCGGAGGTTCCCACGAGTCCCTGGACGCGGCGAATCCCTTCCATCGGACTTTATAAAGCCTTCCCCCAGGCGTCCCCGGGTCCGGCTTGTCCGCCAGGATTTTCTCCGCGGTGAAATCGTCGTCCTCACCCTCGTCGTCCGAGTCCACATCGCCGGCCGTGAACTCGAAGGTGACGGGACGTCCGCTGGGGTCTGGTGCTCGGGGACGAAGCTGGGTATGGTCGCGGTCCAGGATCTTGTTATCCCCCACACGAACCGCATACACATCCTGTCCGACCTTCCGCACGATTACCCCCGGCACATACCAGGATGCCTGCCGATGCCTGGACAGGACATCCTTGTGGTGCCGCTCCACCCACACAGTGTCTTGGAGAGCATACTTCTGGACCTTCCCTTGCTTGAAGTACTTGGCCCTCTTGTCATGCTCGTCCTGAAGTGCCTTACACACTTTGGCCGCCGTGTCGTCCGCCTCAGACATCATAGCGTTCGCATCCCGGGCCACTTTGCCATGGTTCATCCACGGGAGAGTGCGTGACACTCGATCCCGTAGGAACAGGATGCGATGGGGCGACAGTCCAGTGGGTCCCGGAAGGTCATGGTACGCCTGGAGTACTCTCCACAGCGAATTATACCAGTTCCGGCCCGGTTCGTCAATGTGCAGCTGGCGGAATTTCTCGAACATCTGCCGCCCGGCCACCTCAGCACGGCCATTCGACCGGCTGTGGTAAGCCACGGTCTTGGCGTGCCGAATCCCCATGTGCTTACACATCGTCTTGAACCACGTCCCCACGAATTGACTGCCCCTATCGCTGCAGATGACAGCTGGGATATCGAAAATCGTCAGCCAATGCCTGATCATGGCATTAGCGACGGTCTTGGCCTGCAGCCCCACTCCATGCTTGTCCTTCTTGTCCTTCTTCTCGGACTTCTTGCCCGGGACTGCCACGATATACCCGCTGTGCCTGTCCACCGCCAGGATGACACAGTCGTAGGTCTCTCCGTCCACGGTGACCTCAGGCATGGCGAATACATCCATGGCCACGGACCGCATAGGGGCCTCCGGTATAGCCGTATACACCGGGTTGCCCGCTGTGGAGTGGTTAGGGCTCTTCGTGGCCCGACACACGGCGCAGTCGCTGCAGTACCTATCCAGGATGGCGTAGTACCCCGGAGGGAACTTGAAACGCCACTCCAGGTCCTGCTGCATCTTGTCTCGGCCAGGATGCATGAGCTGGGCGTTGTGCCAATGGTCAATGAGCTCCTCCACTCGGTTCTCGGGCACCAGCAGCTTGTCCTTGAGGAACAACTTGTCGCCATCCTCGGTCAAGCCCTCGGGCCATTCGTCGTCCGACGGGGCGCTCACGGCATTCCAGTACTTGCTCCAGTGCTCGGATGCCGCGTAGTCATCCGACCAGTCCTCTGTGAGCACCGACTTGACTAGCTCTACAGGGGCCACCATCCATTGCTCGAGGGTTTCCTCTCGAATAGCTTGGACGCGGGCACCCCGGAACTTGGCCAGGTCCGTACGGTTTGCCATCACCACAAAGCACTTGACCCCCTCTTGCTCCATGACCTTCTCCATCTCAATGATGCGCTTGGCCTCCTCGGTCTCCTCAGCGTCCCCATGGCTGGATATGTCCATCCACGCCTTGCCCGCGGGGTAGGCCCAGCGACTGAGGCAATCTGCCGCAGTGTTGTCCTTCCCCGGGATATACACGACGCTGAGGTCGAACTTGGCGAACGTCTCGTGCCATCGGGCCCTCCTAGCCGCTGGTCCTGAGGGGGTGTCAACATGCTCCTTGTGCCAGCTCTGTAGGGACTGGTGGTCCGTGCAAACCACCACCGGCTGCAGTCCGATGTGGCCAGACCACTTCCTGAGCGCACATACAATGGCGTATGTCTCCTTCTCCCTCGCGGTCCATGTTCGGCGTTGGCCCTCGGCCAGGATCCTGCTCCAAAACGCCACGGGAACATGAGTCCCGTCGTCCCGGACTTGCTCGAGGACTGCCCCCACGGCATAGTCCGAGGCGTCTGTCCGTAGCACGAATCCCTTGTCCGGGTCCACCAGGAACAACCCCAACTGCCCCAGGAGTCGCTCCTTCAGGCGGTTGAACGCATCCTCAGCCTCAGGGGTCCAGGCAAGCTTCTTCTTGCTCCCCTTCCGGCCATCGAACTTGCCCACTTGCAGCATCTTGTGCAGCGGCCCCGACAGTTCTGCATACATCCGGACATAGCCCGAATAGTAGTTGCAGAACCCCATGAAGGACCGGAGTTCGCTGATGGTCTGGGGCTTCTCCCAGTGGTGCAGGGACGCCAGCTTCCCAGGCATGGGACGGCGTTGCCCGTGACCAACCACGTGACCCGCGAACTCCACTTCCTTCACGAATAGTGAGGCTTTGGTGGGCTTGCACACCATGTTGTGTTTGTCCAACTCGCTGAGCACTCGGCGCAAATCCTTCTCATGCGCGTCGATGAGCTCGTCCTCAGTCATGTTCTCCGTGCCGGACCCGATGATGATGTCATCCACGAAGGGATCGGCACAGTCCCGGACAGGACCGAGTAGGTCCTCCATCATGCGCTGGAAAACGGCGTTGCCATTCTTGGCACCCATAGGCACCACTTTCCACTGCATGGGCCCAAGCGGCGTCGACATCGCTGTGCAGGGCCTGGAGTCCGGGTGTAGCGGCATCTGCTGGTAACCGTGTTTCAGGTCCAACACCGTGAAGATCCGCTTTTTCTGTTGCTTTTGGAGGATGGAGTCGATCAGGGGGAGCGAGTACGAGTCGTGCTCGGTCTGCTCGTTCAAACCTCTGTAATCAACCACCAACCTCCACTCGCCCTTCTCCTTCTTGGGCACGATGAAGGCTGGGCTGGCCCACTCACTGTCGGAGGGTTCGATCCATCCCCGCTCAATGAACTCGGCCAACAGCTTCTTCATGGCCTCGGCCCGATCGCCCTGAAGTTGGTATTCCCGATGACGATAGATCTTCGGGTTCGGCTTCAGCTTGATCTTCGCTGTACCAAACCTCCCACGATCTGGAGGGTTCTTGTTGGCGACGCCACTGAATAGCCGCGGATAGGCCCTGATCAGCCTCTCCTTCAGCTCGGCGACCTTCGGGTTCTCCTGGGCCTCTTCAGCCGCTTGCTTCGGTATAGATACAACCGACCGCACTGCGGTATAGGCCTCTTCTGGGTCCGATTCCGACTTCTCCTCGTCCGATATAACGTCTTCATCGTCGTGGGGAGCTCTTCCCACCGATAACCTTCGGAAATTTGCGGCCTCGGGCTGGTGACTGTCGCTATCGGCACCCATTCTTGGAAAATGCCATGTTGGTGGGTCCGACCCAACCGGACCATCGTATTGGTCCGCGATGTGGTCCATGACCCTCGCCACGAACTCGTCCTTCTCGTACTTGCCGGTGACCAACATCTTGTCATCCCACCAATGCGGAGATGTGACCATGGCCCGCCTCTTCTTGGCTGCCACACGGTCGTGCATCCCCATTCGCATGTAGTTGACGACGTCGTCGATCTCGGAGTGGGACAGGATGTCAATGCCATCAATAGGCTGATCCGTCCCCTCCTTGTGCTCAAACATGACCTTCATGGGCACCGCCTCCACCCTACGGATGAATGCTTCATCACCCGTGGGCTGGGCTTGCGCCCCATCCACCAGGAAAGCCTTGGTACCCCACGCTTGACCCGGGGAGGGCATTGATACACCCTTGGCGTCGATGAACAACTCCTCCTCAGGCCCGAATGACATCTCGTTCAGGGTGATGGAGTCCAGCGTCGACTTGAGACCCTCCAGCGGACATGGGGTGGATCCTATGCCGGTTATGACCAGGATCCCCTTCGCCCTATCCGCGATGATCTTCTCCACCGTACGTCTGGTGATATCTAGGGAGCCATGCCAATACATGGGTCCCCACTCCTTCAAACCCCAATGCCTATGCCAGGCTGAGTCTCCTCGATGCCAATGCCTCCTACACTTCCGCAGAAGTGGGGCATCCCGGGAAGCGAAGACGTCCGTCTCGGGCGCTTCGGCTCCCAGCGTCTGGATCATCCTGTCGTACACCTGCGGCGCCATTCCATACTCCGTGAGCTGAACTCCACGGTCTCCTCTGGACTTGGCACCCACAGCTTGCACCGCTCGGACGATCCGATCCTCTTCCTCAGCATTCCATTGGGATGACCCGCACGCATAATCCGTGGACAGCCATGTGAGGCATTCGTCGTCCTCCCGGACCAGCGTTGCGCGATGGGGAAGGGCTCCAATGGCGTTGGCCACCATGAAGTCATACCCCATGATCATATCCCAATCAGTAATGTCGGCCACGTAGAAGTTCCCGGATAGAGTGCTTCTCTTCGCCTGATCAGGGCGGTTCAAGCGCTCATGTTCCCAGAATTCCATACTGATAGTGGCCTCATGGGTGCCACCACCCATGATCTCTCCATTGGCGACCTTCAGGCGGACCGGTCTCCGGCTGGGCTGCAGGAATTCCTCCTTGAACAACCCTCTCCGGACCAGACTCACCTGGGCACCCGTATCCACCAACACATCCACCACCTTCTCCTCTCGTCCGCACCGTACTCGCACTTTCAAGTGCAACTGCCGCTCGTCGCCATGAGGTGTATGGACGACTCTCACGGCATGCAACTCTAGCACGTCCGGGTGCATCAGGACTTCAAGGGTATGGTCACGGATGGTGTAGATCTTGGGTTGGTCCTGCCCGTCCACGGGGCTCTCCGTGGTCGCTTCTTCCTTCTTGCCATGTCCCGTTCCCACATGTACTTCCCTTGGCAGGGCGCTCCAGGGGTTGGGAGTGGCGAAACTCAGTGGTTTTGGCTCTTCCGGAGCCTTCTTCGGCACCCGATGTGCCTTCGCCTTCTCAGGGATTCCACTGATTTTCGGAGGAGAGACCTCCGAGGTCCCACTCCCGTGGGGGCTCCTCTAGACTTGGCTTCCCGCAGCCCCTTCCGGCTGCGATCCGCCAGGACTTTGTCCTCCACTTTGCCGGGCTTTGAGTTCCGCCAACGTCCTCAACATGTCCTCAGCAACTTCCTCGATCGACCTCACTCGTCGGTCTTGGCCAGGTCCACCACCATAGCCTCTTCCTCCGCCTTTTCCTTGGCCTTTGCCTTGGCCTTTTCCCCCGTCTCCGCCCTTCGCCTTCCAGTCGGAAATCCGCTGCTCCTTGGGCTTCTTCTCGGGGTGAGCGGCGAAGTAGGCCTTCTTGTCCGCCTCATACACCTTGCACTGACGGTGGTCGTGTGCATGGTTGTGTCCCTTGCCATAACAGACCCAGCACCCATCGTGCTGAGACCTGTACTCTCGGAACGAGAGCGGTGGGTTCCCGATCCTCCTTGGTCCTTCTCTGTTCTTCCTGGGTCCCACCTGGCTCCATCTGGACCGATCCTGCCCATGGTTCTTCACGTTGTGCGCCACGAACGCGAAGAAATGGGCCTCCTCGTGATCCTCCTGGGACCAGTGGTCTTGGCCACTTCCACTTCCATCCTCCGCGGAGTTGGCCGTGTCCTCCTGGATCTCCCGATGATGGCGGTCGTCTCGGTGTCCTCGTTGTCCATGACCATGCCGATCCTGCACGTGGGCCTCGTTCTTCGCATTGAGCTTCAACTCCACCGTGATGTACTTCACGATCTCGTCCAGGCTCATGCGAGCGAAGATGACTTGCATCTTCAGCGGCTCCCCGCGCCTCCACTCCACGTTGTTGAGGCGCAGCAACCTTTGCCCCATGGAGTCCCCGAATACCTCCACGTACACGGCGTTCTTCAGGCCCAACATCCGGTCGGGTTCGCCCAGGTTCCTCCTGAAGAACTCCATGATACCCGCATGGGTATCCTCCGCCGCCATAATCCTCACCGCCACCCGTCGCTTGGCGCGCTTCTTCTCCTCGTCCTCCACTCTCCTCTTCCAGCTGCCGGGGAGGACGTCCTTCAGCAAGTGGCGGATCTCACTGGCCTCGTTCCAGTCTTCCACCAACTTGAGGCATCTGCGGTACTTCCGCAGATACCGGTTCCACTCCCGGACCCGCAACTCACCGCGGTCCAGCGGCAGTGGAATGGACCACAGGTCCTCCAGCTTCTGGTTAGGAGCGTCCACCCGCTCCTCATCCTCCAGCCACTGGAGGCAGGCCTGCTCCGTGCGGATCAATCCTTCCCGGATCTGATCCCGCAGCTCCTCCTTGAGGTCCTGCGCCAGCCGGTGTGGGAATGTCCGGCATACCCACTTGTCCCGCGGCGCTGCCCGCATCTCGCCGACGACCTCCTCGGCGAAGTCCTCCCAGTCCAGGATGAAGTCATCCAGGTTGGACGGGTTCCCGTCATAATAGGGGATTTTGATTCCCCTGAGGTCGTCGATCCTGATGGCGTGTCCGACGTCTCCAGCCACCACTCCACCGAGACGGATACCACCTGTGGCCGGGGGGTTTGAGTACACTCCCCGTACATCCCTCTCCTCCATGGAGTGCGGTCCAGTTGGGCCTGAACCCATGGGGTTTGGAATGCGGGAAGGACTTCTTCCATCGGCCGTCCATATCCCCGTATTGGGGTCCTTCGCCCACAGATTTCCGCTTGGATGCCCTCGACCATGTCCGTCGGCCCTTCCCATGGTTTGCCCCTGCGTGGTCTGGTTCTGGATCTCCTCTTCCGCATAAACTGCATAGGTAGTCGTGGATGGCGGTAGATCCTGGGTGGCGTGGGACATCTGCACTGTCAGGCTCCTCGGGTCCGTGGCTACGTGCCCTTCCCGCATGGACCCAGCCGGTGCCGTGTGTTCCCCGAGCATTGTTGACTCGCTGAACAGGGGAACATACGGCAGCGCACCCGGGTCAACACGCGGAGGCGCGTATGGTGCCTCTGCAGGGCCGCCCATGGGTTTCTCCATGGCGCTCCTGAGGGTCTTAACCCGCTCCACCAGCTCTACCGCGGCCGGCTTTGCCGGGAGCTCCGGACCCGAGGCGAGGGGCTGTCGCTCCTCTAACCTTCTCAGACGTCCCGACATGTCCTCCACTAAGTGGAGAAGGCTGTCCACCACTTGCTGCTGCTTCTGCAGGGCCAGCTCCAGATTCTCCCGGTACCGGGCCTGATCCGCTCGCAGCTCCTCCATGTGGTTCTCCGCGGCCGACTGGTCGTCCAGGATCCCCGCGACGTCCTCCTCTAGAGCGTCCTTGGCGTTGTCAAGGCGGTCAAGATGATTCATGATGGCGTCCATCCCCATCTTCGGGTACTTGCCCATGAGGAAGGACACGTGCTCGCAGTGGCACGTAGCGTGCTTTCCGCCGGATTCAGCGCATCCCGCGGTTCCCGGCACCTCAGACTCATCGCCCATAGGCGTATCGCCTATGGCGTCCGTCTCTGGGCCCGTGTGCCGGGGCACAGGTGCCGTCCGGGCCCTGGCCGGCCTCTCCAAGCCCTCGGCGTCGTGCTGCAGGGCGGGCTCAGGGGCCGTATGCGCCCTGGCGATGGGCGCGGACATCTCCGGCTCCGAAGGTGGCTCGTGGGCTGTCCGATAGCCCTCGGAGTGCCCCTCGGATTCCCACAGCCTGACCGGGCTGGGGTCCGTGTCCATAGCCCCGGCGTCCCTTGCCGCGGACTTGGGTGACCCGCGCTTCCGGTAGCGCCGGGCCCGTCCTCCACTGCTGCCTGAATGGCAGGCCTCATCAGAGTCCTCCGCGGCGGAGCGGAGGTTGCAAGCCTTTCGGCAGCGACGCTCACACATGAAGACCAGGTCCTCCATGTCACGTCCTCCTCTTCCCGAGTGTCGTTCTTCTCTTCGGGCTTCAACTTCCGGAGTTTGCCATGCTCTTGAACGTCTCCGCTCTTCTATGGCTCCAATCTCCGGCGTGGTCTCCACCGAGTCTACAATACGCACCCGGGGCGTACTTGGGCAGGGCTCATAAGGGCCCAAGTCCCCGGGTCGGCGGTTGGTAGGGGCAGCAGGTAAGCCTCTGCTACCATAAAGAAGGTCCCTACCAGGACCGGCCCCCGCTGTGCCCCTTCCGCCTGTAATCCCCGCTGACTTGCTCCGGATCAATGCTTGCATTTATCAAAATCCAGGGTCCAAAACCAAAAATATAGAAAATAGAAAATACAATCCTCCTTCAACCCTGAATGGCAACCAGATCCCACAAATCCAACAATAACCCAATTCACAATCCAAATCAGGCTGCGGGCTTTCGTTCAGCACACCGGTATTCCCACGGTGGCGGGCATGTACAAGAATTGCACCAAGGAAGAAAGCCCTGAAATTGGCATATGCACACAAGTAAGGCAAAGTTGGGGACAGATGGAAACTTACACAATCACAGCCATAGACCCCTCATTCCCTGGACTCAAGACCTTCCCTTGACTCATCAACATGATGCCCTGAACCCAGTCCAATAAGATGGTTAAATGCCATATATCAAAAGTCACTACATAAACCCCAAAAATGTGTTCACTCCCAAGCCTCTAAATCCTAGCCCAATAGGGAAGGTGGCGTGTCATGGCCTAGAGTGGCACTCAGGACCACGCCCTACCCTGACATAACCTTGGTTGGACTTGGAGTCGAATGGGCTTAGTGAACTGCCCCATGTTGTTGACCTCACAACATGGCAAAATCAGGCAAATCACACCATTATGCCCAAAAGTCAATTATATACTCAAAAATGCATACGGCAAATATCCAAATGCTCCAAGCATGTGTCAAACCGGAAAGTAATATACAAGGGTGATATAGACCAAAGGTCCATGCCCAAGAATATCCCATCATTGCCTCCGAAACTCCTCCGGCTATGTACATGACATGCTTCACAAGTCAACTCATGAATTTGAGACCTAATTTTGTGAGGCCTCGTGTGCCAAGCCAAAGTGACTACGTGATCCGGCATATGGTGAGGTGCAACACCGAAGCATATGCCAACATATATGCAACATACCATAGTTCACGGATCTCTAGGCACTTTGCTGTTAGCCGACCAGTTGAGCACATAAAACACAAAAGTGAGCAAAAATTGAGGTCAAAAACATGAAAATGTGTCCAAATACAAAGTTGTCATGATAGTATATCTCTATGCTCACCCATGATATCCGCTCATGATTCAATACACAAATGATTGGAACCATTTGCGAACAATTCCCCCACTTGGATCCCCAATCGGGCGCATGGAGATACCTTCGCCACTAATATCTACATGCCCCATGAAAATGGGAGTGCACCCATGGATCTCTTTGTCAAACATACCATGAGCAATACATACGCGGTAGACTTGGTCTAGCGCTTTGAATTCCACAATTGGGACATGGGCAAAGCCCTTGTCACGTATGGCTCCCCATCTCTTCGGCCACACGAAGATATATAACATGGGCGTGAGCATATCAAACATATACCATGCATACAACACATACCCTCAAAATATGGCTCCCACCATGATATGTCATGTCCCTCCATTGACATAACTTCACGTTAAAAATACGTAGGAACCCAAGGAAAGTTGCTATGCAACCCCAACACCCATGCGGCACATTCGAAAGTCGCATTAAAATATTCGGTTGCACGGTCCAAGAGTTATATATCACTTTATACCCTCTTGACCCTTTTCCCTTGCTACACCGGGCATGTGCACACACCAAAGGCGTTTGATGCTTCCTAAATTAAGTTGAGACCACGGCAGTTCCAACCCAACCTTCCTTATTCTCATTCCTCACACTCGCGCGTAGATATGGCTCTTCAAAGTGATCCCACGATTCGCTTTTGTTTCCCTTATATCTCCAAGTCAAATGGGTGGCTAGTATAAGGGAAACCTGATTCGGGCACAGGGAAAGGAGTATGACCAATCGAAGAAGTCCAAATCAAGTGCGGCGATGTCGAAGTCGAAAATCCGATTTCGACATCACGAAAAATTCGGATTAAAGTTTCGAGTGCTTATTTAGAAAAATGCGGAAGCAACGAACCCTTTACAGATGAAATCTGACCCTTCAGAAACGTTTCCGCCAAAATATCTGGAAATAACAGTTAACCAATCAGTTAACGCAAAATCGCGAGCCAACTGACAGTCGCCGATACATTGACCATCAGAACGAAAGGCTGAAAAATTACGGAAACATTATGATAATAAAACCCTGTTGATTCCTGATATTCCGATATATAAATCTCCGCTGGCGGTGCCTCGGTTCTGAATATGGCCGCTCATAGCCGGAATGGCCAAACCTATCACACTATCACATCGGGTTAGTCCAGGTGGATGGGAGAGTATGATATCAGCCAATGGCGGCTTGCCGGCACATAGATACACACCCCAAGTGACCCCAAGATGGCCACGGGGGTCCGAACCGGCTTCACCGGGGTCCATTGGGCTTCCCCCTTGACGTTCCGGTTGTCAGGATTGCAGGCCTGACAGACCGAGCAACCCTTCCTGACCTTCTTGATGGCGGTGTAGAGAACGATATGGTCGATCTCGAACCGACGCTGCATGTCAAGAGCTTGCTTCTTGACCCCTGGGTGCAGCATGTGGTGGTACCAAGCTTCACAAACCTCGAGCACCCGGGACTCCGGTACTAGCAGCTTACCATTCCGGTAGAGCTTGCCATCTTCCTCGGTCAGCCCCTTTGGCCACTTCTGCCCGTCATCAGGGTCGGTCACAGCCCTATACTCGGCCGCAAAGGCCTCAGACTTGGCGTAAACGTCGGTCCAGTCGTCCCGGAGGCAAGACTCCGGGAAGAGGTGCTTGTCGGACTCAGCTCCCTCAGGGGCGAGTACTCTGACCGCTCTGCTCACCCTCGACGCGAGGGGGGCATCCGCAGCCATGACGACGAAGCATTTAACACCCTCCTCCTCCATCAGGCGCTCCATTTCGATGATCTTCTTGGCTTCAGCGGTCTCAGCCTCATCGCCATGGCCAGAGATATCCGTCATGCCCTTGCGGGCGGGATAGGCCCACCTGCTGAGACAGTCCGCCACGATGTTATCCTTTCCAGGAATATACACAACCGTGAGGTCGAACTTAGCCAAGGTCTCATGCCATCTTGCCCGTCGGGAGGCGGGACCCGAGGGGGTGTCCACGTGCTCCTTGTGCCACGACTGCAGACTCTGATGGTTGGTGCAGACGGTGACAGCATGGAGGGCTATGTACCCAGCCCATTTCCTGAGAGCCATGACGATGGCATACGCCTCCTTTTCACGGGGCGTCCACGTCCGTCTCTGGCCTTCCGCCAGGACTCGGCTCCAGAAGGCCACGGGCACGTTCCTCCCATCGTCAAGCACTTGCTCCAACACAGCGCCAACGGCGTAGTCGGAAGCGTCGGTGCGCAGGACGAACCCTTGGTCGGGATCCACGAGGTGCAGACCCACTGCGGATGGCAGCGCCTGCTTCATCCCCTCAAAGGCACGATCGGAATCAGCATCCCAGACCAGAGCCTTCTTGGACCCCTTCTTGGTCTCCTCTCGGTTGCCCTTGAGCATGGTCGTCATGGGGGCTGCATACCCGGCATACATCTTGATATACCCCGAGTAGTAGTTGCAGAACCCCAGATACGCCCGTAGATCAGAGACCGTCTTGGGATTTTCCCAGTGCTCGATCGCAGCCACCTTGCCAGGTATGGGCTTTCGCTGCCCGTTCCCAACTACGTGGCCAGCGAAGACCACCTCGCTTACCGCAATGGTGGCCTTGTCACTGCTGCCCGTGAGTTTGTGCCGAACCAGAAGGTCCAGCACTCGAGTGACGTCCCTCTCATGTGCCTCCAGGAGCTCCTCGTAGCTCATACTGGGGTCCCCGGACGCGATGATGACGTCGTCCACGAAGGGGTCCGCACAGTCACGCACCGGCTCAAGCAGGTTCTCCAGCATCCGCTGAAAAGCTGCATTGCCGTTGGTAACGCCCATGGGCATCACCTTCCACTGGAGAGGTCCAAGTGGAGTGCTCATGGCTGTGCAGGCACGGGACTCCTCGGCGAGAGGCATCTGATGATAACCATGTTTCAGGTCAATCACCGTGAAGATCCTCCGCCGGTGTTGCTTTTGCAGCATGTCCTCAATGAGGGGCAGCGTATAGCTGTCGTGCCGCGTTTGGGCGTTTAGGCCGCGGTAGTCGACCACGAGCCGCCACTCACCGGCAACCTTCTTGGGGACGACGAAGCACGGAGAGGCCCATTCGGAGTGGCACGGCTCGAGCCAGCCTCTCTGGATGAAGTCACAGAGGATCTTCTCCATGGCCTCTTTCCTCTCGCCCCTCAGGGCAAACTCCCGGTGCCGATACACACGGGGGTCCTGCTTCAGTCGTATCTTGGCCTCGCCATACGGTCCACGCACCGGTGGGGGAAACACAGGCTTTCCGCTGAAGAAGGTATCCCCATACTTCTGCTTCAGCCTGGCCCTCAATGCCTGAATCTTGGGGCAATCGTCGGACTCCGCCTTGTCTTTTCCGGGCATTTGAACCACGGAGCTTACTTGAGGGGTAGCTACTCCGCTCGTCTTCGGCTCAGGCGGTCTTCCCAGGTGGCCCAAAGGGCCATCTCTGGTCTTGCCTCGGAATAGATCGCCGTAGGTGGGTGGGTTACCGCCAGGCGGCTCGTCCTGGCTGGACATGTGATCCAGCACCCTCTGAACGAAGGTATTCCCATTATAGGAACCGGAGACGATTGAGTCCATTTCCCACCAGGCTTTGTCCTGGCCCTTGCCCTCACGCTGGTTTCCCCAGTCGTGAAAGGGCTGATCCATATACCCCTGAGCCAGATCCAGCTCCTCTTCTGTGAGGGGGTCCTCCGATTCTCCGATGTCAACAGGGGGAACCGCAAAGCATTGCCGCCAGGGCTCTGCTATGATGCGGTTGACACACACGAAGTCCCTGGCGTCGGCCTGATCAAGGCCCCCATCCACATAGTGGAATTCCGTTGGCCATCTCTGGGGTGGCATGGGCTGTCCCTTAGCGTCCTGATAGACACTCTCTCCAGCCGGTAGGACGACCTTGTTCAAGGTCATGTTGGTCAATGAGGCTACCCAATGTCGGGTACTTTCCTCCTCGGTGCATCCCATAGGAACAACCAGCACTGCCTTGGAGCGGTCCTTGCGAATCTTCGCTATCCCTCTTGGAATGTCCCAACGGGGGCAATGGATCCACATCAATCTCTGATGCGGACCCCAGTGCTTCTTCCACGCGGAGTCCTGTGCGCTCCAGTACTTCTCACAAACCCGAAGATGGGCGGAGGTTCCTGAAGAGAACGCATCCAGGGCCAGATCTGAAGCTCCCAGGTCCGCGACAACTCGGCTCGCCACTTCCGGCATTACGCCGTACTCCTGGTTTGCAGGACCAGTTGGCTCAGTGTCCAGCGCGGCCACTTCGAGCTGATTGCGTTCCGGGTGGATCCATTGGCATTCCACATGGTGCTCAGGTGACGAAAGCCACGAGAGCTGGTCGTCCTGGTACAGGGTCATGGAGGCCTGGGCCGGGAGGACGCCGGACTCCGTGTCCATCATGAAGTCGTACCCGACGATCATGTCCCAGTCCATCTGGTCCTCGTAGAAGCGACCGTGCAGGAGGATTTCCTTGCCGAGGTCTGGGCGGCTCAGCTCACGATGGTTCACGAACTGCAGCCCAATGGCCGCTTCCTTCGTGCCTCCCACCATGTACTGGCCGTTCGCCACCTTCAGCCTGACAGGTTTCCGACTGTCGGTCAGACACTCTGGTGGAACTAGGCCAGCCTTGACCAAGCTGACTTGAGCTCCCGTGTCGACCAACACGTCGAAAACCTTTTCCACTTCCCCGCATAAGGCACGGACCTTAAGATGCAACTGCCGCTCGCGACCGACACGGTGCACGGCGTGCAAACTCAGGATCTCCGGCCGTTCCAGAAGCTCAACAAGCGACTGGTGCAGGTCGTGGACAATGGGCTCAGGCTGCCCATCTGCAGCATCCAGCTGCGGTCCGGGTGATCCTCCGATACTCTCGGATAGATCTTGTAGTACATCAAACACATTCTTGGTCGCGAAGGACGGACGGGTGCAAGGGTTCGTGCCTTCACTTGCCCCCACCCCGCCTCCGCGACTGGGTGCCGGACCGGGCCTTCCGCCCGCGGCAGTCCCTTTGTGCTTATCGACTACCGACTGGGATAGTTCGGCGCTTTCCACGTCACCATCCTGCGACCGCCCTAGCTGGGGCCCTTGGCTGCAGGGGCTCCGCTAAGGGGCGTCGGTTGTGGAAGTAGGGGTGTTCTCCTCCGCATCAACCTCGTTGACGCCCTTCTTCCTTCCCCCTTTCTTACCCTTCTTGTCCTTGTCCTTGTTCTGGTCATTCTGGTTGTTCTCCTTGTTCTTGTTGTCCGACCTGCGGACCCAGTTCCGCTTGATCTCCTGGATCTCCTTGGCCAACTCGGTCCCCACCGACGACATCAGCTTGGCCAGCTCGTCCTTGTCGACCTCCACTTTGGCTTCCCAGATACCCGCGGGCACACGCTTCTTCGACCCGTGCGCCTTCTTGTAAGCCTCCGTGTCGGCCTGGTGGGTGGGGCATGTCCGGTGGTCATGGTTGAAGCCTTTCTTCCTCCCATAACACACGAAACAGCCCTGCGGGTGAGCTCGTATGAACTCCCCTAAGGACAGCGGAGGGTCGCCAACGCGGCGAGGGTCCCTCTTCTCCTTCTTCTTCCAACCCGGCTGCAGGGGCTTCCAGCTTCCCCGGTTGTTCCCCGCGCTCAGGTTGTTGGCCACGAAGGCGCAAACGGCCACCTCGGCGGGCTCATCGTCGTCGTCATCGTCGACGAGAGTCTCATCGCCATCGGCTCCCGCTGGGTCCATGGCAGCTTCCCCGCCAGGTCCCTCGCCAACGTAGTTGACGTCGCGGTCGCCGGGCCTCAACCCGCGGGTGTGGTGGAGGTTCCGGTACTCCTTGAGCACCTCCTCTCCAACCCACTCCAGGATCTCGTCGCAGCTCATCCGCGCCGGGATGGCCTGCAGACGGATGGTCTGGCCGCTCAACTCACACTCGTCAAGGCGCCACATCGCGGTCTTCTCGCGATCGCCCGAGACGGTGATGAGGAGAGCGTTCCGCAGGGAGTGTCGTTTGACATCCCGGGCCACGTTCTTCCTCGTCCAAGCCACCACGTTCGTATGATACTCTTTGGGGAGCATCATCTTGACCGTGTGGTTGGACTTGGCCCGCTTGGATTCCTCCTTGGTGACCCTCTTGATCCATGCTTCCGGCAGCATGGAGAGCAGGCGAGCCTGCTCGTCACCCTCGTTCCAGTCCTCCACGTTGCGGCGGAAGAGGGTGTATTTCCCTCGGAAGTCTCGCCAATCTCGTAGGCGGATCTCCCGTCCATCATGCTCAAGCTTGATGGACTTCCAGCGCTTGGCCGCCACCTGCGGAGCGTCCACCCGCTCCTGCTCGTTGAGCCACTTCTTGGCTTCCTTGAGGGTCTTGATTCTCCCCTCCTTGGTCGCCACGAAGTATAGCTCTTGGAGCACTTCCGGGAGGCGGTACCTGAACCGTCTGAAGACATATTTCTCCGCATCTGCGGGAGGCATATCTTCAGTGACGGTCAGCCCCCAATCGTCCAGCTTCTCCAAGAAGCGGTCGAGGTTGAGGGGGTTGCCATCGTACATGGGGGGCTTGATGTCCTTCAAGTCTTCCCACACGGCGGCATCCGCGGCCTTAGAGACCATGAACGCCGGCCGCGAGGTCGACCGAGGTTCCCATCGGCCTCGCCCACGGACTCCCACGGCTGCCACGTCCATCTCCTCCATGGAATCCCTGTGGCTACGCCGCGGTTCCTCCATGTACGCTGAACCTAGATGCTCACGCCGTACTCCTTCCATGTACGCATCCTCATCACGGCGCCGGCGGCTGCGTTCAGCGGCCTCCCGTCGTACACCACGCGGCGGGCTGATGTCGAACTCCTCCAGGTCCAGATCCAGGTCCTCACCTTCGCCGACATCCCACTCCACGTCTCCCCTGGGGACCTCATCCCTGAGTCCACCATAACGTCCACCAGCCATTGGGATTGGCTCCGGGGCTGGTGCGGGGCGCCGGGGGCGTACCGGTGTCCGCGGTGGGGCACGGCGGTTGCGGTACTCCGCGCTGAGCCACTCATCACGCCAATCCTCACTGCCACTGCCGGGCGGCACGCGCTCGTTGCGGCGGCCCGCGCTGTGGTAAGAGGGGGCGGTGAGAGAGGGGGCACTGGCGCTGGGCCGACTCCTGGGGGCTCCGCCGGGGGCGTGGGGTCTGCCTGGACCTGGTCCGGGTCTCCAGCCGTCGTCCGACGAGCCAGACTCCAGGGGTGGGTGGTCGCTGCCGACGCTCCCACGGGCTTCCAGCGCGTCCAGCCTCTGCTGCAGGCCGCTGATGACCTTGCTCAGCGACTTGGTCTCGCCCCTGGCGATGTCCAGCTCTCTCTGCTCGCGCGCGGCGACCCTGGCGATGCGTTTCATCTCGCCCTTGCCCGTGTCTACCTCGCGCTCGAGGAACTGGACCCTCCTGCGGAGGTACACAATCCACCGCCAGGTGGTATCCGGGTCGCCGTTCCCTGGTGGGTCGTCGGGGTCCCCAGGGGGCCCTCCAGGAGGGCCTCCGCCGGGTCCGCCCGGTCCAGGGGGTCCTCCCCCGCCCGGTGGTCCACTTGGTGGGCGTCCTCCAGGGGGTCCTGATGGTCCTCCGCCAGGGGGTCCCGGTGGGTCTCCGCCGGGTCGCCTCGGTGGGCCCGAGGATGGGCGCTTCTTCGTGATGCCGAAGTCCATGTCGTCATCCTCGTCCATGTCGCCCCACCTGGGCGTCTCGGTCTCGGAAGCCTCCGAGCTCCGGTAGGGAGGAGGGAGATCGTCATCCTCACCTTCCGACTCCATGGGGACGTCTCCGCCTCCTCCGCCCGTCCAAGCCACCACTTGGCGATGTCGGCGGCCTCGTTCATCCCCGTCGCTGGCGGTGAAGAAGGGGTCACTGTTGTGGGGCTGTCCACCCGCTGGCCTCCGCGGCCTCTCGGGGGTCTTCCCCTTACCCTTCCTCCGTCGGTAGGCAGTGGGGCCACTGCTCCCACTGCTGCCCGTGTCGGCCTCGTCCAGCGTCATCTTGGAGGAGGCGTCCCCTTCGAAAAGCTTTCGAAGGGTCTCCACTCGTGATCCTCCCGGGGGAGTCTCGCGGCGGAGTTTGGCCTCTGCCTCCTCCATTGCGGCGGCTGTGGCTGCGGCAGCTCGCGCTTCGGCTTCCTCCCGGGCACGAGCCGCTTCGGCTTCCCGGGCCTGCTGCAGCCGAGCCTTGTCTGCTTCCAACGCCGCCAGCTCCGCCTCCGTCTTGGCCCTCTCCTCAGCGACCTTCCGTCGCGCGGCCTCGATGGCGTCCTTCTTGGCGGCGTCCGCCTGGTCCTTAGCCGTCGCATCGGCATGGGCCCTTTCCTCCGCCTCCTTCTTTGCCCTCTCTTGGGCAAGCGCCTCTTCCAGCGCCCTCACCTTGGCCTCCTTGCAGGCAATGGCCTCCTGCGTCAGGCGGCCTTCCTCGTCGGCTGCCCTGATCCGGGCGGCCACTGCCTCATGGGCGGCCGCAGCCGTGAGACCGGCCGCGATGGCTGCAACGGTCGAGGCGTGGTAGCCCATGCCTCTGCCCCACTCGGTGGCCTCCTCATGGGCGATGCCGACGGCGCCCTCCACGGCAGCGTTCTGCTGCGTGGCCCGTTGCCGGGCAACCCGAAGGTTGCAGGGCACCCCACAGGCGCGCTCACAGGCGCGCGCCACGTCCCTTTGGGTGGGAGCGGCGCTGCTGCTGGAGCTGGCCTGGTTGGCCGGCATCCTCCCGCGGTGGGCCGACTCCACGTCGCTGCTGGGGCCTGCTGGGGCCTGCTGGGGCCTCAGGAGCAGCGGACGGGGCTTGGCCTTGGTCTGCTTGGCGACTTCCATGAAGTCACCAACGGTGGCGTGGCCGGGGTGGTGACCACCATTGGCCCGTTTGGGGCTGTGGGCTGGGGTTCCGCCCTTGGCACCTTGGGCGGCTTCGGCGGCCAGGTACTCCTGGTACTCCCGCCACTTCCTGTCCCGCCTCCTGTTCCCGGCGGAACGCTTCTCCTTCCCAGGAGACGCGCTGCTGCTGCCCTGCAGCCTGCGCTCGTT
This sequence comes from Eutreptiella sp. 'Long Island Sound 2002', assembly GCA_964036045.1. Lineage (NCBI taxonomy): Eukaryota > Euglenozoa > Euglenophyceae > Eutreptiales > Eutreptiaceae > Eutreptiella > Eutreptiella sp. 'Long Island Sound 2002'. The sequence continues at coordinate 11,860,229 of OZ038386.1, forward strand.
CCCCAACGCCGGGAACTCCTTCTCGATCATGTCCCACATGGAGACATTGATCGAGGCGCCCGACGGGTACTCGTTGGGCATCTCCTCCTCCTCAATCCCGTCGGGACGCAGCCCTTCGCCGGGCCTGTCCGGGCGGGTCCAGGTCCTCCAGCGCTTGCGGCGGAAGCCGTACTCGTACCCTTCCGCCCGCAGCCACTCCTCCACTGCCCGCAGGCGGTCCTCCCCCATGTCCTCGCGCAGCTCGAAGCTCCCGGGCATGCCGCCTTCGCACTGGGGATTGCTGTGGCGGTACTGTTGACCCCACAGCAACCCGCGCAGTAGGCGCGCCGCATGGGGGTGGGGCTGCGGCCAGGTCTTGCCCGCCTCGTCCCAGTTCACCGTCGGTGCTCTCGATGAAGTGGTCCTGGGGTGGTTATGGAGGTGGGTGCTGTAGCACTCGACTAGGAGTGCGGCTGGTGCTGGTCAGCCGGTGGTTGTGGAGGTGGTTGACGCGGCCTTGCTGGTTGGCCGATGGGACTCGCTGATGCAGGAGTCCTGGTCAGTCCACGTCCTTTACGGTTGCGGCGCGGTCAGGGCGATGCTCTGGACGGCGCTGCGGGCTCCGTGACGAACTCGGCGCTGTCGCTGGGCGGCGCTGCGAGCCGCTGCGCTGCGCTGCGAGCTGCTGCGCTGCGCTGCGAGCTGCGAGCTGCGAGCTGCTGCGCCGCGCTGCTCGGGGTTGGTGGCCCCGAGTGGCACGCGGGGGATGGGTAACCCCGCGGCGGTGAAACGCTTTTGACGCGTTCCCGTGGGGGGCCGGCCACGGGACGCTGCGGGTGACACGCACAGGTGAGCAGGCAGGCAAAGCACTACGCTCACAAGGGCATCAATACGCTCGTGTCATGTGACAAAGCGTTTCAGGATCCTTGCCACTCTGCAACAAGGGAACGAAAGTATGTACAGCAACACATCAGGATATGTACACATGGGGTTAAGACTGGACTGGGGTAAGGGCATCACAGGACAATAGACACTCAGTCCTAACTCGTATCCCAATCCCAGGTCCGACCCTCTCAGTGGCTGATGGGGGCGGGGGCTCAAACACAACCCATGCCCTGCTCAGTCCGGACCCTGAAACCCTGCCAATAGGGGGGGTGTCCCGCCCAGCCACAGGCAAGTTCCTGGGAACCAAGGGGCTCCAAGACCAACCGACAGTGGCTCCCTATGCTCCCTTAACGGCAGGTCCCAACTCCCTTCTGAGCCAGAGATATGGCCCCGCCATTATCCCCTAGGAGTTGGTAGCTGGAAATGGGCTGTTTCAGCCCAAACTGACATTAGCTCAAAAATCTCCAAAATTGACCCCTCGTCCGGACCCGCCAGAGGTAGGGACGAGGCAACTGACCCTATGCCCTTCGCATACGAACTCTCTGGAGCCCTCAACCAACCTGGTTCCCTCTGAGGTCCCGGCATCAGGGCACCACGGGTCCGTCAAGTGGGGTCATGATGCCAAAATCACCAAAATTGGCATCATTCTCACGCCTGGCTCGCCCGGCCAGGGCAAGGCCAATGGCTCACAGGATAGGAGGTAGGACCTAGGACTTACATCTCAGTGTACAACTTAAAGTTAGGTCCGGGCTCCCTATGGGCATAGAGATATGGGGCCGCCAATTGACCACACGGAAGGGGGAAATTGGGGTCCCAAAATGGGGTCATTTTGGCTGCTCGAAATGAGCCGAAATTCGGGGTGCTCCCAATAGTATATCTCCACGCCGGCTTGGAGATCGGATCCGCCATTCCATACGCGATCCACCGGCAGTCCAACGAAGACTCCCATGCACATGGCTCTCAAAGATCTCCATGCCACCTGGCGTGGTGACAATCCCAATTGGGTCCACAAATGCCAAAGTGGCAAAATTGTCCACACTCACTTTGGGCTAGCACCTTAACAAAGGTTGCTCCGCTTCGCCCACGTGGTGTGTGAACCATGGGGACCAATATACATAACACCCATGTCATATATGGTCCATTGGTCCATGCGTCCGGCGTGCACGGGTGGGCTCAACATAGTGCACGGCGGGCAGAAAAAGTGGAAAATTGCTCAAAATGGCCAAAAATGCGCACACTCATGGTTGGGGCAAATGAGGCACATGCCCGACTTGGACCGGAGTGTGCCATAGGATTGGTATCAAGTCATATGTGTCCAACATATCTTTTGGGCGTCGCCCAACTCCTCCGGTTTTGGGAATGGCAGGGTCGCCAAGTGGGCCCACGATTTGGGATGGTCCCAAATCGCCACCATGGCGGCCACGGTATGCCAAGTCCACGAGGAGTTATTCGCCGGGTCCAAGATATGTTGGGCACCGAAGTATGTACCCTCATAACATACTTGGGTCATGATGTCAATCGAGCGCAACGTTGAGATACACGGTCGCCACTTGACATCATGACGGGCAAAAAACGGCAAAATTGGTACAAAGACACACAAAAGTGCCTTGAAAGGTGCACAAATATATTATAATATCTTCGGATTGGATCGTGCAATCAACTAATCCTTCTAAACACAATGACTTGACACTAATGACCTTCGATTCCACATATGTGCTCCACTTGGGGCGCTTTGAAAGGTTACGAGCGCTACTTCCCAAGTGGGCACATGAAAATATGGAAAATTGCAAAACACACACCTTGCTCCCAACGCATCGCTTTGGGATCGCCATACAAGCTTTCCTCCACAAAGGTTAGGCTTGCAATTGATCGTGCGGAGTATGGAGAAGGGGCATGCACAATATGAGGTCCATTGGCGGGCTTGGCTTGGAGCGATGGACCCGCCAAATGGGCACGCAACACAACACATGGCACATACCACATATTGCCCAAAAAGGTAGCTCCCCCCACGATATGTCATGCCCCTCCAAGGGCATAACTTTGTGTCAATCGCTCATAGGAACTCAAGGAGAGTTCCTATGCAACACCAACACTCGCGCGCTACACTCGAAAGTTATCTTAACGCACGCAATATCATGGCCAAAGAGTTACAACGCAAACTCTACCCTCTTGACCATGATCCATTACACTAGCGCGCACGTGTGGAGACGCAAGGCATATAAAGCTTCCTAAATTACGTCGGGAGTATTGTGAATACATCCCACGGTTCCTTATTGTCATTCCTCGCAAGCAGCACGAGATATGACCCTCACAAGTGGCCTCACGAATCAACTTTGTTTTGCCCATATCTCTAAGACAAATGGAGGGCAAGATAAAAGGAAAGTTGATTGGTGCATAGAGAAGCACGTAGGTCCACTCGAAAGAGGTCAAATCAAGTGCGGGGATGTCGAAGTCGAAAATCCGATTTCGACATCCTGAAAAATTCGGATTAAGGTTGCGAGTGTAGAATGTGAAAATTGCGGATGCATCAATGCAGTTCCTGAAGACTTTAGAGCCTTCGTCACGGATAGCGCTAAAATTTCCATTAATAACAGTTAAACTGGCGGTTACGCTAAAGTCGCGAGCTAACCGCCAGCTGTCAAAACAGTGAATATCAGAACGGAAGCGTAAAAATTGACGGAAACAATATGAAAATGAAACCCTGTTGATTCCTGATATTCTGATATACAAATCTCCGCTCGCGGTGCATCGGTTGCCGATGCGGGGCTTTACGGCACGGAACACGCTCCCGCCGGGCTCGCACCGGGTGTCAACGGGCGTCTTCCGTACATGGGGTTAGTGGACCGGAGACCGGTCTTCCCTTCCGTACATGGGGTTAGTGGACCGGAGACCGGTTGTATGCCCTACCTTAGCCATGGGGTTCTGGGTACCGCTTCAATTTGGGACTATCCCAAATCATGGGCTCACTTGGCGACCCTGCCATTCCCAAACCGGAGGGGTTTGGGCGACGCCCAAAAGATATGTTGGACACATATGACTTGATACCAATCCTATGGCACACTCCGGTCCAAGTCGGGCATGTGCCTCATTTGCCCCAACCATGAGTGTGCGCATTTTCGGCCATTTTGAGCAATTTCCCACATTTTCTCCCCGCCGTGCACCATGTTCAGCTACCTCGTGCACGCCGGACGCATGGACCAATGGACCATATATGACATGGGTGATATGGACATTGGTCCCCATGGCTCGCACACCACATGGGCGAGGCGGAGCAACCTTCGTCAAGGTGCTAGCCCAAAGTGAGTGTGGACGATTTTGCCATTTTGGCATTTGTGGACCCAATTGGGATTGTCACCACGCCGAGTGGCATGGAGATCTTTGGAAGCCAAGAGCATGGGAGTCTCCGTTGGACTCCCGGTGGATCGCGTATGGAATGGCGGATCTGATCTCCAAGCAGGCGTGGAGATATACTATTGGGAGCACCCCCGAATTTTGGCTCATTTCGAGCAGCCAAAATGACCCCCTTTTGGGACCCCAATTTCACCCCCCCGTGTGGTCAATTGGCGGCCCCATATCTCTATGCCCATAGGGAGCCCGGACCTAACTTTAAGTTGTACACTCAGATATAAGTCCTAGGTCCTGCCTCCTATCCTGTGAGCTATTGGCCTTGCCCTGGCCGGGCGAGCCACGTGTGAGAATGATGCCAATTTTGGTGATTTTGGCATCATGAGCCCACTTGACGAACACGTGGTGCCCTGATGCCGGGACCTCAGAGGGAACCAGGTTGGATGAGGGCTCCAGAGAGTTCGTATGCGAAGGGCATAGGGTCAGTTGTCTTGTCCCTACCTCTGGCGGGTCCGGATGAGGGGTCAATTTTGGAGATTTTTGAGCTAATGTCAGTTTGGGCTGAAACAGCCCATTTTCAGCTACCAACTCCTAGGGGATAATGGCGGGGCCTTATCTCTGGCTCAGAATGGAGTTGGGACCTGCCGTTAAGGGAGCATGGGGAGCCACCGTCGGTTGGTCTTGGAGCCCCTTGGTTCCCAGGAACTTGCCTGTGGCTTGGCAGGACACCCCCCCTATTGGCAGGGTTTCAGGGTCCGGACTGAGCAGGGCATGGGTTGTGTTTGAGCCCCCGCCCCCACCAGCCACTGAGAGGGTCGGACCTGGGATTGGGATATGAGTTGGGACTGAGTGTCTATTGTCCTGTAATGCCCTTACCCCAGTCCAGTCTTAACCCCATGTGTACATATCCTGATGTGTTGCTGTACATACGTTTGTTCCCTTGTTTCAGAGTGGCAAGGATCCTGAAACGCTTTGTCACATGACACGAGCGCAATGATGCCCCTGTGAGCGTAGTGCTTTGCCTGCCTGCTCAGTTGTGCGTGTCCACCGCAGCGTCCCGTGGCCAGGCCCCCCACGGGAACGCGTCAAAAGCGTTTCACCGCCGCGGGGTTACCCATCCCTCGCGTGCCACTCGGGGCCACCAACCCCGAGCAGCGCGGTGCAGCAGCTCGCAGCTCGCAGCTCGCAGCGCAGCGCAGCGGCTCGCAGCGCCGCCCAGCAACAGCGCCGAGTTTGTGAAGGAAGTGCAGGGACCGGAACTCCAATATCAACCAGTTCCTTCGGCCGACCAGCAAGGCCGCACTCCCAGCTACAGCAACCACTTCCACAACCACCGGCCCACCAGCACCGGCCGCACTCCCAGTCCAGTGCTACGTCAACCGCTTCAACAACCACCACCAGGACCAGTCCGTTGAGCGGAACGAGAGCCCACCAAGGACCTCAAGACCAAGTACACCCCCCGCTGACATGGTAAACTGGCAAGAAGCGGGTAAGACGTGGCCGCCGCCCCACCCCCATGCGGTACGCCTACTGCGTCGGTTGGTGTGGGACCAGCACTACCGCCACAGCCACCCCCAGTGCGAAGGCGGCATGCCCGGGAGCTTCGAGCTCCGCGAGGACATGGGCCCCGACCGCCCGCAGGCAGTCGAAGACTGGCTGCGGGTGGAAGGGTTTGCCTTCCGCTTCCGCCAGAGGCGCTGGAGGGTCTGGACCCGGCCAGACAGGCCCGGCGAAGGGCTGCGCCCCGACGGGATTGAGGAGGACAAGAAGCCCAACGAGTACCCGTCGGGCGCCACGATCAATGTCTCCATGTGGGACATGATCGAGAAGAACTTCCCGGAACCGGGGAGCGAGCGCACGCTGCAGGGCAGCAGCAGCAGCGCGTCTCCGGGGAAGGAGAAGCGGTCCGCCGGGGACAGGAAGCGGGACCGGAAGTGGCGGGAGTACCAGGAATCCCTGGCCGCCGAAGCCGCCCAAGGCGCCAGGGGCGGAACCCCAGCCCACAGCCCCCAACGGGCCAGTGGCGGTCACCACCCCGGCCACACCACCCTTGGTGACTTCCTCCAAGTCGCCAAGCATGCCAAGGCCAAGCCCCGTCAGCTGCACCTGAGGAAGTCAGGCCCCAGCAGCGACGTGGAGTCGGCCCACCGCGGGAGGATGCCGGCCGACCAGGCCAGCTCCAGCAGCAGCGTGGCTCCCGACCAAAGGGACGTGGCGCGCGCCTGTGAGCGCGCCTGCGGGGTGCCCTGCAACCTTCGGGTTGCCCGGCAACGGGCCACGCAGCAGAAGGCTGCCATGGAGGGCGCCGTCGGCATCGCCCAGCAGGAGGCTGCGGAGTGGGAGCATGGCATGGCCATCCACGCCTCGACCGTGGCGGCCATTGCGGCCGGACTCACGGCCGGAGCCGCCCATGAGGCAGCGACTGCCCAGGTCAAGGGTGAGGAGGCGGCAGCCGTCGAGGAAGCCCGCCTGACGCAGGAGGCCATTGCCTGCAAGGAGGCCGAGGTGAAGGCGCTGGAAGAGGCGCTTGCCCAAGAGAGGGCAAAGAAGGAGGCGGAGGAAAGGGCCCACGCAGAAGCCACGGCTAAGGCCCAGGCGGACGCCGCCAAGAAGGACGCCATCGAGGCCGCGCGACGGAAGGTCGCTGAGGAGAGGGCCAAGACGGAGGCGGAGCTGGCGGCGTTGGAAGCGGAGAAGGCTCGGCTGCAGCAGGCCCGGGAAGCCGAGGCGGCTCGTGCCAGGGAGGAAGCCGAAGGGTCAGCTGCCGCAGCCACAGCCGCCGCGATGGAGGAGGCGGAGGCCAAGCTCCGCCGCGAGACTCCCCCGGGAGGATCCCGAGTGGAGACCCTTCGAAAGCTTTTCGAAGGGGACGCCTCCTCCAAGATGACGCTGGACGAGGTCGACACGGGCAGCAGTGGGAGCAGTGGCCCCACTGCCTACCGACGGAGGAAGGGTAAGGGGAAGACCCCCGAGAGGCCGCGGAGGCCAGCGGGCGGACACCCCCACGACCCTGACCCCTTCTTCACCGCCAGCGACGGGGATGAACGAGGCCGCCGACATCGCCGACGAGTGGCTGGCGGAGGAGGCGGAGACGTCCCCATGGAGCCGGAAGGTGAGGATGAGGATCCCCCTCCTCCTTACCGAAGCTCGGAGTCTTCCGAGACCGAGATGCCCAGATGGGGCGACATGGACGAGGATGATGACATGGACTTCGACTATACGAAGAAGCCCCCATCCTCGGACCCACCGGGACCCCCTGGCGGAGGACCATCAGGAAACCCTCGAGGACGCCCACCAAGTGGACCCCCTGAAGGCGGACCACCGAGCGGGGGAGGACCCCCTGGACCGGGCGGACCCGGCGGAGGCCCTCCTGGAGGACCCCCTGGCAACCCCGACGACCCACCAGGGGACGGCGACCCGGATGCCACCCGGCGGTGGATTGTCTACCTCCGCAGGAGGGTCCAGTTCCTCGAGCGCGAGGTAGACACGGGCAAGGGCGAGATGACTCGCATCGCCAGGGTCGCCGCGCGCGCACAGAGAGAGCTGGACATCGCCAAGATCGAGATGGTCAAGAGCGCCAACGTCGCCACCGCCACCCAGAGGCACCTGGACATCGCCAGGAGCGAGACCAGGCAGCTGAACAAGGTCATCAGCGGTTTGCAGCAGAGGCTGGACGCGCTGGAAGCCCGTGGGAGCGTCGGCAGCGACCACCCACCCCTGGAGTCTGGCTCGTCGGACGACGGCTGGGGACCCGGACCAGGTCCAGGCAGACCCCACGCCCCCGGCGGAGCCCCCAGGAGTCGCCCCAGCGCCAGTGCCCCCCCTCTCAACGCCCCCTCTCACCACAGCGCGGGCCGCCGCAACGAGCGCGTGCCGCCCGGCAGTGGCAATGAGGATTGGCGTGATGAGTGGCTCAGCGCGGAGTACCACAACCGCCGTGCCCCACCGCGGACACCGGTACGCCCCCGACGCCCCGCACCAGCCCCGGAGCCAATCCCAATGGCTGGTGGACGTTATGGTGGACTCAGGGATGAGGTCCCCAGAGGAGACGTGGAGTGGGACGTCGGCGGAGGTGAGGACCTGGATCTGGACCTGGAGGAGTTCGACATTTCCCCGCCGCGTGGTGTACGACGGGAGGCCGCTGAACGCAGCCGCCGGCGCCGTGATGAGGAGGCGTACATGGAAGGAGTACGGCGTGAACAACTAGGTTCAGCGTACATGGAGGAACCACGGCGTGGCCACGCGGATACCGGGGAGGAGATGGAAAAGGCAGCCGTGGGCGTCCGTGGGCGAGGCCGATGGGAACCTCGGTCGACCTCGCGGCCGGCGTTCATGGTCTCTAAGGCCGCGGATGCCGCCGTGTGGGAAGACCTGAAGGACATCAATCCCCCCATGTACGATGGCAACCCCCTCAACCTCGACCGCTTCTTGGAGAAGCTGGTCGATTGGGGGGTGACCGTCACTGAGGACATGGATCCCGCAGATGCGGAGAAATATGTCTTCAGACGGTTCAGGTACCGCCTCCCGGAAGTGCTCCAAGAGCTATACTTCGTGGCGACCAAGGAGGGGAAAATCAAGACCCTCAAGGAAGCCAAGAAGTGGCTCAACGAGCAGGAGCGGGTGGACGCTCCGCAGGTGGCTGCCAAGCGGTGGAAGTCCATCAAGCTTCAGCATGATGGACGGGAGATCCGCCTACGGGACTGGCGAGACTTCCGAGGGCGATACCCCCTCCCCCGCCGCAACGTGGCGGACTGGAACGAGGGTGACGAGCAGGCTCGCCTGGTCTCCATGCTGCCGGAAGCATGGATCAAGAGGGTCACCAAGGAGGATACCAAGAGGGCCAAGTCCAACCACACGGTCAAGATGATGCTCCCCAAAGAGTATCATACGAACGTGGTGGCTTGAACGAGGAAGAACGTGGCCCGGGATGTCAACCGACACTCCCTGCGGAACGCTCTCCTCATCACCGTCTCGGGCGATCGCGAGAAGACCGCGATGTGGCGCCTTGACGAGTGTGACGTGAGCGGCCAGACCATCCGTCTGCAGGCCATCCCGGCGCAGATGAGCTGCGACGAGATCCTGGAGTGGGTTGGAGAGGAAGTACTCAAAGAGTACCGGAACCTCCATCACACCCGCGGGTTGAGGCCCGGCGACCGCGACGTCAACTACGTTGGCGAGGGACCTGGCGGGGAAGCTGCCATGGACCCAGCGGGAGCCGATGGCGATGAAGCTCTCGTCGACGATGACGACGACGATGAGCCCGCCGAGGTGGCCGTTTGTGCCTTCGTGGCCCACAACGGCGCGGGGAGCAACCGGGGAAGCTGGAAGCCCCTGCAGCCGGGTTGGAAGAAGAAAGGGAAGAGGGACCCTCGCCGCATTGGCGACCCTCCGCTGTCCTTTGGAGAGTTCATACGAGCTCACCCACAGGGCTGTTTCGTGTGTTATGGGAGGAAGAAAGGCTTCAACCATGACCACCGAACATGCCCCACCCACCAGGCCGACACGGAGGCCTACAAGAAGGCGCACGGGTCGAAGAAGCGTGCACCTGTGGGTATCCGGGAAGCCAAGGTGGAGGTCGACAAGGACGAGCTCTCCAAGCTGATGTCGGTGGGGACCCAGTTAGCCAAGGAGATCCAGGAGATCAAGAGGACCTGGGTCCCCAGGTCGGACAACAAGAACAAGGAGAACAACGAGAATGACAAGAACAAGGACAAGGACAAGAAGCCTAGGAATAGGGGAAGGAAGAAGGGTGTCAACGAGGTTGATGCGGAGGAGAATACCCCTACTTCCACAACCGACGCCCCCTAGCGGAGCCCCCGCAGCCAGTAAGAAAAAGTCACTGCCATGTCTTTCTTGGAGGGCTTGATCCAGGCCAAGCCCCCCTTAAAACCCTTTTGTTGATGCTAAGACAAACTTAAGTGTTTTTATCTCTCTTTTGTTGCCTAAAGTACACCTTCTCAAAGTAACTAGGGTTGTGACCCTAGCCCCCCCATGAAGTTCACCCCTACCACTCAACTGAGCGGAGGTACCTTCCTTAATGTTGGACATACCGAAAAAAAACCGGCATTTCATGCTTGTTGGCCTTGGAGGTTAAGCTTAGTGGTCTCCCACCCCAAGACCCCTATACTCAATTGTTTCTACCACTTATTGTGGTCCTACTTTGTAACTGTTTCTGAATTCAGTTGCTTGGCCAAGTCATTTTCTGTGTGGTCCTGACATCTATGCCCCACATTCCTAACCAGCACCATTACACCCAAAAGAGTGCACATGAAGTGCCTAATGCTATCTCTGAGGCAAGAGTCAGACCAATTTTCTTATAAAATCTTTTGTATTATCCATTTGTGATTGAATCTTTGTGTATAAACCTGCTTTGTCTATCTGCAGCCCTTCTGTGTTACACTGGATTCCAAAAACCAATCATTGATTCGATCCACATCCTGTCCTTGCTCTACTTGCTGCTTTGGTTTGGGTTTTCAACTACAAAACCTGCAGGAATACATCAAAATATCTAGGGCAAAATTCAAGGACATCTTTCCGGTAGCAGAGACAGTCCCTTGTGACCTTATGAACCGACCCTGAGAAGAAGTGCAGCACAAAAGCTCAACAACAAGTTCATCATGTCCACGCCAAGCGTCAGGACCCGGCCCATCAGAACTGTCCAAGTGCAAATGGGCAGCATGGCCCACCCAATGAGTGAACCACCTTACCAAGCTCCACATCATCTCAGTGGCGCATCTGGGTCCCAAGGAGATCCAGAACGCAGAAGGGCGGAAGAAAATAAAGGCCTTACCACCGAGGCCTTAGCAGCACACGGTGGAGACAGCTTCAGTCACCTCCACAGACGCGTAGCTGCCTCAATATCAAGATCCAATTGTCCAGCTTCATCCTCAACTGCCATTGAAGGACCTGAGGAGTATGAGGAGCTGAAGAAGAAGATGGATGAGTACATCCTACATGAGGAGTACTACAAATCCATCCGTGGGGAAGATGGAGAGGAGCCATTGGCAGTACATGGATCCTGACCACGTACAGACCTAGGGTCCTACGCGCACTCTGGTCCTCCGTCCACTGCATCCCTGCCAAGACGACTAAGACCTGAGTATCCAAGACCATGTTGTCCAACCCCAAGGGCTCCCGAAGTGGGTCCAACCCGAGTCGAAGAACAACATCATCCAAGGCCAACCTACGGTGCCCTGGATCATACGGCCGAGCTGTTGGCCAAACTCCTGTCTGGATCAGAAGATCCAGATGTGACAGCCCTATCGGAGGCCATTAAGGCTAAACTGGGTATTGCAGAACCCTTACCCAAGCCAGAGTTGCCCTCTCTCTCTCCAGGACTGAGTACCCTGGCCGAAGATCTCAAGAGATCAAGGGTCTCAAGGCTGTTGCCTAAAGTTACCTGCCCCAGCCCCTTTCACCCCCGTGCCAGGACAGTGCCTATGGCTGATCTACAGGACGTGCCTGTCACAGAGAGTGAGAGAAGAGGGCTGTCAGCCCTGGCCCCTCTTGTCGGCGTGTCGCCTTCAGGCCTAACTCCGGGGGGTGGGAAGACGGGCAGACCAATTGCCCAGGCGAACGTCCAGCTGGAACTGCCGGAGTTCGACCCCAAAAATCTGCCCGAATGGGCAGAAGAATTTGCAGAGTTCCTTTTGTTGACTGGCCAATTCCATGTGGATGTGGCCACCAAATGTTCACTGCTAAAACGCTCATGCAAAAAGAAGTTTTTGCAAAAACAGGTGAAACAGATTGTGAAAACCTGTTCTACCTGGGCAGAGGTACTCCTGAGGTTGGAGAAAACATTCCCAGTCTATGTGACTGACCTCAGCGTACGCACACAGATTGAGGAGCTAGCTATGCTCCCGGAGTTTCCATCCGCTGCGCGAATTTCTGAGTATGTGTGCGACTTGGAGTACTTGTTTTCGAGGATGAACGTAGGCTCCTACGGAGCCACTGAGCCCCACCTGTGGCTCATGAGTAAGATCCCCCAGCGTACGTGGGATGATTGCCGCTCCACCTCTGAGAGGAAGAGCAAGACCCACTGGTACGATGAACTGGTGGATCTCTTGATTGAGCTAGCTCTTGAGAGAGAGAATGACTCCCACATGGAGAAATTCCTCAAGAAGCATTTGGGACGAGGTGGTACCCCTACCCCCGAATGTGGCGAAGGGAAGGGGCATAAAAATCCCACTAACACCAACCAGGGAGGTGGTAAAGGGAGGGGCAACCTACGTGCCATGAACGAGGTTCAACCTGATGCAGGCACGCCCCCCCTGTTCTACTGCCGACCTGTCAATGACAAGGGGGGACCTTGTCATGCCTCTGACTGCGATCTCCGCAGTGGCTGTATGCTGCAGATGAAACGTCAGCAGCATACCAAAGATGGGAAAACTGTGACCCATCAGGACCATTTCAAGTGTACCATCACCTGTGGTTACTGTGGCAAACGTCGTCACTACGAGGACGAATGCCACATCAAGAAACGCGAGAGTGACATACTCAAGCGTCAGGAGGCGGAGCGCCAGAAGACCCAGACGCCCGCCAGAAATCCCCCGAACGGGGATAAAGGTGGTAAAGGAGGTGGCAAGGGGGGTGGCAAAACTGGACCCCCTAACCCCCAGAGGCGCTCATCAGCGCCCGTTGCTACACCCACTCCTGCTGCTACACCCGCTCCTGCCGCAGGTGACCCTAAGAAACGCCCCCAAGGGGATAACGCTACCCCTGAGGGGAATAATTCCAAGAAGAGGCGCTTGGCCTGGATGGCCAAGTCCCTCATGGCTGCAGGGGTGGATGTGAAATTCCCTGATGAGGAATAGGGGGGCGGCTCCGAAGAGGAGGACTTGGTTTTCTGGATCCTCGTGAACATCGGGGATCAGGTTTTTCGAGCGGTGCTTGATACCGGTGCAACACTTTCCATAGTGGCCCGGCGCCTGCTTAAGACTTTCAGGAAAACTAAGACCGTGGCCATAAGAGTAGGGGATGGGCGTACCATCCATTCCTTGGGGGGGGTCGATGTGACCATATGTCTGGGCGACGAAACCGTGACCCAACACTGCAGAGTGTTGGACACTGACGCCTTTGACATCGTCATTGGCACCGACTTTCTAAGAAGAAACCCCCAGGTTAAAATGCTGTCCCTACAGCGTCCTTACTCTTTGCACTGCGACTTTGGCAGTGGGCTATTCTCCGTTCCTTTGGAGCTGTCAGGACGAAAAGAATCTGGGCTGCGCTACGCAGCCAAGACGAACTATCGTACTGAAAACTACCAACTGGCCCGTCACGTTCTTGAAAATGGACTGGCGGCCCTTCAGGTAAACCTGGATGAGATCCAGGTGGAATTGTTTGCGAGCCAACAACAGCACATCATGCAGTTGTACTGCTCGAAACAGCTGAACAATGCTTTCCGTTTCTTCTGGAAAGCAATGGGCCTAGCGTATGCTAACCCTCCCTTCTCCCTGCTCGCGAAGGTTCTAACCAAAATCGCTTATGAGGGAGGAAGGGTTGTTATGTGCACCCCTGACTGGGGTTGCTCTGGTGAACATGCTTACTGGCGCCGTATGCTAGATCGAATGACCGTGGGAAGAGTGCAACTCCCCGACGGCCCCATCTATGTGCCTGAGGACTCAGACACAGCTATGCAGGCCCCTGAGTGGGCCAGTTTCCTGTCCATCGTCGATGGATCTCTCAATCCTGTACCCCTGTGTGACCTAGACCAGGTGCTACTAAAAGAGGTCATGGCCGAAAATCGTGGCCTGACCCTTTATGATCTCAAAAATCAATCTCCTGAGCACCTATCTGCCACACTTACAGGGTGTGAGTCTCCTGATGACTATCTGGAACCTGCAGCTGTAAAAGAGGATGCTGACGACCAACTGTCTGAGATCGCCAGCACTATTCCCTCTGTTGATCCCAGCTGTGTTGACCTAAAACATAGTGCTTTCCTAGCCCAGCTGTTGCTAGAGGAGGTAGATCTAGAGTCAACCTCTGAACCCGCTTCCCCTGTTGGGAAGCCAGTGCTACACATGCAGCCTGTGCACACAGGTGAACCCGTGGCCCGGAGTACTGATGCTTTGGCGCGGCCTGCTGCTAATAACATGCCATTGTCTGAGCATGACACTCAAGAACTCCGGCGGCTGTTGTACCTGAAGGTCGAAGGTATTGAGCGCCAAGAGCGGCTGCAATACCTCAGACAGACCTGGAAATACTCCATCTGGTCTGAGGAGGACGATGAGTCCTATACGCTGCCTGATCCTGAGATACCTCTAGTGTATTCTCTACACTATGGGCAGCACTGTCCCCCTGAGTGGGACGATGGTACTTTCCCTACCGAAACTGCTGATCGGCATAAAAAGAAAGAACATGGAAAAAGCAACCTCCATGCTGAGAAGGATTTCCTTCAGAAACTCGAGAGCCTTAACCTTGACCCCCGCCTGAAGAAACTACTGATAACCTATGAGGAGGTGTTCGGCGCCTTGCCGCCTCCCCTTTCTTGTAAAAAACTGGTCCAGATGGACCTGAAATTGAAACCAGAATTTGAAAAGACGCGAGTGAGGCGTCGTCCCTATCCCGCTCCGCAGGAACAGGTCGAAGAAATCGAGCGCCAGATCCAAGAATGCATTGATGCTGGCCTCGTTGAAGAGTATAAACACGGGGACTATCCCCATCACTGCAGTCCCTGTTTCCTTGTTGCTAAACCAGGGTCGACTGCCCTACGTCTTGTTGTAGACTATGGTGAGGTCAACAAGAAAACCCAGAACCACTCAGGGAGTATTCCTAACATGGAAAACACCCTGGAGCGCATTGCCAAATGCAGGTATAAGACCAAAATGGACAAACGCTCTGGTTTCTGGCAGGTGGACCTAACCGCCGCAGCTCAGGAGCTGTTGGCCTTTATAACCCCTAAGGGTCGTGTCTTCAAGTGGAAGGTTATGCCTTTTGGGGTGGCTAATGCCCCAGCGCTCTTCCAGGAGCTTATGAACAAAATTTTGTACATACTGAGGCGCAGGCCTCTTGTACAAGAGTTGATTTCTCGGGGTGCAGAAATGGAGGCTCACATCGACGACGTGAGTTTGGGTCCTAATATCCAAGAGGACCAAGTCCTACTTCTCCGTGAATTTTTCATTGTCTGTCAAGAAAACCATTTCCGAATCAAACTCGAAAAAGGTGAGTTTATGAAAGAGGAGATGGAGTATTTGGGTTTCGACGTGGGGTATGGCTGGTGGAAACCAGCCGCGTCTAAGATGCAGCCCCTACAGGACATGCAGATTCGCGATGACCCTAAGAGAGGTCTACACGATGTGAGGAGTTTTGTGGGTGCCTGTAATTTCTATCGGCGTCACATCCACAATTTTACTGACTCCTCTGCACCCCTCACTGACCTGATCAAGAAAACTACTCCCTGGAGGTGGACCTCCAGAGAGGAAGAGTGTTTCCAGGAGTTGGAGAAGAAGATTGCTTCCTCCAACTGCCTGGGAGTGCCCCGCCCAGAGGGCGAGATAGTCCTGATCAGAGATGCCAGTGATGTAGGGGGGGGAGGTACGATCTACCAATGGCAGGACCTTAACCCCGCTGAACTAACCCACTGCCATTATCGTACTACTGGACTGAACCGTGATGGTTCGTTGAAACATGACTATCCTACCAGTGAGTGGCGACTGGTGCCACTGGGACACTGGAATTGGAAATGGAACCAAGCGCGTTCCAACTACAGCACCTATGACCAGGAACTCCTGGCCGGTATGTTGGTGCTATCGTCACAATCCCGACTCCTGGGATCTAACCCTATTGTCTGGCTGTGTGACCAGGAGCCTGTGAAGTCTTTTCAGAAGGGCCCACCACCAGAAAAAGCAAAGCTAAAATGGTGGTGGACTTACCTGAGCCAGTTCAGGCTGACAGTGCATCATATCCCCGGGATTAAGAATGAACTGTCTGACTATATATCGCGCAACAACTTCGATGCGCTTATTCGTGAGAGCTCTGAGGCCCTCGCCAAAGAGGCCCTCCAGCGTATGGATGTCCAGCTTGACCTGTCCATGCGCACTGCTGGAATCCTGGAGGGTTGGAGTCTAACCGACTATCAGTCAGAGTATGAAGAAATTCTCCAAACCCTCAGCACTGGTCTCGAACCCCGTGTCATTGACGGGCACCAGTGGTATAAAAACAATCAGTACCTCTTCTACGAGGACCGAATTGTGGTGCCTGAGGCACGACTGGATGGGTGCCTACAGTGGTCCCATCTCAGTTCTGGTCACACTGGCGCTAATCGCTCAGTGGACTTCTTCCGTGAGTGTTTCTACTCTAGTCTAACCCTGACTGAACTGAGGTCGCGTATGCAGACCATTGTGGATGCTTGTGGCTGTCATGCCAGCAAGCAGAGCGACAGTAGGGATAGGGGCCTGATCTCCAGCTTACCCATACCCTATTTTGCCAACTCTCTTCTCTACGTGGATTTCATCCACGGCCTACCACGCTTTGGCGGCTATGATAGTTGCCTCGTGGTCACCTGTGGTCTATCTCGCTTCACCCGTGTGTTCCCTTGCAATAAGAAAATCACAGGTGAGCAGACTGTGAAAATGTTGGTCGAACAATGGTTCGAACATTATGGAGCACCTAAGCAGGTGCACTCTGATGAAGATGTACGCATCCGCAGTGACAGTGGGTGGTACAAACGAGTGCTAAATGCCCTCAACGTGGAGGTAACCACAGGTGTGCCCTATACCCACACGTCTAACCCTCTCTGTGAGAGACAGAACCGTGTGGTGGAGCAAAACTTAAGAATCCTGATGAAACAGGAGCGCACCAAGGACTGGGTACGCCTAGTGCCATGCGCAGTGCTGTCCATGAACTCACAGCGGAGCTCTTCTATGGGTTTCACCCCCCACGAACTGTTCCATGGAGGACGACCTGCTTCTTTCTTCAAAACCCCCTTTCCTGAGGACTTCAAGAGCCATGTGGGAGATTGGCTGGAACACAAGCAGTCTCTGGCTAACCAGGCTGGTACTAACCTGAGGCACATTCGTGACCGTGAACAGAGCCGACGGAACCGCCTACGGCGACCTGCCAGCTTCAAGGTTGGTGACCTTGTTTTGGTACACCATTCACGCCTACCCTCCTGGCCACGTAACTGCCTACAGGACCCTTACTTTGGACCCTATCGTATCATCAGGATAGATGGATCCAGGATCCATGTCAGGTGCAGTCCACGTCTAGGTGGTGAACTGCTGTGTGCACCTAGACAGTTGAGGCACTATCACTCCCCTGACGACTTGTCTTGGGATGAGTGGCGCCTCAGCAACAGTGAGATTGAACGTATAGACCTAGAGAACGCTGCCAGTCCAGAGGAGGCAGACGAACTCGAAGAGATGACTGCCGATGAGATGGCAGTCGATGGTTACTACATGGTTGCAGGTATTGCTCGCCACGAGTATAAACAGGGCTGGAAATTCCTTAACCTGTGGGATGGCTATGGGTTGTCTGAGGCGACCTGGGAACCTATGTCAGCCTTCATACAACCAGATGGGAGTATCAACCCCATCTTCCGCACTTACCTCGTTGAGAACAACGAGGGGCAGCTCCTAACCCGTGCTGAGACTATGTCCCAGCGTAAGAAGCGAAACTAATCTCCCTGTGTCAGTCTGTACCCTGCAGACCAATGCCTATGGTTTCCAGCGTGAGCCAGGTGGCCGCTTATCATGATTGCGGCCACCCAGCGAGTGTGTGCCTTGTTGACCATGTGTTGCATGGGTACTGCCCTAATTTAATGACCTTGGAGAGCCAACGAAGAACGGTGGCTTACTACACCAAGGGGGAATGACAAGCAAGGTGTTATGAGGCAAGGTGTGTCTTCCCTCCTTGGGGACAAGCGAGCCCACAGTTAGGACCCCTGACTGGTCCAGACCCATGGGGTTCTACCCTTCCTTACAGGGTTTACCATACCCCTAAGTGTGCTACGTATGTCTGTATGTGTCTCACTTCTCTCCCCAGCGTGGCTCCCGGAGACCGGGCTTCGCTGACGTCGGACCGAAGGTCCTAATCAGGTACTATTACCACTCCTATGGCGCCCAATTTCTGTGCTGGCGCCTATCCTTGGGGTGAGACGGCAAAAACCCTACCTACTATAGGGGAGGGGTGGCCAAGTGTGCTAAGGGCATACAAAACGCCCATTTTTGCTACAGGCCAAAAGCTAACGCACTCCCCTGCCCACGAGTAAAAGCACGCGGGACAGGAGACACCACTACACTACACTCACTAACGCCAGCACCCGCCTTCGAAGGCAGGGTGAGCACTCATCACTTGCACTCAACTCCTGCCAGGCCTGCTGACCCTAACCCCTACACACGCTACTGGGTGCTGCAGTCAAAGATCACTCAGGCCCTATTGGCCCTCCTGTGAAGAAGACAAGAGAACACAGCGCTCCTAAGCAGCTGTGGCCTAACAGGGGACGCCACAACGCGTTTCCCCTGCTAGGGCTTGGAGGGAAGGGGTGCTCTCGTTGCGTGCACAGCGCAGATGTCGTTGAAGTCGAACTGCCCTCGCCAGTACTGGCTGAGGCACAGTGATTTGATTTGTGATCAGCGCCCCTGTTTTGCTGGGGCAGAAAAATGGATAGCCGCCGAAGGCAGCTGCTGCGTGCACCAATCACCCTTAACCTCTCCCACCTGTACAACAGAGGCAAATGAAGGGGTGTTTGCGGTGGAGGAACCAAGCCACACTCCAGGTATTATACCCTTCTCAGTGTGACCTATAATACACTGTCCGCAAACACGCTGACGGATCAGCTCCCCTGTCAAGCAAGCAAGCTTTAAGAGACTCCTCAGGTTCTCTCAAAGAACGTACCGAGGAGCCTCTGGGTAACCTAAACAAGGTTTACCGTGCGCAATTCGCGTGGCCTACCCTTTAAGGCATCATGTGCACGCAGGGAAGGGAGGCTGAACCACTGACTCAACCAGGAGGTGAACTCCTCCTGGGCTAACCTACCTTACTCACCATGCATCGTGTGAATGCCGAATTGAAACAAACACAAAACAAGCCTAAGCGTTTTAAGCAATCCTACTTTAACGCCACGGCCGCACACAAACAAACGCTTTCTTTACTTACCTGTGGAGAAGAAAACAAGGGTGAATTTGGGGTACAGGTAAAGCGTCACAGCGTGTGGATGCCTCGATTAGGCACATGCATCGCGAGCACAGCGCATATTCTAACCCTACGTGCGCGCTGCGCGCTCCATTCGCATCACATACCTTTCATTCCTGTTTTTACCTGTGCAGAGCACGAGAGAAGAACACCCGAGCCCCCAACGAGCACAGCGTTGACAACCCTAACGTTTTGACGAAACAACCAACACGAACGCAATGCGTGAGAGTGTGGTGACACTGACATACCTGAGACATGGGTTGTTGACTTGCTCTGTGGTGTGGGCTGAATTTGAATACTTGACTCTGAAGTTTATAAAAATTTTGATGCAACTGTGCAAAAATTTCCTTTAAAACTTTAAAAGCTACGGCTCATACCTTCTTTTCCAAAAGCCGTTTACGCTTGCGCAACCCTTTTCTTGGAGTCCGCTTCCTTTGCGCTTGTCTGCGACTTTGAGTTATGTGTAAGAATGACCATTTCCCGCGTGGTTTCGTCGATTTTTAACGATTTCACTTGCTAAATCGCAACCCGTTCCGCTAAACCGCAGGAATCACTCCCTGCTGGTTACATTTTCTATTTTTTCCAGCTCCTGGGGGTTTGTGTCCTCCATTGGGAGTATTGCTCCGCCCTGGCCCTTGGTCACGACGTATACTAAAACGCTGTTTATACAGCGATAGCCGTCCGCATTAGAGCGTTCGACTGTACCCTAGTGGGCAAGCATATGTGCTCTAGGGAGGGAGTCCTGGGTTCAAACCCCACTACCCCCAAACTTTTTCCAAAAGTTTTCGTCGCACGCCGGCGACTTTTGAGGAATGCCCCATCGAAGGGACATCATTCACGGTACATTACACTGTTTTTCAAGGGTACCTACAGTGTGATAGGCTTCTATGAAGTGATGAGGATGTTTTTGGTAAGTTTAATGCATTTTTTGAGGTAATTTTGGGAATATTTGAGCCTTTTTCCTTGGTCCTACTAGCTTAGCTAACTAGTACTCCAGGGGGGAGTAAGAAAAAGTCACTGCCATGTCTTTCTTGGAGGGCTTGATCCAGGCCAAGCCCCCCTTAAAACCCTTTTGTTGATGCTAAGACAAACTTAAGTGTTTTTATCTCTCTTTTGTTGCCTAAAGTACACTTTCTCAAAGTAACTAGGGTTGTGACCCTAGCCCCCCCATGAAGTTCACCCCTACCACTCAATTGAGCGGAGGTACCTTCCTTCATGGAGGACATACCAAAATAAAACAGGCATTTCATGCTTGTTGGCCTTGGAGGTTAAGCTTAGTGGTCTCCCACCCCAAGACCCCTATACTCAATTGTTTCTACCACTTATTGTGGTCCTACTTTGTAACTGTTTCTGAATTCAGTTGCTTGGCCAAGTCATGTTCTGTGTGGTCCTGACATCTATGCCCCACATTCCTAACCAGCACCATTACACCCAAAAGAGTGCACATGAAGTGCCTAATGCTATCTCTGAGGCAAGAGTCAGACCAATTTTCTTATAAAATCTTTTGTATTATCCATTTGTGATTGAATCTTTGTGTATAAACCTGCTTTGTCTATCTGCAGCCCTTCTGTGTTACACTGGATTCCAAAACCAATCATTGATTCGATCCACATCCTGTCCTTGCTCTACTTGCTGCTTTGGTTTGGGTTTTCAACTACAAAACCTGCAGGAATACATCAAAATATCTAGGGCATAATTCAAGGACATCTTTCTCAGCCAAGGGCCCCAGCTAGGGCGGTCGCAGGATGGCCTCGTGGGAAGCGCCACACCATCCCAGTCGGGAGTCGGTAAGCACAAAGGGACTGCCGCGGGCGGAAGGCCCGGTCCGGCACCCGACAGTCGCGGTGGCGGGCTGAGGGCAAGTGAAGGCACGAACCCTTGCACCCGTCCATCCTTCGCGACCAAGAATGTGTTTGATGTACTTCATGATCTATCCGAGAGTATCGGAGGATCACCCGGACCGCAGCTGGATGCTGCAGATGGGCAGCCTGAGCCCATTGTCCACGACCTGCACCAGTCGCTTCTTGAGCCTCTGGAACGGCCGGAGATCCTGAGCTTGCACGCCGTGCGCCGAGTGGGGGGTGAGCGGCAGTTGCATCTTAAGGTCCGTGCCTTACGCGGGGAAGTGGAGAAGGTCTTCGACGTGTTGGTCGACACGGGCGCTCAGGTCAGCTTGGTCAAGGCTGGCGTACCTCCGCCAGAGTGTTTGACCGACAGTCGGAAACCTGTCAGGCTGAAGGTGGCGAACGGCCAGTACATGGTGGGAGGCACGAAGGAAGCGGCCATTGGGCTGCAGTTCGTGAACCACCGTGAGCTGAGCCGCCCGGACCTCGGCAAGGAAATCCTCCTCCAAGGTCGCTTCTACGAGGCCGAGATGGACTGGGACATGATCGTCGGGTACGACTTCATGATGGAGACGGACTCCGGCGTTCTCCCGGCCCAGGCCTCCATGACCCTGTACCAGGACGACCAGCTCTCGTGGCTTTCGTCACCTGAGCACCATGTGGAATGCCAATGGATCCAGCCGGAACGCAATCAGCTCGAAGTGGCCGCGCTGGACACTGAGCCAACTGGGCCAGCAAACCAAGAGTACAGCGTAATGCCGGAAGTGGCGAGCCGAGTGGTCGCGGACCTGGGAGCTTCGGATCTGGCCCTGGATGCGTTCTCTTCAGGAACCTTCGCCCATCTTCGGATTTGTGAGAAGTACTGGAGCGCCCAGGACTCCGCGTGGAAGAAGCACTGGGGTCCGCATCAGGGATTGATGTGGATCCATTGCCCCTGTTGGGACATTCCAAGGGCGGTAGCAAAGATACGCAAGGACCGCTCCAAGGCAGTGCTGGTTGTTCCTATGGGATGCACGGAGGAGGAAAGTACCCGACATTGGGTAGTCTCATTGACCAACATGACCTTAAACAAGGTCGTCCTACCGGCTGGAGAGAGTGTCTATCAGGACGCTAAGGGACAGCCCATGCCACCCCAGAGATGGCCAACGGAATTCCACTATGTGGATGGGGGCCTTGATCAGGCCGACACTACGGATTTCGTCTGTGTCAACCGCATCATAGCAGAGCCATGGCGGCAATGCTTTGCGGTTTCCCCTGTTGACATCGGAGAATCGGAAGACCCCCTCACAGAAGAGGAGTTGGATCTGGTTCAGGGGTATATGGATCAGCCCTTTCACGACTGGGGAAACCAGCGTGAGGGCAAGGGCCAGGGCAAAGCCTGGTGGGAAGTGGACTCCATCGTCTCCGGTTCCTATGATGGGAATACCTTCGTACAGAGGGTGCTGGATCTCATGTCCAGCCAGGACGAGCCGCCCGGCGGTAACCCACCCACCTACGGCGATCTATTCCGAGGCAAGACCAGAGATGGCCCTTTGGGCCACCTGGGGAGACCACCTGAGCCGAAACCGAGCGGGGTCGCTACCCCTCAAGTAAGCTCAGTGGTCCAGGTGCCCGGAAAGGCCAAGGCGGAGTCCGATGATTGCCCGAAGATCCAGGCATTGAGGGCCAGGCTGAAGCAGAAGTATGGAGATACCTTCTTCAGCGGAAAGCCTGTGTTTCCCCCACCGGTGCGTGGACCGTATGGCGAGGCCAAGATACGACTGAAGCAGGACCCCCGTGTGTATCGGCACCGGGAGTTTGCCCTGAGGGGCGAGAGGAAAGAGGCCATGGAGAAGATCCTCCGTGACTTCATCGAGAGAGGCTGGGTCGAGCCGTGCCACTCCGAATGGGCCTCTCCGTGCTTCGTCGTCCCCAAGAAGGTGGCCGATGAGTGGCGGCTCGTGGTCGACTACCGCGGCCTAAACGCCCAAACGCAGCATGACAGCTATACGCTGCCCCTCATTGAGGACATGCTGCAAAAACAACACCGACGGAGGATCTTCACGGTGATTGACCTGAAACATGGTTATCATCAGATGCCTCTCGCCGAGGAGTCCTGTGCCTGCACAGCCATGAGCACCCCACTTGGACCTCTCCAGTGGAAGGTGATGCCCATGGGCGTTACCAACGGCAATGCGGCTTTTCAGCGGATGCTGGAGAACCTGCTTGAGCCGGTGCGTGACTGTGCGGATGCCTTCGTGGACGACGTGATCATCGCGTTCGGGGACCCCAGTATGAGCTACAAGGAGCTCCTGGAGGCACATGAGAGGGACGTCACTCGAGTGCTGGACCTTCTGGTTCGGCACAAACTCACGGGCAGCAGTGACAAGGCCACCATTGCGGTAAGCGAGGTGGTCTTTGCTGGCCACGTAGTTGGGAACGGGCAGCGAAAGCCCATACCTGGCAAGGTGGCTGCGATCGAGCACTGGGAAAAGCCCAAAACGGTCTCTGAGCTACGGGCGTATCTGGGGTTCTGCAACTACTACTCGGGGTATATCAAGATGTATGCCGAGTATGCAGCCCCCATGACGACCATGCTCAAGGGCAACCGAGAGGAGACCAAGGAAGGGTCCAAGAAGGCTCTGGTCTGGACTGCTGAGTCCGACCGTGCCTTTGAGGGGATGAAGCAGGCGCTGCTTTCCGCAGTGGGTCTGCACCTCCTGAATCCTGACCGAGGGTTCGTCCTGCGCACCGACGCTTCCGACTACGCCGTTGGCGCTGTGTTGGAACAAGTGCTTGACGATGGGAGGCACGTGCCCGTGGCCTTCTGGAGCCGAGTCCTGGCGGAAGGCCAGAGACGGACGTGGACGCCCCGAGAAAAGGAGGCGTATGCCATCGTCATGGCCCTCAGGAAATGGGCTGGGTACATAGCCCTCCATCCCGTCACCGTCTGCACCAACCATCAGAGTCTGCAGTGGTGGCACAAAGAGCACGTGGACACCCCCTCTGGTCCCGCCTCCCGACGGGCAAGATGGCATGAGACCTTGGCCAATTTTGACCTCACGGTTGTGTATGTTCCTGGAAAGGACAACACCGTGGCGGACTGTCTCAGTAGGTGGGCCTATCCCGCCAGCAAGGGCATGACAGACGTGTCTGCCCATGGCGATGAGGCTGAGACCGCTGAGGCCAAGAAGATCATTGAAATGGAGCGCCTGATGGAGGAGGAGGGTGTTAAATGCTTCGTCGTTATAGCTGCGGATGCCCCCCTCGGAACGAGGATGGGCAGAGCGGTCAGAGTACTCGCCCCTGATGGAGCTGAGTCCGACAAGCACCTCTTCCCTGAATCTTGCCTCCAGGACGACTGGACCGACGACTACGCTAAGTCTGAGGCCTTTGCGGCCGAGTATAGGGCTGTGACCGACCCTGATGACGGGCAGAAGTGGCCAAAGGGGCTGACTGAGGAAGATGGCAAGCTCTACCGGAATGGTAAGCTGCTAGTACCAGAGTCCCGGGTGCTCGAGCTATGTGAAGCTTGGCACCACCACATGCTGCACCCAGGGGTCAAGAAGCAAGCCCTTGACATGCAGCGCCGGTTTGAGATCGACCATATCGGTCTCTACACCGCCATCAAGAAGGTCAGGAAGGGTTGCTCGGTCTGTCAGGCCTGCAAACCCGATAACCGGAACGTCAAGGGGGAAGCCCAATGGACTCCGGTGCCTGACCAGCCCATGGAGAGCGTGGCCATGGACATCTTCTCCGTGCCCGAAGTGCACATTGGCAAGGAGACCTTTGACTGTGTGGTTCTTTGTGTGGAATCGCCACAGTGGCTACGTAGTAGCCGTTCCGGCACGCAAAAAGGGGTTGCTTGCCAAGGAAGTGGCAGTCATGATGATTCGTCATTGGCTGACCGTCTTTGACATCCCCCGCACCATTTGCAGTGACCGAGGGCCCCAGTTTACTGGTGGCTGGTTCAAGGCCATCTGTTCCCTCATGGGAATACGTCACGCCAAGAGCGTCGCCTATCTCAGCCGGTCTAACGGCCGAGCTGAAGTGGCTGGACGGCAGCTGTTCGAGAAGCTGCGCAAGATCCACATCACCAATCCACGTCGGAACTGGTTTGAGGAGATGTGGCCCGCTCTGAAGGCCCATCATGACACCCCCACTCCGGGTGGTTTGTCCCCTCACCAGATTCTGTTCGGCAAGGACCCCCTGGGTCGGGGACTTCCCTTGTCTGGTGATGGTATGGCTATGGACGCCAAGGAATTATTCGCGCGACAAGAGGCGACGGCGCGGGACATCCGCCAGCAGCTCGAGAAGGAGCATGCTGAGCGTCAGAAGTCCGCCCCGAGCTCGACAGCGCAGAAGTTCAGGGTGGGAGACCCGATGTGGGTGATCAGACCCCGCCCTATGGGCACCCACCGCACCAAAACCTGGTTCACACCCGGAGAGGTGGTCCGCAGGATTGGTGAGGACACCTACCGCATCAAGGTGGGTCACGGACAGTTCTGGGAGCGCCAGGAGACTCAACTCCGTGTGCGGGAAACTGACCTCCGTGGCCAACATGTGTCCCTGAACTACGCCGCACATGAGGCCGATTCGGACGATGATTATGCTGAGCAGGACTACTATACAGTCGAGAAGATCCTGGCCCAGCGTCCGAACGCCTCAGCACCCGGAGGCCTGGAGTTCAAGGTTCATTGGCGAGGCTATGGGCCGTCCCAAGACACCTGGGATCCCGTCTCCTCGTTCGTGCCGCGGATCAATACCCCCTTCATGGACTACATCCGCAGGCACAAGACCAAGATCCATGTCTCGGACTTGGCAGCACTCACCCGGGCGATTGCAGCCAGGGGCGCCTGATCGCCGCCCTGAGCTCTCCCCTGATGCAGTTTGAGCACTTGTGGGGTCGACGGATCGTCCCTCACTTGCTTGCTCTCTTACATCTTCCGGTGACCTGCCATCTGAGTGGCCATATACCCCCCCCTGCTGCATCCAGAGGAAGATGGCCCCTCTCTTTCACTTCTATTCGTCACTCCCCACCTGCTGAATCCTTGGGAACCAGGCTGGGCGAGTGACCTTCACATTTTCTGAGCTCTTAGGGCCTTGAAGCCCATACGACGGTGTGCAACGGATGCCGCTGTCATCGGCATTGCGTTTTTTGGGTGTGTGGTCTGGTCCCATGGCACTTGAGGGATCCAGACCAGTCTACGTGTGTCTGCAGACTATATATGGCCTGAACTCAGGCGTTTTCCTTTCCAACCTCCTGCATATGCCTTATCCTAACCGGGGCGTGGTTTGGCGCTCTGTCAGGAGTGTGTTTACACGCCTAATACCCCGCTTTTTGCTTATCCTTCTGTCCCCCAGGATGTGTGCATCTGTATGTTAGCTGTTGTCAGCCCATCATCGAGTTATGGACTGTTTTTTCCCCCTGACGGGATGCGAATTGACTACGAAGGCGCCCTGAGTCGCCGAGTACATGATCTTACATGAGGTCCAGCCTGGACCAGTACCTAAGTACAGATTCTTCTGTTTGTGTGCCCGTGATGCCGTGTGCCCTAGTGGCTGTGATGTGCTGAGATCCTGATGGCGCCAGGCGGCAAGCCCTGTTGCCTGAATGCACTCCCAGCGGTCCGCCACTGTCAGTCCCAGTGTCAGCCTACGGACTCGCAGACGCACTTGCAGTCGGGTGGCGACCTCCGGTGTTCCTGACCTCGGTCAGTCTGCCTGGGAAACTGGTGGTTTGAGGAGTCGACGCCTCCGCCCACACTGCATGAGGACTCCCTCATGTATGGCCTTCGTGGTAATAGGGCGAGGGAAAAGACGGCCTTGATGCCCGATCCCTTAAGGAGGAGCTCGTTCGGCTTTACCATTCTGGAGTCGCGTCGCGGATATGGACGTGGTGCGCCCGAGGAAAGACCCGTGGGGACTCTCCCCCAGCCTGCGGCCTTGGGAAGCCTGGGGTAGCCTGATGGATCTTTGTGGTCGCTCTCGACCTGTGGGACCACCTCGGTCGTCGTGTGACGCCTATGTTGGCCGTGTATGCCACTGCCACTGTGGTGGTGACCGTCGCAGCCGGCACCCGGTGCGCCTGGTATGGGTTAACAGGTCCTTTGGATGCCGAACAATCGCCGCCAGGACCCGGGACTTGATACTTGATACTATACTTGCGGTTACTAACAGCTACAGCACAGTACCTGTCTTACTGTGGGATTTGGGCAGCTCGCCTTGGGAAGGACTCGTTCGAGTTCGTGCTCATTACAGAGATACTGGTACATGACTGAGTCTGATGCATTTCATGTGTTTGACGGATCTGCTGAGAATGTCATTTCAATCAGCTCTTACATTGAGACTGTTGGTTTGTTTTCCAATCGACCGCTGTCAAAGTGCTTATATAGACCAAGTGACAATGTGATCAGAATTTCAATGATTCACAGATGTACATTAGTGCAGTAAATTTTCCGCTTGTTTTCATGTTTTCCGTTCGCTGCCAGATGTCGCCTGTGAGCGCGCGTGGAGTCGCATTTGTCTTTCGTGATTTCCCAATCGGATTTATTTAAATGTTTTCGAATGATTTCACGTTGTGTCATTATGTGCGATGGATGCACAATGAGATTCTATGTCTGCTCCATTTTTGTAGACCGGGTTTTCTGACTATTCATATTCCACCATGGAGTTCAATGGACTTACAAGTGCTTCGCATATGTCGCTCCCAGAGGCTGGATATGGGTCTGAAGAGGGTCAGTTGGGTTCGGAGATATCAGGGCCAGTGTTGGGCGTTACGACCCCTGGGGCATCAAGGCTACAGGCTTCGCAATTACAAGAAAGATCCGCCACTATGCAACGGTTACAAGAAGGCACAGGTGATAGTACACCTGTAGTGATCCGGCAGCTTCGCCTTGGCGCCGCTGTTGGTCTCCTGCTGCTTCCCTTGGACTACGAAGCAGTCTCGCTGCTCGCAGTCAGGGGCGTGCTGCAGGTGGCCCTGCTCGTCTCTGGCATCACACCAGAAGAGCTCCTTGACGTTTTCCATGATACGGGCGTGTTTGGGGGTAGTCCCCTGCCCAGGTCTGGATCCTTGGTACCCTTTGCCATGGCTTCCAGAGCCTCCAACTCCAGGACGTTAGTTGTTCAGGTGCTGGTCGCTTTCTTTCTCCAGCGCCAGCTCCAGGAGTAGTACACATAGATCCCTGTAGTTGAGGGCTCTAGCCTTGCGCTCTGCCGTTGAACGGCACTCGTCCCACAGCTCTCGAGGGAGCTTAGCCACCAACCAGAAAAGCAGGTCGTCGCTGCTGTAGGAACCGGGCGTCAATCGTCCAGCCCAGTGATCCAAGTCAGCCAATAGCTGGGAGACCCTGCCAGGTTTGGGGTTGTTGGGCAGCATGGGCAGGTTCTGGATCTCGGCCCTGATGGAGAGGTCGGTTTCATAGGTCGGGTACTGCCTCTCCAAGGCAACCAACACATCGGCAAAGGAGGCGAACTTAGTCACGATCTGTTTGACCTGCTTCTCCAGGTACTTGGTCTTGCAACACTGCAGGAGCAGATCGCATTTGACCCATCCACTAGCGTGGGTTTGCCCGGTCAATCGGAGAAAGCGGCCAAAATTCTCAGCGAACTCACTGAGGTCCTTGCCTGTGAACTCAGGCAGGTTCACCACGATCTTGGAGGTGGCAATAGCCTTAGCCTCCTGAGACCTGCGTCCCCCAGGGCGTTGGGTCTTCTTCTTCTTCTTCTTCTTCCCACTTGGGTTCTCGGGGTCCTCCGGGTCGTCGTCCTCCGAGGGCGAAGCAGAAGTCATCGACGGCGGTTCATCATCGGAGGGATCTCCGCCTAGGTCACTGGAGCCGTAGGGCTCCACATCCACCATTGCCCTCAGGGCTGTCAGCCCCAGCCGGTCCAGCTCGGCTCTGGTAGAATTCCCCACGTGACTGTAGGGTGGCCGGGCCGTCCTCGGCACGAAAGGGCTTCTAGGTATCGCTGCAGGGGTCGGCATCGGTCGGCTCCTCAGGCTCCCCAGGGTGTTTGTCAGCCCTGCCACCAGGTGGTTGGCCTGTACTCGATGGTGTGACATTCCCACCGTGGTAGGTGACGCTTGGGGCGGTATCAGGGGCTCCAGTTTATCTCGAATCTCTTGAGTGAGGTCGCCAACAATTTTAGAGGTGGTTCCTCGGAGCACCTCGTTGATCTCCGACCGCGTCAGGGACCTGTTGGAGGATCTCCCCGATCCTCTACTCCTCCTCCCGCATGACTCAGGTCCTCTCCTCAACCCAGTCAAGGTTGCATACCCAGGAACATCCACATAGGCTCCCGTAGCGGGTAGAGGATGGTGATAGTCAGCCGCATACCATCGCGGCGCAGAACTGGAGGTCACCGGCTCACTGGTAGTAGTTGCCTCTGGAAGCGCAGTGGTTCGTGGGTTCACACCATAGGCAGGGTAGGTAGGCACACCAGTAAAGCCTATGCCCTCAGCCATAGGCGGGTTGGTTATGGGTGTGGATGTTGCAGCGGCTGGGTCTGGAGTTGGGAGTGTGGTGGTTATAGGAGAGGGTGATGCGTGGAGGCCAGAAGCGCTTGGTGCGCCCTCGAAGGTATGATCATTCGTCGGGTCGTGCCCTTGGTCTGCTCCTTCGTCTGCTATGCTTTCTCCAGCATCCTTCTCTCTCTCTCTCCTTCTCTTCACAGGATGGGTGCCCACCTCCTCGACTGAGAGGGCCCGGAAGGCCGACTGAAGTCCTTCCATCGAATCCTCTGCCACGTCCACTGGCCCATGTAAGGGCTCCGAAGGTACAGCGCTAGGTCCAGGTCCAGGTTCACCAGGTGCTGGCATTGCTGGTGCCTCAGGCGCCGTCTTCACGTCGGTGTCCTCATTCTTGGTGTCCATATTTGTTCGCCCTTCTTGCTTATATATGACTGATCTCGGCGCACTGGATGTACGGCACGGGGTTGCTGCCGGTACGCAGAGACAGTCTCTGCCTCTTGCTACCAGAATTATATAGTGATTTCAACACTGTGTGTTTGCTGTGCCTCTCCTGCTGCTTGCTGCTGGTGTAAGGCTTCCTGCTGCTTGGTTTTGATGAGGAAAATGTTTTATTGCTGAAATACAACCCATCCAGTATATCCCAAGCCAGAGATAAGCAAGTAGAAGATGAACAGGATCAAAGCATGAAGGGCTGCAGTCACAAAGAGTTAGATGAAGAAAACTATCAACAATAGACCACAGCAATTAGCATACATTGCAACCCAGGATGAAATATTTTACATGCTTGAGAAAAACTGATGGGAAAACTGCCCTGAGGGCTCATTCTCATCCACAGTGCCATCTTGAGATGTGCACTCTTTGTTTTTGGGTCCCATAGGTGCTTAGGTCGCATGGCATGTGGCGATGAGGTCACTGCCATGTCACATGGGATATTCCTTCTTAGCTAGGCTGATTTGGTATTGAACCCAGGACATATCAAAAAGAGGTGCCCCAGCCCCCTAGGGTGCATACCACTAGGATAGCTAAGAATTCATGAGAAAACATAGATAAATTCATAGGCTCTGCCTTCAGTATATCAGTGCCTCAGCAACCTAGGAAAAGATGTTTTAGTGCCTATAGCTTGGGGATAAAGGGGTCCACACCACATCCTAATTTAGTGTTTGGTTCCATGGGTCAAAATGTGTTATCACCCCTTTTGGTTGGGCCAATACTAAGGTAGAAATGCCTGTGTGCTTTGAGCACCTCTAATACAACTAAAGTATACCCTAAAGCATTGGAAAAGCACTTTTTCTTACTCACTGCCACCTGCTTCGATGTCCACGCAAGGAACCTGGCAGCGAGTGGTCGATGACCTTATTGCCTCGTGCAGATTTCATTTAGGAGCGGGTTGGTTGAAATCCCATGTGGGGTTCCCTGGTAATGAGCTGGTTGATGCCTTTGCCAAGTACTCTGCTTATGCGTGTATTGTGACACATTTTCATCTCCAGCACCCCACCCGACACTCGGTCACCTTTGACGGATGCCCATGCGTACATAAATTCAGCGGATCACGTCGTCGTCAGCTATACCCCAGGCATGATCATACCGGAACAGTGACCAGGTTCAGCTTTGACTGGTCCAGGCACTACTCTTCTTTTAGCTCCTTCGCAGATAAATGGGTCATGGGGGTCAAGGGGGTTTATGGGGCCTCGCCCTTTTGGGACTTGTCTGATCTAAAATTTCCAGACTGCGATGGTCAACACCCGCTTGATCTGGCCTCATGCGTCGGATTTTGTTCGACCTTCTCCACTCACAGAGCACGTATGGTTGACTCGTGGGGGCCTAACGTAGCCCCGCAGGTACAGAGGTGGATACAGGGTCTCAGAACGAAAGGTGAAGTCCGTAATTTCGCTAGGACGTTGATCCCTGTTTCATTGTATGAAGCACTCACTGTTGACTCCAGTTGTAAGAGACACCTGCACGATGCTCTGGCACCACGACGTAAGGCCCTCACATCAGTGATCAAAGACGTTTGCAGTCATCGCAGAGAACACCCATTGCCCGAGCCTCTACCTCCTCCATTAAATCCGAACACCTTCTTCACGTCACATGGCCCCTACAGCACATCAGACAGACCGGTGCAGGGACGTGACCACCGGTACCACCCCCCCTGGCCTATACCGCGCTCAGTAAAGCCGTGCCCACCAGCCGGCACACAGGGACCTAAGAGGCGCAGGATGGGCGCCCTGACTGCACAACCCAAGAAACGTAAGTCGGCGCCGGCGGCCCGTCCACAGCACGGCCCTACTCCCCACGAGCACAGGAGACGGCAGTCCATCCAACAGTTTCTCCAGCCGAACTGATCACTTTGAACCCATTATGAACCCTTACAGTCATGGTTTGTGCCAGTAGCAACTTCTTGTCCCACTTTGCCCCTGCCTTCGACACCGACTCCCTCTATGCTGCTTGGGTTCTATTTTCTTTCCTCTCTAACGAGTGCCCTCAGCCAACCCCTCCCCCCCCCCCCCCCCCGCAACACCCCCAGTGGCTCCTACCCTGGTGTCTTCTGTACAGGCCTCGGCGCTGCCCAGAACTCAGAAACCCAAAGAGAAAGAGAGTAAGAGAACTGAAGACGTCGTCGAAAGAAGCCTATGGAGTTGTATTTAGCCCCTAAGGCCAGCTTCGCACTTTGTCCAGCCCTGCACACCACGGCCATTGATTCATTTGCTGTCTCCGTGCTCTGCTCCAAGCCCCCTGCCCCGCCGGCTCGTGCCAGGTACCGAATCCCCCCCCCCCTCGCCTCTACTGTTTCTCCCCTGATCTCCCCAGGTTTCATTCCCTGTCCGCTGCCCCCCTCCCCCTCGGCCAGACACGAGTCCCCCTGGGATGTCTTGATTCCTTTCCCCTCCAGTTTAGCCTTGTCCTCCCCCTGCACACGCAGGGGTCTGCCCTGCCCGTCACGTCCATACCAATTCGCAGTGTTTTTTTTTGACTGTGTTGGACGACAGCAATCAGCTTGTACATACTGCAATCAAAAAGAAAAAGTCACTGCCTTGTCTTTCTTGGAGGGCTTGATCCAGGCCAAGCCCCTTTTAAAACCCTTTTGTTGATGCTAAGACTAACATAAGTATTTTTATCACTCTTTTGAAGCTTAAAGTACACTTTCTCAAAGTAACTAGAGTTGTAACCCTAGCCCCCCAGGGAAATTAACCCTTACCACTCAACTGAGCGGAGGTATCTTCCTTCATCGAGGATATACCGAAATAAAATAGGCATTTCATGCTTTAGGCCTTGGAGGTTAAGCCTAGTGGTCTCCCACCCCAAGACCCCTATACACAATTGTTACTACCACTTCATGTGGTTCTACTTTTTAATTGTTTCTGACTTCAGTTGCTTGGCCATGTCATATTCTGTGTCTGGCCTGACACCTATGCCCCACATTCCTAACCAGCACCATTTCACCCAAAAGAGTGCACATGAAGTGCTTGATGCTATCTTTGAGGCTAAAGTCAGCCCAGGTTTCATATAAAATCTTTTGTATTATCCATTTGTGATTGAATCTTTGTGTTTATACCTGCTTTGTCTACCTGCAGCCCTTCTGTGTTACACTGGATTTCAAACCATTCATTGATTCGATCCATATCCTGTTCTTGCTCTACTTGCTCCTTTGGTTTTGGGATTTCACCATCAAAAACTTGCAGGATTCCATCACAATCTATAGGGCACTAATCAAGGACATCTTTCCGGTAGCAGAGGCAAACCCTGGGAACCTTTCGAACCGACTTTGAGCAGAAGCACAAGAAAAGCACACTGAAAAGCACATTGAACATGTCCACTCAACTGTCCTCCCGAACCTGGCCGATCAGAAGTGTACAAGTGCAACTTGGCAGTGTAGCCGACCCAAAGAGTGAACCGCAGCATCTGGGTCTCAGGAAAATCCAGAGCACAGAAGGGCGGAACTAAATCCGCCCAGAACAATCCCATTAACCATGGAAACCTTAGTGGCCCATGGTGAAGACAGCCTGCAAAGGCTCCGCAAGCGTGTCGAAACTTCCATCGCCCGGTCGGCTTGTCGGTCCTCGTCTTCTACCGTACTTGGAGTTGGTCCTGAAGAACAAGAGGACCTACGAAGGACGATGGACGAGTTCATGCTCAACGAAGAGTACCACAAGTCCACCGTAGGAGAAGATGGAGAAATACCTCTTGATGCTCTTGGGTCGCCGCCCCAAACTGAGATGGGCTCCTTCCTCTATTCTGGGCCATCTACAGACATGGCGGACACAGTATCACTACCGAGACGACGGAGAGTACACGAACACCCGAGAGCAAGGCATCCAGACCTGCCGCTAATGGATCCTCTTCGCCCAGAGCACACCCATGGGGCTCTGGATCGTACAGCTGAACTTTTGGCCAAACTTCTATCCGCATCGGAAGACCCGGATGTGACAGCTCTGTCACAGGCTGTCAAGGCAAAATTGGGTATCACTGAACCCTTACCCAAGCCAGCGCTACTCTCACCTTCACCCGGATTGAGCACGTTGGCTGATGATCTCAAAAGATCAAGGGTGTCCAGGTTGCTACCCAAGGTCACTTGCCCCAGCCCATTTCATCCTCGTGCCAGGACAGTCCCTATTGCTGAACTACAGGACGTGCCGGTGACGGAGACTGAGAAAAGAGGGCTGTCAGCCCTGGCACCTCTTGCTGGCGTATCTCCTTCTCCTTCTGGCCCAACCCCGGGGGGTGGGAAGATGGGCAGACCTATTGCCCAGGCGAACATCCAGCTACAACTGCCGGAGTTCGACCTGAAAAATCTGCCTGAATGGGCAGAAGAATTTGCTGAGTTTCTTTTGCTCACTGGCAAATCCCATGTGGATGTGGCCACCAAATGCTCCTTGCTGAAACGCTCCTGCAAAAAGAAATGTTTGCAAAAACAGGTGAAACAGATTGTGAAAACCTGTTCAACCTGGGTAGAGGTACTCCAGAGATTGGAGAAAACATTCCCAGTCTATGAGACTGACCTCAGTGTGCGCACACAGATAGAGGAGCTACCTATGCTCCGTGAGTTTCCTTCCGCTGCGCGAGTCTCTGAATACGTGTGCGACCTGGAGTATCTGTTTTCACGGATGAACGTGGGCTCCTACGGAGCCACTGAGCCCCACCTGTGGCTCATGAGTAAGATCCCCCAACGTACGTGGGAAGAAAGATGTCCTTGATTAATACCCTAGATATTTTGATGAAATCCTGCAGGTTTTGAAGTTGAAAACCCAAACCAAAGCAGCAAGTCGAGCAAGAACAGGATCTGGATCGAATCAATGAATGGTTTTGGAATCCAGTGTAACACAGAAGGGCTGCAGATAGACAATGCAGGTTTATACACAAGGATTCAATCACAAATGGATAATACAAAAGATTTTATACGAAAATTGGACTGACTCAGGCCTCCAAGATAGCATTAAGCACTTCATGTGCACTCTTTTGGGCGAAATGGTGCTGGTTAGGAATGTGGGGCATAGATGTCAGGCCAACACAGAAAATGACTTGGCCAAGCAACTGAATTCAGAAACAGTTAAAAAGTAGAACCACAATAAGTGGTAGAAACAATCGTGTATAGGGGTCTTGGGGTGGGAGACCACTAGGCTTAACCTCCAAGGCCTAAAGCATGAAATG
Source organism: Eutreptiella sp. 'Long Island Sound 2002' (assembly GCA_964036045.1). Lineage (NCBI taxonomy): Eukaryota > Euglenozoa > Euglenophyceae > Eutreptiales > Eutreptiaceae > Eutreptiella > Eutreptiella sp. 'Long Island Sound 2002'. Next base: position 11,895,512 of record OZ038386.1, read on the forward strand.
CCTATTTTATTTCGGTATATCCTCCATTAAGGAAGGTGCCTCCGCTCAGTTGAGTGGTAGGGGTGAACTTCATGGGGGGGCTAGGGGTACAACCCTACTTACTTTGAGAAAGTGTACTTTAGGCTTCAAAAGAGAGATAAAAAGACTTAAGTTAGTCTTAGCATCAACAAAAGGGTGTTAAGGGGGGCTTGGCCTGGATCAAGCCCTCCAAGAAAGACATGGCAGTGACTTTTTGTTACTCCCCCCTGGAGTACTAGGTAGCTAAGCTAGTAGGACCAAGGAAAAAGGCTCAAATATTCCCAAAATTACCTCAGAAAATGCATTAAACTTACCAAAAACATCCTCATCAGTTCATAGAAGACTAACACACTGTAGGTACATTCGAAAAACAGTGTAATGTACCGTGAATGATGTGCCTTCGATTGGGCATTCCTCAAAAGTCGCCGGCGTGCGACAAAAACGTTTGGTAAAAATTTGGGGGTAGTGGGGTTTGAACCCAGGACTCCCTCCCTAGAGCACATGTGATTGCCCACTAGGGTACAGTCGACCACTCGAATGCGGACGGGGATCACTGCATAAACGGCGTTTTAGTAAACGTCCTGACCAAGGGCCAGGGCGGAGCAATACTCCCAATGGAGGACACAAACCTCCAGGAGCTGAAAAAAACAGAAAATGTAACCAACAGGGAGTGATTCCTGCGGTTTAGCGAAAGGGGTAGCGATTTAGCAGGTCAAATCGCTAAAAATTGACAAAATCACGCGAGAAATCGTCATTTTTACACATAACTCAAAGTCGCAGACAAGCGCAAAAGAAGCGGACTTCAAAAACAAGGTTGCGCTAGCGTAAAAGGCTTTTGAAAAAGAAGGTATGAGCCGTAGTTTTTAAAGCTCTAAAGGAAAATTTTGCACAGTTGCATCAAAATTTTATAAACTTTAGGGAAAAGTATTCAAACTGAACCCACACCACAGAGCACGTGAATAACCCACCTCTCAGGTATGCCAGTGTCATCTCACACGCATGCATTGCGTTCGTGTTGGTTGCTTCGTTAAAACGTTAGGGTTGTCAACGCTGTGTTCGTTGGGGGTTCGGGCGCTCATCTCCCTTGCTCTGCACAGGTTAAAACAGGAATGAAAGGTATGCGATGCGAACGGAGCGCGCAGCGCGCACGTAGGGTTAGAATATGCGCTGTGCTCGCGATGCATGTGCCTAATTCAGGCATTCACACGCTGTGACGCTTTCCCTGTAACCCAATTCATCCTTGTTCTCTCTTCACAGGTGAGAAAGGAAAGTGTTTGCTCGTGTGTAGCCGTAGCGTTAAAGTAGGGTTGCCTAAAACACTTAGGCTTGTTTAAAACTTCGCAATAGGGTTGCTTTGCGTTTGCTTCACTTCGGCATTCACACGATGCATGGTGAGTAAGGTAGGTCAGCCCAGGAGGAGCTCACCTTCTGCTTGAGTCAGTGGTTATGGTTCCGTCCCTTCCCTGCATGCGTGCACATGCTGCATTAAAGGGTAGGCCACGCGAAATGCGCACGGTAAACCTTGTTTAGGTTACCCAGGGGCTCCTCGGTACGTTCTTTAAGAGAACCTGAGGAGTCTCTTAACGCTTGCTTGCTTGACAGGGGCTGTTTGAGGACAGTGTATTATAGGTCACACTGAGAAGCGTATAATACGTGGAGTGTGGCCTGGTTCCTCAGCCGCAAACACCCCTTCATTGGCCTCTGTTGTACAGGTGGGAGAGGTTCAGGGTGATTGGTGCACGCAGCAGCTGCCTTCGGCGGCTACCCCATTTTTCTGCCCCAGCTGAACAGGGGTGCTGATCACACAATCAATTGACTGCGCCTCAGCCAGGAGTGGCGTGGGCAGTTCGACTCCATCGTCATCTGCGCTGTGCACGCAACAAGAGCACCCCTTCCCTCCAAGCCCTAGCAGGGAAACGTGTTGTGACATCCCTGTTAGGCCACAGTTGCTCAGCAGCGCTGTGTTCTCTTGTCTTCTTCACAGGAGGGTCATTAGGACCCGTGACTTCATTGAAAGCAACACCAAGTAGCGTGTGTAGGGGTTAGGGTCAGCAGGCCTGGCAGGAGTTGAGTGCAGGTGATGAGTGCTCACCCTGCCACCGAAGGCCGGTGCTGGCGTTAGTGAGTGTAGTGTAGTGGTGTCTCCTGTCCCGCGTGCTTTTCCTCGTGGGCAGGGGAGTGCGTTAGCTTTTGGCCCTTAGCAAAAACGCGCGTTTTGTATGCCCTTAGCACACTTGGCCACCCCTCCCCTCTAGTAGGTAGGGCTTTTGCCGTCTTCCCCCAAGGATAGGCGCCAGCACAGAAATTGGGCGCCATAGGAGTGGTAATAGTACCTGATTAGGACCTTCGGTCCGACGTCAGCGAAGCCCGGTCTCCGGGAGCCACGCCGGGGAGAGAAGTGAGACACACACAGACATAGGTAGCACACATAGGGGTATGGTAAACCCTGTAAGGAAGGGTAGAACCTCATGGGTCTGGACCAGTCAGGGGTCCTAACTGTGGGCTCGCTTGTCTACAAGGAGGGAAGACACACGTTGCCTCATAACACCTTGCTTGTCTTTCCCCCCTGGTGTAGTAAGCCACCGTTCTTCGTTGGCTCCCCAAGGTCATTACATCAGGGCAGTCCCCATGCAACAAATGGTCAACAAGGCATACACTCGCTGGGTGGCTGCAATCCTGATAAGCGGCCACCTGGCCCACGCTGGAAACCATAGGCATGGGTCTGCAGAACACAGACAGGGTCAGTGCAGTGCTCTTACACCCATACACAGGCACGTCTGCAGTAGAGTGCTCACTGTACCTGTCAGTAGACTGACACAGGGAAATTAGTTTCGTTTTCTACGCTGGGACATAGTCTCAGCACGGGTTAGAAGCTGCCCCTCGTTGTTCTCAACGAGGTCGGTGCAGAAGATGGGGTTGATACTCCCGTCTGGTTGTATGAAGGCTGACATAGGTTCCCAGGCCGCCTCAGATAACCCATAGCCATCCCACAGGGTTAGGAATTTCCAGCCCTGTTTATACTCGTGGCGAGCAATACCTGCAACCACGTAGTAACCACCGACTGCCATCTCATCGGCAGTCATCTCTTCGAGTTCGTCTGCCTCCTCTGGACTCGCAGAATTCTCTAGGTCTATACGCTCGACCTCACTGTCGCTGAGGGGCCACTCATCCCAAGACGAATCGTCAGGGGAGTGATAGTGCCTCAACTGTTTAGGTGCACACAGCAGTTCACCACCTAGACGTGGGCTGCACCTGACATGGATCCTTGATCCATCTATCCTGATGATACGACAGGGTCCAAAATAAGGGTCCTGTAGGCAGTTACGTGGCCAGGAGGGTAGGCGTGAATGGTGTACCAAAACAAGGCCACCAACCTTGAAGCTGGCAGGCCGCCGTAGGCGGTTCCGTCGGCTCAGTTCACAGTTCACAAGATATCGCCGGATTTTTGCAACCCTCCGTGGCATATGATCCCCAAAATTCTAGCATATCTGGAGGAGGACACGAAATACGAGGTTCTTCTCGTGGTTCCATACGATCTGCTGAAACCACGACGCACCGCCAGATAAAGAAAAAGCGAAAAATCGTCTTTTCCGACCTCAGAAACCCCCCCAAGAATTTTACGCCGCTGTTTGGCGGGGTCGCAAAATTTAGGACACTCACAGAAAAAGACGAACAATAGAGTCGCGACGGCGAAGAAGCTGAGCGTTGCATGCCCCAAACCACCTAGCAAAGTGCGTGCCCTAGGCGCTAGGGAATTGTGCGCGCTCCAACAACAAGGAAGATGAATAGGGGCGAACACCAAGAGCAAGCGAGCCGCGGAGACGAAGAGAATGAACATTGCATGCTCCAAGCCACCTAGCAACGTGCGTGCCTTAGGAGCTAGGCGGCTTGTGCGCGTCAACAACGCACAAAGTGCACACAGGGGGGAGGGAAAGACAAAAAAAAAGTTGCATGAGACGTGGGTGCAAGGACACCCCACGCAAACACAAGGGAGACATGCAAGCAATAAGCAATCACGCCAACACATGGGAGACGAAAAAAAAACAATGAGTCCGCATACCGATGAGCTAGAAACAAATACCGCCATGCATGCATTAAGACACGCTTACTCTTGGGCGTCGCAAAAAACAAAGAGTCCAAGACAAAGGGCAAAAGTAACATGACGGGAATGCAATAAGAAAAAACGCTTCCTCTTGGGCGTCCCGAAAAACAAAGAGTCCGTACGCCGACGAGTAAGTAGCGTGTGCCGCCAAGCAAGCAATAAGACACGCTTACTCTTGGGCGACGCAAAAAACAAAGAGTCCATGACTCAAAGAATAAGTAGCAAAGCATGCCATGAATGCATAAAGCAAGCACGCCTAAGCTAGGACGACGCCAAAAAAAGCAAAGAGGCCAAGACGGGAAGTAAAAGAAAGACACAAAAGGAAACCGGACACCGTAGGCAGGAATGCAAGTGGCGAGTTCGCCGCGGCGTTCCCCACGGTGTCTACACGAGGTGACACACATAAAAGGCGGGCGCCAAGAGTGCAAAACGAAGGTTTGAATCGAAGAAGAGAATGGCGGCAAATTGCATGCGTAGGAGTAGGAGCTTGTGTGCGTGCCCCAAACAAACAAAAGAGGAGAGGACAAGAGGGAGGCAAAGGCAACACAAAGTGCATGCGACAAGGGACGGGACGAAAGGAGGAACGATGCACGAGAACGAAAAGCAGGCAGGAAAGGGAGAAGAAGAATGAACGTGTGTGCCCGCCCCAAAAATAGCAACATGCGCGCGTAGACACTAGGAGCTTGAGTGCGTGCCCCAGCAAAGCCACCACAAAGGGAGAGAAAGGGAGCAGGGGAAGAGAGGACCGGGGGCGGAGAGGGAGGGGAAGGGGCGGGGAAAGCAATGCGGAGCGGGGAGAGCGGGGGAGGAGCAACGACGATGGGCGCGCGAAAAAAAAAAAAACACCAAAGCACCGCGCACGCAAACAGCAAAGTCAGCAAGGAGAGAAAGAAACATGACGCCCCGGATTGGAGCGTCCGGGGCGAGTGGAAGCACGGCCCGAGCCCCCGGACTGGATCGTCCGGGGGTGAACCTGGTGCCACGGACTGGAGCGTCCGAGGCAACGGGGAGAATACGACAAATAGACGCCCCGGATTGGAGCTACCGGGGCGGAATGAAGCACCACATTAGCCCCCGAACTGGATCGTCTGGGGGTGAACCCGGCGCCACGGACTGGAGCGTCCGAGGCGGCAGAGAGAGTACGACAAAAAGACCCCCCGGATTGGAGCAACCGGGGAGGATTGAAGCACGGCGCAAGCCCCCGGACTGGATCTTCCGGGGGTGAAACCGGTGCGACGGACTGGAGCGTCCGAGGCAGCGGAGAGAATATGACAAAAAGACCCCCCGGATTGGAGCAACCGGGGCGGAATGAAGCACGGCGCTAGCCCCCGGATTGGATGGTCCGGGGGTGAACCCGGTGCCACGGATTGCAGCGTCTGAGGCAGCGCAGAGAATATGACAAAAAGACCCCCCGGATTGGAGCAACCGGGGAGGAATGAAGCACGGCGCAAGCCCCCGGACTGGATCGTCCGGGGGTGAACCCGGTGCCACGGACTTGAGCGTCCGAGGCAACGGGGAGAATACGACAAAAAGACGCCTCGGATTGGAGCTACCGGGGCGGAATGAAGCACAACAGTAGCCCCCGGACTGGATCGTCCGAGGGTGAACCCGGCGCCACGGACTGGAGCGTCCGACGCGGCAGGGAGAGTACGACAAAAAGACCCCCCGGATTGGAGCAACCGGGGAGGAATGAAGCACGGCGCAAGCCCCCGGACTGGATCGTCCGGGGGTGAACCTGGTGCCACGGACTGGAGCGTCCTGGGCGGCGGAGAGAATATGATATAAAGACGGCGGCAGAAAGGAGATGCAAGAGCAAGGAGAGGTGGGGAGGGAGGACAAGGAGTACAAGAGCCAGGGGGAAGAAGAGAAGTCACCCACTCACCCACTCACCCACTCACCCACTCACCCACTCACCCACTCACCCACTCACCCACTCACCCACTCACCCACTCACCCAGTCACCCAATCACCCACTCACCCACTAGCCCACTCACCCACACACCCACTCACCCACTCAGCCACTCACCCAGTCACCCACTCACCCACTCACCCACTCACCCACTCACCCACTCACCCACTCACCCACTCACCCACTCACCCACTCACCAAAACACCCACTCACCCACGCACCAACTCACCCACTCACCCACTCACCCACTCACCAACTCACCCACTCACCCACTCAACCACTCAACCACTCACCCACTCACCCACTCAGCCACTCACCCACTCACCCATTCACCCACTCACCCACTCACCCACTCACCCACTCACCCACTCACCCACTCACCCACTCACCCAGTCACCCACTCGCCCACTCACCCAATCGCCCACTCACCCACTCACCCACTCACCCACTCACCCACTCACCTACTCACCCACTCACGCACTCACCCACTCACCCACTCACCCACTCACCAATTCACCCACTCACCCACTCACTCACTCACCCACTCACCCACTCACCCACCCACCCACTCACCCACTCACCCACTCACCCACTCACCCACTCACCCACTCACCCACTCACCCACTCACCCACTCACCCACTCACCCACTCACCCACTCACCCACTCACCCACTCACCCACTCACCCACTCACCCACTCACCCACTCACCCACTCACCCACTCACCCACTCACCCACTCACCCACTCACCAGTCACCCACTCACCCACTCACCCACTCGCCCACTCACCCACTGGCCCACTCACCCACTCACCCACTCACCCACTCACCCACTCACCCACTTACCCACTCACCCACTCACCCACTCACCCACTCACCCACTCACCCACTCACCCACTCACCCACTCACCCACTCACCCACTCACCCACTCACCCAAACACCCACTCACCCACTCACCCACTCACCCACTCACCCACTCACCCACTCACCCACTCACCCACTCACCCACTCACCCACTCACCCACTCACCCACTCACACACTCACCCACTCACCCACTCACCCACTCACCCACTCACCCACTCACCCGCTCACCCACTCAACCATTCACCCACTCACCCACTCACCCACTCACCCACTCACCGACTCACCCACTCACCCACTCACCCACTCACCCACTCACCCACTCACCCACTCACCCACTCACCCACTCACCCACTCACCCACTCACCCACTCACCCACTCACCCACTCATCCACTCACCCACTCACCCACTCACCCACTCACCCACTCACCCACTCACCCACTCATCCACTCACCCACTCACCCACTCACCCACTCACCCACTCAGCCACTCACCCACTCACCCACTCACCCACTCACCCACTCACCCACTCACCCACTCACCCACTCACCCACTCAACCACTCACCCACTCACCCACTCACCCACTCACTCACTCAACCACTCACCCACTCACCCACTCACCCACACACCCACTCACCCACTCACCCACTCACCCACTCACCCACCCACCCACTCAGCCACTCACCCACTCACCTACTCACCCACTCACCCACTCACCCACTCACCCACTCACCCACTCACCCACTCACCCACTCACCCACTCACCCACTCACCCGCTCACCCACTCACCCACTCACCCACTCACCCACTCACCCACTCACCCACTCACCGACTCACCGACTCACCCACTCACCCACTCACCCACTCACCCACTCACCCACTCACCCACTCACCCACTCACCCACTCACCCACTCACCCACTCACCCACTCACCCACTCACCCACTCATCCACTCACCCACTCACCCACTCACCCACTCACCCACTCACCCAATCACCCACTCATCAACTCACCCACTCACCCACTCTTCCACTCACCCACTCACCCACTCACCCACTCACCCACTCACCCACTCACCCACTCACCCACTCAGCCACTCACCCACTCACCCACTGAACCACTCACCCACTCACCCACACACCCACTCACCCACTCACCCACTCACCCACTCACCCACTCACCCACTCACCCACTCACCCACTCACTCACTCACACACTCACCCACTCACCCACTCACCCACTCACCCACTCACCCACTCACCCACTCACCCACTCACCCACTCACCCACTCACCCACTCACCCACTCACCCACTCACCCACTCACCCACTCACCCACTCACCCACTCACCCACGCACCCACTCACCCACTCACCCACTCACCCACTCACCCACTCACCCATTCACCCACTCACCCGCTCACCCACTCACCCACTCACCCACTCACCCACTCACCCGCTCACCCACTCTCCCACTCACCCACTCACCCACTCACCCACTCACCCTTTCACCCAGTCACCCACTCACCCATTCACCCACTCACCCACTCACCAACTCACCCATGCACCCATGCACCCACCCACCCACTCACCCACTCACCCACTCACCCACTCACCCACCCACCCACCCACCCACTCACCCACTCACCCACTCACCCACTCACCCACCCACCCACTCACCCACTCACCCACTCACCCACTCACCCACTCACCCACTCACCCACTCACCCACACACCCACTCACCCACTCACCCACTCACCCACTCACCCACTCACCCACTCATCCACTCACCCACTCACCCACTCACCCACTCACCCACTCACCCACTCGCCCACCCACACACTCACCCACTCACCCACTCACCCACTCACCCACTCACCCACTCACCCGCTCACCAACTCACCCACTCAGCCACTCACCCACTCACCCACTCACCCACTCACCCACTCACCGGATCACCCACTCACCCACTCACCCCCTCACCCACTCACCCACTCACCCACTCACCCACTCACCCACTCACCCACTCACCCACTCACCCACTCACCCACTCACCCACTCATCCACTCACCCACTAACCCACTCACCCACTCACCCACTCACCCACTCACCCACTCACCCACTCACCCACTCACCCACTCACCGACTCACCCACTCACCCACTCACCCACTCACCCACTCACCCACTCACCCACTCACCCACTCACCCACTCACCCACTCTACCACACACCCACTCACCCACTCACCTACTCACCCACTCACCCACTCACCCACTCACCCACTCACCCACTCACCCACTCAACCACTCACCCACTCACCCACTCACCCACTCACCCACTCACCCACTCACCCACTCACCCACTCACCCACACACCCACTCACCCACTCACCCACTCACCCACTCACCCACTCACCCACTCACCCACTCACCCACTCACTCACTCACCCACTCACCCACTCACCCACTCACCCACTCACCCACTCACCCACTCACCCACTCACCCACTCACCCACTCACCCACTCACCCACTCACCCACTCACCCACTCACCCACTCACCCACTCACCCACTCACCCACTCACCCACTCACCCACTCACCCACTCACCCACTCACCCACTCACCCACTCACCCATTCATCCACTCACCCACTCACCCACTCACCCACTCACCCACTCACCCACTCACCCGCCCACCCACTCTCCCACTCACCCACTCACCCACTCACCCACTCACCCATTCAGCCACTCACCCACTCACCCATTCACCCACTCACCCACTCACCCACTCACCCATGCACCCATGCACCCACCCACCCACTCACCCACTCACCCACTCACCCACTCACCCAACCACCCACCCACCCACTCACCCACTCACCCACTCACCCACTCACCCACTCACCCACTCACCCACTCACCCACTCACCCACTCAGCCACACACCCACTCACCCACTCACCCACTCACCCACTCACCCACTCACCCACTCACCCACTCACCCACTCACCCACTCATCCACTCACCCACTCACCCACTCACCCACTCACCCACTCACCCACTCACCCACTCGCCCACTCACACACTCACCCACTCACCCACTCACCCACTCACCCACTCACCCACTCACCCGCTCACCAACTCACCCACTCACCCACTCACCCACTCACCCACTCACCCGCTCACCCACTCACCCACTCACCCACTCACCCACTCACCCACTCACCCACTCACCCACTCACCCACTCAACCACTCACCCACTCACCCACTCACCCACTCACCCACTCACCCACTCACCGCCTCACCCACTCACCCACACACCCACTCACCCACTCACCCACTCACCCACTCACCCACTCACCCACTCACCCACTCACCCACTCACCCACTCACCCACTCACCCACTCACCCACTCACCCACTCACCGACTCACCCACTCACCCACTCACCCACTCATCCACTCACCCACTCACCCACTCACCCACTCACCCACTCACCCACTCACCCACTCACCCACTCACCCACTCACCCACTCACCCACTCACCCACTCACCCACTCACCCACTCACCCACTCACCCACTCACCCACGCACCCACTCACCCACTCACCCACTCAACCACTCACCCACTCACCCACTCACCCACTCACCCACTCACCCACTCACCGCCTCACCCACTCACCCACACACCCACGCACCCACTCACCCACGCACCCACTCACCCACTCACCCACTCACCCACTCACCCACTCACTCACTCACCCACTCACCCACTCACCCACTCACCCACTCACCCACTCACCCACTCACCCACTCACCCACTCACCCACTCACCCACTCACCCACTCACCCACTCACCCAGTCACCCACTCACCCACTCACCCACTCACCCACTCACCCACGCACCCACTCAGCCACTCACCCACTCACCCACTCACCCACTCACCCACTCACCCACTCACCCACTCACCCACACACCCACTCACCCACTCACCCACTCACCCGCTCACCCACTCTCCCACTCACCCACTCACCCACTCACCCACTCACCCACTCACCCACTCACCCACTCACCCACTCACCCACTCACCCGCTCACCCACTCACCCACTCACCCACTCACCCACTCACCCACTCACCCACTCACCCACTCACCCACTCACCCACTCACCCACTCACCCACTCACCCACTCACCCACTCACCCACTCACCCACTCACCCACTCATCCACTCACCCACTCACCCAATCACCCACTCACCCACTCACCCACTCACCCACTCACCCACTCACCCACTCACCCACTCACCCACTCACCCACTCACCCACTCACCCACTCACCCACTCACCCACTCACCCACTCACCCACTCACCCACTCACCCACTCACCCACTCACCCACTCACCCACTCATCCACTCACCAACTCACCCACTCACACACTCACCCACTCACCCACTCACCCACTCACCCACTCACCCACTCACCCACTCACCCACTCACCCACTCACCCACTCAGCCACTCACCCACTCACCCACTCACCCACTCACCCACTCACCCACTCACCCACTCACCCACTCACCCACTCACCCACTCACCGACTCACCCACTCACCCACTCACCCACTCACCAACTCACCCACACACCCACTCACCCCCTCACCCAATCACCCACTCACCCACTCACCCACTCACCCACTCGCCCACTCACCCACCCACCCACTCACCCACTCACCCACTCACCCACTCACCCACTCACCCACTCGACCACTCACCCACTCATCCACTCACCCACTCACCCACTCACCCACTCACCCACTCACCCACTCACCCACTCACCCACTCACCCTCTCACCCACTCACCCACTCACCCACTCACCAACTCACACACTCACCCACTCACCCACTCACCCACTCACCCACTCACCCACTCACCCACTCACCCACTCACCCACTCACCCACTCACCCACTCAGCCACCCACCCACTCACCCATGCACCCACTCACCCACTCACCGACTCACCCACTCACCCACTCACCCACCCACCCACTCACCCACTCACCCACTCACACAATCACCCACTCACCCACTCACCCACTCACCCACTCACCCACTCACCCACTCACCCACTCACCCACTCACCCACTCACCCACTCACCCACTCACCCATGCACCCACTCACCCACTCACCCACTCACCCACTCACCCACTCGGCCAGCCACCCACTGGCCCATGCACCCACTCACCCACTCACCCACTCACCCACTCACCCACTCACCCACTCACCCACTCGACCACTCACCCACCCACCCACTCACCCACTCACCAACTCACCCACTCACCCACTCACCCGCTCACCCACTCACCCACTCACCCACTCACCCACTCACCCACTCACCCGCTCACCAACTCACACACTCACCCACTCACCCACTCACCCACTCACCCACTCACCCACTCACCCGCTCACCAACTCACCCACTCACCCACTCACCCACTCACCCACTCACCCGCTCACCCACTCTCCGACTCACCCACTCACCCACTCACCCACTCACCCACTCACCCACTCACCCACTCACCCACTCACCCACTCACCCACTCACCCACTCACCCACTCACCCACTCACCGACTCACCCACTCACCCACTCACCCACTCATCCACTCACCCACTCACCCACTCACCCACTCACCCACTCACCCACTCACCCACTCACCCACTCACCCACTCACCCACTCACCCACTCACCCACTCACCCACTCACCCACTCACCCACTCACCCACTCACCCACTCACCCACTCACCCACTCACCCACTCAACCACTCACCCACTCACCCACTCACCCACTCACCCACTCACCCACTCACCGCCTCACCCACTCACCCACACACCCACTCACCCACTCACCCACTCACCCACTCACCCACTCACCCACTCACCCACTCACCCACTCACTCACTCACCCACTCACCCACTCACCCACTCACCCACTCACCCACTCACCCACTCACCCACTCACCCACTCACCCACTCACCCACTCACCCACTCACCCACTCACCAAGTCACCCACTCACCCACTCACCCACTCACCCACTCACCCACGCACCCACTCAGCCACTCACCCACTCACCCACTCACCCACTCACCCACTCACCCACTCACCCACTCACCCACACACCCACTCACCCACTCACCCACTCACCCGCTCACCCACTCTCCCACTCACCCACTCACCCACTCACCCACTCACCCACTCACCCACTCACCCACTCACCCACTCACCCACTCACCCGCTCACCCACTCACCCACTCACCCACTCACCCACTCACCCACTCACCCACTCACCCACTCACCTACTCACCCACTCACCCACTCACCCACTCACCCACTCACCCACTCACCCACTCACCCACTCACCCACTCATCCACTCACCCACTCACCCAATCACCCACTCACCCACTCACCCACTCACCCACTCACCCACTCACCCACTCACCCACTCACCCACTCACCCACTCACCCACTCACCCACTCACCCACTCACCCACTCACCCACTCACCCACTCACCCACTCACCCACTCACCCACTCACCCACTCACCCACTCATCCACTCACCAACTCACCCACTCACACACTCACCCACTCACCCACTCACCCACTCACCCACTCACCCACTCACCCACTCACCCACTCACCCACTCACCCACTCAGCCACTCACCCACTCACCCACTCACCCACTCACCCACTCACCCACTCACCCACTCACCCACTCACCCACTCACCCACTCACCGACTCACCCACTCACCCACTCACCCACTCACCAACTCACCCACACACCCACTCACCCCCTCACCCAATCACCCACTCACCCACTCACCCACTCACCCACTCGCCCACTCACCCACCCACCCACTCACCCACTCACCCACTCACCCACTCACCCACTCACCCACTCGACCACTCACCCACTCATCCACTCACCCACTCACCCACTCACCCACTCACCCACTCACCCACTCACCCACTCACCCACTCACCCTCTCACCCACTCACCCACTCACCCACTCACCAACTCACACACTCACCCACTCACCCACTCACCCACTCACCCACTCACCCACTCACCCACTCACCCACTCACCCACTCACCCACTCACCCACTCAGCCACCCACCCACTCACCCATGCACCCACTCACCCACTCACCGACTCACCAACTCACCCACTCACCCACCCACCCACTCACCCACTCACCCACTCACACAATCACCCACTCACCCACTCACCCACTCACCCACTCACCCACTCACCCACTCACCCACTCACCCACTCACCCACTCACCCACTCACCCACTCACCCATGCACCCACTCACCCACTCACCCACTCACCCACTCACCCACTCGGCCAGCCACCCACTGGCCCATGCACCCACTCACCCACTCACCCACTCACCCACTCACCCACTCACCCACTCACCCACTCGACCACTCACCCACCCACCCACTCACCCACTCACCCACTCACCCACTCACCCACTCACCCACTCACCCACTCACCCACTCATCCACTCACCAACTCACCCACTCACACACTCACCCACTCACCCACTCACCCACTCACCCACTCACCCACTCACCCACTCACCCACTCACCCACTCACCAACTCAGCCACTCACCCACTCACCCACTCACCCACTCACCCACTCACCCACTCACCCACTCACCCACTCACCCACTCACCCACTCACCGACTCACCCACTCACCCACTCACCCACTCACCAACTCACCCACACACCCACTCACCCCCTCACCCAATCACCCACTCACCCACTCACCCACTCACCCACTCGCCCACTCACCCACCCACCCACTCACCCACTCACCCACTCACCCACTCACCCACTCACCCACTCGACCACTCACCCACTCATCCACTCACCCACTCACCCACTCACCCACTCACCCACTCACCCACTCACCCACTCACCCACTCACCCTCTCACCCACTCACCCACTCACCCACTCACCAACTCACACACTCACCCACTCACCCACTCACCCACTCACCCACTCACCCACTGACCCACTCACCCACTCACCCACTCACCCACTCACCCACTCAGCCAACCACCCACTCACCCATGCACCCACTCACCCACTCACCGACTCACCCACTCACCCACTCACCCACCCACCCACTCACCCACTCACCCACGCACACAATCACCCACTCACCCACTCACCCACTCACCCACTCACCCACTCACCCACTCACCCACTCACCCACTCACCCACTCACCCACTCACCCACTCACCCATGCACCCACTCACCCACTCACCCACTCACCCACTCACCCACTCAGCCAGCCACCCACTGGCCCATGCACCCACTCACCCACTCACCCACTCATCCACTCACCCACTCACCCACTCACCCACTCGACCACTCACCCACCCACCCACTCACCCACTCACCCACTCACCCACTCACCCACTCACCCACTCACCCACTCACCCACTCACCCACTCACCCACTCACCCACTCACCCACTCACCCACTCACCCACTCAGTCAGCCACCCACTGGCCCATGCAGCCACTCACCCACTCACCGACTCACCCACTCACCCACTCACCCACCCACCCACTCACCCACTCACCCACTCACCCACTCACCCCCTCACCCAATCACCCACTCACCCACTCACCCACTCACCCACTCACCCACTCACCCACTCACCCACTCACCCACTCACCCACTCACCCACTCACCCACTCACCCACTCGACCACTCACCCACTCATCCACTCACCCACTCACCCACTCACCCACTCACCCACTCACCCACTCACCCACTCACCCACTCACCCTCTCACCCACTCACCCACTCACCCACTCACCCACTCACACACTCACCCACTCACCCACTCACCCACTCACCGACTCACCCACTCACCCACTCACCCACTCACCCACTCACGCACTCAGCCACCCACCCACTCACCCATGCACCCACTCACCCACTCACCGACTCACCCACTCACCCACTCACCCACTGTAAGTGCGGCTAACCCCCATCTGCTCAGATTTTAGCAGATCTGCCCCAGATTGACTACATTTTGGTCATTTTCTTTGCTTCCGCGGAATCGCCGCCTCGCAGCTCAGTCTCAGGATCAGACCTATATATTTCTGATATGCCGGATCTGATTCCGCGGTCCCTTCTCCGTAAATCCGCCGCGTTCTGATCATTTGCCTGGAATCGCCATTTGCCGCTGACGCGCGCTCGCGGGCCAGATCGGCGAAATATTTTTCACAATCGGATTTATTTAAATCTTTTCAGATAGTTTTGGACACTCAGATGTATTTAGAATAATCCGCATCAATTTTCTTCATAGACTGGGATTTTCTGCCGGATAACACTCAACATGGATCTTGCTTCAGTTGTTGCTGCTCTTGCCTCCGTTGGTGTCCGAGTCTCCGGTTCTACCCCCAACAGCAGCGTTCAGGTCGACTCCTCGCGTGCCTGCCCCACTGGTCTTGCCGGCCCCGAGCCCTCCGGCACCATCAACGACCCAGGGCAGCACTTTCATGGTAGCAGAGGCTACCTGAATGTTGTTCCTTTGGTGTCCCAACCACAGCTAGCTCCCCAGTACGGCCCCGTAGACCCCGCCGCTTCCGGAGAAGTAACGATTACGTTGCCCTGGTGCTGTGCGAACGAGGCCTTGAGAGGAATGCCTTGCGCAAGCCCAAGCTGCCCAAGAAGGGCACAAATCAGCAGCTGTGGAGACCCAAATTACCATCCCAATCCCAGTCGAAATTGGCCATCAAGCAGCTGGAATCTGCCAGCCTACGCCGATGGCAACGCTCCGGTGGAGCTTACGGACCTGGCAGGTACCAATACTCCTTACCAATGTCCACATTTTGAGACCATCGACGCCGATCTGAACGACATTGAGATGGGTGGTCCAGGTGAGGTACCTAGCTATAATCGACCAGCCTCTTGGGCACAATGGGACGACCATTTGTCTTCAGAAGTGACCCGTAACCTTGAGGCGCTTGAGGCCCTTTGTCTATTAGCCACGTCTAAGCTGATAGGACAAGAAAGAATCGCCTCTGATTTTTTAATGGAATATTTTTTCCTTCTTCAAGAAGAAATTAATACCAGGATGTGGTGGCGTTCTCAAGAAGATGACTCTTTTGCCATTTTTTTGCAGATCTGGGAGGCAAGCCCCTTCCCGAAGGAGAAGACCAAGGCACCTGTTGCCAGGCCCTCCGCCCCTCATCCCCCTGTTTCCATCCGCGACGATCTAGCCGCCGCGGTTGAGGAAGGAATTTTAGAGGCAGCCAGGCAGGCAAGCCTGGAAATTAGGGCTGAAGGAGCTCCCCAAGTGGACTCCTGGCTGCGAACCACTGAAATTAGCGGTCCGACAGCCTGCTCAGGCCCTTCAGGACACGGTATGTACTGTCCTGCCGACTGCTCCTGCAGATTCCAGCGAGATACTGAGCTCCAATTGCTCAAAGATCAAATGCAACTCATCATTCAAACGCTGGGAATTAAAGATCTTTTCAAAACGCACATGCGGTCTGAGGGCGCATCATCGGTGGAACAAGCAACAGAACCGTCGGAGGAGTCGACAGAAATTTTTTCAATTGCTCCTTCGGTGGACTCCAAGACCACCGATGCAAGGATCAGCAGGACCAAGCTAAAGGAAAGGGTTACAATCTCTCGATCTCAGAGTAGGACGGCGAAGGCTAGGACTGAGGCTCAGAATGCCAAGCGAACTGCCTCCCGTACTGCCCCTCCTGCTGCTGATTCCAATGCATTAGCCCAGCTGTTGCTCGCCCAGACCCTCGCCGGAGCTGGTGTGGCGAATGATGCCGCCAAGGTGTCTGCCATTACGGCCGGTGTTGGGCTGGATTCGCTTCTTCATCCCACTTCATTGCGACTTCGTCAGGTTGCCAAGCAACCGAAGTATAATGGAAACCCCAGACGTTGGCCTCAGTTCCAACGGGAATTTAAACTGTGGGTTAAGACTCAAAAACTCCAAGATGATCACTTCCTGATGGCCCTCTTAGACTGCCTTGAGGGAGCGCCGGCCAACACTTGGCTCAGGACCTGGAGTGATCGTGAGGATTCAAGTTCCCCCCTTACCTTTGATGAGGTGTGGGAACAGTTGGAGGTACGTGGATCCCGGCTGCCAGAGGACCATTACCACCAGATGTTGAAGAATTTTCCTTCATTCTCGCGATTAATCTTGCACGAAGTGCAAGACAAGAGACAGCGCTTCTGGAATTTAGTGGAAGAATCTGAACATTCAGGCGAAAAATTTTCTAGTGCCGAGCTGAAAAATCTGATTTTTGACAAGATCCCCTCAGAAACCGCCGCCACCCTTCGGAACAAACAGTCCGAAGAAAAGGTCAAGACCTGGTGGGCGGAGGTCGAAGGCTTCGATGCCTCGGCCAACCGGTTTACCGTCAGGGAGGCACTTCAAAAGTGCTCCCCCACGTCGTTTTCCAAGGTGAAATTCACTGAAAACACGTGGAAAATCAAGTTTAATGAACACGAGGATCGGGACTTGTTTGTCCAAGTCCTCAACAGGGGAGTAAGTTTCCATGGCCATCGCCTGAAGGCCAAGAACTGGGTGTTTTCGTTCACCCCACAGGAACTCTGGGAAGAGGTTGAGCGGCTCGCTGACGCCGCCAATCAAAATTTCCATGAGGGTCTTGGGGGAAACAAGAATACCCAGCAAAACACCCAAAATGGGGCCCAAAAGGGCAACAAAAAGGTGAATGACACCCGGAATGTTCAGGATCACTGTAGCATCTGCCTTCTTTTAGGTTCTACGAACCGAGCTAAGACGCATTCTACTGGTAATCACCGATGGTCTCCTTACGATCACAAGGTGATTGGTGAAAATATCAGTAATCCGCAGAATTCAGACAGGAATGACAGACAGGTGCATGGTGGAAAGGCTAGAAAAGGGAATCCGATCCCCTCCGGTGGAAACAAAAATACTGGAGGCCCTGGCGGGTCCCAAGGCAAAGGAAATCGGACTCCATCCGGCTCCGTTGGGCAGCCGAACGGCCAGACAAATCCCAATAGCAACGCCGGAGGCGGAAATCGAAATCCAGGCCAAACCCCTCAATCCGGTACAAACAAGGGAAATGCTCCAGGATCCCAGGGTAAAGGTAAGGGAAATCCTTATGGGACCCCCTTCTCTGGTAAGGGCAGAGGGCGTGGCGACGGTGGAGGTCCATCATCCGGCGGCCGTGGCCGTGGACGTGGAAAGGGCAACCATCGTGTGGATCAGGTCTCAGGTGCAGATCAGATGTCCGATGCGGATCGAGATTACGTTGAAAATGCCTTGAATCCAGCAGATGATCCGTTCCAAGATGAGTGAGTCGACGAATCAGGGTGTGTTCACAATGTTAACGCAGCGACTGGAGGTCAGAACGCCTAGGGGAGCCACGAAAATCGCCCCTCCCCAGGCGATTTCAGGCATGATCCCCAGATTCCATCTCGACCATTACTTGATGTAGGGTCGCTTGTCTCCTCTCCCCTGGATCCGGCAGCGGATCCTTCTGTTGTAGTGGACGAGGTTGGTGTACAGTCCAAGCACAGGGCCCGTCAGTTTGTCAAAAAGCTGTGGGTCTCTGATTGCAAGGGAAATTTCCACCTCGCCACTTGTTTGTGTGACAATGGATCAGAGGTAAATCTCCAATCCAATTCTTTCTTACCCGACGACTGCGTGTTTGAGTCGCCTCATCCTGTTACCCTCGAGGGAGTTTCTGGACATTCTCTCGCAGGTGGGCAACGCGGTTGTTATATATCAACTCATTTGGTCGCTCAAGACCTTTGGGAAGAAGATAATGTGGAGGAAGTTGTCCTTAAGGATGACTACTTCTATCGTGCCGACATAAAGTATGACCTTTACTTGGGCCATCCTTGGCTTCGCAAGAACAGGGTGGCGCCCGTAGGTCATCGGCGTTGTTTTTTGCTGGAGTCAGGTCCCTTGGAGCGTCCTGAATTTCGCTTTTTGCACGCAGGGTCTAAAAGTGCAGAAGAATTTTTGAAGCAAAAGGTTACACCAAAATTTGGCGAAGATGTCACCATTGCAGAGGTGAATGGGAGTGCCGATTACTCCCGAGAGTTAGAATGTCTTCGTAGGGACTCCCAGCCACGACGCCCTTCGCGCTGGCACTCTTCATCCTACAGAGTTGTCGACAAATGGCGCGATACAATTTGTGAATATTTTTATGAACACCATTCCTTTTGGCCACAGTATGATGCCTTTGCTAACCGCGAGAACAAACGCTTTGACAAGCACTTTCGCGACGCTTGGACCCATAAATGGGACAAGAAGTTATGGATTAATCCTCCGTTTCACTTAATCCAGCAGCTCATCCACAAAATCAAGCAAGATAAAACCCAGGCGATTTTAGTTGTGCCCTTGTGGGACGACAAGCCTTGGTTTCAGGAATTACAAGACATTTGTGTAGATTACATCGAACTTCCCAGGAAGATTAAGCGGTATGCCAGGGACGACACAGGTCCCCTGCCACAGCGGTCCTGGAGTTCGCTTGCATTCCTGGTGGATGGAAAGCTTTCTGACTCTAATTCTGCTGATTCTAGTACAGATTCCTGTGTTGGGTCTGAATCTGAGGTTGAGCGTGGTACTGATGATGAATCTATTTTTTCTGATTTTTGTCCGTCAGATACCCAAGGTGATCCAACGTCAAATGGATCCGCCTCGTCTCCCTCTTCCCCAATACGATCGACATCGAAAAGAATCTTCAGTGCACGGGCGAAGAAAAATTTTAAAACGCGCCGCAAATTCAGAGTTTTTTATGAAAAACCCCCTGTGGAAGCTTTCATAGATCCTTTCGAGGAGCTGGATCACGAAGAGAATCTCTGGAATGTCGACACTCGACCCACCTATCTTCAAGAGGCAGTTGATACGGACCTGTTTAGGGACATCCGTAAGAAGATTCTTCCTGCCAAGGCCGAAGAAGTCGCCAAAGTTTTTTCGACAGTAATTCCTGGCGATCAGGTGGACACTGAGTTGTGTTCCAAGACAAGAGAGAAGATTTTTGAGGAACGGAAGGACACAACCCTTTCGGGGAAGTTGATCAAAGACCCCCCTGTCCGTGGGCAGTTCGGTGAAGCCTTCATCGAGCTTCGTGAAGGGTACAAGGCGAAGAAACAGCGCCCTTATGAGAACCATGGACACAAACATGAGATACTCAGAAAAATCATCGAGAGAAATCTCAGGGAATTTGGTTGGCTTGAGGGTTGTATGACCAGCGAATGGTGCTGTGCACCCTTCACAGTCCCGAAGCCGCCGCCTGCAGACCAGAACACTATTGATGGTTGGCGAATGGTTGTTGATTTTCGCAATCTCAACGCCGAACCAAGGCGGATTCACACCCCCTGCCCCTCATTGAGGAGGAAATCGCCAAGAGGGCAAGAGGTCGTTTGTTTTCTGTGCTGGATCTCCGTCACGGCTTTCACCAAATGCCGTTGAGGAAGGACAGCCGACCTCTCACCTGTATGTGCACGCCATGTGGCCCAGTCCAGTGGACGGTCATGCCCATGGGCCTGAAGAACGCCCCTTCGTTTTTTCAAAGAATGATGGAGGATGTGCTTTTTACAGCTCATCCTGAGCTTCGCGCCTTCGTGAGTTTCTACATAGATGACATAATCATCGCGACGGAAGGGGAGGGACTGACCGAAGCCGAGCTGGTGGCCCTACATGAAAAGCAGCTGAACCAGGTTTTGGACATTCTTGATGCCAATCAGCTGATTTGTGGGCCAAAGAAGGGAAAATTATTTTTAAAATCAGTCGAATTTTGTGGTTCTCTCCTTGAGAATGGCACCCGAAGACCCAGTCCAGGGAAGCTCGTCGCTATTCAGAAGTGGAAGCGCCCTGAGACGATCACGGAGTTGAGAGGATTCCTGGGTTGTTGCAATTTTTACCACACTTTTGTGCCGAATTATGCCAAATTTGCTGCCCCCCGCACTGAATTATTGAAGGTAGGGAGAGATGCAGGCAAGGCAGGTTCAAAGGTTCGTGTCAAGTGGACTGACGAGTGCGAGGAGGCCTTCCATCACTTGAAGGCGGCCCTCTGCGAAGTCGCCACGTTGCATGTGCCGCAATTCGACCGACCCTTCTACATAAGAACCGACGCTTCTAGGTACGCGATCGGAGCTGTCCTTGAACAGGTTGATGAAGCCACAGGTGATCATTACCCTCTTGCATTTTGGTCTCGGAAGCTAGCCCCACGCCAAATGCAATGGTCGCCGCGTGAGCAAGAAACCTACGCCATAATCTGTGCTTTAAAAAGGTACCAATCGTGGGTTGGCACCAATCGAGTCGAGGTCCTGACGGATCATCGATCTCTGGAGTATTGGGCCACCGAACACATTGATACTGTCGCGAGCCCAGCTGGTCGACGGGCCAGATGGCACGAATTTCTCAGTCTGTTTGACCTCCATGTGTCGTATTTGCCTGGAAAACACAACACGGTAGCGGATGCTCTGAGCCGATGGGCTTACCCCGCTTCAGAGGGGCTGCAAAGTACCAACATCCATGGTACGGAGCAGGACCGCCATGTAATAATCGAGTGGGATCAAGAAGAAAAGAAACTCATTCGACGTGCATGCATGCAATGTGCTGTTAAACAGCACGCATTACCGTGCCATGACATCACGGCCTTTTCAGATCCGGCGCATGCTCATGAGATCTGCACCAAAACACTGAAAGTCGTGGAGAAAGTCACCGATCCCTCCTCAGGGAGTGTGAAACGGTTTGACTATACCCGACGATTAAGTCGATTTCGGTTGATCCAGGGCATTAAGCGTCGAGATCCGGCCAAAAATCCACCCCTGCCGAAAGATTCCCTTATCATCCGTGACTGGACGTCCGATTATCTACAGGATCCCATGTTTAAAGAGGTCTTTGGAAATCTCAAATCCAAAGATGCTCACAAGGATGGGATTTTTTCTGAGTATTCGTTGGATGGGGGGAAGCTGTGGATGGAGGGTAAATTGTGCGTACCAGACGCCCTGGCCCCCCGAGTGTTAAACTGGTGGCACAAATGGGAGTCCCCCCACGCACATGGCCGTCGATTGTGGTCGATGATTAAACATAGGTTGTTTGGCTCACGGCTATATACTCATTGCATGAAAGTAGCCGCCGGATGTGCCCAATGTGCTGTCTCGACGCCCCCCAGCGCGAAGAAGCACGGCCATCTGAGGCCACATCCTATTCCGGAGCGCCTCTTTAACAGATTCACCAGTGATTTCTTCTATCTCGGTGAACTCGACGACGAAGAGTGCCATTGGACGAATAAAAAAGTCAATGGTGTGCTCCTTATTCAGTGCCGTCATTCCGGCTACATTCAAGTGTTGCCTTGCAACATTGAGTCGATGACTGGCAAGGCTGCCGCCAAATGGTGCGCGCAGACCTGGATGGGAGGTTGGGACGTCCCATCCGAGGTGGTTACGGACTCAGGCAAAGAGTACACCTCCGAATGGTGGAGGGAATTATGTGCTCGCCTTGGAATCCACCACCTCAGGTGTGAAATCCACTCGCATTGAGCGCTGCCTGGCGAAAGAGCCGGCCGCTCTATTATAAATATGCTTCGTAAGGAGCTCGCGAGTGAGAAAGATTTCCACTGCCTTGAAGTTCTGTTCGCATTGCTTCGCCGTTACCACAACACGCCTTTGTACCATGGCCTTTCTCCAAATGAAATTGTCTTTGGACGAAAGAAGTGTTGGTGGAACATGCCGTTGAATAATCCTCGCCCCTGTAAGGATGCTTCGTTGTTTTTGGACGACGTCCAACGAGCAGATAAAACTGTCTCGAAATTAATCGATAAGCATCAAGCTGACTGGCTTTGGGTCCAGAATCAAGGCCGAAAAAACCCCCACAATTTTGAAGTCGATGATCGAGTTTGGCTTCGAAAATCCGAAACCACCCTGGACGGAGATGACAAGCTTCTTCCCTTGTGGGAGGGGCCATTCGCTGTTACAGCGCGTCTAGGTGAGAACAGGTGGAGGATTCGTGTGGATGTCAGCAGGGAAATTGACGTTTCGGGCGATCGCCTCAAGAGAGAGATCCCCTCCCCCAAGGATCGGGTTAAACCCCTTTTTTGGACTTCGAAAATTTTGTCAGATCGGGTCATTGAAGGGGGGAAATACGAACTTAAGAGGATTGTAGAGGCAAGACGTGACGCGAAGGGCGAATGGGAATTTCTGTGTGAGTGGAGGGGCTTTGATTCCAGTCACAACAACTGGGAACCAGCCCATTCTTTTGTCCATGGGTACACCAAGGGGTTCATTGACTTCCTGAAGAAGCACCCCGAAATTGGCGTACTCCTGACAGACTGTTTGTCGAAACCAGACAGACAGGTGGAGAGCGACGGAAAAAGACCTGTGGTGAATCGAGATCCAGCCTTTTACGGCCCTCATTCGTCACATTCCAGGGCTGATCCGTCGATCCCCCCTCCTGCGGTCAGGCCAGCCCAGGAGCCAAATGAGGACCAAGCTTCAAGTTCGGCCGCTGATTTGCAGCGCCCAAGCCGTACGAGGGCCCGACCAGACAGGTTGGTGGTCACATGTATTCGAGCTTGGCCGAATTCAGGGAGATCCGTCGTAACTTGAGTCGCCGACGCCATAATCTGGGTAACAGTCGTCTAGTTCAGGGCGTCATGGCACTCGTCGCTAGGGCTCAAGGGTGTAGGTTCGAAACCCTTGCATGTCCAACTCCTACAAAAGCTCCAGCCTCGCCCCGTCGACCACTTATTTCAATGTGAGTGTTCTGACGACTTGAAAGAACCACATTCTGCTCAATCCACTGTTCATTCTTCCTGATTATGTCATGATGTGGAGAACTGCAAATGTTTGATAATTTGACGTCAATCAACTTTTCTTTGGTCTCCGTTCGGCAGACAAGGCGTAGATACGCTACCGAAAGCCACGGAGTGTGCTGCCGTGTTCAGAAAAAAACCAAACTCAGGCTTAATTCAGGCAGATTCGGGGTAATCTTGTCTCTGTTGGTCTGTGCATTTTTGGAATTTGGCTACTCGTGCAGATGGAAGCAAATGTACATAGTAAAAACGCTGGCCAGCGACATTCACCCCTACAGGCACCCCCTGTAGTACTGGCTGCACCAGATGCGACGCCAGGAACTCAGATCTTACCTTCATTTGCCGTGATGCGGAAGCCAAAGTCCAGATTCAGATCCAGGATCCTCAAATTTGCCTTGAATTTCTCAGGTTTGTCCATCATTCTGCCACTGTTGCACAAAACCCAGACGTCAATTGTTCAGACAACCTTCAGATAGGAGCTCTAGGGACTTCTAACAGCAACCTCTGAAGTCCGTAAGCTTCGTTGTATTTTTGGCACACGCCAATGTGAGCTCAATCCGACCTGGAACTGTCGAAAATGGTGAATCCAAGTGTCTTGTGGGACTCAATCGAAAGATGGGCCTTGTCCAAGTCGATTGACACCGCCGCCACTGTAAATACGGTGTCTCTCAGTTATATACTGTCAGTAAAGCGCCTTCAGCAAACCTTTGGCGCGTTACATGCCAAGGATCCAGGGCTATCATGTCCCATCATGATGCATCATCACATGATCCACATTTCGATGGAATCTGTTGGATGCTCGCGAACCAACGTGCCGGAAAGCACAATTGAGCTGAATAAACGACAATATATATTAACTTTAGTCTAAACGAAAGTGTTAGTAGTTTCAGTTCTAGACATTCCGCTTCATTTCACCTTCATCTCAGGAATTTACTCATTTTAGGACATTTTAGGTTGATTTCCTTGTCATCTCCTCACATTCCTCGAAGATCTGTGTACGGCTTTGCCTAACTTTGTTGACGCTGATGTTTTTCTAATCACTTAGGGCCTGCAGACTTCATTTGTATTTGTTTTCCCTCTCGGTGATTGCTTAATCTCCTCCATCTCTGCTTAAATTGATTCCCAATCTTGCTGAATTTTGTGATCATTCACCAGATGCGCCAAATCTGAAGCACATGCTGCACTTTTCAGAACGAGAAAAGCGGGAGTAACACGATGTAGAGTTCGGCGAGGACACCGTAGCGTGCCCGCGACAGCGAAACTGTGCCAGAGCGCTGAGATGTCACTCCATTTCTTGATTCCCCCACTCAATCCAACAATAATCTACCTCATTCTCAACCAAAGTATGGTTTGGTATCGATTCTCGATACGTTTACATGCTTTTTAGCCCTTAACCTAATGTTTTACTGCACGGAGGACGGTTCGTCACTTCTCATTCTGTCTCATTTCAGGTTCATCCATCCTGATTCAGTGCCAATTCAGCCCAAATCAGGTCAGATCAAGCAGATTTCGCCCCATCGAGGCTACATTTCTATTTTTTCTGGGACTTACCCGCACTACGTTCTTCGTTGACGTAGCGACACACCCCAGTGTGTTTTTGGAGGGGGAGTGTAAGTGCCGCTAACCCCCATCTGCTCAGATTTTAGCAGATCTGCCCCAGATTGACTACATTTTGGTCATTTTCTTTGCTTCGGCGAAATCGCCGCCTCGCAGCTCAGTCTCAGGATCAGACCTATATATTTCTGATATGCCGGATCTGATTCCGCGGTCCATTCTCCGTAAATCCGCCGCGTCCGATCATTTGCCTGGAATCGCCATTTGCCGCTGACGCGCGCTCGCGGGCCAGATCGGCCAAATATTTTTCACAATCGGATTCATTTAAATCTTTTCAGATAGTTTTGGACACTCAGATGTATTTAGAATAATCCGCATCAATTTTCTTCATAGACTGGGATTTTCTGCCGGATAACACTCAACATGGATCTTGCTTCAGTTGTTGCTGCTCTTGCCTCCGTTGGTGTCCGAGTCTCCGGTTCTACCCCCAACAGCAGCGTTCAGGTCGACTCCTCGCGTGCCTGCCCCACTGGTCTTGCCGGCCCCGAGCCCTCCGGCACCATCAACGACCCAGGGCAGCACTTTCACCCACCCACCCACTCACCCACTCACCCACTCACACAATCACCCACTCACCCACTCACCCACTCACCCACTCACCCACTCACCCACTCACCCACTCACCCACTCACCCACTCACCCACTCACCCACTCACCCATGCACCCACTCACCCACTCACCCACTCACCCACTCAGCCAGCCACCCACTGGCCCATGCACCCACTCACCCGATCACCGACTCACCCACTCACCCACTCACCCACCCACCCACTCACCCACTCACCCACTCACCCACTCACCCACTCACCCACTCACCCACTCACCCACTCACCCACTCACCCACTCACCCACTCACCCACTCAACCACTCACCGACTCACCCACTCACCCACTCACCACCTCACCCACTCATCCACTCACCCACTCACCCACTCACCCACTCACCCACTCACCCACTCACCCACTCATCCACTCACCAACTCACCCACTCACCCACTCACCCACTCACCCACTCACCCACTCACCCACTCACCCACTCACCCACTCACCCACTCACCCACTCACCCACTCACCCACTCACCCACTCACCCACTCACCCACTCACCTACTCACCCACTCACCCACTCACCCACTCACCCACTCACCCACTCACCCACTCACCCACTCACCCACTCACCCACTCACCCACTCACCCACTCACACACTCACCCACTCACCCACTCACCCACTCACCCACTCACCCACTCACCCACTCACCCACTCACCCACTCACCCACTCACCCACTCACCCACTCACCCACTCATCCACTCACCCACTCACCCACACACCCACTCACCCCCTCACCCTGGTGACCTGGCACCAGTCTAAAAACCCTCAGGATGGTAGCTGTAGGACGGATTGCCTACACGCACTGCCACGCTTGACACCAGTCGTGAATCGTCGTGAAAGTCGTGCCACCACGTGACTCGGCTCTGCCATCGTGGCCCCCTCTCCGCCCAGCTCCACCCGTATGGTGCACTCTCTCTCTCCCTCTTCATCCCGTGTCTCCAAGGGCTGAGTGCCGCACCTCAAGTGCGTCCCTCCCCCTTGCAAGCCGTTTCCTGCTCACAGTGGGCACGTCGTTCTAAGTTCCGCTTTGGCAAGACGTCGACCTCGCCGTGGCAATCTTCCAGGCCGCTACGCGGGGAGCCGCGACGGGGACTGCATTCGACGTATCCGCCGCTCAAGCGTGACGCCTTGTGCAGGGGTATCATCAGTCGTCCGATTCGTCGTCCCAACGTGGGGCCCCTCTCTCCCGTGCACCACTAGGGTTGCAGCACCACGCGCCAGCGCGGTGCTCCCCTCGCACCCCCGCCCTGTGTGTCCTGGGACCCCCGCTCACCGACCCGGTCCGCCAGGCGGCCCCATGTTACTCCGCGCCATCGCGCCATGCTCTTTGTTTTGTCACATTATGGCCACGCTCGTGGTACCCCTCGTTTCTCTCCTGCGCGCCCCATCCGATTGGGGCTGCCTGTGATGTCAGTACGCCTCCGTTTACCAACACCTCGATCTGCTCCCCCCCCCGACGTATTGCGGCCACAGGCCACCCGCTCTTTTCTTGCCACAGCTACCATGTCAGACCGCTCAACACCGTCCCAGGACACCCCCTCTCCCGCCCCCGACACCGGTCGAGGCGGCGCCATTCGTCGGGGGCCGTTCCCCATGTTTCTGATGGACATCGCCCAGTCCGACGATGCTGACCGTCTGCTGCGAGAGCTGGACATGCTGAAGGATGACGCACTGGAAGCGGCAGATACGGCTATCCAGGCCACCGACCCCGCCCTGGCTGACCTGTGTGATGCCCTGCGCTGGACGGCTGCCAACGGCGACATCCAGGCTATTACAGCGGTGGCGGGGGTGTGGACGCCGCGGGGGCTCCTGCTCACAGCCACCGTAACAATCGCCGCAGGCCCGTCTGACACGAAGGTCATCGAACACGTCCCCCTGTCGCTGGTACAAGGAGGCCCACTGCTGGAGCATGTCTCCAAGGACCCTGAGGCCCTCACAGCGGCTCTCGTCACACGGTGGAGCCCAAGCTATGCCCCAATCTCGGCGTCACGCCTCCGCAGCCAAGTCTTCAAGGGCCTGTACACAGCCCGCGAACAGCCGCCGCCCGTCGACACTGCCACCCCTCCAGACATCCAAAGCCAAAAGGTCTCCCACAAGATCCACAAGCCCATCAGCCAATTCCTTGCCCCCCACCTCCGACCGTCATGGGACCGCCTCCGCACCCGAGAGGTAGTTGCGGCCTTTTGGGCGCTGCCCAACGACGTGCATGCGGTCCTGCAGGCAGCCCATATCCCAACTGCAGACCTCGTTCCGCTGAAGTTCGGGCTCCCGTCGTGGGCCTCCTCCGTCTGCCTCACGGGACAATACACGCCAGCCCCGGTTCCCACACCCCCCGCCCTCGCCAACAAGGGCATGTGGACCCCCGAGCAGCTGCGGCCGCTGCTCGAATGCTCGGTCTTGCCGATCCGCAGCGTGGAGCTGCTGCATCAGATCGAGCAGGCTGGCGAGCACTCCTGGGCCACAGCCCCCACTTTCGCCCTGCTGCAGGCCGGCATCGCCGACACCGCCAACCTGCCCCCGCTCACGCCGCCCAGCCACGCACCTTACCTCACCAAAGGGCAAGCAGCGCCTAGCCCCGCCGGCACTCTGTTCGCCACGGCGGCGTTCACCCCAGCATCAGCCCTGTACAAGGCCCAGGGCAAGCCCACCCCTTCAGGGTCCGAACCATCGCCTTCATCACTGTTGCCCGAACAGACAAGGCTCTCTTTCAACCTCCCAGAGCCTGCCTCCCAGGTACCACCGGCCGCCGCGGACCCCACCCCTCCGGAGTCACCGGCCCCGGCCGTCGGGTCGCCCCCCCCCAGTCCCTCCCAGGTGGGGGAGCCTTTTGTCCCGGACCTGGATGTCACGGCCTACTCCACCGACTACGCTCAATTGCATGACGAGTATGAGGCCCAACGGCGGGAGCTGGCCGTGGCACGGGGCGACCTGGAGTCCCTCAAGAGGGATCTGGACACAGTGCGCGCCGAACGGGATAATGCCCAGCAGCAGGCCCAGCGTTGCGCCGCGGCACAGCGGCAGACCGAAGCCGTTAGGCTCAACAACTTCATCAGGTCGGTTCCCCCCCTCCTGTCCATCGCCACCCGACTCCACGGCCTCCAATCCACGCCGCCAGCGTTCGCCAACGCCGTGCGCAGTACCGTTCCGGCTTCATTCGAGCTGCCTCCCCCCGGCTCTCAGCAGTTCCTGGTCCTCGTGCCGGTCATCCTCGCCGCAGCAGTTCTCACCTCGCCCCAAGCACCCAACCTTGAGGAATTGGCCGACGTCCTCCGTAGGGCTATGGCCGCGCCAAGCGCCGTGCCGGTCCCGGAGACCCCTGCGCGTGCACCCGAACTGTCGTTCGCTGTCCCGGACCCGATCCCTAAGCCGAGGGCGGTCTCTGCCTTTCGGGCACCGGGCGCAACCGCCCAGCCGCCGCCGTCTCTGCCGTCGCCTGCTGATGCCGCCCTGACCGACCTGCTGGAGTGGATCCCGGAGATCCCCAAGGGCTGTGAGGACGAGGTTGCGCACGCACTCCACCTCCAGCTCTTCCGCCAGTACGGCGCGAAAGTCAACACCCTCCCGCAGTCGCCGATTCGGGAACAGTGCGCCTGGGTCCACAGCCACGCGCCCAGCCTGCCCGGCATCGCGGAAGTCCTGCGCTCCTTCCTCTCCAACCCCCCTGCAGTCCAACGGGTTTCTGCCAGCCCAGCCACCTCCCCAACAGAAGCTGCAGCCGCCAACCAGGCACAGGGCGCAGCGAAAAAGAAGGGGTATACACCCCAGAAAATTGATCCGCAGGTTTTCTCGAAAGCCCTGTGGGTCGGCTGGCAAGAAGTCGATGATCCGCCGTCCGGTGAAGTTGATGCAGGACCTCTCGGTGGTATCCTTCGGGATAAATTTGGTGCAGGCCTTTCCTCCATTACTGAAGAACAATTGAACCATACATCCAAGTTCACAATAGTCGGAATCCGACCAGCAGAGTACGAGCGCGGCATGCGACTGACGAGGCAGCACACGGCTCGTGGCTGGCGAGTGACGTGGGCCGAGTCGAAGAAACAACCGTTCACGCCCTGGGTGCCTGACCCCGACCGAGACCATCCGCCCCGGAAGACTCATCGGGGAAGCCGCGGGAAGCAGCGCCGTCCACGGGACCCTGACGATCAGGTGGACCTTACGGCAACGTCGGTATCGGACGGAGAACCAGACTCCAAGTATCAGCGCAGGTACAGCCCCCGCCGCTCGGACCGGTCCCCGTCCCGCCGCCGCAGCCCAGGCCATCGCCGCGACAGCCCGCCGCCGAGGCGTCGTAGCGCGTACCGCGATGAGCCCCAAGCGCTTTCCAGCCGCCACGACCACCATGCAGCAGCCCCCCTCCTGCCCTACCCGTACTCGGGGGACCCCCACGACCCCCGGGTGGCCATGACCCACAGCCCCTACGCTCCCCCGCACTGGAGCCCCCCAGCCGACCCCGGCCGCTACCAGCCGTACTTCGGTCGGCATCCGCGAGACCATTAGCCCTGGACATGGCGGGGCGCAACGAGGACATCCCTGCCGCCGTGTCTCAGCTCCGCCACTCCCACCTCGACGGCGTCCCCCATGTCCGGGACCTGCACCTGGGCGCATACACTCCCAGCTCCCCCCCCAGAGAGTGGGGCCTGGTACCGGTGCCGGCCCCGGGCACTGCCCAGTTCATCAGGCCCCCCTACGCCCTCGAAATGTGCCTGCACCTGCCGGTGGGTGTGCACTACTACCGGGCGTGCAGCGGGGCGGACCCCTGGCCCCGTAACGTTCTGTCGTTAGTGGGCGCCGTGCACTGTGTGCAGGTGACGGGCTCCCATCAGTTGCAGCTCTGCCGCAAGGGCCTGCCACCCACCTCCTTCATCTTGCCCGAGCATCACCACGTGGTCCTCCCACAATCCCTACACAGCCGTGTCTCCATCACAGCCACGGGCCTCACCCGGGCCAGTGTCTTGGCGATAGCAGCCACGTACCACCACCGGCACCTCCGCAAGTGGGTGCGAGGCCTACCTTGCGCCCTCCCCGCAGCTGTGGACCGCAAGCTAACCCAGCACTCCACCGCCGCCGGCTCCTGCCCTGGTCCTCCCCCCACCGGCCACGTGTCGCCCCGCCCAGACGTGATGACCCTCAACGTGCAGATGTCCCTGCGACCTAAGCTCCGCGCCCTGGACGGTCTGGTGCGCGAGTGCCAGTACCCGCTAGCCCTGCATGTTCAAGAAGCGGGGCCCCTGATCATCCAACGGGTGCACCCCCTGTACCACACCATCCAGGCACCAGCAAGAGTGGCTGGGGGATGTGCCACTCTCCTCTACAGGACCCCGGACCTGGTCGTGACCAGCCACAGCGCCCACCCGTCGGGAAGAGCCCTCGTCACACACTTCACCATGGCTGGCGTAACCCACTGCCACGCCAACGTGTATCTCCCCGCCGACGGGAACCTCGACACCCTCCAAGAAATCCTGGATTGGGTGTACCCGTACCTCCTCCTCACCCCCGCTAGAGTGGTTGTCCTGACAGGGGACCTGAACGCCAACTGCTGCTGGGTCTCGCACCTCCCTGTCTCCCCTGCCTCCCTCTGTGACCTCGTCCTCCCCACGCTCACGCGCCTTGGGATGCGCCGTCTACGCCCCCTTGCGGAGGCCCCCACGTGGGTGAGCCCGCAAGGTTTCGCCGGTGCCCTGGACCACATCTTCCTCCGCGCCCCTTCGGAAGCAGCCCACACCACGGAGGTGCGCTCCGATTCCAGTTTCCCATCTGACCACCTACCCGTAACCGCCACCCTCCATGACCTCCCGCCAGCGCCCCAATTGGTATGCCCTTCGAAAAAGGGCCGCTTCCCCATCCCGCGGGAGCCCCTCGCCAGCCAGCTCCGCACCCTCAACGACACCTTTCGGGCCGAACTCACTACGCCGCCCCCAGGCGCGCCCCAAGCGCAGCCATGCTATACCGAGGTGACCTCAGCGCTATACGCCGCGGCTACGGCTGCCTACGGGCCTCCCGTCCCCAGCCAGCCGGTACCGTCGACGGTACGTGTCCACGTCACCAACCTTCAACGCTACACCCTCGCCTACCCGGATTGGGCGTCCCAATCGTCACACCTCGTGGAGGTCGCCCGCCTCAAAGAACGCATCCGAGCGGCCTGGGACGTTCTCCTTCTGGAGAAAGATGTAGGGCTGGCGCCCCTACCCGCTGCCCCTGGCCAGCCCACCAAAGTGGACTACCGCCGCACGTTAGGGGCGCGCTACGTACCCCCAGCGGATCCGGTCTACGTGGTGGGCGTCCCGGTACCTCTTCATCAACAAGCCGCCGTTGCGTTGGACCAGCTGCGCCAAAGGCACCTTGCCCCTCTTGAGGCGCTTTAGCTCGCGCGCGTCCGGACCATCACGGGATGGGAGGGCAGGCTGCTCGGCCCACCACCCAGCGCCACCACCGCAAACCTGCGAGCCATCATCCGCCGGGCGGCGGCCACTGTGCCGTACCACGATTTACTGGTGTACCAGCTGTTCGGACAATTGGAGGATGCCCAATTTGCGACGATCGTGAACCTGATCAACAGTATTCTCCGTGGGGTGCCCGTGCCCCAGGCACACTCTGCAGACTTCATCAACCTTCCGAAAAAGACGCCGCACGGCCCCATTGCGAACGGCAGGCCGCTGACCAACCTGGCCACGATATGAAAGCTCACGGCTGCCCTCATCAAAGACCACTACCAGCCCCGCCTGGTTCAGGGCGGCATCCTGCCGCCCTACCAGTTCGGGATGTCCCCGCACTGCTCCTCCGTGGAGCTACTCCGCGTCCTACACGATGTATGGTGGGACCGCTGGCGCAGGCGCCTCGAAGCGTGGGTCCTGTCGGACGATGTCCGCCACGCGTATGGCTCCATCAACCACACCACCGAGTACGCCGTCCTCACCGCCGCAGGGATCTCCCCTGCCGACGCCGCGACCCTTCAGCACCATGACCGCGCCCTTGAGGTGCACATGGGGGGGGCTGACGGTCGCTCTCCGTCCTCCACTCGGTTGGGGGCCGGCACGGGGCAAGGGTGCCCCGTGTCCGGCATGAAGTACTGCATATATGGCGAAGTTCGAGGGCACGAGGCCTGCCGTTCCGTCCCCCCCACCGACACCCCCGCGGGCCCGCTGAACCGGGTTCTCCTGATGGATGATACCCAGTGGCTGCCCGGCGACCGTTGCCACTTGCCCGCCCTCACCAGCGGCATTGAGAGGGCAGGCCGCCTCACCAACCTCCACTCTGACCCGACCAAAACGGTCTTGATCGGCACCGACATGCGCGATGGTCAGGTCTATTTCCTCAACGACACGGTATAGCTCAACGGTCACCCCGTGCGATGTGCCACGAGCCAGGACTACGTCCGCGTTCTTGGCCGCCATGCCCTTCCCCACCTCTTCCATCCCGTCGACTCCAGGCGCCTGTTCTCGGGCACCCGCGCTGCGTGCCGGGCGCTCCGCGCCCCGCGACTCCCCGCCCACTACCCCCTCGCCATGTATACCGCCAAGTGTCATGGGACGGTCAACTGGTTTACCAGTGTCCGCCCCCCCTCCTACGGGGCCCTGCGCGTGCTGGACGCCATGACTGCCTCGGCCATGCGCGCCACCGCTGGGTGGACCCTCTCCGCCTCTGCTCACTTCCTCCGCGAGGTCCCCGAAGGGGGAGTCGTTATCCCCCCGGCACCGGTCGTTGGGTTTACTAACTTCTTCTGCGTCTACATCCGGCACCTGAACCACCCCAACTCCCTGGTCTGCCGGTCCACGCGCCACGGGCTCCTGACTGCCCTCTGGCGGTTCCATCCTTCCCAGCCCTGCCTCACCCCAGAGCTCGGGCTCCGGTGCACCGCACACCCCACGGACCACGATCTATTTGTCGCCCTGTGCCACCGGTGCGACATCGCCATCCACTTACCCCCTGACAGCCATCTGCCACACCACACCCCCCATGTGCTGGCCCTGTCGTCACCCGGACTCGAGGTCCAGGACACCCACGCGTGGATGCTTGCAGGCCATCGCAGTACAGAGGACGCGCGACGGAAGGGGTGGCCCCGGGCCTCGCCCCGCCCCACTCCGCCGGTCGGCACCGTCCCCCCGGTTAGACGCTGCCAAGCGGTGACTGCGACCGTCCCCACGTTCTCCTGGCTCCCTGAAAACTATGGGATCCTCCACGACGCGTCGTGGTGCCCAAAGACCCGACGCTGCGGCGGGGCAGTGGCGGTGTTCTGCCCCGTCACCCTCCGGTACCAGGTGTACCCCGTCCCCATCCCCTTGAGGCTGGACAGCGCCTACACGGCGGAGCTGTACACGGCATGGGTGGCCCTCACCGCCAAGGGGCCCTCAGCCGACCCTGCCATCGGCTTCCGGTCCGGTGCGTGGCACTTTGCGGACTGCAAGGGGTACATCACGGCGCAGGAAGGGCGCCGCGAGCCGGAAGACTCGCTACAAGGAGATCTCATAAGATCGTGTCGCGACATGGCCCACGGTCACGCCCCTCCCCATCACCTCTATTCCCATATCGCCGGCACCTGGCTCGATACCCTGCTGGACCAGGTGGACGAAGCGGCAGGGCAAGCTGCGGACACTTGCCCAGACGCCGTGGGATGGCTCGGCCCCCTACAGCAACCCCGCGTCTGCTTCTCCCACGCGGGCCTCCAGGTCCACGACGCCGTGCCCCACGCGCGCCGCGCCTTGCTCGCCTCCCACCACGCCTATTCTGCGTCCCCCCCGCCTCAGCGCCGCCCCGACCTCAACGAGTACGCCAACATCGTCAGCCACGGCCTCATCACATGGGGGGACCACCTCACGGTCACCGGCATCCGCATCTCCCTGTTCCCCCCAAGGGATGCGTCCTGCCCCCTCTGCACCATGCCCGCCTCCGGGGACCACATCCTCTCATGCCCGCTAGACCCGCTCATCCGCGCCCACTACCATCGGTGGCTTGCGGCCCGACTCTCTCAGAGGTGCCATGCCTGGCGCCACTGTACGCCCACTGCTTGGGGCACCCTCGTCCTTTGGGGGGACGAGCCGTTCATACTGGCTGTGGATGGCTCCCCGGCCCACCACACCATCTCAACCTACACTATTGGTCGTCTCGGAGCCATCTCCACGCCACACAGGGATGCCCTGCTGCACAGAGGTCTGCGTCCTGCGCGTCTCCGTCGCCTACTCTGCGACGTCGTTCTCACTACCGTCCTCCTACATAAGCGGCACGCGGTGCCCGTTCTACCTCTTGCCGACCACCTCTCCCCCCTACCTCGGGCCCCCGTGAACCAGTCCCTCGCCAACGACCCACCGCCAGAGTGGTATCACGTTGCCAACTGGGCCCCAACGCCCGGCTCGGGCAGGTGGCCGGCCTGGGACGTCCTCCTAGGACTCTGGCTATCAGGGGACCTCCTCCTGGCCCCTAAGGTGAAGTCCGCCATCTCCACCCGGAACAAGCGCAGTCCGTACCGCGTCCTGTATGTGTACATCGAGAAGAACCAGATGTCGCCGGCCGTGCGGCAGGAGATTGAGCTGAAAGCCCATGACGTGATCATCTTGGACAGTCTCGGACGGCACGGGCTTGCCCCCCATCTCCCGGATCGACGCCGCCTCTGGGCCATCCATTACGGTGGCAATGGACGGAGCCTAGAGGCCGGCCTCTGTGGAGATGTGATCCCCTCGCGGTGTGCCGCACTACATTCCGCGTTCTCGGCCATCATCACTGCGGCTTCCCAAGGACCCCGCACGGTCTTCAAGGACATGCAGGTGTCCCTGTGACGGCCCGCACCGTGGCCTTGTCCCCGCCCGTGACCCGTCCTCGACCTCACGCGCCCGGACAGCTCCGGTGCAGCGCGCAGTCGTGCCGGACCGCGCTCCTTGTCTGGCGGCGTTCTAAGTCGGAGGTGATGCCCCGGGAGACCCACATCTTCCGTGCCCGTTGATCTTGGAACGCTTACTCGGGTGGATCCAGGACAGTTCGGAGCGGTTGGTGGCCGGAACCGGAGAGCAGATCGAACCGTAGCGTTGTCGTACACCGACGTTGTGACCCAGACGGCCTGCTGGGAGGAGCGTTCTCAGGTGTGCGACGAGATTCGTCTTGCTCTAGCGGAGGTAAGACGGAGGACTCCCTCGGCAGAGCCTGCGTGGGGCCCCCGAGGGACGACGCCAAGGCTCACCGTACGTGGGACCGCGGCAGGCGCTCCTCCTCCTCCTCCTCCTCCTCAGCCACTCACCCACTCACCCACTCACCCACTCGGCCACTCACCCACTCACCCACTCACCCACTCACCCACTCACCCACTCACCCACTCACCCACTCACTCACTCACCCACTCACCCACTCACCCACTCACCCACTCACCCACTCACCCACTCACCCACTCACCCACTCACCCACTCACCCACTCACCCACTCACCCACTCACCCACTCACCCACTCACCCACTCACCCACTCACCCACTCACCCACTCACCCACTCACCCACTCACCCACTCGCCCACTCGCCCACTCACCCACTCACCCATTCACCCACTCACCCACTCACCCACTCACCCATGCACCCATGCACCCACTCACCCACTCACCAACTCACCCACTCACCCACTCACCCACCCACCCAGCCACCCACTCACCCACTCAACCACTCACCCACTCACCCACTCACCCACTCACCCACTCGCCCACTCACCCACTCACCCACACACCCACTCACCCACTCAGCCACTCACCCACTCACCCACTCACCCACTCATCCACTCACCCACTCACCCACTCACCCACTCACCCACTCACCCACTCGCTCACTCACCCACGCACCCACTCACCCACTCACCCACTCACCCACTCACCCACACACCCACCCACCCACTCACCCACTCACCCACTCACCCAGTCACCCACTCACCCACTCACCCACTCACCCACTCACCCAGTCACCCACTCACCCACTCACCCACTCACCCACTCACCCACTCACCCACTCACCCACTCATCCACTCACCCACTCACCCACTCACCCACTCACCCACTCACCCACTCACCCACTCACCCACTCACCCACTCACCCACTCACCCACTCAACCACTCACCCACTCACCCACTCACCCACTCACCCACTCACCCACTCACCCACTCACCCGCTCACCCACTCACCTACTCACCCACTCAGCCACACACCCACTCACCCACTCACCCACTCACCCACTCACCCACTCACCCACTCACCCACTCACCCACTCATCCACTCACCAACTCACCCACTCACACACTCACCCACTCACCCACTCACCCACTCACCCACTCACCCACTCACCCACTCACCCACTCACCCACTCACCCACTCACCCACTCACCCACTCACCCACTCACCCACTCACCCACTCACCCACTCACCCACTCACCCACTCACCCACTCACCCACTCACCCACTCACCCACTCACCCACTCACCCACTCACCCACTCACCCACTCACCCACTCACCCACTCACCCACTCACCCACTCACCCACTCACCCACTCACCCACTCACCCACTCACCCACTCACCCACTCACCCACTCACCCACTCACCCACTCACCCACTCACCCACTCACCCACTCACCCACTCACCCACTCACCCACTCACCCACTCACCCACTCACCCACTCGCCCACTCGCCCACTCACCCACTCACCCATTCACCCACTCACCCACTCACCCACTCACCCATGCACCCATGCACCCACTCACCCACTCACCAACTCACCCACTCACCCACTCACCCACCCACCCACCCACCCACTCACCCACTCACCGACTCACCCACTCACCCACTCACCCACTCACCCACTCACCCACTCACCGGCTAACCCACACACCCACTCACCCACTCAGCCACTCACCCACTCACCCACTCACCCACTCATCCACTCACCCACTCACCCACTCACCCACTCACCCACTCACCCACTGGCTCACTCACACACTCACCCACTCACCCACTCACCCACTCACCCACTCACCCACACACCCACTCACCCACTCACCCACTCACCCACTCACCCACTCACCCACACACCCACTCACCCCCTCACCCACTCACCCACTCACCCACTCACCCACTCACCCACTCACCCACTCACCCACTCACCCACTCACCCACTCACCCACTCACCCACTCACCCACTCACCCACTCACCCACTCACCCACTCACCCACTCACCCACTCACCCACTCACCCACTCACCCACTCACCCACTCACCCACTCACCCACTCACCCACTCACCCACTCACCCACTCACCCACTCACCCACTCACCCACTCACCCACTCACCCACTCACCCACTCACCCACTCACCCACTCACCCACTCGCCCACTCGCCCACTCACCCACTCACCCATTCACCCACTCACCCACTCACCCACTCACCCATGCACCCATGCACCCACTCACCCACTCACCAACTCACCCACTCACCCACTCACCCACCCACCCACCCACCCACTCACCCACTCACCGACTCACCCACTCACCCACTCACCCACTCACCCACTCACCCACTCACCGGCTCACCCACACACCCACTCACCCACTCACCCACTCACCCACTCACCCACTCACCCACTCATCCACTCACCCACTCACCCACTCACCCACTCACCCACTCACCCACTGGCTCACTCACACACTCACCCACTCACCCACTCACCCACTCACCCACTCACCCACACACCCACTCACCCACTCACCCACTCACCCACTCACCCAGTCACCCACTCAGCCACTCACCCACTCACCCACTCACCCAGTCACCCACTCACCCACTCACCCACTCACCCACTCACCCACTCACCCACTCACCCACTCATCCACTCACCCACTCACCCACTCACCCACTCACCCACTCACCCACTCACCCACTCACCCACTCACCCACTCACCCACTCACCCACTCAACCACTCACCCACTCACCCACTCACCCACTCACCCACTCACCCACTCACCCACTCACCCGCTCACCCACTCACCCACTCACCCACTCACCCACACACCCACTCACCCACTCGGCCACTCACCCACTCACCCACTCACCCACTCACCCACTCACCCGCTCAGCCACTCACCCACTCACCCACTCGGCGGAGGTTCCCCAGCGAGAGGAGGCCGCTGGGGTTTGCCATCGGAGACAGCTCACCTCCCTAAATAACGAAAATCCGCGAACCCCCCCCCCCCCAGAAAACAAGCAAGAACCTCCGGGGGCGAGAGTTGGGACCCTCCCCCATGCGCCTTGGGCCATGAATTAACATGCGCCCCCAGTTAAAACAGCCTCCCCTGACCTGTGGTCAGAGAAAGCTGAGCCAGCCCCGGGGGGGAGTGGCTCAGGGTGTTGCCAGCCGCCCCCCTCCCCCCTTACAGCGCGAGGCCAACAGCCTGTGGTGAGGCCACGCATCGCGCTTGCAGCCCAGGCACCAATATCCTCCTGGTGAGGGCCTCGGTGGGGGAGACGCCAAAAGCCTGTGGTGAGGCGCCCCCCCCCCCCCCATGCACGCCCCTTGGCGCACCCCACGCGCAGCCCCACGCAGCGCTCCTGCGCAGCACCACAGCGCGCCTGTGCGCAGCCCCACGCAGCGCTCATGCGCAGCCCCAAACAGCGCTCATGCGCAGCCCCATGCTGCGCCCCTGCGTGTCTCCATGCCGCGCCCCTGCGCAGCCCCAAGCAGCGCTCATGCGCAGCCCCAAGCTGCGCTCACGCGCAGCCCCATGCTGCGCCCCTGTGTGTCCCCATGCTGCGCCCCTGCGCAGCCCCAAGCAGCGCTCATGCGCAGCCCCAAGCAGCGCTCATGCGCAGCCCCACGCAGCGCTCATGCACAGCCCCATGCTGTGCTCAAGCGGGGCCCCATGCTGCGCCCCTGCGCAGCCCCATGCCAGCCGCCCCCCTCCCCCCTTACAGCGCGAGGCCAACAGCCTGTGGTGAGGCCACGCATCGCGCTTACAGCCCAGGCACCAATATCCTCCTGGTGACGGCCTCGGCGGGGGAGACGCCAAAAGCCTGTGGTGAGGCCCCCCCCCCCCCCCCCATGCACGCCCCTTGGCACACCGCAGGCGCAGCCCCACGCAGCGCTCCTGCACGGCACCACTGTGCGCCCGTGCGCAGCACCATTGTGCGCCCGTGCGCGGCCCCCTGCTGCGCCCATGCGCACCCCCACGCTGCGCCCCTGCGCAGCCCCGCGCAGCGCTCATGCGCAGCCCCATCCTGCGCTCCTGCTGACACCTCCCACGCTGCCCCCCTTGCCGTGCGTAGTCACACGCTACGCCCCAGCGCGGCCCCACACTGTGCCCCGGCGCAGCCCCACGCAGCGCTCTTGCGCAGCCCCGCGCTTCTCCACGGCTTATTCCCACGCTGTGCGCATGCGCAGCCCCATGCCGCGCCCATGCGCGGCCCCACGCTGCGCCCCTTGCACAGCCACACGCTGCGCCCCT
This sequence comes from Eutreptiella sp. 'Long Island Sound 2002', assembly GCA_964036045.1. Lineage (NCBI taxonomy): Eukaryota > Euglenozoa > Euglenophyceae > Eutreptiales > Eutreptiaceae > Eutreptiella > Eutreptiella sp. 'Long Island Sound 2002'. The sequence continues at coordinate 11,936,950 of OZ038386.1, forward strand.
GCGCAGCCCCATGCGCAGCCCCATGCCGCCCCCATGCGCGGCCCCATGTTGCGCCCTTGCGCAGCCCCACGCTGTGCCCCTGCGCAGCCCCACGCTGCGGCCCTGCGCAGCCCCATGCGCAGCACCATGCTGCGCCCCTGCGCAGCTCCAAGCTGCTGCGCCCCTGAGCGGCCCCATGCTGCCGCGCCCCTGCGCAGCCCCACGCTGCGCCCCTGCGCAGCCCCATGCTGCCGCGCCCCTGCACAGCCCCGTGCTGATGTGCCCCCCCGCAGCCCCATGCTGCCGCGCCCCTGCGCCGCCTCGTACTGCTGCGCCCCTGCGCAGCCCCACGCGGCGCCCCTGCGCAGCCCCACGCTGCTGCGCCCCCCAGCAGCACCATGCTGCTGCGCCCCTGCGCAGCCCCGTGCCGCTGCACCCCTGCGCAGCCCCACGCTGCTGCGCCCCATGCGCAGCCCCATGCTGCTGCGCCCCTGCGCAGCCCCACGCTGCTGCGCCCCTGCGACACCCCACGCTGCTGCGCCCCAGCGCAGCCCCACGCTGCGCCCATGCTGCAGCCCCATGCGCGGTCAATACTGCTTTCCTGCCAGTGCCACGCTGCGCCCGTGCGCAGCCCCACGCTGCTGCGCCCCTCCGCAACCCCATGCTGCTGCGCCCCTGCGCAGCCCCATGCAGCTGCGCCCCAACACAGCCCCATGCAGCTGCCCCCCTACGCAGCCCCACGCTGCTGCGCCCCTGCGCAGCCCCACGCTGCGCCCATGCTGCAACCCCATGCGCGGCCCCATGCTGCTTTCCTGCCAGCCCCACGCCGCGCCCCTGCGCGGCTCCACGCTGCTGCACCCAAACGCAGCCCCATGCAGCTGCGCCCCTGCGCAGCCCCACGCTACTGCGCCCCTGCGCAGCCCCACGCTGCTGCGCCCCTGCGCAGCCTCACGCTGCGCCCCTGCGCAGCCTCACGCTGCTGCGCCCCTGCGCAGCCCCACGCTGCTTCGCCCCTTGCGCAGCCCCACGCTGCGCCCCTGCATAGCCCCACGCTGCGCCCCTACACAGCCTCACACCGCCGCGCCCCTGCGCAGCCCCACGCTGCTGCGCCCCTGCGCAGCCCCACGCTGCTTCGCCCCTTGCGCAGCCCCACGCTGCGCCCCGGCATAGCCCCACGCTGCGCCCCTGCGCAGCCCCATGCTGCTGCGCCCCTGCGCAGCCGCATGCTGCTGCGCCCCTGAACAGCCCCACGCTGCTGCGCCCTTGCGCAGCCCCATGCTGCTGCGCCCCTGCGTGGGCCCGTGCTGCTGCGCCCGTGCGCAGCCCCACAATGCTGCGCCCGTGCGCAGCCCCACGCTGCTGCGCCCCTGCGCAGCCCCATGCTGCTGCGCCCCTGAACAGCCCCACGCTGCTGCGCCCCAGCGCAGCCCCACGCTGCGCCCATGCTGCAGCCCCATGCGCGGTCAATACTGCTTTCCTGCCAGTGCCACGCTGCGCCCGTGCGCAGCCCCACGCTGCTGCGCCCCTCCGCAACCCCATGCTGCTGCGCCCCTGCGCAGCCCCATGCAGCTGCGCCCCAACACAGCCCCATGCAGCTGCCCCCCTACGCAGCCCCACGCTGCTGCGCCCCTGCGCAGCCCCACGCTGCGCCCATGCTGCAACCCCATGCGCGGCCCCATGCTGCTTTCCTGCCAGCCCCACGCTGCGCCCCTGCGCGGCTCCACGCTGCTGCGCCCAAACGCAGCCCCATGCAGCTGCGCCCCTGCGCAGCCCCACGCTACTGCGCCCCTGCGCAGCCCCACGCTGCTGCGCCCCTGCGCAGCCTCACGCTGCGCCCCTGCGCAGCCTCACGCTGCTGCGCCCCTGCGCAGCCCCACGCTGCTTCGCCCCTTGCGCAGCCCCACGCTGCGCCCCTGCATAGCCCCACGCTGCGCCCCTACACAGCCTCACACCGCCGCGCCCCTGCGCAGCCCCACGCTGCTGCGCCCCTGCGCAGCCCCACGCTGCTTCGCCCCTTGCGCAGCCCCACGCTGCGCCCCTGCATAGCCCCACGCTGCGCCCCTGCGCAGCCCCATGCCGCTGCGCCCCTGCGCAGCCGCATGCTGCTGCGCCCCTGAACAGCCCCACGCTGCTGCGCCCTTGCGCAGCCCCATGCTGCTGCGCCCCTGCGTGGGCCCGTGCTGCTGCGCCCGTGCGCAGCCCCACAATGCTGCGCCCGTGCGCAGCCCCACGCTGCTGCGCCCCTGCGCAGCCCCATGCTGCTGCGCCCCTGAACAGCCCCACGCTGCTGCGCCCTTGCGCAGCCCCACGCTGCTACGCCCCTGCGCAGCCCCACGCTGCTACGCCCCTGCGCAGCCCCACGCTGCTGCGCCCCTGCGCAGCCCCACGCTGCTGCGCCCCTGCGCAGCCCCACACTGCTGCGCCGCTGCGCAGCCCCACGCTGCTGTGCCCCTGCGCACCCCCCGCGCAGCCCCGTGTTGCTCCGCCCCTGCGCAGCCCCATGCAGAGCCCCTGCTCCGAAGCTACACGCTGCTGCGCCCCTGTGCAGCCCCGTGTTGCTGCACCTTTGCGCAGCCCCTGGCCGCTGCGCCCCTACGCAGCCCCGTGCTGCTGCGCCTTTGCGCAGCCCCACGCTGCTGCGCCCCTGCACAGCCCCATGCTGTGCCCCTGCGCAGCTCCGTGCTGCTGCGCCCCTGCACAGCTCCACGCTGCCGCGCCCCTGCGCAGCCCCACGCTGCGCCCCTGCGCAGCCCCACGCTGCTGCGCCCCTGCGCAGCCCCACACTGCTGCGCCCCTGCGCAGCCCCACGCTGCTCTGCCCCTGCGCACCCCCCGCGCAGCCCCGTGTTGCTGCGCCCCTGCGCAGCCCCATGCAGAGCCCCTGCGCAGCCCCACGCTGCTGCGCCCCTCCGAAGCTTCACGCTGCTGCGCTCCTGCGCAGCCCCGTGTTGCTGCACCTTTGCGCAGTCCCTCGCCGCTGCGCCCCTACGCAGCCCCGTGCTGCTGCGCCTTTGCGCAGCCCCACGCAGCTGCGCCCCGTCGCAGCCCCATGCTGCGCCCCTGCGCAGCCCCACGCAGCTGCGCCCCTGCGCAGCTCCGTGCTGCTGCGCCCCAGCACAGCTCCACGCTGCTGCGCCCCTGCGCAGCCCCACGCTGCTGCGCCCCTGCGCAGCTCCAGTCTGCTGCGCCCCTGCGCAGCCCCACGCAGCTACGCCCCTGCGCAGCCCCACGCTGCTGCGCCCCTGCGCAGCCCCACGCTGCTGCGCCCCTGCGCAGCCCCACACTGCTGCGCCGCTGCGCAGCCCCACGCTGCTGTGCCCCTGCGCACCCCCCGCGCAGCCCCGTGTTGCTCCGCCCCTGCGCAGCCCCATGCAGAGCCCCTGCTCCGAAGCTGCACGCTGCTGCGCCCCTGTGCAGCCCCGTGTTGCTGCACCTTTGCGCAGCCCCTCGCCGCTGCGCCCCTACGCAGCCCCGTGCTGCTGCGCCTTTGCGCAGCCCCACGCTGCTGTGCCCCTGCACAGCCCCATGCTGCGCCCCTGCGCAGCTCCGTGCTGCTGTGCCCCTGCACAGCTCCACGCTGCTGCGCCCCTGCGCAGCCCCACGCTGCGCCCCCGCGCAGCCCCACGCTGCTGCGCCAATGCGCAGCCCCACACTGCTGCGCCGCTGCGCAGCCCCACGCTGCTGTGCCCCTGCGCACCCCCTGCGCAGCCCCGTGTTGCTGCGCCCCTGCGCAGCCCCATGCAGAGCCCCTGCGCAACCCCACGCTGCTGCGGCCCTCCGCAGCTTCACGCTGCTGCGCCCCTGCGCAGCCCCGTGTTGCTGCACCTTTGCGCAGTCCCTCGCCGCTGCGCCCCTACGCAGCCCCGTGCTGCTGCGCCTTTGCGCAGCCCGACGCTGCTGCGCCCCTACGCAGCCCCATGCTGCGCCCCTGCGCAGCCCCACGCAGCTGCGCCCCTGCGCAGCTCCGTGCTGCTGCGCCCCAGCACAGCTCCACGCTGCTGCGCCCCTGCGCAGCCCCACGCTGCTGCGCCCCTGCGCAGCTCCAGTCTGCTGCGCCCCTGCGCAGCCCCACTCTGCTGCGCCGCTGCGCAGCCCCAGGCTGCTGCGCCCCTGCGCAGCCCCGCACTGCTGTGCCCCCGCGCAGACCTACGCTGCTGCGCCCCCCCGCAGCCCCAGGCGGCGCCCATGCGCGGCTCCACGCCGCGCAGTCCCGCGTTGTGCCCCAGCGCAGCCGCATCCTGCGCTCCAGCGCCGCCGCTGCCGCACCCCTGCGCGGCCCCATCCCGCGCCCCTTGCACAGCCCCACGCTGCGCCCATGCGCAATTCCACGCTGCGCACAGCGCAGCCCCACGCAGCACCTTAGCACAGCTGCATGCTGCGCCCTTTGCGCAGCCGCATGCTGCTCCCCAGCACAGTTCCACGCTGCGCACCTTGCGCAGCCGCAGGCCGCGGCCGCACGCTGCGCCACTAGCACAGCCCTGTGCGCTGTTCCTCGCTGCGCCTTGTGCAGCCCCACGCAACGCTCCTGCGCGGCCCCAGACTGCGCCTTAGTGCAGCCGCATGCCGCACCCTCTCACGGCCCCCTTGCGGCGCCCCTTCGGCGGCTCCGCGTTCCGCCCGAGCGCAGCCCCACGCTGCACTCCTTGCGCAGCCGCTGCGCCCCAGCCGAGCTCCAGGCTACGCAGCCGCATGCCGCACCCCTGCGCGGCCCCACACTGTTCCCCTGCGCAGTCCTACGGAGCCCCCCTGCTCGGTCACCCAGCGCGTTCCAGCGCAGCCACACGCAGCGCCCCCGGTGCAGCCAATGCGCCCCAGCCCAGCTCCACATGCTGCGCCCCTGCTCAGTCACGCGCTGCGCCCCGGCCCCGGCGAAGCCCCATGCTGCGCCCCAGCAAAGCCCCACACTGCCACGCTGCGCAGCCGTTGCACCCCAGCACAATCCCAAGCAACACCCCTGTGTAGCGGCCCCGCACAGCACCCCTGCGCGGTGCCCCGCTGCGCCCATGCACATCCCCACGCTGCCCCCCCCCCCCCTCCCAGAAAAAAACCGCCGCAGCGCAGGTACACCCCCACCGCCCCACCCACACCGAACGCGGACCCCCCCCCCCCCCTGAAACCGGCAAGTGTCAGCCCCCGGTGGCGCGGGGTGCTGCCACGGGCCGCCCGCTTCGACCCGACTTGGCGGGACCGAGTAAGCCGCCCTATGGCGGTTGGGAGCCCCTCGTTTTCTGGGTCCCCCTCCAGCTGTGCTGGTGCCTCGGGCGGGTCGACCTGAAACCTGAAACCTGAAAACCACTCACCCACTCACCCACTCACCCACTCACCCACTCACCCACTCACCCACTCACCCACTCACCCACTCACCCACTCACCCACCCACCCACTCACCTACTCACCCACTCACCCACTCACCCACTCACCCACTCACCCACTCACCCACTCACCCGCTCACCCACTCGCCCACTCACCCACTCACCCACTCACCCACTCACCCACTCACCCACTCACCCACTCACCCACTCACCCACGCACCCACTCACCCACTCACCCACTCACCCACTCACCCACTCACCCATTCACCTAATCACCCACTCACCCACTCACCCACTCACCCACTCACCCACTCACCCGCTCACCCACTCGCTCACTCACCCACTCACCCACTCACCCACTCACCCACTCACCCACTCACCCACTCACCCACTCACCCACTCACCCACTCACCCACTCACCCACTCACCCACTCACCCACTCACCGACTCACCCACTCACCCACTCACCCACTCACCCACTCACCCACTCACCCACTCACCCACTCACCGACTCACCCACTCACCGACTCACCCACTCACCCACTCACCCACTCACCCACTCATCCACTCACCAACTCACCCACTCACCCACTCACCCACTCACCCACTCACCCACTCACCCACTCACCCACTCACCCACTCACCCACTCACCCACTCACCCACTCACCCACTCACCCACTCACCCACTCACCCACTCACCCACTCACCCGCACACCCACTCACCCCCTCACCCCCTCACCCACTCACCCACTCACCCACTCACCCACTCATCCACTCACCCACTCACCCACTCACCCACTCACCCACTCACCCACTCACCCACTCACCCACTCACCCACTCAGCCACTCACCCACTCACCCACTCACCCACTCACCCACTCAACCACTCACCCACTCACCCACTCACCCACTCACACACTCACCCACTCACCCACTCACCCACTCACCCACTCACCCACTCACCCACTCACCCACTCACCCACTCACCCACTCACCCACTCACACAATCACCCACTCACCCACTCACCCACTCACCCACTCACCCACTCACCCACTCACTCACTCACCCACTCACCCACTCAGCCACTCACCCACTCACCCACTCACCCACTCACCCACTCACCCACTCACCCACTCAGCCACCCACCCGCTCACCCATGCACCCACTTACCCACTCACCCACTCACCCACTCACCCACTCACCCACCCACCCACTCACCCACTCACCCACTCACCCACTCACCCACTCACCCACTCACCCACTCACCCACTCACCCACTCACCCACTCACCCACTCACCCACTCACCCACTCACCCACTCACCCACTCACCCACTCACCCACTCACCCACTCACCCACTCACCCACTCACACACTAACCCACTCAGCCACTCATCCACTCACCCACTCACCCATTCACCCACTCACCCACTCACCCACTCACCCACTCACCCACTCACCCACTCACCCACACACCCACTCACCCACTCACCCACTCACCCACTCACCCACTCACCCACTCACCCACTCACCCACTCACCCATGCACCCATGCACCCACTCAGCCACTCACCCACTCACCCACTCACCCACTCACCCACCCACCCACCCACCCACTCACCCACTCACCCACTCACCCACTCACCCACTCACCCACTCACCCACTCACCCACTCACCCACACACCCACTCACCCACTCACCCACTCACCCACCCACCCACTCACCCATCCACCCACACACCCACTCACCCCCTCACCCCCTCACCCACTCACCCACTCACCCACTCACCCACTCACCCACTCACCCACTCACCCACTCACCCACTCACCAACTCACCCACTCACCCACTCACCCACTCACCCACTCACCCACTCACCTTCTCACCCACTCACCCACACACCCACTCACCCCCTCACCCCCTCACCCACTCACCCACTCACCCACTCACCCACTCACCCACTCACCCACTCACCCACTCACCCACTCACCCACTCACCCACTCACCCACTCACCCACTCACCCACTCACCCACTCACCCACTCACCCACTCACCCACTCACCCACTCAACCACTCACCCACTCACCCACTCACCCATTCACCGACTCACCCACTCACACACTCACCCACTCACCCACTCACCCACTGACCCACTCACCCACTCAGCCACTCACCCACTCACCCACTCACCCACTCAGCCCCTCACACAATCACCCACTCACCCACTCACCCACTCACCCACTCACCCACTCACCCACTCACTCACTCACCCACTCACCCACTCACCCACTCACCCATGCACCCACTCACCCACTCACCCACTCACCCACTCGAGCACTCAGCCACCCACCCACTCACCCATGCACCCACTCACCCACTCACCCACTCACCCACTCACCCGGCCACCCACTCACCCACTCACCCACTCACCCACTCACCCACTCACGCACTCACCCACTCACCCACTCACCCACTCACCCACTCACCGACTCACCCACTCACCCACTCACCCACTCACCCACTCACCCACTCACCCACTCACCCACTCACCCACTCACCCACTCACCCACTCACACACTCACCCACTCACCCACTCACCCACTCACCCACTCACCCACTCACCCACTCACCCACTCACCCACTCACCCACTCACCCACTCACCCACACACCCACTCACCCACTCACCCACTCACCCACTCACCCATTCACCCACTCACCCACTCACCCACTCACCCACTCACCCACTCACCCACTCACCCACTCACCCACTCACCCATTCACCCACTCACCTACTCACCCATTCACCCATGCACCCATGCACCCACTGACCCACTCACCCACTCACCCACTCACCCACTCACCCACCCACCCACCCACCCACTCACCCACTCACCCACTCACCCACTCACCCACTCACCCACTCACCCACTCACCCACTCACCCACACACCCACTCAGCCACTCACCCACTCACCCACCCACCCACTCACCCACTCACCCACACACCCACTCACCCCCTCACACCCTCACCCACTCACCCACTCACCCACTCACCCACTCACCCACTCACCCAGTCACCCACTCACCCACTCACCCACTCACCCACTCACCCACTCACCCACTCAGCCACTCACCCACTCACCCACTCACCCACTCACCCACTCACCCACTCACCCACTCACCCACTCACCCACTCACCCACTCACCCACTCACCCACTCACCCACTCACCCACTCACACACTCACCCAGTCACCCACTCACCCACTCACCCACTCACCCACTCACCCACTCACCCACTCACCCACTCACCCACTCACCCACTCACACAATCACCCACTCACCTACTCACCCACTCACCCACTAACCAATCACCCACTCACTCACTCACCCACTCACCCACTCACCCACTCACCCATGCACCCACTCACCCACTCACCCACTCACCCACTCACCCACTCAGCCGGGCACCCACTCACCCATGCACCCACCCACCCACTCACCGACTCACCCACTCACCCACTCACCCACCCACCCACTCACCCACTCAGCACTCACCCACTCACCCACTCTCCCACTCACCCACTCACCCACTCACCCACTCACCCACTCACCCACTCACCCTCAGCGGAGGTTCCCCAGCGCGAAGAGGCCGCCTGGGTTTTGCCATGGGAGGTAGCTCGCCTCCCAAAACACACGAAACCGCATGCCCCCCCCCCCCCCAGGGACAGCCAGCAAGAACCTCCGGGGGCGAGAGTTGGGACCCTCCCCCATGCGCCCTGGGCCATGAACCGACATGAGCCCCGTAAGAAACAGCCTCTGCTGGCCTGTGGCCATGCACAACTGAGCCAGCCCCGGGGGGAACCAGCCTGAACGGCCCCCCGGCGCGCCCCCCCCCGACAGCGCGGGGCCAAAAACCTGTGGTGAGGCCCTCGCGCACACGCTGGCCCGGGCCCCAATAACCTCCTGGTGAGGAGCCCGGCGCCTGGGGGGGTCGCCAAAAGCCTGTGGTGAGGCGCCCCCCCCCCCCCCTCCTGCGCCTCCCAAGTCTGTGCCCCTGCACAGCCCCAGTCTGCGCCCCTGCGCAGCCCCAGTCTGCGCGCATGCGCAGCCCCAGTCTGCGCCCCTGCGCAGCCCCAGTCTGCGCCCATGCGCAGCCCCAGTCTGCGCCCATGCGCAGCCCCAGTCTGCGCCCCTGCGCAGCCCCAGTCTGCACTCCTGCACAGCCCCAGTCTGCGTATTGGGGCCCTCGCGCACACGCTGGCCCGGGCCCCAATAACCTCCTGGTGAGGAGCCCGGCGCCTGGGGGGGTCGCCAAAAGCCTGTGGTGAGGCGCCCCCCCCCCCCCCTCCTGCGCAGCCCCAGTCTGCGCTCCTGCGCAGCCCCAGTCTGCGCCCATGCGCAGCCCCTGTCTGCGCCCATGCGCTGCCCCAGTCTGCGCCCCTGCGCAGCCCCAGTCTGCGCCCCTGCGCAGCCCCAGTCTGCGCCCATGCGCAGCCCCAGTCTGCGCCCCTGCGCAGCCCCAGTCTGCGCCCCTGCGCAGCCCCAGTCTGCGCCCATGCGCAGCCCCAGTCTGCGCCCATGCGCAGCCCCAGTCTGCGCCCCTGCGCAGCCCCAGTCTGCGCTCCTGCACAGCCCCAGTCTGCGTATTGGGGCCCTCGCGCACACGCTGGCCCGGGCCCCAATAACCTCCTGGTGAGGAGCCCGGCGCCTGGGGGGGTCGCCAAAAGCCTGTGGTGAGGCGCCCCCCCCCCCCCCCTCCTGCGCAGCCCCAGTCTGCGCTCCTGCGCAGCCCCAGTCTGCGCCCATGCGCAGCCCCTGTCTGCGCCCATGCGCTGCCCCAGTCTGCGCCCCTGCGCAGCCCCAGTCTGCGCCCCTGCGCAGCCCCAGTCTGCGCCCCTGCACAGCACCAGTCTGCGCCCCTGCGCAGCCCCAGTCTGCGCCCCTGCGCAGCCCCAGTCTGCGCCCATGCGCAGCCCCAGTCTGCGCCCATGCGCATGCCCAGTCTGCGCCCATGCGCATCCCCAGTCTGCGCCCCTGCGCTGCCCCAGTCTGCGCCCATGCGCAGCCCCAGTCCGCGCCCCTGCGCAGCCCCAGTCTGCGCTCATGCGCAGCCCCAGTCTGCGCCCCTGCGCAGCCCCTGTCTGCGCTCATGCGCAGCCCCTGTCTGCGCCCATGCGCAGCCCCAGTCTGTGCCCCTGCGCAGCCCCAGTCTGCGCCCATGCGCAGCCCCAGTCTGCGCCCCTGCGCAGCCCCAGTCTGCGCCCCTGCGCGGCCCCAGTCTGCGCCCCTGCGCAGACCCAGTCTGCGCGCATGCGCAGCCCCAGTCTGCGCGCATGCGCAGCCCCAGTCTGCGCCCCTGCGCAGCCCCAGTCCGCGCCCCTGCGCAGCCCCAGTCTGCGCCCATGCGCAGCCCCAGTCTGCGCCCCGGCGCAGCCTCAGTCTGCGCCCCTGCGCAGCCCCAGTCTGCGCGCATGCGCAGCCCCAGTCTGCGCCCCTGCGCAGCCCCAGTCTGCGCCCCTGCGCAGCCTCAGTCTGCGCCCCTGCGCAGCCCCAGTCTGCGCGCATGCGCAGCCGCAGTCTGCGCCCCTGCGCAGCCCCAGTCTGCGCCCCTGCGCAGCCCCAGTCTGCGCCCCTGCGCAGCCCCAGTCCGCGCCCCTGCACAGCCCCAGTCCGCGCCCCTGCGCAGCCCCAGTCTGCGCTCCTGCGCAGCCCCAGTCGGCGCCCACGCGCAGCCCCAGTCTGCGCCCCTGCGCAGCCCCAGTCTGCGCCCCTGCGCAGCCCCAGTCCGCGCCCCTGCACAGCCCCAGTCCGCGCCCCTGCGCAGCCCCAGTCTGCGCTCCTGCGCAGCCCCAGTCGGCGCCCACGCGCAGCCCCAGTCTGCGCCCTTGCGCAGCCCCAGTCTGCGCCCCTGCGCAGCCCCAGTCTGCGCCCATGCGCAGCCCCAGTCTGCGCCCCTGCGCAGCCCCAGTCTGCGCGCCTGCGCAGCCCCGGTCTGCGCCCATGCGCAGCCCCAGTCTGCGCCCCTGCGCAGCCCCAGACTGCGCCCCTGCGCAGCCGCAGTCTGCGCTCCTGCGCAGCCCCAGTCTGCGCCCCTGCGCAGCCCCGGTCTGCGCCCCTGCGCAGCCCCAGTCTGCGCCCCTGCGCAGCCCCAGTCTGCGCCCCTGCACAGCCCCAGTCTGGCCCATGCGCAGCCCCAGTCTGCGCTCCTGCGCGGCCCCAGTCTGCGCCCCTGCGCAGCCCCAGTCTGCGCTCCTGCGCAGCCCCAGTCTGCGCCCCTGCGCAGCCCCAGTCTGCGCCCATGCGCAGCCCCAGTCTGCGCGCATGCGCAGCCCCAGTCTGCGCTCCTGCGCAGCCCCAGTCTGCGCCCCTGCGCAGCCCCGGTCTGCGCTCATGCGCAGCCCCAGTCTGCGCCAATGCGCAGCGCCAGTCTGCGCCCCTGCGCAGCCCCAGTCTGCGCCCCTGCGCAGCCCCAGTCTGCGCCCCTGCACAGCCCCAGTCTGCGCCCATGCGCAGCCCCAGTCTGCGCCCCTGCGCAGCCCCAGTCCGCGCCCCTGCACAGCCCCAGTCCGCGCCCCTGCGCAGCCCCAGTCTGCGCCCCTGCGCAGCCCCAGTCTGCGCTCCTGCGCAGCCCCAGTCTGCACCCACGCGGAGCCCCAGTCTGCGCCCCCGCGCAGCCCCAGTCTGCGCCCCTGCGCAGCCCCAGTCTGCGCCCATGCGCAGCCCCAGTCTGCGCCCCTGCGCAGCCCCAGTCTGCGCCCCTGCGCAGCCCCAGTCTGCGCCCCTGCGCAGCCCTGGTCCGCGCCCCTGCGCAGCCCCGGTCCGCGCCCCTGCGCAGCCCCAGTCTGCGCCCCTGCGCAGCCCCAGTCCGCGCCCCTGCGCAGCCCCAGTCTGCGCTCATGCGCAGCCCGAGTCTGCGCCCCTGCGCAGCCCCTGTCTGCGCTCATGCGCAGCCCCAGTCTGCGCCCATGCGCAGCCCCAGTCTGCGCCCCTGCGCAGCCCCAGTCTGCGCCCATGCGCAGCCCCAGTCTGCGCCCCTGCGCAGCCCCAGTCTGCGCCCCTGCGCGGCCCCAGTCTGCGCCCCTGCGCAGCCCCAGTCTGCGCCCCTGCGCAGACCCAGTCTGCGCGCATGCGCAGCCCCAGTCTGCGCGCATGCGCAGCCCCAGTCTGCGCCCCTGCGCAGCCCCAGTCTGCGCCCCTGCGCAGCCCCAGTCTGCGCCCCGGCGCAGCCACCGTCTGCGCCCCTGCGCAGCCCCAGTCTGCGCCCATGCGCAGCCCCAGTCCGCGCCCCTGCGCAGCCCCAGTCTGCGCCCATGCGCAGCCCCAGTCTGCGCCCCGGCGCAGCCTCAGTCTGCTCCCCTGCGCAGCCCCAGTCTGCGCCCCTGCGCAGCCCCAGTCTGCGCCCCTGCGCAGCCCCAGTCTGCGCCCCTGCGCAGCCTCAGTCTGCGCCCCTGCGCAGCCCCAGTCTGCGCGCATGCGCAGCCGCAGTCTGCGCCCCTGCGCAGCCCCAGTCTGCGCCCCTGCGCAGCCCCAGTCTGCGCCCCTGCGCAGCCCCAGTCCGCGCCCCTGCACAGCCCCAGTCCGCGCCCCTGCGCAGCCCCAGTCTGCGCTCCTGCGCAGCCCCAGTCTGCGCCCATGCGCAGCCCCAGTCTGCGCCCCTGCGCAGCCCCTGTCTGCGCTCATGCGCAGCCCCAGTCTGCGCCCATGCGCAGCCCCAGTCTGCGCCCCTGCGCAGCCCCAGTCTGCGCCCATGCGCAGCCCCAGTCTGCGCCCCTGCGCAGCCCCAGTCTGCGCCCCTGCGCGGCCCCAGTCTGCGCCCCTGCGCAGCCCCAGTCTGCGCCCCTGCGCAGACCCAGTCTGCGCGCATGCGCAGCCCCAGTCTGCGCGCATGCGCAGCCCCAGTCTGCGCCCCTGCGCAGCCCCAGTCTGCGCCCCTGCGCAGCCCCAGTCTGCGCCCCGGCGCAGCCACCGTCTGCGCCCCTGCGCAGCCCCAGTCTGCGCCCATGCGCAGCCCCAGTCCGCGCCCCTGCGCAGCCCCAGTCTGCGCCCATGCGCAGCCCCAGTCTGCGCCCCGGCGCAGCCTCAGTCTGCGCCCCTGCGCAGCCCCAGTCTGCGCGCATGCGCAGCCCCAGTCTGCGCCCCTGCGCAGCCCCAGTCTGCGCCCCTGCGCAGCCTCAGTCTGCGCCCCTGCGCAGCCCCAGTCTGCGCTCATGCGCAGCCGCAGTCTGCGCCCCTGCGCAGCCCCAGTCTGCGCCCCTGCGCAGCCCCAGTCTGCGCCCCTGCGCAGCCCCAGTCCGCGCCCCTGCACAGCCCCAGTCCGCGCCCCTGCGCAGCCCCAGTCTGCGCCCCTGCGCAGCCCCAGTCCGCGCCCCTGCACAGCCCCAGTCTGCGCCCCTGCGCAGCCCCAGTCTGCGCCCCTGCGCAGCCCCAGTCCGCGCCCCTGCACAGCCCCAGTCCGCGCCCCTGCGCAGCCCCAGTCTGCGCTCCTGCGCAGCCCCAGTCGGCGCCCACGCGCAGCCCCAGTCTGCGCCCTTGCGCAGCCCCAGTCTGCGCCCCTGCGCAGCCCCAGTCTGCGCCCATGCGCAGCCCCAGTCTGCGCCCCTGCGCAGCCCCAGTCTGCGCGCCTGCGCAGCCCCGGTCTGCGCCCATGCGCAGCCCCAGTCTGCGCCCCTGCGCAGCCCCAGACTGCGCCCCTGCGCAGCCGCAGTCTGCGCTCCTGCGCAGCCCCAGTCTGCGCCCCTGCGCAGCCCCGGTCTGCGCCCCTGCGCAGCCCCAGTCTGCGCCCCTGCGCAGCCCCAGTCTGCGCCCCTGCACAGCCCCAGTCTGGCCCATGCGCAGCCCCAGTCTGCGCTCCTGCGCGGCCCCAGTCTGCGCCCATGCGCAGCCCCAGTCTGCGCCCCTGCGCAGCCCCAGTCTGCGCCCCTGTGCAGCCCCAGTCTGCGCGCATGCGCAGCCCCAGTCTGCGCCCCTGCGCGGCCCCAGTCTGCGCCCCTGCGCAGCCCCAGTCTGCGCCCATGCGCAGCCCCCGTCTGCGCCCCTGCGCAGCCCCAGTCCGCGCCCCTGCGCAGCCCCTTGCCTTGACTGGCACCCCCGAGACGCGACCCACTCAACGCGCGGGGAACCCAACCTGACCCCAAATCCAGCGGAGCCCCCCCCCCCCCCACACACCCAAAACCACGGCAGGTGTCAGCCCCTGGTGGCGCAGGGTGCGGGCATGGGCCGCCCGCTTCGACCCACCCTGGCGGGACCGAGTAAGCCGCCATGTGGCGGTTGGGTGTCCCACATTTTCAGGGAACCCCTCCGGCTGTGTCGGAGCCTCGGGCGGGTCAACCAGATACCAGATACCAGATACCACCCACTCACCCACTCACCCACTCACCCACTCACCCACTCACCCACTCACCCACTCACCCACTCACCCACTCACCCACTCACCCACTCACCCACTCACCCACTCACACACTCACCCACTCACCCACTCACCCACTCACCCACTCAGCCACTCACCCACTCACCCAGTCACCCACTCACCCACTCACCCCCTCACCCACTCACCCACTCACCCACTCACCCACTCACCCACTCACCCACTCACCCTCTCACCCACTCACCCACTCACCCACTCACCCACTCACCCACTGACCCACTCACCCACTCACCCATTCACCCACTCACCCACCCACCCACTCACCCACTCACCCACTCACCCACTCACCCACTCACCCACTCACCCACTCACCCACTCACCCACTCACCCACTCACCCACTCACCCATTCACCCACTCACCCACTCATCCACTCACCCACTGACCCACTCACCCACTCACCCACTCACCCACTCACCCACTCACCCACTCACACACTCACCCACTCACCCACTCACCCACTCACCCACTCACCCACTCACCCACTCACCCACTCACCCACTCACCCACTCACCCACTCACCCACTCACCCACTCACACACTCACCCAGTCACCCACTCACCCACTCACCCACTCACCCACTCACCCACTCACCCACTCACCCACTCACCCACTCACCCACTCACACAATCACCCACTCACCTACTCACCCACTCACCCACTAACCAATCACCCACTCACTCACTCACCCACTCACCCACTCACCCACTCACCCATGCACCCACTCACCCACTCACCCACTCACCCGCTCACCCACTCAGCCGGGCACCCACTCACCCATGCACCCACCCACCCACTCACCGACTCACCCACTCACCCACTCACCCACCCACCCACTCACCCACTCAGCACTCACCCACTCACCCACTCTCCCACTCACCCACTCACGCACTCACCCACTCACCCACTCACCCACTCACCCACTCACCCACTCACCCACTCACCCACTCACCCACTCACCCACTCACCCACTCACCCACTCACCCACTCACCCACTCACCCACACACCCACTCACACACTCACCCACTCACCCACTCACCCACTCACCCACTCACCCACTCACCCACTCACCCAGTCACCCACTCACCCACTCACCCCCTCACCCACTCACCCACTCACCCACTCACCCACTCACCCACTCACCCACTCACCCTCTCACCCACTCACCCACTCACCCACTCACCCACTCACCCACTGACCCACTCACCCACTCACCCATTCACCCACTCACCCACCCACCCACTCACCCACTCACCCACTCACCCACTCACCCACTCACCCACTCACCCACTCACCCACTCACCCACTCACCCACTCACCCACTCACCCATTCACCCACTCACCCACTCATCCACTCACCCACTCACCCACTCACCCACTCACCCACTCACCCACTCACCCACTCACCCACTCACACACTCACCCACTCACCCACTCACCCACTCACCCACTCACCCACTCACCCACTCGGCCACACACCCACTCACCCACTCACCCACTCACCCACTCATCCACTCACCCACTCACCCACTCACCCACTCACCCACTCACCCACTCACCCACTCACCCACTCACCCACTCACCCACTCACCCACTCACCCACTCACCCACTCACCCACTCACCCACACACCCACTCACCCACTCACCCACTCACCCACTCACCCACTCACCCACTCACCCACTCACCCACTCACCCACTCACCCACTCACCCACTCACCCACTCACCCACTCACCCATTCACCCACTCACCCACTCACCCACTCACCCATGCACCCATGCACCCACGGACGCACTCACCCACTCACCCACTCACCCACTCACCCACCCACCCACCCACCCACTCACCCACTCACCCACTCACCCACTCACCTACTCACCCACTCACCCACTCACCCACACACCCACTCACCAACTCACCCACTCACCCACTCATCCACTCACCCACTCACCCACTCACCCACTCACCCACTCACCCACTCATCCACTCACCCACTCACCCACTCACCCACTCACCCACTTACCCACTCACCCACTCACCCACTCACCCACATACCCACTCACCCACTCACCCACTCACCCACTCATCCACTCACCCACTCACCCACTCACCCACTCATCCACTCACCCACTCACCCACTCACCCACTCACCCACTCACCCACTCACCCACTCACCCACTCACCCACACACCCACTCACCCACTCACCCACTCACCCACTCATCCACTCACCCACTCACCCACCCACACACTCACCCACTCACCCACTCACCCACTCACCCACTCACCCACTCACCCACACACCCACTCACCCACTCACCCACTCACCCACTCATCCACTCACCCACTCACCCACTCACCCACTCACCCACTCACCCACTCATCCAGTCACCCACTCACCCACTCACCCACTCACCCACTCACCCACTCACCCACTCACCCACACACCCACACACCCACTCACCCACTCACCCACTCACCCACTCATCCACTCACCCACTCACCCACTCACCCACTCACCCACTCACCCACACACCCACTCACCCACTCACCCACTCACCCACTCACCCATTCACCCACTCACCCACTCACCCACTCACCCATGCACCCATGCACCCACTCACCCACTCACCCACTCACCCACTCACCCACTCACCCACCCACCCACCCACCCACTCACCCACTCACCCACTCACCCACTCACCCACTCACCCACTCACCCACTCACCCACTCACCCACACACCCACTCACCCACTCACCCACTCACCCACCCACCCACTCACCCACTCACCCACTCACCCACACACCCACTCACCCACTCACCCACTCACCCACCCACCCACTCACCCACTCACCCACTCACCCACACACCCACTCACCCACTCACCCACTCACCCACCCACCCACTCACCCACTCACCCACACACCCACTCACCCACTCACCCACTCACCCACTCACCCACTCACCCACTCACCCACTCACCCACTCACCAACTCACCCACTCACCCACTCACCCACTCACCCACTCACCCACTCACCTTCTCACCCACTCACCCACACACCCACTCACCCCCTCACCCCCTCACCCACTCACCCACTCACCCACTCACCCACTCACCCACTCACCCACTCACCCACTCACCCATTCACCCACTCACCCACTCACCCACTCACCCACTCACCCACTCACCCACTCACCCACTCACCCACTCACCCACTCACCCATTCACCCACTCACCCACTCACCCACTCACCCACTCACCCACTCACCCATTCACCGACTCACCCACTCACACACTCACCCACTCACCCACTCACCCACTCACCCACTCACCCACTCACCCACTCACCCACTCACCCACTCACCCACTCACCCACTCACCCACTCACCCACTCACCCATTCACCGACTCACCCACTCACACACTCACCCACTCACCCACTCACCCACTCACCCACCCACCCACCCACCCACTCACCCACTCACCCACTCACCCACTCACCCACTCACCCACTCACCCACTCACCCACTCACCCACACACCCACTCACCCACTCACCCACTCACCCACCCACCCACTCACCCACTCACCCACACACCCACTCACCCCCTCACCCCCTCACCCACTCACCCACTCACCCACTCACCCACTCACCCACTCACCCACTCACCCACTCACCCACTCACCAACTCACCCACTCACCCACTCACCCACTCACCTTCTCACCCACTCACCCACACACCCACTCACCCCCTCACCCCCTCACCCACTCACCCACTCACCCACTCACCCACTCACCCACTCACCCACTCACCAATTCACCCACTCACCCACTCATCCACTCACCTTCTCACCCACTCACCCACACACCCACTCACCCCCTCACCCCCTCACCCACTCACCCACTCACCCACTCACCCACTCACCCACTCACCCACTCAACCACTCACCCACTCACCCACTCACCCACTCACCCACTCACCCACTCACCCACTCACCCACTCACCCACTCACCCACTCACCCACTCACCCACTCACCCACTCACCCACTCACCCACTCACCCACTCACCCATTCACCGACTCACCCACTCACACACTCACCCACTCACCCACTCACCCACTCACCCACTCACCCACTCACCCACTCACCCACTCACCCACTCACCCACTCACCCACTCACACAATCACCCACTCACCCACTCACCCACTCACCCACTCACCCACTCACCCACTCACTCACTCACCCACTCACCCACTCACCCACTCACCCATGCACCCACTCACCCACTCACCCACTCACCCACTCGAGCACTCAGCCACCCACCCACTCACCCATGCACCCACTCACCCACTCACCCACTCACCCACTCACCCACCCACCCACTCACCCACTCACCCACTCACCCACTCACCCACTCACCCACTCACCCACTCACCCACTCACCCACTCACCCACTCACCGACTCACCCACTCACCCACTCACCCACTCACCCACTCACCCACTCACCCACTCACCCACTCACCCACTCACCCACTCACCCACTCACACACTCACCCACTCACCCACTCACCCACTCACCCACTCACCAACTCACCCACTCACCCACTCACCCACTCACCCACTCACCCACTCACCCACACACCCACTCACCCACTCACCCACTCACCCACTCACCCATTCACCCACTCACCCACTCACCCACTCACCCACTCACCCACTCACCCATTCACCCACTCACCCACTCACCCACTCACCCACTCACCCACTCACCCACTCACCCACTCACCAACTCACACACTCACCCACTCACCCACTCACCCACTCACCCACTCACCAACTCACCCACTCACCCACTCACCCACTCACCAGCTCACCCACTCACCCACACACCCACTCACCCACTCACCCACTCACCCACTCACCCACCCACCCACTCACCCACTCACCCACTCACCCACTCACCCACTCACCCACTCACCCACTCATCCACTCACCCACTCACCCACTCACCCACACACCCACTCACCCACTCACCCACTCACCCACCCACCCACTCACCCACTCACCCACACACCCACTCACCCCCTCACACCCTCACCCACTCACCCACTCACCCCTGGTGACCTGGCACCAGTCTAAAAACCCTCAGGATGGTAGCTGTGGGACGGATTGCCCACACGCACTGCCACGCTCGAAGTCAGTCGTGATACGTCTCGATTTCTCGTGCGTCTTCCCTGTGTCAGGCCGGGCCCACCCCGCCCGCCAACCGTCCAGGACCCCTCCCTGGGCCAGACATGCAGTCCTGTGGGGGACAGATGCACATACGTGGCCTCCCCCCGACCGCCAGACGCCAACGTGGCGCCTGCCCCGACAGCTCTGCGCCGACATGGCGCGAGCTCAATGGCAGGGCACCATCGTGGCGCCGCGAAAGTACCCGTGCGCCGTCGTGGCGCGGCCTTCTGGGCAGAGCGCCGTCGTGGCGCGGCCTTCTGGGCAGAGCGCCGTCGTGGCGCGGCCTTCTTGGCAGAGCGCCGCCGTGGCGCCGCCCAAACAGTCCGTGGAAAGATCTTCGGGGCAGAGCGCCATCGTGGCACTGCCCAGCCGTGACGCCAGTCCAGTGGCGAAGCGCCATCGTGGTGCCGCCAGCGTGCACGTGCGCCATCGTGGCGCGGCTGACGCACAGGTATGCCATTGCTGTGCCTCCTCTAGGGCCATGCGACACCAGCACAGTCGCAGAGCACCACCGTGGTGCCGCCAACGCCCGGGTACGCCGTCGCGGCGCCGACTGAACGCCCGTGCGTTGTCGTGGCGCCGGCTCAGTGGCAGAGCACAATCGTTGTGCCACCAACACGCACGTGCGCCGTCGTGGCGCGGTTTCCGGTGCAGAGCGCCACCGTGGCGCCGCCCAGACCCGTGGAACGTTTGCGCCAGCCTTGCCATGGTGTTTCCTCCAGGCCAATATTCGAGGCACCATTGTTGGGTCTGCACCTGGCGCTCCGCTAACCGTAACACCTCGTGCAGGGGTGCTTTGTCGTCGACGGTGCTCACCGCCTCGCGTGACTTCGGCGGTCCTCACCGCCTCGCCCAGCCACCAGGCGCAATGGCAGGACACCGTCGTGGTGCCTTCGCCGTAGACGTACGCCGTCGTGGCGCGACCTCCAGGGCAGAGCACCACAGAAGCACCGCCCCAACAGCCAAGCACCAATGTGCCGCGACAACGATGGCGGAGCACCACCGTGGTGCCGCCAACTCACCAGTGCGTCGCCACAGCACGACCTCCGGGGCAGTGCGCCACCATGGCGGCGCCCAGACAACCGTGCGCCAACAAGGCGCTGACGCACGTCCCGCACCCACAGAACCCGGGGGTACCCAGGCCACCGGCGGTGCGCGTGATCGTGTAACGTGACCGTACTCGCGCCGCCGGCGGTACTCAGCCCGCCGGCAGTGCGCAAAGTCGTGCTGGGCCGCGTTCTATTTAGCCCGGCGACGTTTTCAAGTCGGGGGTGATGCCCCGGGAGACCCACACCTTCCGTGCCCGTTGATCCTGGGACATCTCCTCGGGTGTTATCCAGGACAGTTCGGAGCGGTCGGTGGCCGGGACCGGAGAGCAGATCGGACCGTAGCGTGGTCGTACACCGGCGCTTAGACCCAGACGGCCTGCTGGGAGGGGCGTTCTCAGGTGAGCGGCGAGATTCGTCTTACTCTAGCGGAGGTAAGACGGAGGACTCCCTCGGCAGAGCCTGCGTGGGGCCCCCGAGGGACGACGCCAAGGCTCACCGTACGTGGGACCGCGGCAGGCGCTCCTCCTCCTCCTCCTCACGCACTCATCCACTCACCCACTCAGCCAGTCACCCACTCACCCACTCACCCACTCACCCACTCACCCACTCACCCACTCACCCACTCACCCACTCACCCACTCACCCACTCACCCACTCACCCACTCACCCACTCACCCACTCACCCACTCACCCACTCACCCACTCACCCACTCACCCACTCACCCACTCACACACTCATCCACTCACCCACTCACCCACTCACCCACTCACCCACTCACCCACTCACCCACTTACCCACTCACCCACTCACCCACTCACACAATCACCCACTCACCTACTCACCCACTCACCCACTAACCAATCACCCACTCACTCACTCACTCACTCACCCACTCACCCACTCACCCATGCACCCACTCACCCACTCACCCACTCACCCACTCACCCACTCAGCCACCCACCCACTCACCCATGCACCCACTCACCCACTCACCGACTCACCCACTCACCCACTCACCCACCGACCCACTCACCCACTCAGCACTCACCCACTCACCCACTCTCCCACTCACCCACTCACCCACTCACCCACTCACCCACTCACCCACTCACCCACTCACCCACTCACCCACTCACCCACTCACCCACTCACCCACTCACCCACTCACCCACTCACCCACTCACCCACTCACCCACTCACACACTCACCCACTCACCCACTCACCCACTCACCCACTCACCCACTCACCCACTCACCCAGTCACCCACTCACCCACTCACCCCCTCACCCACTCACCCACTCACCCACTCACCCACTCACCCACTCACCCTCTCACCCACTCACCCACTCACCCACTCACCCACTCACCCACTGACCCACTCACCCACTCACCCATTCACCCACTCACCCACTCACCCACTCACCCACTCACCCATGCACCCACTGACCCACTCACCCACTCACCCACTCACCCACTCACCCACCCACCCACCCACCCACTCACCCACTCACCCACTCACCCACTTACCCACTCACCCACTCACCCACTCACCCACTCACCCACTCGGCCACACACCCACTCACCGACTCACCCACTCACCCACTCATCCACTCACCCCCTCACCCACTCACCCACTCACCCACTCACCCACTCACCCACTCACCCACTCACACACTCACCCACTCACCCACTCACCCACTCACCCACTCACCCACTCACCCACTCACCCCTCGTCAGGCCGGGCCCACCCCGCCCGCCACCCGTCCAGGACTCCTCCCTGGGCCAGAGGTGCAGCCTGTGAGGGGCAGATGCACCCCTGCCACACACAGTGCACCTGCTCGATATCTGGTGGCCTGGCACCAGGATAAAAACCCCCAGGATGGTAGCTGTGGGACGGATTGCCCACAAGCACGGCCAGGCAACGGCCATGTGTTTACCCACTCACTCACTCACTCACTCACCCACTCACTCACTCGCTCACTCACCCGCGTCAGCCCAGGGCCCACCCCTGCCACCCTCCGAGGGCCCCCCAGCCGCCCAGGCTCACCCACGCTCCCCCTTCACGCGCCGGCTCACTGGCAGGGTACCACCGTGGTGCCGTCGACAAATACGTGCGCCGCCGTGGCAAGATCTTCGGGGCAGAGCGCCATCGTGGCACTGCCCAGCCGTGACGCCAGTCCAGTGGCGAAGCGCCATCGTGGTGCCGCCAGCGTGCACGTGCGCCATCGTGGCGCGGCTGACACACAGGTATGCCATTGCTGTGCCTCCTCTAGGGCCATGCGACACCAGCACAGTCGCGGAGCACCACCGTGGTGCCGCCAACGCCCGGGTACGCCGTCGCGGCGCCGACTGAACGCCCGTGCGTTGTCGTGGCGCCGGCTCAGTGGCAGAGCACAATCGTTGTGCCGCCAACACGCACGTGCGCCGTCGTGGCGCGGTTTCCGGTGCAGAGCGCCACCGTGGCGCCGCCCAGACCCGTGGAGCGTTTGCGCCAGCCTTGCCATGGTGTTTCCTCCAGGCCAATATTCGAGGCACCATTGTTGGGTCTGCACCTGGCGCTCCGCCAACCGTGACACCTCGTGCAGGGGTGCTTTGTCGTCGGCGGTGCTCACCGCCTCGCGTGACTTCGGCGGTCCTCACCGCCTCGCCCAGCCACCAGGCGCAATGGCAGGACACCGTCGTGGTGCCTTCGCCGTAGACGTACGCCGTCGTGGCGCGACCTCCAGGGCAGAGCATCACAGACGCACCGCCCCAACAGCCAAGCACCAATGTGCCGCGACAACGATGGCGGAGCACCACCGTGGTGCCGCCAACTCACCAGTGCGTCGCCACAGCACGACCTCCAGGGCAGCGCGCCACCATGGCGGCGCCCAGACAACCGTGCGCCGACAAGGCGCTGACGCACGTCCCGCACCCACAGAACCCGGGGGTACCCAGGCCCCCGGCGGTGCGCGTGATCGTGTAACGTGACCGTACTCGCGCCGCCGGCGGTACTCAGCCCGCCGGCAGTGCGCATAGTCGTGCTGGGCCGCGTTCTATTTAGCCCGGCGACGTTTTCAAGTCGGGGGTGATGCCCCGGGAGACCCACACCTTCCGTGCCCGTTGATCCTGGGACATCACCTCGGGTGTTATCCAGGACAGGTCGGAGCGGTTGGTGGCCGGGACCGGAGAGCAGATCGGACCGTAGCGTGGTCGTACACCGGCGCTTAGACCCAGACGGCCTGCTGGGAGGGGCGTTCTCAGGTGTGCGACGAGATTCGTCTTACTCTAGCGGAGGTAAGACGGAGGACTCCCTCGGCAGAGCCTGCGTGGGGCCCCCGAGGGACGACGCCAAGGCTCACCGTACGTGGGACCGCGGCAGGCGCTCCTCCTCCTCCTCCTCCTCCACTCATCCACTCACCCACTCACCCACTCACCCACTCACCCACTCACCCACACACCCACTCACCCACTCACCCACTCACCCACTCACCCACTCACCCACTCACCCACTCACCCACTCACCCACTCACCCACTCACCCACTCACCCACTCACCCACTCACCCACTCACCCACTCACCCACTCACCCACTCACCCACTCACCCACTCACCCACTCACCCACTCACCCACTCACCCATTCACCCACTCACCCACTCACCCACTCACCCATGCACCCATGCACCCACTGACCCACTCACCCACTCACCCACTCACCCACTCACCCACCCACCCACCCACCCACTCACCCACTCACCCACTCACCCACTCACCCACTCACCCACTGGTGACCTGGCACCACTCTAAAAACCCTCAGGATGGTAGCTGTAGGACGGATTGCCTACACGCACTGCCACGCTCGACACCAATCGTGAATCGTCGTGATAGTCGTGCCACCACGTGACTCAGCTCTGCCATCGTGGCCCCCTCTCCGCTCAACTCCACCCGTATGGTGCACTCTCTCTCTCCCTCTTCATCCCGTGTCTCCAAGGGCTGAGTGCCGCACCTCAAGTGCGTCCCTCCCCCTTGCAAGCCGTTTCCTGCTCACAGTGGGCACGTCGTTATACGTTCGGCCCTGGCAAGACGTCGACCTCGCCGTGGCAATCTTCCAGGCCGCTACGCGGGGAGTTGCGACGGGGACTGCATTCGACATATCCGCCGCTCAAGCGTGACGCCTTGTGCAGGGGTATCATCAGTCGTCCGATTCGTCGTCCCAACGTGGGGCCCCTCGCTCCCGTGCGCCACTAGGGTTGCAGCACCACGCGCCAGCGCGGTGCTCCCCTCGCACCCCCGCCCTGTGTGTCCTGGGACCCCCGCTCACCAACCCGGTCCGCCAGGCGGCCCCATGTTACTCCGCGCCATCGCGCCATGCTCTTTGTTTTGTCACACTATGGCCACGCTCGTGGTACCCCTTGTATCTCTCCTGCGCGCCCCATCCG
The DNA here is from genome assembly GCA_964036045.1 of Eutreptiella sp. 'Long Island Sound 2002'. NCBI lineage: Eukaryota > Euglenozoa > Euglenophyceae > Eutreptiales > Eutreptiaceae > Eutreptiella > Eutreptiella sp. 'Long Island Sound 2002'. The sequence goes on from OZ038386.1 coordinate 11,962,368, forward strand.
ACTGGGGCTGCCTATGATGTCAGTGCACCTCCGTTTGCCGACACCTCGATCTGCTCCCCCCCCCCCAAACATTTTGCGGCCACAGGCCACCCGCTCTTTTCTCGCCACAGCTACCATGTCAGACCGCTCAACACCGTCCCAGGACACCCCCTCTCCCGCCCCCGACACCGGTCGAGGCGGCGCCATTCGTCGGGGGCCGTTCCCCATGTTTCTGATGGACATCGCCCAGTCCGACGATGCTGACCGTCTGCTGCGAGAACTGGACATGCTGAAGGATGACGCACTGGAAGCGGCAGATACGGCTATCCAGGCCACCGACCCCGCCCTGGCTGACTTGTGTGATGCCCTGCGATGGACGGCTGCCAACGGCGACATCCAGGCTATTACAGCGGTGACGGGGGTGTGGACGCCGCGGGGGCTCCTGCTCACAGCCACCGTAACGGTCGCCGCAGGCCCGTCTGACACGAAGGTCATCGAACACGTCCCCCTGTCGCTGGTACAAGGAGGCCCACTGCTGGAGTATATCTCCAAGGACCCTGAGGCCCTCACAGCGGCTCTCGTCACGCGGTGGAGCCCAAGCCATGCCCCAATCTCGGCGTCATGCCTCCGCAACCAAGTCTTCAAGGGCCTGTACACAGCCCGCGAACAGCCACCGCCCGTCGACACTGCCGGCCCTCCGGACATCCAAAGCCAGAAGGTCTCCCACAAGATCCACAAGCCCATCAGCCAGTTCCTTGCCCCCCACCTCAGACCGTCATGGGACCGCCTCCGCACCCGAGAGGTAGTTGCGGCCTTTTGGGCGCCACCCAACGACGTGCATGCGGTCCTGCAGGCAGCCCACATCCCGACAGCAGACCTCGTCCCGCTGAAGTTCGGGCTCGTAGCGTGGGCCTCCTCCGTCTGCCTCACAGGACAGTACACGCCAGCCCCCGTTCCCACACCCCCCGCCGTCGCCAACAAGGGCATTTCGACCCCCGAGCAGCTGCGGCCGCTGCTCGAGTGCTCGATCTTGCCGATCCGCAGCGTGGAGCTGCTGCATCAGATCGAGCAGGCTGGCGAGCACTCCTGGGCCACAGCCCCCACTTTCGCCCTGCTGCAGGCCGGCATCGCCGACACCGCCAACCCGCCCCCGCTCACGCCGCCCAGCCACGCACCTTACCTCACCAAAGGGCAAGCAGCGCCCAGCCCCGCCGGCACTCTGTTCGCCACGGCGGCGTTCACCCCAGCGTCAGCCCTGTACAAGGCCCAGGGCAAGCCCACCCCCTCAGGGTCCGAACCATCGCCTTCATCACTGTTGCCCGAACAGACAAGGCTTTCTTTCAATCTCCCAGAGCCTGCCTCCCAGGTACCACCGGCTGCCGCAGACCCCACGCCTCCGGAGTCACCGGCCCCGGCCGTCGGGTCGGCCTCCCCCAGCCCCTCCCAGGTGGGGGAGCCTTTCGTCCCGGACCTGGATGTCACGGCCTACTCCACCGACTACGCTCAATTGCATGACGAGTATGAGGCCCAACGACGGGAGCTGGCCGTGGCACGGGGCGACCTGGAGTCCCTCACGCGGGATCTGGACGCGGTGCGCACCGAACGGGATAATGCCCAGCAGCAGGCCCAGCGTTGCGCCGCGGCACAGCGGCAGACCGAAGCCGTTAGGCTCAACAACTTCATCAGGTCGGTACCCCCCCTCCTGTCCATCGCCACCAGACTCCACGGCCTCCAGTCCACGCCGCCGGCATTCGCCAACGCCGTGCGCAGTACCGTTCCGGCTTCATTCGAGCTGCCCCCCCCCGGCTCTCAGCAGTTCCTGGTCCTCGTGCCGGTCATCCTCGCCACAGCAGTTCTCACCTCGCCCGAGGCACCCAACCTCGAGGAATTGGCCGACGTCCTCCGTAGGGCTATGGCCGCGCCAGGCGCCGTGCCGGTCCCGGAGGCCCCTGCGCGTGCCCGGACCCGATCCCTAAGCCGAGGGCGGTCTCTGCCTTTCGGGCACCGGGCGCGACCGCCCAGCCGCCGCCGTCTCTGCCGTCGCCTGCCGATGCCGCCCTGACCGACCTGCTGGAGTGGATCCCGGAGATCCCCAAGGGCTGTGAGGACGAGGTTGCGCACGCGCTCCACCTCCAGCTCTTCCGCCAGTACGGCGCGAAGGTCAACACCCTCCCGCAGTCGCCGATCCGGGAGCAGTGGGCCTGGGTCCACAGCCACGCGCCCAGCCTGCCCGGCATCGCGGAAGTCCTGCGCTCCTTCCTCTCCAACCCCCCTGCAGTCCAGCGGGTTTCCGCCAGCCCAGCCACCTCCCCATCAGAAGCTGCAGCCGCCAACCAGGCACAGGGCGCAGCGAAAAAGAAGGGGTATACACCCCAAAAAATCGATCCGCAAGTTTACTCGAAAGCCCTGTGGGTCGGCTGGCAAGAAGTCGACGATCCGCCGTCCGGTGAAGTTGATGCAGGACTCCTCGGTGGTATCCTTCGGGATAAATTTGGTGCAGGCCTTTCCTCCATTACTGAAGAACAATTGAACCATACATCCAAGTTCACAATCGTCGGAATCCGACCAGCAGAGTACGAGCGCAGCATGCGACTGACGAGGCAACACACGGCTCGTGGCTGGCGAGTGACGTGGGCCGAATCGAAGAAACAACCGTTCACGCCCTGGGTGCCTGACCCTGACCGAGACCATCCGCCCCGGAAGACTCATCGGGGAAGCCGCGGGAAGCAGCGCCGTCCACGGGACCCTGACGATCAGGTGGACCTTACGGCAACGTCGGGATCGGACGGAGAACCAGACTCCAAATATCAGCGCAGGTACAGCCCCCGCCCCTCGGACCGGTCCCCGTCCCGCCGCCGCAGCCCAGGCCATCGCCGCGACAGCCCGCCGCCGAGGCGTCGCAGCGCGTACCGCGATGAGCCACAAGCGCTTTCCAGCCGCCACGACCACCATGCAGCAGCCCCCCTCCTGCCCTACCCGTACTCGGGGGACCCCCACGACCCCCGAGTGGCCATGGCCCACAACCCCTACGCTCCCCCGCCCTGGAGCCCCCCAGCCGACCCCCACCGCTACCAGCCGTACTTCGGTCGGCGTCCGCGGGACCGGCAACCCGGGACATGGCGGGGCGCAACGAGGACATCCCTGCCGCCGTGTCTCAGCTCCGCCACTCCCACCTCGACGGCGTCCCCCATGTCCGGAACCTGCACCTGGGCGCATACACTCCCAGCTCCCCCCCCAGAGAGTGGGGCCTGGTACCGGTACCGGCCTCGGGCACTGCCCAGCTCATCACGCCCCCCTACGCCCTCGAAATGTGCCTGCACCTGCCGGTGGGTGTGCACTACTACCGGGCGTGCAGCGGGGCGGACCCCTGGCCCCGTAACGTTCTGTCGTTAGTGGGCGCCGTGCACTGTGTGCAGGTGACGGGCTCCCATCAGTTGCAGCTCTGCCGCAAGGGCCTGCCACCCACCTCCTTCATCTTGCCCGAGCATCACCACGTGGTCCTCCCACAATCCCTACACAGCCGCGTCTCCATCACAGCCACAGGCCTCACCCGGGCCAGTGTCTTGGCGATGGCGGCCACGTACCACCACCGGCACCTCCCCAAGTGGGTGCGAGGCCTACCTTGCGCCCTCCCCGCAACCGTGGACCGCAAGCTAACCCAGCACTCCACCGCCGCCGGCTCCTGCCCTGGTCCCCCCCCCACCGGCCACGTGTCGCCCCGCCCAGACGTGATGACCCTCAACGTGCAGATGTCCCTGCGACCCAAGCTCCGCGCCCTGGACGTCCTGGTGCGCGAGTGCCAGTACCCGCTAACCCTGCATGTTCAAGAAGCGGGGCCCCTGATCATCCAGCGGGTGCACCCCCTGTACCACACCATCCAGGCACCTGCAAGAATAGCTGGGGGATGTGCCACTCTCCTCTACAGGACCCCGGACCTGGTCGTGACCGGCCACAGCGCCCACCCGTCGGGACGAGCCCTCGTCACGCACTTCACCATGGCTGGCGTGACCCACTGCCACGCCAACGTGTATTTCCCCGCCGACCGGAACCTCGACACCCTCCAAGAAATCCTGGATTGGGTGTACCCGTACCTCCTCCTCACCCCGGCTAGAGTGGTTGTCCTGACAGGGGACCTGAACGCCAACTGCCGCTGGGTCTCGCACCTCCCTGTCTCCCCTGCCTCCCTCTGTGACCTCGTCCTCCCCACGCTCACGCGCCTTGGGATGCGCCGTCTACGCCCCCTCGCGGAGGCCCCCACGTGGGTGAGCCCGCAAGGTTTCGCCGGTGCCCTGGACCACATCTTCCTCCGCACCCCTTCGGAAGCAGCCCACACCACGGAGGTGCGCTCCGATTCCAGTTTCCCATCTGACCACCTACCCGTGACTGCCACCCTCCATGACCTCCCGCCAGCGCCCCAATTGGTATGCCCTTCGAAAAAGGGCCGCTTCCCCATCCCGCGGGAGCCCCTCGCCAGCCAGCTCCGCACCCTCAACGACACCTTTCGGGCCGAACTCGCTACGCCGCCCCCGGGCGCGCCCGAAGCACAGCCACGCTATACCGAGGTGACCTCAGCGCTATACGCCGCGGCTACGGCTGCCTACGGGCCCCCCGTCCCCAGCCAGCCGGTACCGTCGACGGTACGTGTCCACGTCACCAACCTTCAACGCTACACGCTCGCCTACCCGGATTGGGCGTCCCAATCGTCACACCTCGTGGAGGTCGCCCGCCTCAAAGAACGCATCCGAGCGGCCTGGGACGTTCTCCTTCTGGAGAAGGATGTAGGGCTGGCGCCCCTACCCGCTGCCCCTGGCCAACCCACCAAAGTGGACTACCGCCGCACGTTGGGGGCGCGCTACGTACCCCCAGCGGATCCGGTCTACGTGGTGGGCGTCCCGGTACCTCTTCATCAACAAGCCGCCGTTGCGTTGGACCAGCTGCGCCAAAGGCACCTTGCCCCTCTTGAGGCGCTCTCACTCGCGCGCGTCCGGACCATCACGGGATGGGAGGAAAGGCCGCTCGGCCCACCACCCAACGCCACCACCGCAAACCTGCGGGCCATCATCCGCCGGGCGGCGGCCACTGTGCCGTACCACGACTTACTGGAGTACCGGCTGTTCGGACAATTGGAGGATGCCCAGTTTGCGGCGATCGTGAGCCTGATCAACAGTATTCTCCGTGGGGTGCCCGTGCCCCAGGCACACTCTGCAGACTTCATCAACCTTCCGAAAAAGACGCCGCACGGCCCCATTGCAAACGGCAGGCCGCTGACCAATCTGGCCACGATATGGAAACTCACGGCTGCCCTCATCAAAGACCACTACCAGCCCCGCCTGGTTCAGAACGGCATCCTGCCGCCCTACCAGTTCGGGATGTCCCCGCACTGCTCCTCCATGGAGCTACTCCGCGTCCTACACGATGTATGGTGGGACCGCTGGCGCAGACGCCTCGAAGCGTGGGTCCTGTCGGACGATGTCCGCCACGCGTATGGCTCCATCAACCACACCACCGAGTACGCCGTCCTCACCGCCGCAGGGATCTCCCCAGCCGACGCCGCGACCCTTCAGCACCATGACCGCGCCCTTGAGGTGCACATGGGGGGAGCTGACGGACGCTCTCCGTCCTCCACCCGGCTGGGGGCCGGCACGGGGCAAGGGTGCCCCCTGTCCGGCATGAAGTACTGCATATATGGCGAAGTTCGGGGGCAGGAGGCCTGCCGTTCCGTCCCCCCCACCGACACCCCCGCGGGCCCGCTGAACCGGGTTCTCCTGATGGATGACACCCAGTGGCTGCCCGGCGACCGTTGCCATTTGCCCGCCCTCGCCAGCGGCATTGAGAGAGCGGGCCGCCTCACCAACCTCCACTCAGACCCAACAAAAACGGTCTTGATCGGCACCGACATGCGCGATGGTCAGGTCTATTTCCTCAACGACACGGTATACCTCAATGGTCACCCCGTGCGATGTGCCACGAGCCAGGACTACGTCCGCGTCCTTGGCCGCCATGCCCTTCCCCACCTCTTCCATCCCGTCGACTCCCGGCGCCTGTTCTCGGGCGCCCGCGCTGCGTGCCGGGCGCTCCGCGCCCCACGACTCCCCGCCCACTACCCCCTCGCCATGTATACTGCCAAGTGTCATGGGACGGTCAACTGGTTTACCAGTGTCCGCCCCCCCTCCTACGGGGCCCTGCGCGTGCTGGACGCCATGACCGCCTCGGCCATGCGCGCCACCGCTGGGTGGACCCTCTCCGCCTCTGCTCACTTCCTCCGTGAGGTCCCCGAAGGGGGAGTCGGTATACCCCCGGCACCGGTCGTTGGGTTTACTAACTTCTTCGGCGTCTACATCCGACACCTGAACCACCCCAACTCCCTGGTCTGCCGGTCCACGCGCCACGGGCTCCTCACTGCCCTCTGGCGGTTCCATCCTTCCCAGCCCTGCCTCACCCCGGAGCTCGGGCTCCGGTGCACCGCACACCCCACGGACCACGATCTATTTGTTGCCCTGTGCCACCGGTGCGACATCGCCATCCACTTACCCCCTGACAGCCATCTGCCACACCACACCCCCCATGTGCTGGCCCTGTCGTCACCCGGACTCGAGGTCCAGGACACCCACGCGTGGATGCTTGCGGGCCATCGCAGTACAGAGGACGCGCGACGCAAGGGGTGGCCCCGGGCCTCGCCCCGCCCCACTCCGCCGGTCGGCACCGTCCCCCCGGTTAGACGCTGCCAAGCGGTGAACGCGACCGTCCCCACGTTCTCCTGGCTCCCTGAGAACTATGGGATCCTCCACGACGCGTCGTGGTGCCCGAAGACCCGGCGCTGCGGCGGGGCAGTGGCGGTGTTCTGCCCCGTCACCCTCCGGTACCAGGTGTACCCCGTCCCCATCCCCTTGAGGCTGGACAATGCCTACACGGCGGAGCTGTACACGGCATGGGTGGCCCTCACCGCCAAGGGGCCCTCAGCCGACCCTGCCATCGGCTTCCGATCCGGTGCGTGGCACTTCGCGGACTGCAAAGGGTACATCACGGCGCAGGAAGGGCGCCGCGAGCCGGAAGACTCGCTGCAGGGAGATCTCATAAGATCGTGTCGCGACATGGCCCACGGTCATGCCCCTCCCCATCACCTCTATTCCCATATCGCCGGCACCTGGCTCGATACCCTGCTGGACCGGGTGGACGAAGCGGCAGGGCAAGCTGCGGACACTTGCCCGGACGCCGTGGGATGGCTCGGCCCCCTACAGAAACCCCGCGTCTGCTTCTCCCACGCGGGCCTCCAGGTCCACGACGCCGTGCCCCACGCGCGCCGCGCCTTGCTCGCCTCCCACCACGCCTTCTCTGCGTCCCCCCCGCCACAACGCCTCCCCGACCTCAACGAGTACGCCAACATCGTCAGCCACGGTCTCGTCACATGGGGGGACCACCTCACGGTCACCGGCATCCGCCTCTCCCTGTTCCCCCCAAGAGATATGTCCTGCCCCCTCTGCACCATGCCCGCCTCCGGGGACCATATCCTCTCGTGCCCGCTAGACCCGCTCATCCGCGCCCACTACCATCGGTGGCTTGCGGCCCGACTCTCTCAGAGGTGCCATGCCTGGCGCCACTGTACGCCCACTGCTTGGGGCACCCTCGTCCTTTGGGGGGACGAGCCGTTCATACTGGCTGTGGACGGCTCCCCGGCCCACCACACCATCGCAACCTACACTGTTGGTCGTCTCGGAGCCATCTCCACGCCACACAAGGATGCCCTGCTGCACAGAGGTCTGCGTCCTGCGCGTCTCCGTCGCCTACTCTGCGATGTCGTTCTCACTGCCGTTCTCCTACATAAGCGGCACGCGGTGCCCGTTCTACCTCTTGCCGACCACCTCTCTCCCCTACCGCGGGCCCCCGTTAACCAGTCCCTCGCCAACGACCCACCGCCAGAGTGGTATCACGTAGCCAACTGGGCCCCAACGCCCGGCTCGGGCAGGTGGCCGGCCTGGGACGTCCTCCTAGGACTCTGGCTATCAGGGGACCTCCTCCTGGCCCCTAAGGTGAAGTCCGTCATCTCCACCCGGAGCAAGCACAGTCCGTACCGCGTCCTGTATGTGTACAACGGGTCGAACCAGATTCCGCCGACCATGTGGCAGGAGATTGAGCAGAATCCCCATGACGTGATCATCTTGGACAGTCTCGGACGGCACGGGCTTGCCCCTCATCTCCCAGGTCGACGCCGCCTCTGGGCCATCCATTACGGTGGCAATGGACGGAGCCTGGAAGCCGGCCTCTGTGGAGATGTGATCCCCTCGTGGTGTGCCGCACTACATTCTGCGTTCTCGGCCATCCTCACTGCGGCTTCCCAAGGACCCCGCACGGTCTTTAAGGACATGCAGGTGGCCATGGGTCGGCCCGCCCCGTGGCCCTGTCCCCGCCCGTGACCCGTCCTCGACCTCACGTGCCCGGACCGCTCCGGTGCTGCGCGCAGTCGTGCCGGACCGCGCTCCTTGTCTGGCGGCGTTCTAAGTCGGAGGTGATGCCCCGGGAGACCCACATCTTCCGTGCACGTTGATCTTGGAACGCTTACTCGGGTGGATCCAGGACAGTTCGGAGCGGTTGGTGGCCGGGACCGGAGAGCAGATCGAGCCGTAGCGTTGTCGTACACTGACGTTGTGACCCAGACGGCCTGCTGGGAGGAGCGTTCTCAGGTGTGCGACGAGATTCGTCTTGCTCTAGCGGAGGTAAGACGGAGGACTCCCTCGGCAGAGCCTGCGTGGGGCCCCCGAGGGACGACGCCAAGGCTCACCGTACGTGGGACCGCGGCAGGCGCTCCTCCTCCTCCTCCTCCTCCCCCACTCACCCACTCACCCACACACCCACTCACCAACTCACCCACTCACCCACTCATCCACTCACCCACTCACCCACTCACCCACTCACCCACTCACCCACTCATCCACTCACCCACTCACCCACTCACCCACTCACCCACTCACCCACTCACCCACTCACCCACTCACCCACACACCCACTCACCCACTCACACACTCACCCACTCATCCACTCACCCACTCACCCACTCACCCACTCATCCACTCACCCACTCACCCACTCACCCACTCACCCACTCACCCACTCACCCACTCAACCACTCACCCACACACCCACTCACCCACTCACCCACTCACCCACTCATCCACTCACCCACTCACCCACTCACCCACTCACCCACTCACCCACTCACCCACTCACCCACTCACCCACTCACCCACACACCCACTCACCCACTCACCCACTCACCCACTCATCCACTCACCCACTCACCCACTCACCCACTCACCCACTCACCCACCCATCCAGTCACCCACTCACCCACTCACCCAGTCACCCACTCACCCACTCACCCACTCACCCACTCACCCACACACCCACTCACCCACTCACCCACTCACCCACTCATCCACTCACCCACTCACCCACTCACCCACTCACCCACTCACCCACTCACCCACTCACCCACTCAACCACTCGCCCACTCGCCCACTCACCCACTCACCCACTCACCCACTCACCCATGCACCCATGCACCCACTCACCCACTCACCCACTCACCCAATCACCCAGTCACCCACCCACCCACCCACCCACTCACCCACTCACCCACTCACCCACTCACCCACTCACCCACTCACCCACTCACCCACTCACCCACTCACCCACTCACCCACTCACCCACTCACCCACACACCCACTCACCCACTCACCCACTCACCCACTCACCCACTCACCCACTCACCCACTCACCCACTCACCCACTCACCCACTCATCCACTCACCCACTCACCCACTCACACACTCACCCACTCACCCACTCATCCACTCACCCACTCATCCACTCACCCACTCACCCACTCAGCCACTCACCCACTCACCCACTCACCCACTCACCCACTCACCCACTCACCCACTCACCCACTCACCCGCTCAGCCACTCACCCACTCACCCACTCACCAACTCACCCACTCACCCACCCACCCACTCACCCTCTCACCCACTCACCCACTCACGCACTCACCCACTCACCCACTCACCCACTCACCCACTCACCCACTCACCCACGCACCCACTCACCCACTCACCCACTCACCCACTCACCCACTCACCCACTCACCCACTCACCCACTCACACAATCACCCACTCACCCACTCATCCACTCACCCACTCACCCACTCACCCACTCACCCACTCACCCACTCACCCACTCACCCACTCACCCACTCACCCACTCACCCACTCACCCACTCACCCACTCACCCACTCACCCACTCACCCATGCACCCACTCAGCCACTCACCCACTCACCCACTCACCCACACACCCACTCACCCACTCACCCACTCACCCACTCACCCACTCACCCACTCACCCACTCACCCACTCATCCACTCACCCACTCACCCACTCACCCACTCACCCACTCACCCACTCACCCACTCACCCACTCACCCACTCACCCACTCACCCACTCACCCACTCACCCACTCACCGACTCACCCACTCACCCACTCACCCACTCACCCACTCACCCACTCACACACTCACCCACTCACCCACTCACCCACTCACCCACTCACCCACTCACTCACTCACCCACTCACCCACTCACCCACGCACCCACTCACCCACTCACCCACTAACCAACTCACCCACTCACCCACTCACCCACTCACCCACTCACACAATCACCCACTCACCCACTCACCCACTCACCCACTCACCCACTCACCCACTCACCCACTCACCCACTCACCCACTCACCCACTCACCCACTCACCCACTCACCCACTCACCCACTCACCCACTCACCCACTCACCCACTCACCCATGCACCCACTCACCCACTCACCCCCTCACCCACTCACCCACACACCCACTCACCCACTCACCCACTCACCCACTCACCCACTCACCCACTCACCCACTCACCCACTCATCCACTCACCCACTCACCCACTCACCCACTCACCGACTCACCCACTCACCCACTCACCCACTCACCTGGTGACCTGGCACCAGTCTAAAAACCCTCAGGATGGTAGCTGTAGGACGGATTGCCTACACGCACTGCCACGCTGGACACCAATCGTGAATCGTCGTGTTAGTCGTGCCACCACGTGACTCAGCTCTGCCATCGTGGCCCCCTCTCCGCTCAACTCCACCCGTATGGTGCACTCTCTCTCTCCCTCTTCATCCCGTGTCTCCAAGGGCTGAGTGCCGCACCTCAAGTGCGTCCCTCCCCCTTGCAAGCCGTTTCCTGCTCACAGTGGGCACGTCGTTATACGTTCGGCTCTGGCAAGACGTCCACCTCGCCGTGGCAATCTTCCAGGCCGCTACGCGGGGAGCCGCGACGGGGACTGCATTCGACGTATCCGCCGCTCAAGCGTGACGCCTTGTGCAGGGGTATCATCAGTCGTCCGATTCGTCGTCCCAACGTGGGGCCCCTCGCTCCCGTGCGCCACTAGGGTTGCAGCACCACGCGCCAGCGCGGTGCTCCCCTCGCACCCCCGCCCTATGTGTCCTGGGACCCCCGCTCACCGACCCGGTCCGCCAGGCGGCCCCATGTTACTCCGCGCCATCGCGCCATGCTCTTTATTTTGTCACACTATGGCCACGCTCGTGGTACCCCTTGTTTCTCTCCTGCGCGCCCCATCCGACTGGGGCTGCCTATGATGTCAGTGCACCTCCGTTTGCCGACACCTCGATCTGCTCCCCCCCCCCAACATATTGCGGCCACAGGCCACCCGCTCTTTTCTCGCCACAGCTACCATGTCAGACCGCTCAACACCGTCCCAGGACACCCCCTCTCCCGCCCCCGACACCGGTCGAGGCGGCGCCATTCGTCAGGGGCCGTTCCCCATGTTTCTGATGGACATCGCCCAGTCCGACGATGCTGACCGTCTGCTGCGAGAACTGGACATGCTGAAGGATGACGCACTGGAAGCGGCAGATACGGCTGTCCAGGCCACCGACCCCGCCCTGGCTGACTTGTGTGATGCCCTGCGATGGACGGCTGCCAACGGCGACATCCAAGCTATTACGGCGGTGACGGGGGTGTGGACACCGCGGGGGCTCCTGCTCACAGCCACCGTAACGGTCGCCGCAGGCCCGTCTGACACGAAGGTCATCGAACACGTCCCCCTGTCGCTGGTACAAGGAGGCCCACTGCTGGAGTATATCTCCAAGGACCCTGAGGCCCTCACAGCGGCTCTCGTCACGCAGTGGAGCCCAAGCCATGCCCCAATTTCGGCGTCACGCCTCCGCAACCAAGTCTTCAAGGGCCTGTACACAGCCCGCGAACAGCCACCGCCCGTCGACACTGCCGGCCCTCCGGACATCCAAAGCCAGAAGGTCTCCCACAAGATCCACAAGCCCATCAGCCAGTTCCTTGCCCCCCACCTCAGACCGTCATGGGACCGCCTCCGCACCCGAGAGGTAGTTGCGGCCTTTTGGGCGCTACCCAACGACGTGCATGCGGTCCTGCAGGCAGCCCACATCCCGACAGCAGACCTCGTCCCGCTGAAGTTCGGGCTCCTGGCGTGGGCCTCCTCCGTCTGCCTCACAGGACAGTACACGCCAGCCCCCGTTCCCACACCCCCCGCCCTCGCCAACAAGGGCATGTGGACCCCCGAGCAGCTGCGGCCGCTGCTCGAGTGCTCGATCTTGCCGATCCGCAGCGTGGAGCTGCTGCATCAGATCGAGCAGGCTGGCGAGCACTCCTGGGCCACAGCCCCCACTTTCGCCCTGCTGCAGGCCGGCATCGCCGACACCGCCAACCCGCCCCCGCTCACGCCGCCAAGCCACGCACCTTACCTCACCAAAGGGCAAGCAGCGCCCAGCCCCGCCGGCACTCTGTTCGCCACGGCGGCGTTCACCCCAGCGTCAGCCCTGTACAAGGCCCAGGGCAAGCCCACCCCCTCAGGGTCCGAACCATCGCCTTCATCACTGTTGCCCGAACAGACAAGGCTTTCTTTCAATCTCCCAGAGCCTGCCTCCCAGGTACCACCGGCTGCCGCAGACCCCACGCCCCCAGAGTCACCGGCCCCGGCCGTCGGGTCGGCCCCCCCCAGCCCCTCCCAGGTGGGGGAGCCTTTCGTCCCGGACCTGGATGTCACGGCCTACTCCACCGACTACGCTCAATTGCATGACGAGTATGAGGCCCAACGACGGGAGCTGGCCGTGGCACGGGGCGACCTGGAGTCCCTCACGCGGGATCTGGACGCGGTGCGCACCGAACGGGATAATGCCCAGCAGCAGGCCCAGCGTTGCGCCGCGGCACAGCGGCAGACCGAAGCCGTTAGGCTCAACAACTTCATCAGGTCGGTACCCCCCCTCCTGTCCATCGCCACCAGACTCCACGGCCTCCAGTCCACGCCGCCGGCATTCGCCAACGCCGTGCGCAGTACCGTTCCGGCTTCATTCGAGCTGCCCCCCCCCGGCTCTCAGCAGTTCCTGGTCCTCGTGCCGGTCATCCTCGCCGCAGCAGTTCTCACCTCGCCCCAGGCACCCAACCTCCAGGAATTGGCCGACGTCCTCCGTAGGGCTATGGCCGCGCCAGGCGCCGTGCCGGTCCCGGAGGCCCCTGCGCTTGCGCCCGAACTGTCGTTCGCAGTCCCGTAACCGATCCCTAAGCCGAGGGCGGTCTCTGCCTTTCGGGCACCGGGCGCGACCGCCCAGCCGCCGCCGTCTCTGCCGTCGCCTGCCGATGCCGCCCTGACCGACCTGCTGGAGTGGATCCCGGAGATCCCCAAGGGCTGTGAGGACGAGGTTGCGCACGCGCTCCACCTCCAGCTCTTCCGCCAGTACGGCGCGAAGGTCAACACCCTCCCGCAGTCGCCGATCCGGGAGCAGTGGGCCTGGGTCCACAGCCACGCGCCCAGCCTGCCCGGCATCGCGGAAGTCCTGCGATCCTTCCTCTCCAACCCCCCTGCAGTCCAGCAGGTTTCCGCCAGCCCAGCCACCTCCCCATCAGAAGCTGCAGCCGCCAACCAGGCACAGGGCGCAGCGAAAAAGAAGGGGTATACACCCCAAAAAATCGATCCGCAAGTTTACTCGAAAGCCCTGTGGGTCGGCTGGCAAGAAGTCGACGATCCGCCGTCCGGTGAAGTTGATGCAGGACTCCTCGGTGGTATCCTTCGGGATAAATTTGGTGCAGGCCTTTCCTCCATTACTGAAGAACAATTGAACCATACATCCAAGTTCACAATCGTCGGAATCCGACCAGCAGAGTACGAGCGCGGCATGCGACTGACGAGGCAACACACGGCTCGTGGCTGGCGAGTGACGTGGGCCGAATCGAAGAAACAACCGTTCACGCCCTGGGTGCCTGACCCTGACCGAGACCGTCCGCCCCGGAAGACTCATCGGGGAAGCCGCGGGAAGCAGCGCCGTCCACGGGACCCTGACGATCAGGTGGACCTTACGGCAACGTCGGGATCGGACGGAGAACCAGACCCCAAATATCAGCGCAGGTACAGCCCCCGCCGCTCGGACCGGTCCCCGTCCCGCCGCCGCAGCCCAGGCCATCGCCGCGACAGCCCGCCGCCGAGGCGTCGCAGCGCGTACCGCGATGAGCCACAAGCGCTTTCCAGCCGCCACGACCACCATGCAGCAGCCCCCCTCCTGCCCTACCCGTACTCGGGGGACCCCCACGACCCCCGAGTGGCCATGGCCCACAACCCCTACGCTCCCCCGCCCTGGAGCCCCCCAGCCGACCCCCACCGCTACCAGCCGTACTTCGGTCGGCGTTCGCGGGACCGGTAACCCGGGACATGGCGGGGCGCAACGAGGACATCCCTGCCGCCGTGTCCCAGCTCCGCCACTCCCACCTCGACGGCGTCCCCCATGTCCGGGGCCTGCACCTGGGCGCATACACTCCCAGCTCCCCCCCCAGAGAGTGGGGCCTGGTACCGGTACCGGCCTCGGGCACTGCCCAGTTCATCACGCCCCCCTATGCCCTCGAAATGTGCCTACACCTGCCGGTGGGTGTGCACTACTACCGGGCGTGCAGCGGGGCGGACCCCTGGCCCCGTAACGTTCTGTCGTTAGTGGGCGCCGTGCACTGTGTGCAGGTGACGGGCTCCCATCAGTTGCAGCTCTGCCGCAAGGGCCTGCCACCCACCTCCTTCATCTTGCCCGAGCATCACCACGTGGTCCTCCCACAATCCCTGCACAGCCGCGTCTCCATCACAGCCACAGGCCTCACCCGGGCCAGTGTCTTGGCGATGGCGGCCACGTACCACCACCGGCACCTCCGCAAGTGGGTGCGAGGCCTACCTTGCGCCCTCCCCGCAGCCGTGGACCGCAAGCTAACCCGGCACTCCACCGCCGCCGGCTCCTGCCCTGGTCCCCCCCCCACCGGCCACGTGTCGCCCCGCCCAGACGTGATGACCCTCAACGTGCAGATGTCCCTGCGACCCAAGCTCCGCGCCCTGGACGTCCTGGTGCGCGAGTGCCAGTACCCGCTGACCCTGCATGTTCAAGAAGCGGGGCCCCTGATCATCCAACGGGTGCACCCCCTGTACCACACCATCCAAGCACCTGCAAGAATAGCTGGGGGATGTGCCACCCTCCTCTACAGGACCCCGGACCTGGTCGTGACCGGCCACAGCGCCCACCCGTCGGGACGAGCCCTCGTCACGCACTTCACCATGGCTGGCGTGACCCACTGCCACGCCAACGTGTATTTCCCCGCCGACGGGAACCTCGACACCCTCCAAGAAATCCTGGATTGGGTGTACCCGTACCTCCTCCTCACCCCGGCTAGGGTGGTTGTCCTGACAGGGGACCTGAACGCCAACTGCCGCTGGGTCTCGCACCTCCCTGTCCCCCCTGCCTCCCTCTGTGACCTCGTCCTCCCACGCTCACGCGCCTTGGGATGCGCCGTCTACGCCCCCTTGCGGAGGCCCCCACGTGGGTGAGCCCGCAAGGTTTCGCCGGTGCCCTGGACCACATCTTCCTCCGCACCCCTTCGGAAGCAGCCCACACCACGGAGGTGCGCACCGACTCCAGTTTCCCATCTGACCACCTACCCGTGACTGCCACCCTCCATGACCTCCCGCCAGCGCCCCAATTGGTATGCCCTTCGAAAAAGGGCCGCTTCCCCATCCCGCGGGAGCCCCTCGCCAGCCAGCTCCGCACCCTCAACGACACCTTTCGGGCCGAACTCGCTACGCCGCCCCCGGGCGCGCCCGAAGCGCAGCCACGCTATACCGAGGTGACCTCAGCGCTATACACCGCGGCTACGGCTGCCTACGGGCCCCCCGTCCCCAGCCAGCCGGTACCGTCGACGGTACGTGTCCACGTCACCAACCTTCAACGCTACACGCTCGCCTACCCGGATTGGGCGTCCCAATCGTCACACCTCGTGGAGGTCGCCCGCCTCAAAGAACGCATCCGAGCGGCCTGGGACGTTCTCCTTCTGGAGAAGGATGTAGGGCTGGCGCCCCTACCCGCTGCCCCTGGCCAACCCACCAAAGTGGACTACCGCCGCACGTTGGGGGCGCGCTACGTACCCCCAGCGGATCCGGTCTACGTGGTAGGCGTCCCAGTGCCTCTTCATCAACAAGCCGCCGTTGCGTTGGACCAGCTGCGCCAAAGGCACCTTGCCCCTCTTGAGGCGCTCTCACTCGCGCGCGTCCGGACCATCACGGGATGGGAGGAAAGGCCGCTCGGCCCACCACCCAACGCCGCCACTGCAAACCTGCGGGCCATCATCCGCCGGGCGGTGGCCACTGTGCCGTACCACGACTTACTGGAGTACCGGCTGTTCGGACAATTGGAGGATGCCCAGTTTGCGGCGATCGTGAACCTGATCAACAGTATTCTCCGTGGGCTGCCCGTGCCCCAGGCACACTCTGCAGACTTCATCAACCTTCCGAAAAAGACGCCGCACGGCCCCATTGCAAACGGCAGGCCGCTGACCAATCTGGCCACGATATGGAAACTCACGGCTGCCCTCATCAAGGACCACTACCAGCCCCGCCTGGTTCAGAACGGCATCCTGCCGCCCTACCAGTTCGGGATGTCCCCGCACTGCTCCTCCGTGGAGCTACTCCGCGTCCTACACGATGTATGGTGGGACCGCTGGCGCAGACGCCTCGAAGCGTGGGTCCTGTCGGACGATGTCCGCCACGCGTATGGCTCCATCAACCACACCACCGAGTACGCCGTCCTCACCGCCGCAGGGATCTCCCCAGCCGACGCCGCGACCCTTCAGCACCATGACCGCGCCCTTGAGGTGCACATGGGGGGAGCTGACGGACGCTCTCCGTCCTCCACCCGGCTGGGGGCCGGCACGGGGCAAGGATGCCCCGTGTCCGGCATGAAGTACTGCATATATGGCGAAGTTCGGGGGCACGAAGCCTGCCGTTCCGTCCCCCCCACCGACACCCCCGCGGGCCCGCTGAACCGGGTTCTCCTGATGGATGACACCCAGTGGCTGCCCGGCGACCGTTGCCATTTGCCTGCCCTCGCCAGCGGCATTGAGAGAGCGGGCCGCCTCACCAACCTCCACTCAGACCCAACAAAAACGGTCTTGATCGGCACCGACATGCGCGATGGTCAGGTCTATTTCCTCAACGACACGGTATACCTCAATGGTCACCCCGTGCGATGTGCCACGAGCCAGGACTACGTCCACGTCCTTGGCCGCCATGCCCTTCCCCACCTCTTCCATCCCGTCGACTCCCGGCGCCTGTTCTCGGGCGCCCGCGCTGCGTGCCGGGCGCTCCGCGCCCCACGACTCCCCGCCCACTACCCCCTCGCCATGTATACTGCCAAGTGTCATGGGACGGTCAACTGGTTTACCAGTGTCCGCCCCCCCTCCTACGGGGCCCTGCGCGTGCTGGACGCCATGACCGCCTCGGCCATGCGCGCCACCGCTGGGTGGACCCTCTCCGCCTCTGCTCACTTCCTCCGTGAGGTCCCCGAAGGGGGAGTCGGTATACCCCCGGCACCGGTCGTTGGGTTTACTAACTTCTTCGGCGTCTACATCCGACACCTGAACCACCCCAACTCCCTGGTCTGCCGGTCCACGCGCCACGGGCTCCTCACTGCCCTCTGGCGGTTCCATCCTTCCCAGCCCTGCCTCACCCCGGAGCTCGGACTCCGGTGCACCGCACACCCCACGGACCACGATCTATTTGTTGCCCTGTGCCACCGGTGCGACATCGCCATCCACTTACCCCCTGACAGCCATCTGCCACACCACACCCCCCATGTGCTGGCCCTGTCGTCACCCGGACTCGAGGTCCAGGACACCCACGCGTGGATGCTTGCGGGCCATCGCAGTACAGAGGACGCGCGACGCAAGGGGTGGCCCCGGGCCTCGCCCCGCCCCACTCCGCCGGTCGGCACCGTCCCCCCGGTTAGACGCTGCCAGGCGGTGACTGCGACCGTCCCCACGTTCTCCTGGCTCCCTGAGAACTATGGGATCCTCCACGACGCGTCGTGGTGCCCGAAGACCCGGCGCTGCGGCGGGGCAGTGGCGGTGTTCTGCCCCGTCACCCTCCGGTACCAGGTGTACCCCGTCCCCATCCCCTTGAGGCTGGACAACGCCTACACGGCGGAGCTGTACACGGCATGGGTGGCCCTCACCGCCAAGGGGCCCTCAGCCGACCCTGCCATCGGCTTCCGATCCGGTGCGTGGCACTTCGCGGACTGCAAAGGGTACATCACGGCGCAGGAAGGGCGCCGCGAGCCGGAAGACTCGCTGCAGGGAGATCTCATAAGATCGTGTCGCGACATGGCCCACGGTCATGCCCCTCCCCATCACCTCTATTCCCATATCGCCGGCACCTGGCTCGATACCCTGCTGGACCGGGTGGACGAAGCGGCAGGGCAAGCTGCGGACAATTGCCCGGACGCCGTGGGATGGCTCGGCCCCCTACAGAAACCCCGCGTCTGCTTCTCCCACGCGGGCCTCCAGGTACACGACGCCGTGCCCCACGCGCGCCGCGCCTTGCTCGCCTCCCACCACGCCTTCTCTGCGTCCCCCCCGCCACAACGCCTCCCCGACCTCAACGAGTACGCCAACATCGTCAGTCACGGTCTCGTCACATGGGGGGACCACCTCACGGTCACCGGCATCCGCCTCTCCCTGTTCCCCCCAAGAGATACGTCCTGCCCCCTCTGCACCATGCCCGCCTCCGGGGACCATATCCTCTCGTGCCCGCTAGACCCGCTCATCCGCGCCCACTACCATCGGTGGCTTGCGGCCCGACTCTCTCAGAGGTGCCATGCCTGGCGCCACTGTACGCCCACTGCTTGGGGCACCCTCGTCCTTTGGGGGGACGAGCCGTTCATACTGGCTGTGGATGGCTCCCCGGCCCACCACACCATCGCAACCTACACTGTTGGTCGTCTCGGAGCCATCTCCACGCCACACAGGGATGCCCTGCTGCACAGAGGTCTGCGTCCTGCGCGTCTCCGTCGCCTACTCTGCGATGTCGTTCTTACTACCGTTCTCCTACATAAGCGGCACGCGGTACCCGTTCTACCTCTTGCCGACCACCTCTCTCCCCTACCGCGGGCCCCCGTTAACCATTCCCTCGCCAACGACCCACCGCCAGAGTGGTATCACGTAGCCAACTGGGCCCCAACGCCCGGCTCGGGCAGGTGGCCGGCCTGGGACGTCCTCCTAGGACTCTGGCTATCAGGGGACCTCCTCCTGGCCCCTAAGGTGAAGTCCGTCATCTCCACCCGGGGCAAGCACAGTCCGTACCGCGTCCTGTATGTGTACAACGGGTCGAACCAGATTCCGCCGACCATGTGGCAGGAGATTGAGCAGAATCCCCATGACGTGATCATCTTGGACAGTCTCGGACGGCACGGGCTTGCCCCTCATCTCCCAGGTCGACGCCGCCTCTGGGCCATCCATTACGGTGGCAATGGACGGAGCCTGGAAGCCGGCCTCTGTGGAGATGTGATCCCCTCGTGGTGTGCCGCACTACATTCTGCGTTCTCGGCCATCCTCACTGCGGCTTCCCAAGGACCCCGCACGGTCTTTAAGGACATGCAGGTGGCCATGGGTCGGCCCGCCCCGTGGCCCTGTCCCCGCCCGTGACCCGTCCTCGACCTCACGCGCCCGGACCGCTCCGGTGCTGCGCGCAGTCGTGCCGGACCGCGCTCCTTGTCTGGCGGCGTTCTAAGTCGGAGGTGATGCCCCGGGAGACCCACATCTTCCGTGCACGTTGATCTTGGAACGCTTACTCGGGTGGATCCAGGACAGTTCGGAGCGGTTGGTGGCCGGGACCGGAGAGCAGATCGAGCCGTAGCGTTGTCGTACACTGACGTTGTGACCCAGACGGCCTGCTGGGAGGAGCGTTCTCAGGTGTGCGACGAGATTCGTCTTGCTCTAGCGGAGGTAAGACGGAGGACTCCCTCGGCAGAGCCTGCGTTTGGCCCCCGAGGGACGACGCCAAGGCTCACCGTACGTGGCACCGCGGCAGGCGCTCCTCCTCCTCCTCCTCCTCCTCCTCCACTCACCCACTCACCCACTCACCCACTCACCCACTCACCCACTCACCCACTCACCCACTCACCCACTCACCCACTCACCCACTCACCCACTCACACACTCACCCACTCACCCACTCACCCACTCACCCACTCACCCACTCACCCACTCACCCACTCACCCACTCGCCCCCTCACACAATCACCCACTCACCCACTCACCCACTCACCCACTCACCCACTCACCCGCTCACCCACTCACCCACTCACCCTCTCAACCACTCACCCACTCACCCACTCACCCACTCACCCACTCACCCACTCACCCACTCACCCACTCACCCACTCACCCACTCACCCACTCACCCACTCACCCACTCACCCACTCACCCACTCACCCACTCACCCACTCACCCACTCACCCACTCACCCACTCACCCGGTCATCCACTCACCCACTCACCCACTCACCCACTCATCCACTCACCCACTCACCCACTCACCCACTCACCCACTCACCCACTCACCCACTCACCCACTCACCCACTCACCCACTCACCCACTCACCCCCTCGCCCACTCACCCACTCACCCACGCACCCACTCACCCGCTCACCCACTCACCCACTCACCCACTCACCCACTCACGCACTCACCCACTCACCCTCTCAACCACTCACCCACTCACCCACTCACCCACTCACCCACTCACCCACTCACCCACTCACCCACTCACCCACTCACCCACTCACCCACTCACCCACTCACCCACTCACCCACTCACCCACTCACCCACTCACCCACTCACCCACTCACCCACTCACCCACTCACCCACTCACCCACTCACCCACTCACCCACTCACCCACTCACCCACTCACCCACTCACCCACTCACCCACTCACCCACTCACCCACTCACCAACTCACCCACTCATCCACTCACCCACTCACCCACTCACCCACTCACCCACTCACCCACTCACACACTCACCCACTCACCCACTCACCCACTCACCCACTCACCCACTCACCCACTCACCCACTCACCCACTCGCCCACTCAACGGCTCACGCACTCACCGACTCACGCACTCACCCACTCACCCACTCACCCACTCACCCACTCACCCACTCACCCACTCACCCACTCACCCACTCACCCACTCACCCACTCACCCACTCACCCACTCACCCACTCACCCACCCACCCACTCACCCACTCACGCACTCACCCACTCCCCCACTCACCCACTTACCCACTCACCCACTCACCCACTCACCCACTCACCCACTCACCCACTCACCCACTCACCCACTCACCCACTCACCCACTCACCCACCCACCCACTCACCCACTCACGCACTCACCCACTCCCCCACTCACCCACTTACCCACTCACCCACTCACCCACTCACCCACTCACCCACTCACCCACTCCACCACTCCACCACTCCACCACTCCACCACTCCACCACTCCACCCACTCACCCACTCACCCACTCACCCACTCACCCACTCACCCACTCGCCCACTCACCCACTCACCCACTCACCCACTCACCCACTCAGCCACTCACCCACTCAGCAACTCACCCACACACCCACTCACCCACTCACCCACTCACCCACTCACCCACTCACCCACTCACCCACTCGCCCACTCAACGGCTCACGCACTCACCCACTCACGCACTCACCCACTCACCCACTCACCCACTCACCCACGCACCCACTCACCCACTCACCCACTCACCCACTCACCCACTCACCCACTCACCCACTCACCCACTCACCCACTCACCCACCCACCCACTCACCCACTCACGCACTCACCCACTCCCCCACTCACCCACTTACCCACTCACCCACTCACCCACTCACCCACTCACCCACTCACCCACTCCACCACTCCACCACTCCACCACTCCACCACTCCACCACTCCACCCACTCACCCACTCACCCACTCACCCACCCACCCACTCACCCACTCGCCCACTCACCCACTCACCCACTCACCCACTCACCCACTCAGCCACTCACCCACTCAGCAACTCACCCACTCACCCACTCACCCACTCACCCACTCGCCCACACACCCACTCACCAACTCACCCACTCACCCACTCACCCACTCACCCACTCACCCACTCACCCACTCACCCACTCACCCACTCACCCACTCACCCACTCACCCACTCGCCCACTCACCCACTCACCCACTCACCCACTCACCCACTCGCACCACTCCACCACTCCACCACTCCACCACTCCACCACTCCACCACTCCTCGTCAGGCCGGGCCCACCCCGCCCGCCACCCGTCCAGGACTCCTCCCTGGGCCAGAGGTGCAGCCTGTGAGGGGCAGATGCACCACTGCCAGACACAGTGCACCTGCTCGATATCTGGTGGCCTGGCACCAGGATAAAAACCCCCAGGATGGTAGCTGTGGGACGGATTGCCCACAAGCACAGCCAGGCAACGGCCACGTGTTTACTCACTCACTCACTCACTCACTCACTCACTCACTCACTCACTCACTCGCTCACTCACCCGCGTCAGCCCAGGGCCCACCCCTGCCACCCTCCGAGGGCCCCCCAGCCGCCCAGGCTCACCCACGCTCCCCCCTCACGCGCCGGCTCCCTGGCAGGGTACCACCGTGGTGCCGTCGTCGAACGCGTGCGCCGCCGTGACACGATCTTCGGGGCAGAGCGCCATCTAGCACTGCCCAGCCGTGACGCCAGTCCAGTGGCGAAGCGCCATCGTGGTGCCGCCAGCGTGCACGTGCGCCATCGTGGCGCGGCTGACGCACAGGTATGCCATTGCTGTGCCTCCTCTAGGGCCATGCGACACCAGCACAGTCGCAGGGCACCAGCGTGGTGCCGCCAACGCCCGGGTACGCCGTAGCGGCGCGACCTCTGGGGCAGAGCGCCGTCGCGGCGCCGACTGAACGCCCGTGCGTTGTCGTGGCGCCGGCTCAGTGACAGAGCACAATCGTTGTGCCGCCAACACGCACGTGCGCCGTCGTGGCGCGGTTTCCGGTGCAGAGCGCCACCGTGGCGCCGCCCAGACCCGTGGAGTTCAGTGGCAGAGCGCCATCGTGGTGCCGTCAACGTACACGTGCGCCACCGTGACGCAATCCTTAGGGCAGATCGCCACCGCGGCGCTGCCCAGACAGCCCTACGCCGACATGGCGCCAGGTCAGTGACGTGGCACCACCGTGGTGCAATCAACGTACACGTGCGTCGTCGTGGCGCAACCTTCAGGGCAGAGCGCCACCGTGGCGCTGCCCGGACAGCCAGTTCAGTGGCCGAGCGCCATCGTGGTGCCGCCAACGTACACGTGCGCCACCGTGACGCAGTCCTCAGGGCAGATCGCCACCGCGGCGCTGCCCAGACAGCCCTACGCCGACGTGGCGCCAGTTCAGTGACGTGGCACCACCGTGGTGCAATCAACGTACACGCGCGCCGTCGTGGCGCAACCTTCAGGGCAGAGCGCCACCGTGGCGCTGCCCAAGCGGTCTTCGTGCGCCAGCCTAGCCATGGTGTGTCCTCCAGGCCAATGGTCGAGGCACCATGGCGGGGTCTGCACCTGGCGCTCCGCCACCCTCCGTGACACCCCGTGCAGAGGTGACGAGTCATCGGCGGTACTCACCGCCTCACCTGCCATCGGCGAACGTCGCCGTCTCGCTTGGGCACCATCGCGGTGCCACTTTCTCCATCACGTGCCGTCTCGGTGCACGTATCGTAGAGCTCGTCGTTAGGGCTCGGCCGTTGCGGCCGGGCGTCGTCGGTGACCTCCACAGCGGTGCACCACCGTGGTGCTGTGGCCGTGACGCACGTCCCGCCCTCACAGAACCCGGGGGTACCCAGGCCACCGGCGGTGCGCGTGATCGTGTGGCGTGACCGTACTCGCGACGCCGGCGGTACTCAGCCCGCCGGCAGTGCGCATAGTCGTGCTGGGCCGCGTTCTATTTAGCCCGGCGACGTTTTCAAGTCGGGGGTGATGCCCCGGGAGACCCACACCTTCCGTGCCCGTTGATCTTGGAACGCTGACGCGGGTGGATCCAGGACAGGTCGGAGCGGTTGGTGGCCGGGACCGGAGAGCGGATCGGACCGTAGCGTTGTCATACACCGGCATTGTGACCCAGACGGCCTGCTGGGAGGAGCGCTCTCAAGTGTGCGACGAGATTCGTCTTGCTCTAGCGGAGGTAAGACGGAGGACTCCCTCGGCAGAGCCTGCGTGGGGCCCCCGGGGGACGACGCCAAGGCTCATGGTACGTGGGACCGCGGCAGGCGCTCCTCCTCCTCCTCCTCCTCCTCCTGCTCCTCCACCACTTCACCACTCCACCACTCCACCACTCCACCACTCCACCACTCCACCACTCCACCACTCCACCAGTCCACCACACCACCACTCCACCACTCCACCACTCCACCACTCCACCACTCCACCACTCCACCACACCACCACTCCACCACTCCACCACTCCACCACTCCACCACACCACCACTCCACCACTCCACCACCCCACCACCCCACCACCCCACCACTTCACCACTCCACTGCTCCACCACTCCACCACTCCACCACTCCACCGCTCCACCGCTCCACCACTCCACCACTCCACCACACCACCACTCCACCACTCCACCACTCCAGCTCTCAAGCACTCCACCACTCCACCACTCCACCACTCCACAACTGCACCACTCCACCACTCCACCACTTTGGAGGGGCCGAAAGAGCGGACTAACACGGAAGGAGACTCGAATGCAAACGCCAGGGGCGCCACGAGGACGAAAAGGCGGCAGCAGGAAAAAGCGGAAGGGCAGACACGGAGAGCATGCACTAGTACAAGCGAGCATGAGGGAGGGGGATGGGAAGCATGCGAGGAGCACACAGCGAGCACGCGCAGCGGTGAACAGGAGCCAGGAGGCCCAGGACGCCGCACATACAACACCGCACACAAAGCGTGCACACCGGTGAACAGGAGCCAAGGGGCCCAGGACACCGTACACACGACACAACGCACCGAGGCAGGCACACCGGTGAACAGGAGCCAAGCGGCCCAGGACACCGCGCACGCAACAACACACAGCGAGCGTGCACACCAGAGAACAGGGACCAAGCAGCCCAGGACACAGCACCCGCAACACCACACACAGAGCGTGCACGCCGGTGAGCAGGAGCCAGGAGGCCCAGGAAACTGAGCACGCAACACCGCACACAAGGCGTGCACAGCGGTGAACAGGAGCCAAGAGGCCCAGGACGCCGAACACGCGACACCACACACGGAGCGAGCACACCGGAGAAGGGGGGCCAGGGGGCCCAGGACACCGAACACGCAAGAGGCCGGGGCCGCGGCACTGGGGAAGGGGGCGGGAAGGGAGCGACCCGCGCTAGGCGCAGGAAACGGTCCCCGGATGGATGAGGATCCAGAGGGCCCGCGCCACAGGGTTGCTGGCGGCCCGGTGGAGTATAAACACGGGATGAGGGATGGGACGGGGCCGCAAGACAGCCCAGGGGATTAGGCCGGGAAGGGAGCGACCCGTGCTAAACGCACGAAGCGGTCCCCGGAAGGAAGAGGCCCCAAAGGGCCAGCGCCACAGGGTAGCAGGGAACCCGGTGGGGTATAAACACGGGATGAAGGGACAAGGGGACGGGGCGGGGAAGGGTTTGTGGCTAGGGCCGCACAACAGACCGACGGGGTAGAGAGTCCATGGGACGCAGGGAACGGGCCAGTGCCGGGATGAGGCAAAGGGGAATGGGACATGGGAAGGGCGGGGAGGCCGAAAGCGCCAAGCAACAGCCCCATGGGATTGGGAAACCGGTCGCCATGGAGTGGTGAAACATGGGCCAACCATGGGGAGCCTGGCCACGGGAAGTCGGGAAAATGCCCTGAACTCCGGGACGGCCGTGAGGTGTCCGCAGGGGTGAGGGTTGACCTGGAGATCCCCGGGTCAATGGCCTGAGTACACGTAGGTTCACGCGTGAGCGGGACCTTAGGGAATGTGGAAAGGGTCGCCCCCTGATCTCCAGCCGTGGATGGACGACAACCAAGTGCATCCGGGAGCCGAGTGGGTACCCGAGCCCGTGAGGGATGGGGAGTGGTCGAATGTGGTTGACAGAGAGAAATGCTCCGCTGTTGGCGAGGGCTTTCCACAGGAAACCCGCCTGCAGGCGCTCAATAGGCTGTGCTAGGGGGGGAAGGCCGGGGGATCCTTCGAAGGGTGACCGGGGGGAGCTGAAACCGAGAGGGCAGCGACTGAAGGGAGCCTACCACCGGTCATGCCCCAAGGGAACCTGGTTGAAGTTCTCGGCCGCCAGGGGAACTGATGGTGGAGAGCACTCCTTCCCGCCAGAGGCGGCCACCATGTAAAACAAACAAGGAGATGTCAGATGAGGCTGCGGACGCGGCCGCCCTTACTTACTTACTTACTCAGTTCACGGTCACGAATGTGTGTCAGGTTAGTCCCAGCCTGGTTAGCCAGAGACTGCTTGTGTTCCAGCCAATCTCCCACAGGGCTCTTGAAGTCCTCAGGAAAGGGGGGTTTGAAGAACCATGCAGGTCGCCCTCCATGGAACAGTTCGTGGGGAGTGAAACCCGTAGAAGAGCTCCGCTGTGAGTTCATGGTCAGCACTGCCCAGGGCACTAGGCGTACCCAGTCCTTGGTACGCTCTTGTTATATCAGGATTCTTAAGTTTTGCTCCACCACACGGTTCTGTCTCTCACAGAGAGGGTTAGACGTGTGGGTATAGGGCACACCTGTGGTTACCTCCACGTTGAGGGTATTTAGCACTCGTTTGTACCACCCAGTGTCACTGCAGATGAGTACATCCTCGTCAGAGTGCACCTGCTTAGGTGCCCCATAGGGTTCAAACCATTGTTCGACCAACAGTTTCACAGTCTGCTCACCTGTGATTTTCTTATTGCAAGGGTACACACGGGTGAAGCGAGATAGGCCACAGGTGACCACTAGGCAACTATCATAGCCGCCGAAGCGTGGTAGGCCGTGGATGAAATCCACGTAGAGAAGAGAGGTAGCACAATAGGGTATGGGTAAGCTGGAGATCAGGCCCCTATCCCTACTGTTTTTTGCACTGAACGGCGCCTCTTGTGGCTGGCCAGGCCGGGGAGAATGGTTCTTGCGCGCCAAGCTTTTTCAGGGAGGGGCGGGAGCCCGAAACCAAGTTCAATCGCGGGCTGAGTACCGCTGCACATTGCTGTCCTCCTCTGCCTTATCTCAATGAGACCTGGCAGCCCCGTTATAGACAACCGCAGAGCCGGGGTCTCTGCCTCATTCCCGAAAGCTGTACGGCTGCGGTTTTGGGGTTAGAGCATGACGGCTTGAGCACGGGGGGTGGCTTGGGGGAGGGATTCATTTGCAGAAGTGACTGGTGAGTGCCAGTGTGGTAGTACTGATTCGTTGCGCCGTGTTAGGGCTGTTGAGGGCCGGCGTGAGAGAAACGTGTAAGTGTGGCTTTTTCAAAGAGATGACACGTTTCACGGAGGTGAGGACGATTGTGAGTTTGTGCTCACGGGGGAGGGGGGGGCTGGTGCGAAGTACCTTGTTATGCGGAGAGAACGGGCGGAAACAGGGGCAGAAGCGACGAGGGGGGGTGCTGGTTGAGGGGGGGGGGGAGGTTGAACATGTCCCGGATTGTGAGCGGCCGTTTGGGGGGCGGGGGCTCGGGCTGAGGTTGGCTTGCGGTATTGCGTTTCAGCGATAGAGGCCGGACAGGTCTTGGGGGCTGGCGGGCGTGTTTCCGAGCTTTGGCGTGTGCCGCAAGGGATGGGGGACGGGGGCGCTTGGGAGGCTTGTGTGCCACTTTGTCCGGGAGGAGGGGGGAGGGTGGTAGGCGGGGGGGGGGGCGCTGTAGGGCGGTGTGTGATGTGCTGTAAGGCGACCAGGGGCGTCCCCGGGAGTTGGGGCCCGTGGAGGGGGTGAGCGGGGCTGAGGGGGGGTTGTCGTTTAGCCATTCCGGCGTGCGGTATAGGGCATTGAGGAGCAGGGGAACACGACCCTTTAGGGCGAGTTTTAAGTCATGACAGTGTGCTGGTTCTCTTCGGCCGGAGGGGGGGGTTGTGAGTTTGGTGTACAGGGACGTGAGGACAAGTCCCCGGACGAAATTGCGCCTCCCCCCGACGTGTGTGGTCGCGGACCACCATTGGGACATCACCGTGGTGAAGGGGGGGCCCAAGAACTGAATGTAGGTTTGCACCAGGTGTTCGCACGTTGGGCATTGTGAGACGAAAGAGATAACATCCATTGGGTGCGGGTCGGGGCAAGCGTGGCAATGGCGAGGGCGCAAGCTGTCGTGGAAAGCAAACGGCGCCATGTTGAAATTTCCGAAGGACCATTGGAAAGGGAGGCCTTGGAACCATGAAGTGTGGTTGTAAAAACGGAAGCTGGACGGTGCGTGGATGTTTTCGTGTTTGTGGCAAGGGAGGAGGTGCTTGATTGAGGTGGTAGTGAGTTTGTGTATGACGGGGAGGGGGCCTCTGGATATGCACCCTATCGGGGGGGGGGGGGAAGGAGGGAGGGGTCCCAGATCGTCACGTGGGCGGCCCACTTTGAGTAAGCCTCCGAGATTTCATTTCCCACGAACCCGGCGTGCCCCTTGATCCACCCCCAACCCTGGATCATCCCCGGGCGTAGGAAGGCCTGGATGGACTGAAGAGAGGATTCCCACGTGCCGGCTGGCGAGCGTGACGGGAGGTCTGGGGGGCTGCTCGGGGAGAGAACAGTGATAACGTGGAGGTTGTCCCCTAGCACGGCAAAGGTGAGGTGCGGGTGAGATGCAAGGGCCCACCGTAGGAACATAATAGCCGCCCAGAGCTCCGATCCCTCTGAGGACTGGTATGGGGACGTTTGGCACAGCACCCATCTGGAGCCATTTGGTAAACACAGGGTGGCTGCAGACCCGTAGCCCAAGGCGCCCGCTGAGCCATCCAAGTGCACCCATGTCGTGCCGGGGGACGATGTGAGGAGGAGGGCAAGGGCTGCTTCACAACCCCATTCTTCGAGGTCATCGGGTCCAAGGGAGTGAGGTTCATCTGGGAGCTGGTACAGCTCGCCATGCAGTGACGAGTCGAGCAGGACTCCGCCGTGTGGCCCGGGGGGGGGGGGGGGGTCGAGGATGTACTCTTGGGGGTGGAGAAGGGGGGGGGTAAGTAGTTCGTGGTGCCCCGCCAGTTGGGGGCGGACAAAAATGGCTGGGTTTTGAAAGGTGTACTCTTTTTCCTTGCGGCGGAGACCGGGTTCTTTGATGTTGTCGGTGGTGCCGTCCGAAAACTGGAGTGTGGCCGATTCTGTGTGCACCCCCGTGACTGTTCCTAGGTGGAACCCTAGGTCTTGGGGTGATCGTTTCAACCTGTTGCCGAACTTGCTGTATTGTGGTGCTGGTTTGGTGGCTAGGAACCGGACTTGGACTTTCTCCTTCGGAAGGAAGAGGGAGGGGGGGCAGGAGGCCCAGAGGCCGGTGCTGTGGTATCGGAGGCCTATGGTGTGGCAAGGGTCCATGACGGTGTCTTGGATTGGGTTGCGTGTGGTGGAGAGCATCGCTTTGGAGAAGGACTTGTTTGTTGAGGCTGGGCCGTCCCTGTTGAGGTACCTGATTGCGGTGTTCACCAGGGCCGTGCAAATGGAAAAAGTGAAGTGGCGGAGTCCTAAGCCTCCCTGGTGGCGGGAAGGGTAGCGGTCCTTAGGAGAGACGAGGCGGGAAATCCTGTTGGCCTTGTCCGGGGAGGGCTCATGTGCAATATTTTGCCAGATCATGGCCTGGAGGGCTCCCAACTCGTTCAGGGCCAGGGGGTGTGCCATGAAGCGGTAGGAAAGAATAGGGATGAGTTGGACGTTTACTAAGAGAATGTATTCCGAGAGGGTGAGCCGGAGGGGTTGGAGGGTTGTGAAAAAGGAGCGTATTTCCGACTTGGCCAATGCCAGTGTTTGTGCTTCGTGGTTGGCGGTGAAGATGTACACCCCTAGGTATTTGTAGCAGTTGTGTGGTTGCCCCGTCTGCTGGTTGGTTGTTGGCAGGGGGGTGGCCGAGGGGGAGGTGAAAGTTCTGGGGGGGGGCTGTTCCCATAGCATGGATCTCGGTTTTGCTGAGGTTTAAGTCTAGACCCCACTCCCTGGCGACCGTGTCGAAGAAATTCAAAATTTGTTGTATGCGGTCCCCATCCTCTGATCCATAGAGGAGGTCGTCAACAAAGGCGTGGCCCGACTCGTGTGGGGAGGGGGGTGCCGTGACGTGAGACGGCAGGGCGAAGAGGAGAACATTCAGGTAAAGGCAGAAAAGGATGGGTGACATGGGGCATCCCTGCCGAACACCTCTGGTTTGCAGGTGGGAGGAGTGGGTGTGCCCTGACACCACCGGGAAGTCGCGGGGGGCACGGTACAAGGATTGAATTAGGTTTACAAGGGGCGTGGGAAAGTTCAGGCGTGACAGCACTGTGAAGAGGGTGGTGTGGGGAACGGAGTTGAAAGCCTTATTGAAATCAATACAGAGGCTGTAGCTACCGACTGATTCCCGAAACGTGGAGAAGAGGTTGAAAATGTGGTCTTGGCATCTGCGGTTGGGAAGCCCGCCAAACTGGGTGGGGTGTATGATGCAGTGTTCGATGGCCGCTGTCAGTAGCTCACGGGTGGCGTGTGTTGCAATTATTTTGTAAACGCTGTTCAGCAAGGCTATGGACCTGTAATTTACAGGGTTCGTCACGTCCCCTTTCTTAAAAAGCAAGATAATGTTGGCTTCGAGCCATTTCTCGGGGAGCGGCTGGTGGAGGTAGTGGTTACAGACCCTCCAAATGAATTGTTGGATAGGGGGGGGGGAGATGTGCTAAGTGTAGTTGTTTGTGAAGTCCCGCCCACCCGCCTTGTTGGCTTCTGACCTCTTGAGCGTGTTGCGGAATGATTCCCAGGTAATGTCAGGGAGAGGGCTGTGTTTAGTGGGTTCAGGGCAGGTGGGGGAGTGTGTGAGCAGGCGATCCACTAGTGTGCTCGGCGGTGCATATTCGAGACTGTTCCCCAGGGTGAGGAGTGTGGAAGAAAAAATAGAGCTCACTTCTTTAGGGGTGAAGACGAGCTCCGTGGCGCCCGGGCGCTTCAGCGTTTTTTCACCGCGTTCCACGGGGTTGAGCGCCTTGTTGATGGTGCGATTGATCCTAGTTTTCCTCACAAGGCACCGATGGATTTTGGTGGTTGCGGCCTTGTTCACTTTGGTTTCCCACCCCTTGACGAGTTTGTTGAGTGTGTCCGTGGAAGCGGGGAAGTTGGGATGGTGGGGGGGGGGCAGGGTTTGCAGGGACGCTTTGATTTTCTTAACCAGAGCCGAGGAGGTGGGGTGTGACGGTGTGGTGATATTGTGGTAGCTGGTCGCTACTTCTTCCAGCACCACATCTGTGACGAGCTCTATGTCTGCCGAGGATAAAGACTCAAAGCGGGGGAGGGTAGACTAGCACCATAGCGCCGGGGGGGCGAGAGAGTCGTGGTGCTTGGAGCGCTCCCGCTCCGTCAGTTTGCGGAAAACGTTCCTTTTAGTTGTGGGTGTTTCGGAGAAGGGGTGGGGGGGGACTTGAGAGGTGTACGTGACTGGGTGGTGGTCTGACGTTTTGTCGTCGGTTTGGATGGTTGCCGAGGTGGGGGCAAAAAATTCCGAGGCCGCCGGGGAGAGCAAAATATGGTCGAGTCGGCTGCTGCTTGCCCTGTACGGGATGAAGTATCGGGAGAAAGACTGCTCGGTCGGGTGAAAGTGCCGGAAGGTATCGATGAGGCGTGGCGGGTCGCTCGTGACCTGCCTGCGGAGCCACGGCCACTCGTTCTCTGTTTGGAGGTTCGCTCCGTCCTGCTCAGGGCACATTATGCAGTTGGTGTCTCCGCCTATGACGTGGTTGGGATACTGATGCATGAGTGGCCGCAGGAAGTTTTCAATTTTCGAGCGGTGGACGTCCGCGCTCGGGGCGTATACCGAGACTAACGAGGTGGGCGGGGCCCCCAGGAGGGTGAGAACGGCTGCCGCCAGCAGCCCTTCCGTATCGAGTCGGGGGAGGGGGGTAACGAAACGGGCGAGCCGGGGGGAGCCAACCAAAACGGACCCGTGGTCGCCTCTGGAGTGTTTGTCCTGGCTGATGTTAGAAACAATGGTGGCCTTGGTGCCCGAACAGTAGGCGTATACGTGGGGGAGGATGGGGGCGTGATTGATTTCTTGGAGGAAGAGGATGTCGAAGTCGTTCTTGAGGTGTCGGAGAATTTGGCTGCTCACAATAGGTTTCTTCTGCAAGTTGTGGGACAGAAAACGCATTTCTGAAGGGAATGGTATGGGGGGGCGGTGAGGCCGTTGGTACCCCTTCCGTAGGCGCGTACCGGACTTTGGGGGGGGCGGGATAGGGGGGGGCTGGGGGGGTGCTGGGGGGTCGGGCTGGCTGGGCCGGCTAAGGCAACGGAAATGCTGAATTTGGTCGGCCGGTACTCCGGCCGAGGCGAGCTCTTCGTCTAGCCCCTTGCCGGTGGTGGAGGAAGCCGTGACTGGGCCGGTGTTTCACCGAATCGTGACCCTTGTGGTTTCAGGCAGAGTAGGCTGGAGAGTGCAGGAGGCAGGTATCCGGCCCTCTGGCATTCGTGGGTTAGCTTGCCTGTGGGATGTGGCGGAGTATTAGAGCGAGCCGAGGGATGGTACCCGGGACAGTTAGCCCAAACACTTCGTCTTCCCTCCGTCGGGGGGGCCCCCCGGGTTCACCTCATGGCGTGCGGCCCCCGTGAGGACCAGGAGAGAGCGGGCAAAGAGGCGGATGCGGAAAGAGTCCCCGTTGGAGGGGTTTTTAAAGAACATTGTGGTGTCCGACTGGGAACCAAAAATGGACACCGGGTCGCCTAGCAAGGGGTCGTCCCTGTGGTAGCCGATGCCCTCTCCCGGGAGATACATTGTGCCCGTGATTTGGTTTGGGGGAGGGTGTGAGAGGCCTAGTCCCTCCAGCGCGGCATTGTAGGTTTGGATGATAGAGGAAACCTCTTCCGGGATGTGGGACGTGGCGGTGACTTTGCTCGGGCCGAGGTATGCGTGGCCGAAGTGTTGGACTGAGCGCCCGTTGTATTTCTCCCACGTGTTGTTGTGGAGAGTCTTTTTTACCGTTTCATCTTGGCTCTCGGAGAATACGTCACGGACGTAAGAAAAACCAGTAGGGAGGCGGGGGTCGATTTGTATCTCCGAGGCGGCGGTGGGGGCATCGTGGTCGGAGAGCAGGAGGGTGGTCGCCTCGCCTCCCAGCGGAGCAAGCAGCGGGACGCACGTCTCGGACATCTCTTTGATGCGGTTTGGTCCCGGCGTTGGCGTAGCGCCGTCGGCGTCGTCCGGTGCCGCGTTCCACTCGCTGATGCGTTCCGTCAGCCTCGTCGCGGGCCTATCACGAAGGGCGGAGACAGGCTGGGACACGAAGGCCGTGGACCCCGGGGCGGCGCCCGCTTGGAGGCGCTGCACGATGGGTTCCTCCTGCTTGGCCACATCTGGGTCTTTAGCGGGGAGTATCTTCTCGAGGGCAAGGAGGTTGCGGTGTAGTGGGGCAAAGGCAGCGTCTCCATATTTGAAATCATGCGCTAGCAGCGCGGATTCCTCCTTTTCGTAGACCACGAGGTGGGCTTGTGGGGTAGGGAGTTCGCGTGGATTCGAACGACACGTATGGGCCAAGGAACCCCGCTTGGACGCGTAAGTCGAGAGCATGCGCCGATCTTGGGGCCACTAGGAGCACGGCGGTCCTCGGGGCCTTAGACGAGTCGTATGAGGGCGGGGCCAGCGTTGCGTGGGCTCGCTCAGGGGCGCCCGAAGGCGCGGACCTCGTATTGCCGTCGGATCTTGACGAAAACCGCACCAATTGCTCATCTATCCCATGAAAGAGAACAATGCCGCATGAGTGGAAGAAGCGGATAGCTAGCGTTTGGACCCCGGTGTTCATGACGTCGCACGGCGCGTGTGTGGTGTCAATCGCCACGACCAAGGAGTCTTTAGACCGGAACATCGCTCCTAAGGGCGGTGAGGCGCCCTGTCCTCCAGGCAGGTTGGCGATCATCATGGTGAGCATTTCCGGGGCTTGTAGGTCTTTGTTTCTTTCCTTCCGGTCCCTAGCAATCACGGCTCGATACACTTCGGTAGTCGGCAAAGCGTGCATGTCCATTGCAAGGAGTTCTCCGGTGAGGAATTGGGCGCACTCGCGGACTTTAAACATGAGCTCGTCGGCAAAGCGGGATGGGAGTTCCCAATCAAACCGGTAGTAGGCCCAATGCGGGCTCTCCGAAGGAACTATGTGGCCAAACGGGTAGTAAGCATTCTTGGTGTTCACTGATACGTTTGCTAGCGCGGGGACAAACATTTCGTTCATTAACTTCATGAATGCATTGGCGTCTCCGATTTTGCGTTGTTTTGGTTGAGACTTGTTGTCTCTCTCCTCCGGCGGCGAAGGCTCAATGTGATCAAGGAACTGTACGCTCACCTCAAAACGTAGTGTTTTGTGCAACCGGAGGTCACACACCGTTGGATGGGCGTGCTTGGCGGCGAAGCGGAAGGGTTCAAACTTAAAATTGATGTCTTCATATCGGCACCTGTCAAAGCAAGAGGTGTTTAGGAGTAAGGCAACATACGGCATCGTTTGATTGCCGCTCGTGCGGAACTCGTAGGAGTCTTTGCGGTCCTTTTTGACCTTGTAGGCGTCCCGAAGTTGTGCTCCGTGCATACATATCACGCTAGAAATGTAAGGAAGGAGAGGGAAAGAGGCGGAAGTTGAGCCTAGCATGCGAAAGGTGGCGGCAACCACTTGAGCGTCCCACGCCGGAATAAAGAACCATCCTTTGAGGTCTTTGTTCTCTTCTTTGGCTTTGTCTAGCACGGTTTCTTCTGAGTGTCTATTTTGTTTCGATTGACCCTCAGCCTTTTGTTGATGGATCCACCAGTAGTCCAGGCTATTCGGTGATTGGTGAAAATCCTTGGCTGTTCAAGTTCTGGAGCCTTTCCCGCAGTTCTCAAATCATCACCTCAATTCCGGAGTTCAAATCCACGCTCGCAACCTTTCAATTGACGCCAAGTCGCCTTTTCGTTCATCCCGAGAACACCATGAACTTCACCCTATTTGGAAGCTCCAAAGCGGCGATGATGGCCTTTCAACGCTATTTAACTATTCCCCGCCACACCTCTTTCAAAAACACCCAGAATCAAATTCGCCGTTACAAACACGCTTTCCGTCACGCCAATTTGAAGCGATTGAAGGCAAAATATTTGACACACGCCAACGCATTTTCGTTCCCGAAGTTTACCGCCGTCTACAAGACTACTCCGAGTTCTACCTGGATGTGGAAGGCACCGATATTCAATCCGCTTTTGTTCGGAGCAACTCCACGGAAATTCTAGACCGAGGCAGGGTCTCTTCCGTTGCACAAAATAACTACAACGAGCTTGAAAAGCTCTTGTTCAAGCTCACGCGTTTCGACCTAAAGCCGTATGAGTTCGACTATTCTCAAACCGAAGCCAAGAAGTCTCCGCCTACCGCCACCCCGTGCCCTAAACAATTAAGCCCCTATCCCTACTGTTGCTCTGCTTGCTGGCATGACAGCCACAAGCATCCACAATGGTCTGCATACGCGACCTCAGTTCAGTCAGGGTTAGACTAGAGTAGAAACACTCACGGAAGAAGTCCACTGAGCGATTAGCGCCAGTATGACCAGAACTGAGATGGGACCGCTGTAAGCACCCATCCAGTCGTGCCTCAGGCACCACAATTCGGTCCTCGTAGAAGAGGTACTGATTGTTTTTATACCACTGGTGCCCGTCAATGACACGGGGTTCGAGACCAGTGCTGAGGTTTTGTAGTATTTCTTTATACTCTGACTGATAGTCGGTTAGACTCCAACCCTCCAGGATTCCGGCAGTGCGCATGGACAGGTCAAGCTGGACATCCATACGCTGGAAAGCCTCTCTGGCGAGCGCCTCAGAGCTCTCAGCTATAAGCGCATCGAAGTTGTTGCGCGATATATAGTCAGACAGTTCATTCTTTATCCCGGGGATATGATGCACTGTCAGCCTGAACTGGCTTAGGTAAGTCCACCACTGCTTTAGCTTTGCTTTCTCTGGTGGTGGGCCCTTCTGAAAAGACTTCACAGACTCCTGGTAGCACAGCCAGCCAGTAGGGTTAGATCCCAGGAGTCGGGATTGTGACGAAAGTACCAACATACCGGCCAGGAGTTCCTGGTCATAGGTGCTGTAATTGGAACGCGCTTGGTTCCATTTCCAATTCCAGTGTCCCAGTGGCACCAGTCGCCACTCACTGGTAGGATAGTCATGTTTCAACGAACCATCACGGTTCAGTCCACTAGTACGATAATGGCAGTGGGTTAAATCAGCGGGGTTAAGCTCCTGCCATTGGTAGATCGTACCACCCCCCCCTACATCACTGGCATCAGTGATCAGGACTATCTCGCCCTCAGGGCGGGGCACTCCCAGGCAGTTGGAGGAGGCAATCTTCTTCTTCAACTCCTGGAAACACTCTTCCTCTGTCGAGGTCCACCTCCAGGGAGTAGTTTTCTTGATTAGGTCAGTGAGGGGGGCAGAGGAGTAAGTAAAATTGTGGATGTGACGCCGAAAGAAATTACAGGCGCCCACAAAACTCCTCACGTCGTGTAGACCCTTCTTAGGGTCATCTCGAATCTGCATGTCCTGTAGGGGCTGCATCTTAGACGCGGCTGGTTTCCACCAACCATACCCCACGTCGAAACCCAAATATTCCATCTCCTCTTTCATAAACTCACATTTTTCGAGTTTGATTCAGAGATGGTTTTCTTGACAGACAATGAAAAATTCACGGAGGAGAAGGACATGGTCCTCTTTGGTATTAGTACCCAAACTCACGTCGTCGATGTGAGCCTCCATTTCTGCGACCCGAGAAATCAACTCCTGTACTAGAGGCCTGCGCCTCAGTATGTACAAAATTTTGTTCATAAGATCCTGGAAGAGCGCTGGGGCATTAGCCACCCCGAAAGCCATAACCTTCCACTTAAAGACACGGCCGTTAGGGGTTATAAGAGCCAGCAGCTCCTGTGCTGCGGCGGTTAGGTCCACCTGCCAGAAACCAGAGCGTTTGTCGATTTTGGTCTTGTACCTGCATTTGGCAATACGCTCCAGGGTATTTTCCATGTTAGGATTACTCCCTGAGTGGTTCTGGGGTTTCTTCTTGACCTCACCATAGTCTACAAGCAGTCGTAGGGCAGTCGACCCTGGTTTGGCAACCAGGAAACATGGACTGCAGTGATGGGGGTAGTCCTCCTGCTTATATTCTTCAACGAGGCCAGCATCAATACATTCCTGGATCTGGCGCTCGATTTCTTCAACCTGTTCCTGTGGAGCGGGATAGGGACGACGCCTCACTCGCGTCTTTTCAAATTCAGGTTTCAGTTTCAGGTCCATCTGGACCAGTTTTCTACAAGAGAGGGCAGGCGGCAAGGCGCCGAACACCTCCTCATAGGTTATCAGCAGTTTCTTTAGGCGGGGGTCAAGGTTAAGACTCTCGAGTTTCTGAAGGAAATCCTCCTCAGCATGGAGGTTGCTCTTTCCATGTTCTTTCTTTTTCTGTCGATCAGCAGTTTCGGCAGGCACAGAACCATCGTCCCACTCAGGGGGACATTGCTGCCCATAGTGCAGAGAATACACTAGCGGTATCTCAAGATCAGGCAGCGTATAGGAATCATCGTCCTCCTCAGACCAGATGGAGGATTTCCAGGTCTGTCTGAGGTATTGCAGCCGCTCTTGGCGATCAATACCTTCGGCCTTCAGGTACAATAGCCGCCGGAGTTCCTGAGTGTCATGCTCAGACAATGGCATGTTATTAGCAGCAGGCCGCGCCAGAGCATCAGCACTCCGGGCCACGGGTTCACCTGTGTGCGTAGGCTGCATGTGTAGCACTGGCGAGCCAACAGGGGAAGCGGGCTCAGAGGTTGACTCTAGATCTACCTCCTCTAGCAACAGCTGGGCTAGGAAGGCAGTGTGTTTTAGGTCAACACAGCTGGGATCAACAGGAGGGATAGTGCTGGCGATTTCAGACAGCTGGTCGTCAGCATCCTCTTTTACAGCTGCAGGTTCCAGATAGTCATCGGGAGACTCACACCCTGTAAGTGTGGCAGATAGGTGCTCAGGAGATCGATTTTTGAGATCAGAAAGGGTCAGACCACGATTTTCGGCCATGACCTCTTTCAGTAGCACCTGGTGCAGGTCACACAGGGGTACAGGATTGAGAGATCCATCGACGATGGACAGGAAACTGGCCCACTCAGGGGCCTGCATAGCTCTGTCTGAGTCCTCAGGCACATAGATGGGGCCGTCGGGGAGTTGCACTGTTCCCACGGTCATTCGATCTAGCATACGGCGCCAGTAAGCATGTTCACCAGAGCAGCCCCAGTCAGGGGTGCACATGACAACCCTTCCTCCCTCATACGCGATTTTGGTTAGAACCTTCGGGAGCAGGGAGAAAGGAGGGTCAGCATACGCTAGGCCCATTGCTTTCCAGGAGAAACAGAAAGCATTGTTCAATTGTTTCGAGCAGTACAATTGCATGATGTGCTGTTTTTGGCTCGCAAACAATTCCACCTGGATCTCATCCAGGTTTACCTGAAGGGCCGCCAGTCCATTTTCAAGAACGTGACGGGCCAATTGGTAGTTTTCAGTACGATAGTTAGTCTTGGATGCGTAGCGCAGCCCAGACTCTTTTCGTCCTGACAGCTCCAAAGGTACGGAGAATAGCCCACTGCCAAAGTCGCAGTGCAAAGAATAGGGGCGCTGAAGAGTCAGCATTTTTACCTGGGGGTTTCTTAGTAGGAAGTCGGTACCAATGACGATGTCAAAGGCGTCGGTGTCCAGCACTCTGCAGCGTTGAGTCACAGTTTCGTCGCCCAGGCATATAGTCACATCGACCCCCCCCAAGGAATGGATGGTACGCCCATCCCCTAGTCTTATGGCCACAGTCTTAGTTTTCTTGAAAGTCTTTAGCAGGCACCGGGCCACTATGGAAAGTGTTGCACCGGTGTCAAGCACCGCTCGAAAAACTTGATCCCCAATTTTCATGAGGATCCAGAAAACCAAGTCCTCCTCTTCGGAGCCGCCCCCCTACTCCTCATCAGGGAACTTGACATCCACCCCTGCAGCAATGAGGGACCTGGCCATCCAGGCCAAGCGCCTCTTCTTGGAGTTATTCCCCTAAGGGGTAGCGTTATCCCCTTGGGGGCGCTTCTTGGGATCACCTTGGCAGGAGCGGGTGTAGCACCAGGAGTGGGTGTAGCAACGGGCGCTGATGAGCGCCTCTGGGGGTTAGGGGGTCCATTTTTGCCACCCCGCTTGCCACCTCCTTTACCACCTTTATCCCCATTCTGGGGGTTTTTGGTGGGTGTTTGGGTCTTCTGGCGTTCGGCCTCCTGACGCTTGAGTTTATCACTCTCGCGTTTCTTGACCAGCCAGGGGGGGCGGGGAACCACACCCAGACCCCACAGCCGAGACAGAAGAGGGGCCACGACACACAGCCCCCACACCCACACAGAGCCGCCAAACCAAGCCCAGAAAGGCGAGGACAGGCACCCAAACGCACCACCAATACACCGCACACACGCCCACGCATGCACACAACACACACCGCCACAGCCGCCACCGACACGAGCTCCGCAAACGCACACCACACACCAAAGCGCGAGCACCGCCCGCACCACAAACGCACGCAACACACGAAAACCCAAAGAACAAGAACCCAGGAACCCCCCGCCAGGGGAGCTGCGGGGCCGCCAGAAACACCGCTAGGACACAAAGGTAGACCCACCAAGCCCTCAGCCAGGAGTGGCGAGCGCCCACACTCAGCAGCACCCAACCAACCACGCCCAAACCCAGGACCAGTAACTGCAACACCCACACCAGCACCGCCACCAACACCCGAACCGGACGCCACAACACCCTCACCAGCGGAAACACCCCGAACCAACGGAGACACCGTCGGCAACACCAGCGACCCCAGCACCCAGCACAACACCTAAGACACCCTCACCAACATCAAACCAACACAAGAAGCCACCCAACACTGACCAACGACCGCATCCGCGCCACCCACCGACCCGCACCCAGAACCACCGCCACCAGAATCCACACCATCGGAAACACCAACACCACCAACAATCAAGCCAGCACAACACCCTCACCAACACCATCACCGCCGGCAACATCGCCTACGAAACCTACGCACACCAACACGGGATACAACAGCTACATCACCCAAGCCAACGGCATCAAACACACCATCGCCAGCATCACCCCACCATCAGCGTCGCCACCGGCAACCTCCACCACCAGAGGAAACCAAAGCTACCACAACCGGTGAACCAACAAACCACCAAGCCCCGGCCAGAGTAGGCGAGGACACACGCCCAGAACCATCAACAACAACAGCCTCGCCACCAAAGCAACCACAGGGCGCCATCCACCACGCAGTCACCAGCGGCACCCACACCACCGGCGCCACCAACACCACCGTCGCCCACGACGCCACCCGGGGCATCGCCTGCACCACCCTCACCAACAGCATCACCAGCAGCCCACGCCACCTACTGCACACCCTCCCAGACAGAGCCACAGGAACCAGCCAGCGCCCACCCCCGAACACCGGCCACTGACCGGCCACACACAGACCCACACCAACCACCAGCAGCATCAACAACATCAGAGACGCCGTAAACCATAGCAACGCCCGCAACGACCTCACCACCGGCACCACTGACGGCACCACCGACAGTGCGACCTCACCAACAGCAACCCGGAGCGTCAACGACAGCCACCACGGCGTCACCACCCGGTGCGACACCATTGGCAACAACGACACCAAGGGGGCCAGGGCCAACACACCAGCAAGCAACGCCCATGGGAACCTCTGCCA
Source organism: Eutreptiella sp. 'Long Island Sound 2002' (assembly GCA_964036045.1). Lineage (NCBI taxonomy): Eukaryota > Euglenozoa > Euglenophyceae > Eutreptiales > Eutreptiaceae > Eutreptiella > Eutreptiella sp. 'Long Island Sound 2002'. Next base: position 12,003,772 of record OZ038386.1, read on the forward strand.
GGAGTGGCGAGGTCCCGCCCCCACCGTCAGAACACCACCATCCACCAGCGCAATACCTACAACGACGTACAACGCCAACACCCACAGCTCCCCCGGCGGCGCCCTCACCAACACCGTCACAAGCACCACCGACAGCGGCAACACGGCGACACCGCCACCCACCCACAGCATCGACAGGCTCGGCCACAACCGATGCAACACCTACCACTACAGACCCAAGGGCAGCTGAAGGAAATAACCCAACACCAGAGACAACCGGCACCACCAGGACCACAAGCCAGCGGAACACCAGCCACGAGTGGCACGCCCGGAACCGCCGACCACCCAAAATTCAGGCGGCGCCCAGCACCAACACCAACAACACCCACGCCATCAGACCACCACGAGACACGCCAACCACCACCGTGACACCCTCATCGTCGGCAACACCAACGCCGCCAACACCAACGGCACTATCCACACCACCACCAACCCCACCAACAATGTGCTGAGGTGCCGTCACCTACAACACCTCTACCACCACCACCACGACCCCGGCACAGAGTAACACCTAGGGCGCCCCCACTGACGGCATTGCCAGAGACGCCAGCACGGCTGGCGAACAAACGCCACCAGCGCCACCCACCGGGCCCCCAGCCAGGGGTAGCAACAGCAACAGCACACACCGTCACGCTCACCGCATCCACATCACCCGGAGCATCGTTAACATCAACCAGGGGTCCCCACCACCCAAGCAGCACAAAAAACCGCAGCAACACCACCACACCCACGACCCTCACCACCAGCGACACCAGCGGCACCCTCCGCCAGGAATGGCGAGGAGAAAACCCAACAACGCGGAGCCACCCAGTGTCCCCGGCACCCGCACCAATTGAGCGCCACCACCGGCACCAACCCCCAACGCACCACCGTCACCGTCTCCAACGCCACCAACCCCTGACACAACAACTACACAGCCCGCACCAACGGCACCAGCCGAACAGTCACCGACACCGATTGCACCAACCTCACCAGCGACAAAGCCCGGTTAACCACCTACGACCACGAACCGCAGGCACTAACAACCAGAGCATCGCCGACAACACTCCCGGCCAACACCCGCACCGCCCTCAAGAACACCACGGAAAGCAGCACCGTCGACCGATAGCCACAACACCCTCACAAACCACCTGGATACGGGTCCCCCTTCCCACCCCCCCCCCCCACGAGAAACAACGGCATCGCCCACACCCCCCCCATCTGCACAATCAGCGACACCATCACCAGCACCAACCGAAACACCGACGACGGCAGCCTCACCAACAACCGACAACCCCACTACCGCTGCCACCAGCGCCACCACCACCAGTCACGCCACCCACCGTCGGCGCCACCAACCAACGCCGCACCCTAAACCACACCTACACCCAAAACCTGCAGCAACACCAGCGGACACCCCACCAGCGACATCACCTGAAGCGGTACCGGGTACGCGACCATTTTTCCCCGAAATCCTTCTTGTAGCAGCGCAGGTAAAACCTATGAACACGTTGCCTTCTACAGCGCCACACCACCGAGCTTTTTATCCTGCTTGTGCCTTTTTTGCTTTTGCCGCTTGATTTTGAACACCTTTGCTTACGTGTGATCCGGCTCTCTGCTCGGTACCTTGCACTCCGGCTTGGTTTCTCATAACTCCCGCTTGGTTTCTCGAAACTCCTTGCTTGGTTTCGCACGCTCCTGCTTGAAGACCCGCACCAGCAGCAGCAACACACCAACAGTAGCAGCGACAGCACAAAAGGCGTAGACCCCGTCAATGTGATTCATCGTGTTCACATCCAACGGAGTCATTTTGGAGCAGAGCTCTTTTCTTATCCCTTCACGATGCAGCCAGCGCCTAGCGGGAGCAGGCTACGAGGAAGGGCCTTCTTCATGGCCTTGGCAGCCGCGATACTGCAGCTCGTAACTGCAGTGAGGGCCACTGATGCCTGATGCTTGGCGCACGGCTCGCGTTGGCTTACAAATAAATCTGCGAGCTTTGCATGCCCGCCTGGAGCAAAAAACAAGCCTGCAAAGCAGACCACAGACAAACTGTTACTCTACACAGTACGCAGCGCCAAAGGCGTGCAGCGCTGACATCGCCTAATACCAATGCGATGGATCTCGTCGAATCGACGAAGCACTATCAACACATTGGTATCCCTACCTTTACCTGCTTACCAGCTCCTTTTATTATAAAAAATCTGCAACAGGAATCACGCTTCACTCGATTAAATTATCCTTGATCCACGTGGATTTGCGTCTTTTGCTGCGCGTGGAAGCCGTCGCGACAGTTGCGGCGACGACGCTGGTGGACGCAATTCTCTGAATACATCAGTGGCGGATGGGGGACAGCCCATTCTGCGTCACCTCCCTCCTTAAGAGGATTGCGTACGCCATCCTTCACGCAGCTTCCTTGTTGGGAGACGCTTTGCTGAGTCGCAGGACTTCAAGTCGGCGGGGAGCAGCCAATGGAGCAGCCGCTCCAATACATCCCTCAGAGCCGTCACGTGGTCCCCGGCTCTGCTGCACTTGAGGGCGTCTTGTCCTGCTTCGTCCATTCCCTTTCGGCTCGTTCTCGGTCGCTGTTGCAAATGGCGTCTGTCTTGAATACGGACGCAGCTCAGATTTATTTTGAAGCGGTACCGGGTACGCGACCATTTTTCCCCGAAATCCTTCTTGTAGCAGCACAGGTAAAACCTATGAACACGTTGCCTTCTACAGCGCCACACCACCCAGCTTTTTATCCTGCTTGTGCCTTTTTTGCTTTTGGCGCTTGATTTTGGACACCTTTGCTTACGTGTGATCCGGCTCTCTGCTCGGTACCTTGCACTCCGGCTTGGTTTCTCAAAACTCCTGCTTGGTTTCTCGAAACTCCTTGCTTTGTTTCGCACGCTCCTGCTTGAAGACCCGCACCAGCAGCAGCAAGACACCAACAGTAGCAGCGACAGCACAAAAGGCGTAGACCCCGTCAATGTGATTCATCGTGTTCACATCCAACGGAGTCATTTTGGAGCAGAGCTCTTTTCTTATCCCTTCACGATGCAGCCAGCGCCTAGCGGGAGCAGGCTACGAGGAAGGGCCTTCTTCATGGCCTTGGCAGCCGCGATACTGCAGCTCGTAACTGCAGTGAGGGCCACTGATGCCCGCTGCTTGGCGCACGGCTCGCGTTGGCTTACAAATAAATCTGCGAGCTTTGCATGCCCGCCTGGAGCAAAAAACAAGCCTGCAAAGCAGACCACAGACAAACTGTTACTCTACACGGTACGCAGCGCCAAAGGCGTGCAGCGCTGACATCGCCTAATACCAATGCGATGGATCTCGTCGAATCGACGAAGCACTATCAACGCATTGGTATCCCTACCTTTACCTGCTTACCAGCTCCTTTTATTATAAAAAATCCGCAAAAGGAATCACGCTTCACTCGATTAACTTATCCTTGATCCACGTGGATTTGCGTCTTTTGCTGCGCGTGGAAGCCGTCGCGACAGTTGCGGCGACGACGCTGGTGGACGCAATTCTCTGAAAACATCAGTGGCAGATGGGGGACAGCCCATTCTGCGTCACCTCCCTCCTTAAGAGGATTGCGTACGCCATCCTTCACGCAGCTTCCTTGTTGGGAGACGCTTTGCTGAGTCGCAGGACTTCAAGTCGGCGGGGAGCAGCCAATGGAGCAGCCGCTCCAATACATCCCTCAGAGCCGTCACGTGGTCCCCGGCTCTGCTGCACTTGAGGGCGTCTTGTCCTGCTTCGTCCATTCCCTTTCGACTCGTTCTCGGTCGCTGTTGCAAATGGCGTCTGTCTTGAATACGGACGCAGCTCAGATTTATTTTGAAGCGGTACCGGGTACGCGACCATTTTTCCCCGAAATCCTTCTTGTAGCAGCGCAGGTAAAACCTATGAACAGGTTGCCTTCTACAGCGCCACACCACCAAGCTTTTTATCCTGCTTGTGCCTTTTTTGCTTTTGGCGCTTGATTTTGAACACCTTTGCTTACGTGTGATCCGGCTCTCTGCTCGGTACCTTGCACTCCGGCTTGGTTTCTCAAAACTCCTGCTTGGTTTCTCGAAACTCCTTGCTTGGTTTCGCACGCTCCTGCTTGAAGACCCGCACCAGCAGCAGCAACACACCAACAGTAGCAGCGACAGCACAAAAGGCGTAGACCCCGTCAATGTGATTCATCGTGTTCACATCCAACGGAGTCATTTTGGAGCAGAGCTCTTTTCTTATCCCTTCACGATGCAGCCAGCGCCTAGCGGGAGCCGGCTACGAGGAAGGGCCTTCTTCATGGCCTTGGCAGCCGCGATACTGCAGCTCGTAACTGCAGTGAGGGCCACTGATGCCCGCTGCTTGGCGCACGGCTCGCGTTGGCTTACAAATAAATCTGCGAGCTTTGCATGCCCGCCTGGAGCAAAAAACAAGCCTGCAAAGCAGACCACAGACAAACTGTTACTCTACACGGTACGCAGCGCCAAAGGCGTGCAGCGCTGACATCGCCTAATACCAATGCGATGGATCTCGTCGAATCGACGAAGCACTATCAACGCATTGGTATCCCTACCTTTACCTGCTTACCAGCTCCTTTTATTATAAAAAATCCGCAACAGGAATCACGCTTCACTCGATTAAATTATCCTTGATCCACGTGGATTTGCGTCTTTTGCTGCGCGTGGAAGCCGTCGCGACAGTTGCGGCGACGACGCTGGTGGACGCAATTCTCTGAAAACATCAGTGGCGGATGGGGGACAGCCCATTCCGCGTCACACCCTCTGCCAGAAGACGATGATCAGCACCAGCAGGAAAGCCAGCCCTTAGCGCCCAAAACAGCCCAAAGAGGTCCCACACCCGGACCCACACCCACCAGCAGCGCCTACGCCGACCCACCATCAGTGTCACCGACACCCGGTAAGACACAAACCTCGATGAACTAACGACCACAACACTGCCGCCACGGCACCCACACCGTCAGCATCACTGCCAGAACACCCGGCCGGGCCGTCAATGGCACCGCCGCCCATGGCACCACCTGCACTCACCGGCGCCACCACCACCCCGCGCCAGGCCAGGAACCCCTGGCATCGCCAACGGCCTCAACGAACATCGACACGACCAACACCACCACCGCCGGACGGGGACTACCCACAAACCAAGAACAGCTCCACCACGAACAACCAATACACCACCCCCACCGTCGCCAACACCACCCTCACCACCACGGCACCTATCTCACCTCCACCACCGGCAGCGACGTGGGCCACACCACCCGTCATCTACAGCACCCTCGCCACCACCGCCACGTCCGGCCCACAAGCGTTACGCCCCAACGGCCAGAGACAACACCCTCAGCATCGACACCACCGGCAACACCACATACGCTCCATACGTCACCCTCGCCATGCTCACCAACCATCACCCTCACCATCAATGTCGACGACATCAGAGGCACCAACACCACCGGCGACGACGACAGCGACAACAGCTGACCCACCGACTAACCACCATCAACTAGCCCAGCACCAACCTCATCTACGCTAACGCCCATACTACCCTCGCCAACTTCACCGCCAGCGGCCCAATCATCCACTCCGGCACCCACACCACCCTCACCACCAACATCACCACCCCCCCCCCAGGGTCAGGGCTTGCAGGGAACGGAACTGCAGAGCGAGCACGCCACCACCCGCACGCGTCACCCACCCTATCGTACACCGCTCCGCCACACGCCCCCCCGCTTCCCCCGACAGGACGTGCGCTGCAGCCCACTGCTGGGACGACGACTACGACGTTCTCCCAGCCATCCGACACCTACTGGCAGCCACGGCCGCGTGCCCACAAGCCCACCAGCAACCCACGGAACCGCAGGAGCCCGACCACCCCATGCCACCATGCCCCATATCCCCTGCGTCCACCGCACACCAGAACGCGGAACACCAGCGAGAGGAACCCGACACCGACCGCGCCGGCACGCCCCCACCGCCCCCCCCCGAAAAAGAACACCTACGCCACACTGGCCGGCACCCTAGCCTCCATGGACGCGGAGCAGTACTACCAGTCCATCCAACAAGACCTCCCTGAGGACCATGCGACCCTCCACGGGTGGAAGCAGGAGAAAAGGAACGACAACGAGTGGGGCACGGAGGAAGACCTTCTCTGGGAAGACACCTGGAAAGGCACCAAGGACGCCTTCCTGGAAGCAGCAGCCGAAACCTGCCCCCGCCCGCCCGGGGACACAAGGCACGGCCTCCGCGCCGTCCTAGCGTTCCACAGCTGGAAACACCGCCACACCATCACCCTCCAGCCCCTCGACCACAATCCACACCGATGGACACCTGAAGAAGATGCCACCGCCTCCATCACCGTACAGCAAAGCCGCGAGAACCCGGAGGAGTACCACATCACCTGGAACGATCCGGCACCCCACCCCCCCGCCTCCCCCACCCTCCCAGATGTCTTCGCCACCATCAGCGCAGAACTGCAGGAGGCGAAAGCCCCACAACAACCGGACGAGGAGATGCCCCAGGCACCATCACCACCAACCACACAAGAAAACCCCCGCACAGAGCCCATCACCCACCTATCACCACAATGGAGCTCCCCCCACAGCACCGCACCACCCCGGACCGCAACGGGTCTTGAGACCTGCCACAGGAATGGGCGGTCCACAACGGCACACTCCGATGGGACGAAATCACACCGGGGCTCCAGGCCATCCGCCTCCACTCGATCACGGAGCCCACCACCACGTGGGCACTACCGACAGGCCGCCACCACCTCCTCTTCACCGTCCAAGGGGATGCCACAATCACACCAACGGAGGGAGACCCCGTAACAGCAGCCCCCGCCCACGCCGTCCACATACCCCCGCAAGCATCGTCCGCACCTATGGCGGTACATCCAGGCCCGAACCCATGGCAAGCCATCATCATCACCTACCCCACCCCCAACGACCACACACACACCTGGCAGCAACGGTGGGAGGACATCCGGGGGGGCCTCCTCTGAGAACACCTAGGGCTCACGTGCACCCACCACACCCTACACCAGATACGAGGAGTAGGCCAAGCACCACACGGCATAGACACCCCGGGACTATGGGCGTAAGCCACACCCCTAAACCCACAAGCAGCGGAGGACATCAAGACCGCCCTATCCATCCAGCAGGCCCAGACCCAGACCCCGCACCGCCACACCCAATGAGGCTACACCATTTTGTGGGCATACCAAGACCACGACACCCTCACCCCCCAACCAGGGGCCCCCCCTCTAGACACCACCACAACCGCCCTCCTCCAAGCCGCAGCAGCGGCAGCCACACAGGTAGGGGCCCCGGAAACCTGGGGCCCACAATACCTGGTCGAAACCAAAGTGGTGCCCCACGCAAAGGCCCAAGAAAAGCCCCCAACACCGAAGCCGCTCCACCCCCCACTCAAGCTGGACACGACGGAACACACCCCCCAGGACGAATGGGCGACCCACTACATCATCCCCCACACCACCATCCGCAAGAACGACGCCGCCAAGATCACCGTCACCCGCCACCTCCCCCACACCACACAGGTGTATGAGCTGACGGCCCCCAACGTCCTCATCACCCGTCGCCGCTACGGCGAGCGATACACCATACAGGCGGAAGGGGCCGCCGCGGCCACCCTGTACACGTGGGGAACACGGGGGGAGCTCCCACACCCCACCCTCCACCACGCCCCCTCCTGGCCCACCCCCTTCCACACAGCAGACCGCCCCAACAAGAAGCCCAAACACACAGGTATGCACAGCCCCGCCCAGGAAGCCCAGCACCGACACGATGCGAGGCGCAAGGCCCGCACCCTCCATGACGACCACACCATCCCCTGCATCAGCGCCCCCCCCGCCAGAGTGTCAGATGCCACCCACAACCGCACGATCACAGGCATCATCACGGACTGCCTGAACCCAGCGGCGTCGCGGGCAGGCACCTTGTGGATCAGCGAAGGGCGCTCCCACACACGGGCGGTGGCGCGCCTCCACAACATCCAACCCCACAAACTCCAGCGCGCCGTCGGACCCTTCGCCGTACACGTCACCCCGTACGGCATCGACCACCCGCGCTGTGAGCACCATGAACCGCCCTGCTCCACCCCATGCACCTCGCCCCTGCGCCAACCGCTGCCGGCCCCCACCATCACGGGCAACATGTACCTGGGCACCGTACCGGGAGACCCGGGCATATACATCCTGCCCAACAGGTCCAGGGAACACGCCATCCCCCTCCACGGAGTAGAATCCCTCGCCCTGGGACCGCCCCCACCAAAACACCAACAGCAGCACATCCCGGGGGACAAACGGACGCAGGCACCAGACGGGGGAAAAAAGGCCCGCCAACGCGCCCTAGCCCACATCACCGTCCACCCCGCAGCCCACCTACCAAAGGACTTCGGCACGGAGCGCCACATCGTCCTGGAGGGGCAAGCCCACCACATCATCACCGCCGCCCCATACACCCTCGCCGCCCACCAACGCCACTGGGACCCCACAGCCATCCCATCGATGCCCCCACCACCGCAGGGCCCCAAAGATCCCGTCACCCCCTTCCGCATCGATCAACTCCTAGGCCGCAGGGCCACCCCACACCTCCACCCCTGCAGGATAGAAGTAACCATTGCATCGTGGGAAACCCTGGACACGCCCCTCCAAACAACCCGCCATCCACATCCTCAAAGCGGACGCCCAGTGCTGGGTGCTCCACTTGGCACACGAAGTCCTCATGGCGGCCCAGGCCTATACCCCGGAAATAGACCCTGAAGACCCCCCACGGGGCCGGCAGCGACTCCTCCAGGCCACCACCCTCACAGGCCGCGAAGGCGCCCCGTGGGAAGCCCTCCAGACAGCACTCTACTGGGCTCAAGGCTCCCCCAACGGCCCAGACACACCGGAACCACGGAGGCCTGGGTCATGCAGGCTAAGGCCGTGAGGAACTACCACCTTCACCACCCCTTCGACGACGGCCTGGCCGCACTGCCATGGCCTTCCGATCCCCCGGAGACTGTGCGCAAGCTCGCCGACCTCATGCGCATCCACGCGAAAGCGAACGTGCAAACGCCGGCAGAACCCCCACTAAGGGATCCCGGCCAGCAAGCAACGCACCCCTTCTTCAAACCCCACGCCCCCCCAGCCCCGCTACCTCCAGTCCCACCCAAGCGAGCGAGACGAAAAAGGGGCGCACATGCCCCCAACCAAGCCGGAAAAGCGGCGACCTCCCGACCCCCCACACCGCACCCGACCCACCCGGCAAACCCGGACCAAGCATCCTCGTCATCCTCACTCCCATCATTACGACCGCCCCACCCGCACCAGGCATCCTCATCATCCTCCCTCCCGCCACCAGCACCGCCCCCGCCCGAGGCGTACCCAGGATTCGAAAAGGGCGCGAAGGTCCAGCAGGCCTTCCGCAACCACCACACGGGCGACTGGATCTGGTGTGAGCGCACAATCCAGTACCGCCTCCGCGACCTGGGGCACAACGGGGGGCCACAGATCCGGGTGGTCTGGCACCGCCAAAAGGAGCTAGACCAAGGCAGCAGCGCCCCGGACAAGCCAGAAGGCCACACCCTGGAGCCCACCAGCGCCCACCCCATCCGGCTCCGCACCGACGAGAACAAGGCCCACAGAGGCACCAAATACACTGGGGAGCTCCCCCCGGAGTGGAGCCAAGGCCTCCCCCCGCCGCGCCTACCCAAGCGCCCACCAACCGGCAAAAAGTCCCGGAGCCCCAGTCCCCCTCCCTGACGGGGCAAGGGCCGAGGGCACAAGCCTCCACAGCACCGGCCCGCCCCCACCGAGGCCACCGTCAACCTCCTCGACCTCAACCATCCGGCCGTCACATACTCCAAGGACACCACAACCGCCCTCCAGGAGCTCCCGATGGCACAGTGGCCGGGACGGGTTCCCCACCTCCTTGCCTTCCAGGAACAAGGCCTACAACGCGACGACCCCCCAGAAACCACCCCCATATATACCCCGGACCGGAAAGTGTACAAATGCTACTGGCACAAGGGGACCCCCCTGTACGCCCGAACCGGCATCCACGTCCACCTCGTCCACCACCTCAGCATCCCAGGGAGGCTAGGTGTCTATGAGGTCGTCGGGGACGGATGGCAACTCAACGTCATCAACGCCCACGTCCCCTTCAACGACGCCACGGAACCCTTCCTCCAACCCCTGGCCGAGGCATACCGCCAGATGGCCATGCTCGCCCCCACAATTATCATCGGCGACATGAACGCCGCCCCCAGCCCGGCGGACCGAGGGGGACAGGCCACACCCCAGGACCATGCAGTCCGCAACACCATTGAAATGCTGGGGCTCGTGGACCTGACGGCCAACCTCGAAGGCCAACCATCCCACTTTCCCCACCGAACAGATGCCGCCCCATCCCGCATCGACGTATGCTATGGCGACCCCACCACCATCATCCGGGCGGAAGCCCAATACGGACCCCTCCCGCTGGGACCCACAGGCCATAGCCCCCTACACATCCGCCTCACCATCCCCAACCTTCCCCCCAGCCCCCCAGAGGATGCGGACCAAGGGGTACCACCCCCCCTGAAGATGCCCCCACTGCATGACAAACAGGCCTGGTCCCAACACCACAGGGCCATAGACCGCGCCCGGCGCATCCAACCAGACCCCACCGACCTACTCGGAGGCCATGCGGACGGCCGCCGTCGCCTGCGGCTTCCAGCAACACCCCCACACTGACGACGACCAACGACCGACGGCCCTAGGGGACATGCTCCACGACCTCTGGCATGCGAAGCAACAACTGGCGACCCTCCTCCACACCGACACCCCCCAAACCCGCCGCCAGATACACCACTGCAGGACGCAGATAGCCCACATCAGGGCAGACTTGCAGCGGTGGCACATCCACAGGCAACAGCGCATCGCCCAGGAACACGAGGGGTATGCGCAACATGAACTCCCCTACAAGGCCATCCGCCACATCAACGACGCCATGACCGACACTGGCCGGGGCACCATCACCACGGTCCGGCAGGAGGACGGCTCCCTCACCAACGACCCAGCCACAGCGCTCCAAGCCACCCAAGGCAGCTTCCTCCGACAACACACGCCCACCCAAGACACACTACATGCGCACACCCAGGCCAAAATCCACCGCCTCCCTCGGGTCTTCAACCACGCCCAGAGGAGGCAACTGGAAAAGCGCCCCTTCACCAACCACGAAGTCCGGAAAGCCATCAACAGTCTCCGGCAACACAAAACGCCAGGCTACGACGGCCTCCCTGCGGAGGCATACTACCACCTTCCCGCCCACCTCCTCCGCATCCTCGCCCACCGCCTCTGGGACATCGTCACGGGGCAGACCCCCCTGCCACCAGACTGGGCAAACGTTGTCCGCCCCCTCTACAAAAAAGGGGACTGGGCAAACCCGGACAACTGGCGCCCCAAAGTCTGTGCAGTCATGGAGGTCAAAATTGTCTGGACCATCCTCCTACGCCGCATCCGCCCCCACTTGGACCCCCACATACAAGCCAGCCTCTGGGGGGCCATCCCAGGCCGGTCCCCACACGAGGCCATCTTCCTCCAGGACACCATCGCCGACATGGACCCCGTAGACCTCATCATCGCCTCCCTCGACGTCAAAGGAGCCTTCCCGAACACCCCCTGGCTCCTTCTAGAAGCGGTGTTGAAACGTCTAGGCCTCCCCTTCTACAACTTTGCCTCCGGCTACATCCGCATCCACAAATACACGGTCCGCACTGGAGCAGGCTTCACCCCCTTCCTGGAGCCAGACAGCGGGGTACCCCAAGGAGGAGCAGAAGGCCCCTTCCTGTACCTTCTCGTGACGCTCCCCCTGGCCCTCGCAATTGACCAGGATTACCTGGCCTACGCACCCTACCCCCTCCTCTCCCCCCTGGTGGGCTTCGCGGACGACACCAACCTCACGGTCGCACACACCCCACACAAACCCCATGCCCCGGACCCCGGGCCAACGGTCACCCAACAGGCCAATGACTTACTGGACTTGATTGTGTCCTACCTCTCCCACAACAACCTCATCGTCCGACCCACAACGTCAGTGGCCATGATCAAGGGGTCTGCCACACCCCCCACCCTAGGGCCAAAAGGGCCCCCCATGCAAGTCGTGACAACCACCAGCCACCTGGGGGTAATCCAGGCCGCCAACCCTGAGGACGCCACCCTCCCTCCCAAGTTGCAATCACATCTCGCCCATCCCCCCAGATATGCATCCCCGACCACCAAGGCCCTCTCCCTGTCCCACCAGAGCCTGGCCTACTACCTCACCGGGGTCTTGAACGCCTCCATAGGCTTCCAAGCACTCCACCTGACACACCCCACCACCGCCCGCCAGCTGGCCACACGCGCCGTGACCAAGGCATGGGCAGCACACGGGGGCTGGCCCACCTCCATACACACCCGCGCCATCCGAGCGGCATGGCCCCACTATGGGGACGCCATAGGGGACGAGGTGAAAGCGGCCTACTCCAGACACACCGCCCTCCTCCTTCACCGCATGACCCACAACCACTCACCGGAGGTCCGCGAGGTCACCACAATCCGCCTCCAAGCCGCTCAACGGGCCCGCAACACATGCCCGCGCTGGGTACTCCACCAGACGGGCATGCCCACCGACATCAACACGCGCCTGTGGAACCACCTGCAGCTTCTCCTCCCGTCCCCACACCACGCCATACTCACCAACCACATGTGCCCAGAGGAAGGGCCTCTAGCGGTCCTCTGCGGGGACCTCCACCATCACCCCAAGGGCACCATCCACACCATAGACCTTGTCGGGGCCTCCATCACCGTAGTATACGTCACCCTCCCCCAAATGCGGGTCCTGCACCACAGCGGGGCACACCACACCCCCTTTCTACAGCTTCCCGAATGGCCTCAATACCGCCTCTCCCACCAGTACCTCACGCAGACGGCATGAGCAGCGGGACACACTCTGCAGGGAAGCAAAGACATGCGAGCAGTGTACCGAGATTTCAAAAAGCAACACCCCCGCACATCCCAGCGACACCGCCCAATGCACCCACCGGCTCGAAACACGAACCCGTCCCCCCGGTGACGGGCCCAGTCCCACCACTAACCCTACTACTGGCCCCGAATGAAGCCAAACCCACGCAGACCACCGTCATCCACCACGGGGGAAAATGGCGCATACCGAAGCACCACATGACCGCCCGAGACCTACCACGGGTCCCCCATGACTCCCAGAGCATGCCACGCACATGTTTGGCCTGTGACCCCGAGGCACCAACCACACCATGGCCCGTACTACACCTCATAGCACGCCACCAGACCCACCCCACAACCCACCTACCACCACAGGCCTACGCATGGGTAGCCCCATGGTTCCACCACACCGACACCAACCCCACGGTAGCGTGGAACCCCGACCACGCGCCCAAATGGCTCTTCACCAGTACACCCACCTGGCCCCGCCCCGACCCGGCAGGGGTCGCCATCCGTTACAGCATGTACGAACCAGGCAGAACGGGCAAGCACGAGCACCCCTACTATCCGCTCCACCACTCCTGCCACACACCGGAGCACCGAACACAAACCCTCACATGCCACAACCTAAACCCAGACACAGCCTACATCCTCCACTACATCTACCCCTACCTCACACAAGGACAGCCGGAACAGGGACTCATAGCCATATCCCCCCAAGCGAAACACATCATTTCCAAACGAATAGGGGTGTACGCCACCCCCGTCCTGCAGCCCACAACCCCAGTAGCGCACCTCACCACGGGCCTCGCCATATACGCCTACCTGCCCATGAACCCATGCCGCCTCCCACAACCATCACCGGCGGACCGGCTCTTCTTCACCGACGCCTCAGGCGAATCCGCCCTCACGCCCATCACGGGGGGGGCCACCCTGCAGCTAACCCACACCGGGGGACACTACCACATGGACCACCACAGGGGCCACACCACCTACGGGGCCTCCTCCCACGGGGAGCTAGGGGCCATGGCCGACGCCATCGCCGAGATGGCGGCCCACCTACCCGCCCACGTCCCGCACATCGTCCGGGTCTGGTTCGTGGTAGACGCCACTGTCGACACACACCTGCTCCTCCGCATAGCAAGGCAACCACTTCACAAAGCCACCGCGACAAGCCTCGGCACCCAGGCACTGCTGCTCTGAAAAGCCCTTCGCAGCCTTCCCCCCTACGTCCAACTCCACATCGTGAAACAAGAGTCCCACAGACACCAATACGGAAATGGTAAGGTCGACAACCAGGCAGTACACCAGCGCACAACGCACCTACCAACCCTCCAGATCCCTGACCTCGGCCGAAACCACACAAACCTCGAACACATACCCCCCGTACCCGACCCCCATCAGACCCCGGACTGGGTACCAGAGGACGCCCCCTATTCCTCCCACGACAGAGCATACCACTACCCCAACCCCATCCAACATCTCGCCCGCGTGCTCGGCGACGCAGACAGCCGGGCGCACATCCAGGGGCTCCAGGACAGACTGCAAATCCCCCTCTACCACTCAGCACTGCCCCCAGCAAACGTCCCAGCCCACCTCCAAAAACGACGCATCCAGCTCCTCAGGGAGCAACTACCATTCCTCACCAGGGTCGCCAGATGGCTCGCCCGCAAGCACATCCACGTCCCTGAAGAACACACCTGTTGCCCGTGCGACCACACCACCCCGGAGGACTGGGAACACTTCAAGAAATGCCCCCTCCATACAGGAAGGGACACGCTAGTGGGCTGGTCCCCGGCGGAAACCCTACGACAACACGAAGGATGGCCAGCCCACATCCACGCACACCAGGCCACCGAACACCTCTTCCGGGATCCCCTGGTCAAAGAAGCCACGATGAGAGGGGCGGTGACGGAGGCCCTGCACCGACACCTCACCAAACACACGGAAAGCCCCATGGAGGCAGCAGCGCACCTCCAGTTAGAAGCAGTCCGCAGAGCAGTGGCCCAAATGGTACACCGCAAACACCTCCTGTTAACACACGCGGAGCAACTCACCGACCCCAGCGCCAGGGAACACATGCAGCGTCTCATCCATTACCATGCCGTGCATGACCCAGACGTCCGCTAACCCACTCTGCGCCCCGCACGCGCCCCCCATCTCCATCCGCAGGCCTCCAAGACACCACCACAGCGCCCCAAAGCCCATCTCTCACCCAAGAAGCCATCCGGCACCGCCCAGCCCGACCAAGCCCAACCAGGACCAACCATACGTCGACGTAGACGCGCAAAACCCCACCATCCAGCCCAGCCCCCCCCCGGACCCGGGGCACCCCCACCTCACAACGGCCACCATCCGCGACCCCGACCTCTTCCCAGCAACCCTCCAAGGCAGGGCGCTGACCACCCCCCTGGGCTGGTATCGCCTACAAGAGGACTGGACCAAGCTCACCTTCAAAAGCCCTCCGGGACCTGACCACCCCAGGCAACGGCCTCCACGAGGCCATCGTAGACCTCGTGCTCTGGCGAGCCCGCAAACACCACCAGGGCCAGCACGTCTGGATCCCCCCCATCGAGTGGGGCCAGGCCCTGACACACGACACCAACATCAACATCACACGTTGAGGGACCGTACGCCTACGACGGGCCCGAGCCGAGAAGGACCACCCAGCGGACCCGAACCACCCGGAGCAGTGGGAACAGGCCACCGCACCAACCCGTGACACCGCCCTCCGCGCCGCCATCCTCCGCACCTCAGACGACGACCTCCCCCCCCCACCTACAGACAGTAACCTTCCCCCGCCAGAGGTCTGGGTTACAGTCCTCGAGCGCGGGCACTACTACGTGATAGCCGCTACGGCTACGTCCCCCGGCCCGCAATGGCTCGTCAAAGGGACAGACACCATGCTCGCCCCAGGGGCCGCCCCACCAGGGGCAGTAGGGGACCCCACCACCCAGCACAGGGTCCTCAGGGGCGTCCTCCGGCCAGGGGACAAGTCCCCAGCCCGCGCCCTGGCCCAAATCACCTCGTGGAAGGCGGGCTACCACCTCGGACTGGCCATGCTCTGCCTGACCAACTGGATCCAGCGTTGCTGGCCACCCACGGGGACCGTTCCCTGGATTTGGGCGATCCCCACCGCCCACACACAGATCGAGGCGGGCCCGGACATGCGGCCAAACCCCCCCCCCAGACCGCAGCACTCCCTCACCTGCGGGTACCACGCCATCCACAGGGTCCTCAGCCGCGTGGGTCTTAGCCCAGAGCTAGCATACCCCCTTCCCACAACTGACCAAGAGGTCCACCAGATACGCAAGCCCGTCTGCGAAATCCTTGCCGCGGCAGCAAAAGACGGCAAGCTTCTCCTCCAAACCGCCCGGCCTACAACTGACCACGCAAGCGCGCCGCGGCGAGCGGACACATACACCGACACCCCACACCCAACCGCACAATCCCCGCCCATGCCCCTCCCATCTCGCTGCCGACCCGGAGACCCACACATGCCCAGCATGACGCGCACCCCCGGGCCCTGCGACACGGGCCTCCCCCACCCGCCCTAACACCAGCACACGCCCGCCACACACCCGGCCGCCGGACACCCCTCACCACCCCCCACACCTGACAACCCGCGCACACCCGCCGAGAGGGGCCCCGCGCCCCGCAGCACGCCCACCCCACCCAGTGGCCCGCACACGCACCCCGCGCACAGCCCAGAAGACCCAGGCCCACCCCCCCCCGGCCCCTGAATGCAGCCCACGCGAACTGTTCCCCCCCGTGGACGCCAACCCACACAACGTCACACATTGCAGTACCCCGGCCAAACCAAGCCCAGAAGGAGAAGGCCACAGCCCCGCGCCTCCCTCCCCCGCCGCTGCCGACCAGATCGGCCCGCCAAGCCGCCAGGTCACGACCGCGCCCCCCCAGCCGCCCGCCCCCAACCTACATCCCGAGGACATGCCCTCCATCCTCCCCGCCATGGCCGCAGCAGAAGCTGCCGCCCACAAGCCCGCCCGCATCACAGCCCAACCCTCGTCCACCACCTCCTCCTCATCCTCAGCCTCATCCACCTCCTCCACCCCATCCTCCGACCCCCCCCTTCCCGCCGCCCTCATCCTCAAGGCCACGGCAAAAGCCAAAGCCGCGGCTGCACCCACCGACCCCCCGACCCCCACACAGGCGACTCAGGCACCCCGGCAACGCACCGGGAAGACCCCTGACCCGACATCGGCGCCCTCACACCTCCGGACAGAGGTCCTCCTCAACCTGGAACCGGACCCCAACCCCAAACCCGACCCCGAACCCAAACCGGCGCCCAAGCGAGCACACACAACACCACAAACGCAACGACACAAACCCAACCGACACCGCCCTAACCCAAACCCTAACCCAAGCCAGGACCCCCCACCCACCACAACCCGAGCCCCCCTCCCACCAGCAGCCACCGCCACCGCAGAGGCGGCCACCCAACACGACCCCGTCCAAACCCTTGTCAACATCCCCATCACCAAGCGCCCCGTCATCCATCCCCCACAAACGACCACCACCGCCGGCCAAACAGACCCAGGGACGTGGGACCCCTGAACCGCCGTTACCGTCAAGCCCAGCCCCCGACCCGCTCCCCCTGCCCACCACATAGTACAGCCCCAGGGGCTGCGCACGATGCCCGACCCCCCACCCCCACAAGGGGGACCGGAATACCCACAAGGGGTCCAAGGGCCATACCCACAACACCAACCCCACCACTACCAACGCCACCACCATCAGCGGCCCCACCAACACCTGCGCCAACACCACCCCAACCACTACCACTGCCCACCACCCTACCCCACCAGGCCACAACCCCCCGTGCACAAACAGCACCAGCGAATGGGATGGCAGCCACCGAGCGCTCCACCCGCATACCCCACCTACCACCAGGCGCCACCCCCCCCCGTACCAGCCAGCCCCCCCGTACCAGGAAACGTATCCCCCCAGCCACCACGTCCACGCCGAAGGGGCCCCCTGGGCCCAACCCCGCCAGGGACAGTCACTCGACCCATACCACCAGCGGCTGCCGCCACCACACCCCTACGTGGCGGATCCATGGACGACGGGGGACCGCCCCCCCCCCCCCAGTACCAGGCGGCACCACGCGAGGCCCCCCAGGACCCGCCGACGCCTCCTGACTGGCCCGACTTGAGGATGAGGCCCGGTCCCACAAACGGCGGCGCTCCCGCTCCCCCCCCGCACGGCACACTCGCCCCCGGCGCCCACACTCCCCACACCGCCGGCGCGCCTCAACCACCTGATCGCGCCGCTCCCGCTCCCGTGGGCGCCACCACGAGCGCCACCGCCGCCCCATGTCCACCTCCCCCTCCCCCCTCCGGCCGTACACGACCCCCACCCCAAGCCCCCGCCACCACCACTCCCGCTCCCCCCGGCGCCGCCAGGCACGCCACCACCGCCCCACCTCCACCTCCCCCTCCCCCCAAAGGCCCCGACGGGCTCCCCGTTCCCCCCGCCGCCCATACCCATCCACCAGCCCCAGCTCCCGCCATCACCACTCCCGCTCCCCCAGGCGCCACCAAGCGCGCCACCGCCGCCCCATGTTAACCTCCCCCTCCCGTTCCCCCCTCCGCCAGTACCCGTCCTCCACCCCCAGCCCCCGCCACCGCCGCTCCCGCTCCCCCAGGCACCGCCACCCCCACCACCACCGCAGGTCCACATCGTCCCCCCGCCGCTCCAGGACCCCGAGCACGGACCCCTTCCCCACCCGGGCTCCCGCCCACCTCGCCTGGTGGTCTGCCCCCGCTTTGCAAGAGCTCCGCCGCTGGGTGAAGTGGGCGATGAGAGCGAAAAGGCGAGAAAGGGTGCACATGGTGCACACTTTCGAGGAGATGCGCACCCGCACCCCCGCCGACCCCAACGAGGCCGCCCTGGAGGCCATCATGCCGCAAGCGGCATGGGAGGCCCTCCTCCGCGATGCGGTTCAGGGCCTCCGCCCCCCCTACACCCCCCAAGCCACCCGCCAATGGCTCCAGGCCACCCACCCCCAGGCCCGGGCCATCGGCGCCCCCTCCCCACCCCACCACCACCACACCAGGAAGGGGAAGGACAAGGGCAAGGGGAGTGCAAGGGACATTAAGGGGCACTCAGGCAAGAGGGCACGGAGGGGCCCCCAGTGAGGGCAGGCACCCATAGGGACAGGGCGCCAGAAGAGACACAACATGGGGGCAGGAAACCACCCAAGAACCAGGAAAGGGCAGGAGCGGGGACCGAGGCAGAGAGGAAGAGGGCACCACGGCAAACGCCACGACCCACACCCAGGAAGGGCATACCAGGACGGGGGGACCAGCGCCGCCCCACCCCCACCGCACGCCGCACGACTCCCGGGGGCGCACCCCCCAAAACGCACCGCCGAAGCAAGCATCGGACGCCGTACGGATCACACCAGCGCACACCCACCAGCCACCAGAAGCCACACGGGGGATGGAGTGCACACCTACACGGGGACAACGGGCCACACCCAAAGAGGAAGCCGCAGGGAACGCCGCCGCGCGGCGCACCACCACGCCCTCACCGCCAGGCGACGACCCCGGTCGCCACAAGGGCCACCTCACAGGCACCGGAAGAGGACGAAGGCACGGCCACAGCCACCAGGGCTAGGGACCGGGACCCCCAGAGGACACGGGACCAAGGCACGGGCCCCCAGGGAGGGCAACCCCACGGACGCCTACGCGACCCACCAGCCCGAGCGGCACGCCCAGGCCCCCACAGCACGGACCCAGCGAGACCCCAACACCTAACCGCACCCCCCAGCCACCAGCCAGCCACACTCAGGCCCGCACCCCGCACCACGACACAGGCCAGGCTGACCTCCACTGACCCACCACGGCACAACGCGAGACAGCACGGCACACCGCACCACAGCGCGCCACACTGCAACGCGCCACAGCACGACGCGACGCGACGCAGCACAGAGCGGCACAACACGGCACGGCTGACCCTAACCAGAAGGACTAACCGAAACAAGCCACCGCACACCCCGGAAGGCGCCGCACCAGCACGCCACACACCGGCACCGCAGGCCACACACAGGGCCACCGCGCGCCCGGCAACAGCGATGGCGGACGCCCAGAAGGTTAAAACCGGCACCGCAGAGGAGAAAGGACACGGACAACCCCAGCCCCCTAACCCAGAGCCACACGCAGCCGCCTGGCGCAGCCGCCCAGCCGGCAGAGCCAGGACGTAACCCGGCACGAAGGGGCGCCGAGCCCAATGTGTACAAAGCCCACACGACCCATGGGGCCGGAACACGGCCAAGCAGAACGCAACCGCCAACAGCAGCCTGGAAGACCACACTGAATGCGGGCCAGTGCGTGCGCAGCCCAGGGAAGGCAGAGGGAGGAACAGGCAGGCCCCCCCCAGAAAAAAAAAACCGGGGGGGGAGGGTGGGGGGCGAGAGAACAGCCCACAGCCACCAAACCGCCCGCCAACACCACAAGAGGCGGCCAAACCTCCCACCCAGAAGGCACCGAAGACAGGACCCCCAAAGAGGCACAGGGGGACCACCCAGCCAAAACCGGCAACACCAAGCCAGGAACAGCGGCCCACCGGGAAAAGGGACACCAAAACATGCAGACACACACCACGCTGGAAAAAAAAAAAAAGAGCCAGCAGCCCAGCTCGAAAGAAAGGGGATGGGGGGACAGGGACCACAAGGCCCGGGACAGGGACAGCCAGCAACCGACACCACAAAGCCAAACCAAGACACGACCAAAAAAAAAAGCGCAAAAAACACACCCCGACAACCCAACCAAGAAGGGCGGGGCACAGCCGAGACCCGGGCCCAGGACGCACGCCCACACACCGCACTCCAGCCAGGAAAGGCGGGGAACAAGCGGGGCGCGCGCACAAACACGCACCCCCGCACAGCAGCCCCAACCAGGAGGTGCAGGAGACCACGCGGGACGGGCGCACGAGCACACATACACCCCAACACCCCCTTAAGGAGAGGCGGGGCGCAGCCGAAACCCAAACCCCAGCACGCACGCCCACACTGCACATCGGAACCGGAAACGGCGGGGGGCAAGCGGAGCGCGCATGCAGCCACACACGTCCCATAACCAGGCCGAAACCCAAGCCCAACCACGAACACCACAAACAGCCGGCAAAAGAGGGACAACACCACAAACCGTACCCAAACACACCCGCCCAAGACAGCAGCCAGGACTGGCGGGGTTAACTAAACCCACACCCAACCGCAACACGGACCCAAACACAAACGCCGCACAACAGTAGGAAACCATGTGTCCACAGCCCAGGCACTGAGGCAGCCCGTGCCATGCAGCTGACCCGGCCAAACGAGATCCGGAGACGGGGGGTAAGGCTGCATCCTCAGGCCTGCGCTGCTTTGGGACTCCAGGCGGAGCGTGCAACACCCAAGCGCCTTGGAACCCTAGTACCAAGAACGTGTATGCATGCCTTGGGAACGGGATACGCCAGGAAGTCCGGTGAACCTCTAGGGTTCCGCCCAAAGGATGGGACGTGCGCAAGCACGGGGGCACACCCTCCCAGCGAGACAAGCACGTCACGCTGGCGGCGATCAGCCCTCCCGGTGTTGCCCGGGGCCGCTTTGTTGGGGGCCAACAGTCAGGTCTAGCGGGATGTAAGGCGCCTCCCCTCTTCACGCGCGGAGCCTCTTCCTGTTCGTCACAGGGGCGACGCCAGGTGGTACCATGGGGCGCCTCTCCACGACTGAGTGCACCTACCTACCTACCTACCTCTATGTGGGAGAACTTCATGTAGGATCAACACTAAGTTTCGAAAATGTCTTTGCTTGCCTTTGTCATTGTGCCTCTACTTTGATTGAGGTTTTTGGTGTCCAATCCATGTACCATGGTAGAGAATAGACATACTTTGTCATTGGCAAGTCCGAATTTCGGGATTTTGCGTTCAAAATTTTGACAAAATCATTGGGTGAAACAAATTTGACTTCACCAACATTGGAAAGTCCTTACATGTGTAAAGCCTTTGCTATCCCTGGCACGGTGAACACTAAGAACTCAGCGCAGACCTTATTGAGACAAACGTGTAAGATATTCCATACAGGTACACGTATGTAAACATAAAATGTGTTTCCAAATAATACACAATTTCTTGAATCTCGCACTATCATTTATGCACACACGCGCGACCTATACTCTGCAGCACCAAATCCTGCTCCTTCATCCAGGCTTTTATGACTCAGCATACTTTTTGTTGCTCAGCCACTTCCAGTGGCTTTTCACAAACTACATTCTTTGCCATTTTCATACCAGCACAATGAACCTTTCCATAAAGACCATATGTCTCTGTGAACGTTAACTTATTTTTCAGTCTATCAGAAATTCTGCCCTGTTTTTTCAGGGACTTTTCCTGGGCTGCCCTGGTAACCCAATGGCCTAAAGAAAGCTGCACACTATCCCTATATCTATTCCAATAACTATCTCTTCTCCTCATATATCACCACGTACACAACCAGGCCCCGAAAGCCCCTCAGCTACTTCAGTACTATTGTACGTACTATTGCAGTGTATATCATACTGTTCGTACTGTTCCGCACTGAGAAATTTTGTGACGTCTGAAAAAACCTTGGATATTGAATACTGGCTTTATGCAAAAACATAAAACCAGTTATTGGTTTCTAATTGCAAAATTGAACCGTTTATGGGTTACATTCCATGAGACTAAACAGGTACCGGTTATTTGCAGTACATCAAAAAGCGGTTCCCAACCGGAGAACACAGGGCATGTAGCATGCCAATCTGGCAGCAAAAAAGAAAAGCGGCCTACAACCCCTGTGTGATGCCACTTTGCCGTACTAATTCTACATCAACTTTGGAATGGCAATCTGAGGTTGGTGCGCCAAAATGTGCGAATCTGCACC
The DNA here is from genome assembly GCA_964036045.1 of Eutreptiella sp. 'Long Island Sound 2002'. Taxonomy (NCBI): domain Eukaryota; phylum Euglenozoa; class Euglenophyceae; order Eutreptiales; family Eutreptiaceae; genus Eutreptiella; species Eutreptiella sp. 'Long Island Sound 2002'. The sequence continues at coordinate 12,026,675 of OZ038386.1, forward strand.
GCCTTGGCATCCAGATGATGTAAAACAACAACACAAGAAATGACCGAATGCATACAATGTTAACAACGCCAATTCTTGTGCAGCTTTGGTTGTTTCTTTGCAATCAATAAAACTGGGCCACTGAAAGGAAGATGACCAAAAGGCAAGTCTCCATGAAGAGTGCAAGACAAGAATACAGATTTACTCAGGAAAGCACAAGAACATACACATCAGATGACCATGAACGAACCATGATCTGAGCACCAACTGGGCCCACACACAAATATGCCAGCAACTACCGTATTCCACAGGATTAGGGCATGGAATGCTGTGTGTGAATGTGGCAGTTATGTGGCCATCAGATCATGCAACTGTGCGCCAAAACCAGGAGCAAGCCAAGACCTGCCAGAAAAAATATCCGAAGATAGCAGGAACCATCCTTGGACAAGCTGAATTAACCATAAAAGATGACCTCTGCAATCTCCTTGGTAAGTGCACGTGCTCTCTCTCTCTCTCTCTCTCTCTTTCACTCTCTCTTGCTTGCTTTCTCCTTCTCTCTTTGTCCACTTGCCTGCGTGCTAATCTGTCTGTCCATCTGTCTGTCTGATTGTCTTTGCCTGTGTCTAAGACAAGCAAGGAGGAACTTTGAGAGAACGGGCCACTACATGGGGAAGATATGTATTGTGCACCCAAGCCTGCATGCGGGATGTAGAGGGCATGGGAGCCTCTTGCTGCAGGTTGGCACTGCTTCTGCACTGGTAATTTGTGAGCTGAGGGTTCGCTCGTACATACAGCTTTCCACATCAGCAGATCCAGAACCTCCACATTCGGGGGCATCAAGGGGCTCCAGTTTCTCGAGGATAGGGGATGAAGGTTGTGTGTGTGTGCACGCGTGCATGTGTGCGTGTGTGTGTTTATGGACTTCTGCAGATGTATGAAAAATTTTCCAATTTTGGGGCAGGGTGGTCTTGTCCAACAGCTGTTCTAGAGCCCGATGACACAACGTTGGGCACACAGCTGCAAAAAAAATGCAATCCCCCCCCAAAAAAATCTGCCATTTCACAACTAGGACTGTACAGCTTGTGGGCTCCCCAGACACTGTGCTCGAGCACAGCCACAAAAAGAACTCCAAGAAAACGCATATCAGGTTTCTGAACCAGAATGGGACCAGTGCCACGTCCAAATCCTCACTTTGGGTAATTTTTTTGGGCCATGTTCCATGCATTCCAGACACTCTTGGAGTTCTGGACAGAAATTCAGGATGAGAACTAACCATGGAGACAGATACAACAACGACCAGCATACCTGATACGAACACATCCAGTAGGAGTGGTCCATCTCCGTCAGTCGTCCCTGGTGAGTGGACACCAGTGGCATCCGCCTTTCACCAGAGCACCAGCAAAATGAGCCGGTGCCGCCAGTGGGGCACCATTTCAAGGACACCTTCAAAATAGACCAATCCCTGGAAACCTGTGGTCTCTGGGGCCGGTAGATTTGTGGCCGTGATTGTCGGCTGGTGACCGGAGTTTGAACCAAACCAATCGGATTGAGCCTGCGAAAAACTGCGAGAGCACTTTTTTTTCGTGTCGTAATTAGTACGCCATCGGAGCCCGGGTGCAGCTGCCCTTTGAGTACGCCATGGCCGCGGGCCCCTCCAAGTGGATATGGGCCGCAGGTGAGATCAAGCACCGGTACCGCGTCACTGGGGACCACCAGGGGTTCAACATCCACGTCAAGTGGAACCCAGCCACCCCCAATGACAAGCAGGTGGGGCGCACCATCGAACTCTGGCGAGACCAAAACGGTCGTGAGATGGTCCCCATGCACCTATGCACCCCCGACACGGAGCACCTCACAGGCACCGAGTACACGGGCGAAGTCCACAATGCATGGCCCCTACCCCAGCCCCAGAAGCGGAACCGCAAGGCACCCGCAGCTCAGGGCGTCATCAACCTCCTCAACGCCTGACGGGGCCCGGGCCGGACACGGCCCGCCCCCACGACTACCGGTCCCCAGAAACCGGCGCCCACGGAAGGCCACGCCCGCATCAACGTCCTCAACGAGCCAGCGGTCACCTACGACCCCACCAAGGCCGCCAGACTACTAGCCACGCCTTGGCCACACCACCAAGGCGCAGACCTCCTGGGGTTCCTGGAGCAAGCCCTCCGCAGAGCGGACCAGCCCGAACCGGCACCGATCCTGGACCAGGAGGGGAACCAATATCACGCCCACTGGCAACGGGGGGTGCCCCTCTACCACAAGACGTCGGTCACGGTGCATGCCCACCCCGATCTTGGAGTGGACGGTCACCTCGGGGCGTACGAGTGCGTGGGGCCCGGATGGCAGCTAAAGGTGCTACTCACGCACGTCCCATTCGGGGAGGAGGGTAGGTAGGTAGGTATCTTCGGGAGCTCGGGATGCCTCCTTTGACATTGCAGGAAGAAGGTCTTACCAAGGGGACGTCCTGTCCCTCCCACTGCCCTATGTCAGGTGTTTCTTGAGCCGCTCCCGCATGTGCTTGGGAGAGCATTGTCGCGGCCACCCGGTCCATGTGTCCCAGGTGGGAGGGTGTCCCCACATGTGTCCATGGGTAGGGCCACATGCCCCCTCCTTTGGGCGGCAGCTCTGGGGGCTGCCCAGCCGTGTGGAGTATCTCTCACCACAAGGGGTATTGCTCCCGCTAGTCTACGGTACGACCGCCTCACCCTTGTGGCTTGAGTTGCGGGGCCACTCTGCTTGGCAGGCGACCCCCTCCTGGACTGTGTACCGGCTCGCCTGTCACCGGTTGTTTCCATGGCTCCGGGTGACGGATGCCATGGTTCCCGATGCAGCCTGGCCGGGCTCGGACCAGTGGCCTTGGAGTACCACTCCTGCCACTGGCCCGGTGGGTTGGCTGGGTCGCCCCAGTGCGTCAGACCCATGGGGTGGTAATTATTTCCTGTCCCCCGGCCGCCCTACTTGCGTGCAGCGTCCTGGGCCGCTTGGCTCCTGTTCACCGGTGTGCCCGCGCGGTTTGCTATGTTGCGTCTGCGGTGTCCTGGGCCACTTGGCTCCTGTTCACCGGTGTGCTCGCTCGGTGTGTTGTGTTGCGTGTGCGGTGTCCTGGGCCACTTGGCTTCCGTTCACCGGTGTGCGCGCTGTGTGCGGTGCGCGTGTGTCATGGGTGGTTGTGTCCCTCTTCCTCCCCCCCTAATTTTCGTTTTTTTTTTGATGGAAAAAAAAGAGAAAAACAGGGGCGCGCGTACACTGCAGGCACAGGCGCGGGCAGCTGGTGCGGCGGTGCAATAGTGTTGTGTCCTCTGGCGTGCGTCGTCCGTGCTGTGGCGGCGGTCGCGCCCCAGGGCTGCGGCTCGCGCGTCCTGATGTACACGGGCATGGGCCAGGGTGGGTTTGGTTACGTGTCTCTTTGCTTCTGGAGCTGGCTGGTTAGGCGGCTGTGTGGGCTGTGGGTGTGGGCTGTGGTTATGTTGTTCCCTCGGCGGGCCTGGTTAGGAGTCAAGGGGTAGCGGTTTCGGGGTGTGGCTCGGGTTTGATTTGTGTTTGGGTTTTGGATCGGTTAGGCGGTTGCGACGGTAGCGGGCCTGGGTTCGGTGCCTTTGGGCGTAGTGGTGCCCGTTGTCGTGTGCGTTGGCGTCCTTCGGCGTCCGGTTGGTTTGGTGACTTCTGGGCGGGGCCTGGCGTGGCGCCCCCTGGTGGTGGTTTGCTGGGTAACGGGTTTAGGTGGCGGCGCCGCTGGCCGGGGGGTCAGGCGCATCCTGTTGTGTGGTGCGCAGGGCTCCTGGGTTGATGTGCGTGCCGCCGGTGTCGGTGCGCCGACGCTTGTGGGGTGGTGAGGGGGTGCGTGTGTGCGGGGCTGGGGATTGGGTGATGTCCCACAGGCGGACGCCGTCTCACTGCGTCTCCTGGAGGGTCTCCCGCACGCGCCCGAGGACATACGGGTGGTCCTGGGGCGCGGGGAGGTTGCGGGGGTGGACTCCCAGGGGGTGGAGCGCATCGGCCAGAATGGCTTCCCATGCGGCCTGCGGCATCCAGCCCCCCGCCGGCCGGAGGCGGCAGTTCTCCACCGACCCCTTGCGGGGCCGATGGACCAGGCCCTCGACGGAGGGCTCTCCCCGGGCACACTTTCGCAGCTCCGAGAGCTGCGTGTGGGTCCAGCGCTGCCACCACTGTCCCTGGGCGGGGCTGCGGTCTTGGGCGAAGGAGTGGGCATGGGTGGGTGTGACGGGGTTGTGGGGACTGGTGGCGGTGGCGGGCCTGGGGGATTCCTCGTAGTCCTGTTCCGTGGGGGTGCGCGGGGAGTGGGGGCGCGGGCGGATGTGGACCCGCAGGTGTGCGCGCACGGTCTCCGCCTCGGGGTTGGGCGGGGACTCGCGGCGGCGGCGGTAGCGGGGCATGCGCTGTATGTGGGCTGTCATCGAGGGTTGGTAGGGGGGCGGGTATGCTGCTGGCGGACCCTGGCGTTGTTCTGGCCTGGTCGGGGGCGGTCCGTGGGCCTGGGGTGCGGGCTTTCAGAGGTGGCGGGACGAGGGGCGTCGTGCTTCGGCCGCAGCGCGCTCTGCTGTGAAGGTGGTGGCGGCGGCGTCGGTGACGGTGGGGGGGCGCCGTGCTGGGCGCTGCTGCCTCCGGGCCTGGGACGGCTGGGGCCGAATGTCATAGAGTACGTCCTCGGGGGGCCGGGCTCGCGCTGCCGTCGTGGCGCCGGATTTGGACTTGGGTTTGCACTTGGCTGCGAGTTGCGGTCGTGGCGCGCTGACGGGTTTGGGTGCCTGTTTGGCGGCGGTCTTGGGTTTTGGCTGGGTCGCGGGTGTGGGCCTCGTCGGGGCGTGGGCCTTGGCGGCGGCGGGGTTGCTCGCGGTGGGGGCGGGTTTGGGGGCCCGTTTGGGAGGTGTCCCCCGCGGCCTGGGGGGTGGATGAGGACGGGGTGGTGGTGGTGGATGAGGTGGTCGTGGTGGTGGAGGTTGTGGAGTCGGAGGCGGAGGAGAGGGCTGTGGGAGACGGCGGAGGGCCCTGGGCTTCGGGGGCGGGCGTAGGATGCTGGGTCCTGCGAGTAGCGAGAACGAGGGTGCGGGTTCGGGCACCGGGCGTGTGCGCGCGTTTTCCCTGGTGACCCATGCATGCTGGTGCTGGTGTGGCGGCGTTGTCTCGGCTGCGCGGGCACGTGGGTTACCCGGGGGATGGCCATATCTGCTCCAGAACGTGCAGGTGTGTTTGCTGGAGGTAGTTGAGGGTGCGGAAGAAGCATCGCTGGATCCCGGGCATGTCCTCCTCTGTGAGGTGGGGGTAGTTTTGGGTGGGGGTGTCTGAGCCCGGCCCCAGCAGCGCCATGAGGCGGGCTGCCACCATGTACGGGCAGAGCTGTAGGGTGGTGGGGCGTGGGGGGGTGGGTCCCCTGCGGTTTGGGGGGGCTTCCCTCTGCTGGGGGCGCAGCGTGACCTTCCACAGCCAACGGTCCGTGGGGATCCCCCAGGTCCGTTGGGTCCACTTGGCGAGGCAATACATCGCCCTACCAAGGCCCTGGCTGTTGCTGCGGATGGAGAGCAGCGTGTCCAGGGATTTGCGTTCCCACGTGCCCCAGATGTGGGGGTCGTCTGGCTCGTCCCCCCTGGCGTACGTGTCGAGGCCTGGGTTGTGTGGGGGGGGGGCGTAGTCGGCGGGGAGGAGGGAGTTGGTGCCGTGCACCACCCAGTGGTCAGTTGGTGCGTGGTAGTGGGTGGTGGAGAGGGTGTAGTGCAGATTGTACATGAGAGTCATGTACGTGGAGGGGGTTGGCTACCAGTCGTCGGGGGTGGGGATGTCCCCCGGGACGTGGTGCCGGACTTGCTCAGGGAGGCCATCCGGGCTACCCATGTTTCCCGCTCCCACTCTTTGGTGTTGTCGGGGGTGGCGCTGGGTGGGGGGTGGGCCATGTTGGCCTCGCGGTAGCGGGTGCGGCCCTGGGTGCTGTCCCGCTCCGGCACGGGGTGTCCGACTAGGTGTCGCCCCAAGTCGATGGGGGGCACCAAGATCCGGGTCACCGTGGGGGGCGGGCTCTCGCCGTCTTGGGTGGCGCGTGGGGGGCGGTCGTGTCGGGCGACGTGGAGGAAGGCGTCGAAGAGGAAGTCTCAGACGCCTTCCCCCAGGGTTGCCGCCTGGACCAGGGTGGTCGTCCTGATGCGCTGGGTGGTGCCGGAGGTGCGGAGGCACAGCACGTCCTGGTCCCCGAGTCCCCGGAGGTGCTGCCGTACCGCTGCGGGGCTGTGTAGGGCGTAGGGTTCGCCCGGTGCGGCGGCTGGTGGTGCGGGTTGTGATGGGGGGGCTGGTGTGGGTTGGGGGGGGTGGTCGTCGTTGTCGCCCGTGGGGTCTGGTGATGGGGTCCCTTGTGGCGGTCGCGGGAGGGGGGATTCGCGGTGGCGTGTGTCGGCGGGGGCATCGACGTCAATTGGCTGGTGCTGGCTGCCGCGTGTTGCGTCCGTGGCCTGATCTCGGGGGGGGGGCGGGGGGGGGGGTGGTGTGGGGGTGGCACTGTTGGTGATGGGGGGGGCGGGGCTGGGTGTTGTGCTGGCTGGGGGTCTGGGCGCCCCTGTGGGTCGTGTGGGTGTTGTGTGTGTGCGCCATGCAGTCCTTGCGGTTCTTGACTGGTTGTGGTGCAGGGGTGTGGGTGGGAAGCGGCCGCATGGGTGTCCGGGTGGGGCTGTGGTCCGTATGTAATGGGTGGCTGCCGGTGGATGGTGCTCGCTGGTATGGGGTGTGGGTGGGGGGGCTGCTGGTGGTGGTGGGGCGCTCCTACTAGGCCCTCGTGTTGCTGGTGTGCGTGTGCGGCTCCCCGCGGGTCCATGGGGGTGTACCGTGGCTCGTGTGTCGTGGGCCCGTGTAGTGGGGGCGGTGGGTGGTGCTGGACCGCGTGGTGGTGTTGTTGAGGGTGCGCTGGTTGTGTGTGGTACCCCGGCGTTGGTGGGTGTCGTGGTAGGGGCTGGTGGTGGTGGAATACGTGATGGTGTGCTGCAGTGATGTGTGCCATGTGGAGTGGGTGGTTCGTGGGGCCTGGTTGTGCTGGGGCGTGGTGGGGATGTAGCTGGTGGGGGTCGCTGTAGCATGGGGGCATTAGGGGGTAGGGGTTGGGAGGGACGGGGGCGTGCTGGTGGTGTTGGTGGTGCCATTTCCCCTGGCTCTGCGCGTATGGTGGTCCTGGCATGGTGTGGACGTGTGCGGGCGGTGGTGGCTGACTGGGCTGCAGAGTTTGCGTGCTGCGGTACCGTGGTGGTGGTGGGCGCTGGCGGGGGCAGTGCTGTTGGTGTGCCCCGGGGGTCTTGGCGTGGGGTGGTGTGGTGTGGCTGGACCCGGGCCCTGGTCGGGGCGTCGCGCCCTGCTGGCGAGCGCGCTGGCGGGCCCCCTGACCTGTCTTGGTCTTCTCCGCCTGGTGGGTGTCGGGGGCGGGCGAACCCCCCTGTCCCCGGTGGGGCGACGGGGAGCGGGCGTGCCAGCGGTGTGCCTCTCGGAGGCTCGTCTCGAGGCCTCTGACGTCGGTGCGCTGGTCCGTGAGGCCCATCCGTGTGGCGGTGGCCTTGTCGGGGGCGGCCAGGTGGGCGTCCCGAAAGGACCCCCAGCCCTCCGGGGGCTTCAGTTGTGCGGGGTGGGGGTGGTGTGCCGCGTAGAGGAGTGCGCTGACTGGGTAAGGTGTTCCTTTCTGTCGGCCGAGGGCGGTGTTGAACCGGCGGCAAGTGATTCGCAGGTAGGCTGCTATCTCCTCTGGTGCCGTGTCCGCCCACGCTTCTGGCGTCAGGGCTGCTGCTTGGGGTGCTGGGAGTTGTGGGTCTGGGAGGCTGCAAAAAGAATGCAATCCCCCCCCAAAAAAATCTGCCATTTAACAACTAGGACTGTACAGCTTGTGGGCTCCCCAGACACTGTGCTCGAGCACAGCCACAAAAAGAACTCCAAGAAAACGCATATCAGGTTTCTGAACCAGAATGGGACCAGTGCCACGTCCAAATCCTCACTTTGGGTAATTTTTTTGGGCCATGTTCCATGCATTCCAGACACTCTTGGAGTTCTGGACAGAAATTCAGGATGAGAACTAACCATGGAGACAGATACAACAACGACCAGCATACCTGATACGAACACATCCAGTAGGAGTGGTCCATCTCCGTCAGTCGTCCCTGGTGAGTGGACACCAGTGGCATCCGCCTTTCACCAGAGCACCAGCAAAATGAGCTGGTGCCGCCAGTGGGGCACCATTTCAAGGACACCTTCAAAATTGACCAATCCCTGGAAACCTGTGGTCTCTGGGGCCAGTAGATTTGTGGCCGTGATTGTCGGCTGGTGACCGGAGTTTGAACCAAACCAACCGGATTGAGCCTGCGAAAAACTGCGAGAGCACTTTTTTTTCGTGTCGTAATTAGTACGCCATCGGAACCCGGGTGCAGCTGCCCTTTGAAAACGCCATGGCCGCGGGCCCCTCGAAGTGGATATGGGCCGCAGGTGAGGTCAAGCACCGGTACCGCGTCACCGGGGACCACCAGAGGTTCAAGATCCACGTCAAGTGGGACCCAGCCACCCCCAACGACAAGCAGGTGGGGCGCACCATCGAATTCTGGCGAGACCGAAACGGTCGTGAGATGGTCCCCATGCACCTATGCAGCCCCGACACGGAGCACCTCACAGGCACCGAGTACACGGGCGAAGTCCACAATGCATGGCCCCTACCCCAGCCCCAGAAGCGGAACCGCAAGGCACCCGCAGCTCAGGGCGTCATCAACCTCCTCGACGCCTGACGGGGCCCGGGTCGGACACGGCCCGCCCCCACGACTACCGGTCCCCAGAAACCGGCGCCCACGGAAGGCCACGCCCGCATCAACGTCCTCAACGAGCCAGCGGTCACCTACGACCCCAACAAGGCCGCCACACTACAAGCCATGCCTCGGCCACATCCCCCAGGCGCAGACCTCCTGCAGTTCCTGGAGCAAGCCCTCCGCAGAGCGGACCAGCCCGAACCGGCACCGATCCTGGACCCGGAGGGGAACCAATATCACGCGCACTGGCAACGGGGGGTGCCCCTCTACCACAAGACGTCGGTCACGGTGCATGTCCGCCCCGACCTCGGAGTGGACGGTCACCTCGGGGCGTACGAGTGCGGGGGGCCCGGATGGCAGCTAAACGTGCTACTCAAGCACGTCCCATTCGGGGAGGACACCAAGGACTTCCTGGACGCCCTGAGCCTGGCGTACCGCCGCCTCTCCCTCCTGGCACCCACCATCATCAGAGGCGACCTAAACGCCGCCCCCACCGGCGACGACCGCACCGGCCCACCCACAGCCACCGACATAGCCGTCCGGGACGCCATGCACCAACTGGGCCTCACCGACCTCACGGCAGGACTCGCCGGCACACCCTCCCATTACCCCCACCAAGCCGCCACCCACCCCTCCCGCATAGACACGTGCTACGGGGACCCAACCACAGTACGCGTCAACGAGGCAGCCCACGGGGACCTCCCGCCCGCGGGCACGGGCCACCAACCCCTCTACATCGACCTCATCATCCCCAACCTACCCCCACCCGGGGCCACCCTGCCAGACTACACGCTCCCAGCCACACTACGGTTCCCAGCCGAGAACGACCACGGCGCCTGGCACAGGTATAACAGGGCCCTACACGCCATCCTGTGCCGCCCGGATGCGCCATCACTTACCACCGCCATGCGCCGGGCGGCACAAGCATGCGGCATGGAGCGCGACACCAGCCACACGGGAGCACCACCGGACCTCACCCTCCAACAGCTCGTCCATGACATCTGGGCCACGAAGGAGGAACTCGCCACCCTGCTGCGCCCCAGCACACCGGAAGCACGAGACCGGGACACCTACCTCCGCGCGCTCCTCACCACCCGCCGCCACCAGCTCCAGGAATGGCACGCCCACCGCATAGCGGCCGCAGCCCAGGAACGCGAAAGATACGGCAAAAACGACACGCCGTACAAGTCCCTGCGGTACGTCAGCCGCATCCTGGAAGACACAGGGCGTCGTACCATCCACGCGGTGCGCACCCCCGAAGGGGGCCTCACCAATGACCCCGACGCCGTCCTCCAGGCAGTCCTGGACAGCTTCCAGGCACAACATGGGGTTGCCCTCCCCGACCTCGACCCCCATACCCGAAGCACCTTCCGCGAGCATGTGCCCAGGATCTTCAACCGGGAACAGCGGCGCGCCATCGAACACGGCCCCTTCAGCATCTCAGAACTGCAACACGCCCTGGACCACCTGAAAAAGGGGGTCGTGCCCGGCGTCGACGGTTTACCGGCCAAAGCGTACCAACGCCTCACCCTGCCTGTCAAGCGCCGCCTGGCAGCCCGCCTGAGGGACGTCGTCACGGGCACCACGCCCGTCCCCCCTGAGTGGGCCAACCTTGTCCACCCCCTCTACAAGAAGGGGGACTGGGCGCAGCCAGGGAACTGGCGGCCCATAGTCTGCGCCACCACCGAGGTCAAGCTGGTGTGGACGCTCATCCTGGGCTGCATCGCACCGGCGGTCTTCGCCCACGTGCCCGCGAGCATGTGGGGAGCCACGGCCGGCAGGTCCCCCCACGAGGCCATCTTCCTCCAGGACACCACGCTGGACATGAACCCCTACGAGATGATCATCGCCTCCCTCGACGTCCAAGGCTGGTTCCCCCATGCCCCATATTGGCTCCTCACGGAGGTATGGGATGCCATGGGCCTCCCATTCCTATCCCTCATGAACGGGTACATCCAGACCCGGCTCTACGCCGTCATCACAGCCGCAGGCCTCACCCCCTGGACCGGCACAGACAGCGGGGTCCCCCAAGGTGGCGCCGAGGGCCCCTTCCTCTACCTCCTCGTCACCCTACCGCTGGCATTCGAGCTAGCACGGGTATACCCGGGCTACGCCCCACACCCACTACGGTCCCCCCTCATCAACTTCGCGAACGACAAACTCCTAACTACGGCCACCTGCCACCGCAACCCTGAGAATGCAGGGCTACCAACGACCACCGAGCAAGCGTCCGCCATTCTCCAACTCACCACAACCTACCTAGACGCCCACCAGCACCTGGTGCACCCCCGCAAATCGGTCGGGCTAGCTAACACCGGGACCCCCACCCCCCACATCCGGAAAGGTGAACCCCTACACCTGGAGGACACCACAGTCCACCCAGGAGTCACACAGGCCACGCGGCACCACAACATCACACTCCCAAGCAAGCTGGAAGGGCGCCTCGCCCGGCTACCCCAACTTGCCAGGGGGGACCTCCTGTCTACGCAGGGCCTGGCATACTTCGTGGAAGCGGTGCTCAACGCAGCCATTGGGTACCAAGCCCTGCACCTCCCACACCCCCAAAGATGCCCTACACTACGCTCGACAGCAAGTGACGAAGGCATGGGCGCAACACGGAGGGTGCGCAACGTCTTTCCCCAAGCAGGCCATGATGGCCCACTGGTCCTACTACGGGGACAATACAGGCGCCCTAGTCGACATGGCCTATGCCAAAAACGCAGCGCACCTCCTGCACAGGGTGACACACAACCACCAACCCGAGGTTCGTGAAGCGGCAGCCATACGCATAAAACAAGCGCAAATGGCCCGCAACACCTGCCGCCGGTGGATACTGGCACAACACGGTGTCCCCACCTCCTCGGGCACCGGCATCTGGGCCCAGCTGCAACTTCTCCTACCGCACCACGCCCACGCCATCCTGACGAACCACCACTGCGATCAACAGGGGCCACTCGTGGCCACGCACACCAACATCCGACGACACCCGGCAGGCGAGGTGGACACCCTGCGCCTCGTGGAAGCCACCATCACCATAGTATACATTACCCCAACGCAGATGAACATCATGGCCCAGTGTGACGCCTACCACCCCCCGTTCCTTTCCGACCCGCAATGGCCAGCACGCCGCGTCTTCCAAGCATACCTCCGCGGACGCGCTACGAAGGCGGGGCGCGAAATGCCGGGACCCTCAGTGAACACTCACATGCCCCCATGTGTGCTTTGCTTCCGTATCAGTGTTGCCTTCACTTGTTTCTTGTGGCTCGTCCCATGGTCCCACATTGTTGAGCCATGGAACGGGCCAAACAATGTTTTTCGAAATCACAAATGAATTTGCAGGACCCAGGCAGGCGTAAAAGAATCACAAATCAAGGTCGATTGTCTCTTTTTCATATGGGTGAGCATCCATGCCTTCTAAACTATGACTCTTTGGTGTTTTCCAAATTCGAAATGGCCCGTCGCATGGCAACACAATGCGGAGCCACCACACAGGACAATTAGTTTGGCTCAAAATTGTCAGACATAGTATGCAGGATTACCAAAACTTAATTTGGATGATCCTTTTCATTGTATGTAGTACACATACTGGGAAGCATACGAACCAAAAAAGCATTGCAGCACCCAGGGATAAAAAAAGGGACCATTTAAGGAAACATACCTGCCCTAAAAGCCTAGGTGAAGGACATCAACACGGCGGACAAGGCTTTCGGGCGCCAGCACCCCCAACCCCGCCCGAACGAGCACGAGGCCCCAAACGACGGCAACACGACGCAGGAGGAGCCCAGCCCGTCAGCCGAAGGCTGGAAACCACCCACCATCCTGCTACTAGCACCAAACAGCCACAAACACGCTACCCGCACTGTCCAGCGACACCATACCCCCTGGTCCATCCCCAAACACAACGCCCCGGAGACCGATGTACCACCGGTCAGACACAGTGACCAGGGCATACCGCGCACATGCTGGCACTGCGGCCCGGCAGCCCTCGACACTCTGTGGCCCCTGCTACACCTCATCTCCACCCACTACCACACCCCCACCGCTGCCGCCACCGCCGACCAGCAGGCATGGCTCTCCCCCTTGGTTTCACACAGTACCCCCAGACCACCCAGCACACGTAGCCGGGACTCGAACGCCCACGGCGACATGGACATTCACCAACGAGCGGGCAGATCCGGACAGCGTGGCCATGGAGTACGACCGCTGCGACCCACACCACGCAGGACCTCAGGAGGCACCAATGCGCCCCCTACAGCACAAATGCCCCACCCTCCGCGGCGACAAGGATGACAAGGAACCGCGACAGACCATCACGTGCCAGAAGTTCCACCCCAATACGGGATACCTCTTCCACCTGATGTACGCGTATATCACCCAGGGGCGCCCGGACAGAGGCCTCCCCCGCCTCACCCCACGAGCCCAGGCCATCATCACCCAGGGGATAGGCATCTATGCGGCGCCGCTACTGCAACCCACGCAAATCACCACCAGAACCGCCCAAGGGAACCCCGTCTACATCTATCACCCCACAGCAATTGCCCGCCTACCCATACCCAGCGACACCGACATCATCTACTTCACTGACGCATCCGGCACCCAGCAACGCACCCCCACGGTCGGTTGCGCCTCTGTGCGCATCACCCGGCGCGAGGACGGCCTCCACGTGGAACACCACACCAGGGCCACCATCTCTGGGGCATCCTCCCACGGCGAACTACCGACCCTGGCATACGCCGTCACCGCCACACCACCACCCGCAACGGTCCAGCCCCGCAACGTCTGGGTAGTCCTGGACGCCACGGTCGACATCCACCTCACCAGGCGCCCCGCGGACCTGCCCCTTCACAGGGCGCTCGAATCCGGCCTCGCCACACAAGCGTTGGGGCTATGGATGGCCTTCAGGGGCATGCAGCCCCACAACACCCTACACATCGTCAAAGAGGAGTCACACCGCTACACATACGGCAACGGACGCGCAGACACGCAAGCCAAACACAAGAGCACCAGCCACACCCCAGGGCTTGAACATGTACGACTGGACAGCCCACACCACAGCCACCTGCAACACCTACCCCCGATACCCTCGGCCACACGGCCCCCCCAATGGATGCCCGAGGATACGCCGTACACAGATCGAGACAAGCAGTACCACTACCCCACACCCATCCAGCAGCTGGCCACCACACTGGGCCACCCGGCGAACACCGAACTCCTCCGACGCCTCGAAGACTCCGTCCACACCCCCCTCTACTACTCCGCTTTACGCCCGGATAGCCTCCCAGCGCACCTACAAAAACCCCAACTCCAACTCGCCCTCGAACAGCTTCCCATCCTCACCCGATACCACCAATGATACTCACGCCGCTCGATCCACGTCCCCGCAAGATACACCAAATGCATCTGTGGCCATGCGGAAAAAGAAACCTGGGACCACTTCAAGAAGTGCCCCCTGTACCGAGGACTGGACACCCCCACAGACTGGAACCCAACCCACACCATCGCACAGCACGCCGGATGGCTGACGCGGTCCCCGGCAACCCAGCAACTCGCCACCATCCTCAAGCAGACGGAGGTACTCGAGGCGGTCCGCAGGGGACTCGTCCCCACAGCCGTCTACACCTTGCTACGCACCCACGCGGAGGACCCCCAGGCCACGGCGGCGCACATGCAACGGACGGCCATTGCCAAGACAGCGGAGCAGCTCACATACCGCACCCACGAATGCCTGCAGCATGCAGCAACCGTGCCCCAAACAGACCAAGCCCACCTCCTCAAACTCCTGTTCTACCAACCATGAGAACCTACCCCATGACACACCAACACGGGACCCCCACCACGCCTACACACCATCAACCGAGCACAACACTGGCACGGCACACACGGGCACCATAGGCAGCGCACACACGCCCACCATCATGCGCGCGCCGCCAGCCCCCGTCCCCCCACGCCACCGTCTGTCCACAGGTACCACCAGCCGCCAGCCACCGCATGCCTCCTCTGCGTACGCCAGCGGCTACAACAGACGGCCCTGCTTTGGAACCCAGACCACTGGGTCTGCCTGAGAGCCACGCACCGCCTCACCCACTGCCAGCACTGCGGGGACCTCAACCCCCACCACAGCGAGCGGCCCGCGGCCCCAGCCGCACCCCCCCCCCGCCAGCCACCCCAGCTTCTTCCGGCCACTCACCGACACCCTCCGGGACCACCTGGGAGGGTACTAGGTGGCGGACGCGGCGGACCACGCATGGACCATAGCCGTGGCCACAGGCAGCACACCCCTGCCCCCCCACAGCCCACCCTTATGCCACAGCAGGGGCAGCTTGAACGTGGCGGCCCGCCACGTCCTCCTCGCCCTATACCTCCAGCACTGTGAGCTACACCTCCCAGACCCACAGCTTCTGGCCCCCCAAGCAGCAGCCCTGACGCCAGAAGCGTGGGCGGACACGGTACCAGAGGAGATAGCAGCCTACCTCCGAATCACTTGCCGCCGGTTCAACAACGCCCTCGGCCGACAGAAAGGAACACCTTACCCACTCAGCGCACTCTTCTACCCGGCACACCAGGCCCACCCCACGCAGCTGAGGCCCCCGGAGGGCTGGGCGTCCTTTCGGGACGCCCACCTGGCCGCCCCCGACGAGGCCACCGCCACGCAGATGGGCCTCACGGACCAGCGCACCTACGTCAGAGGCCTCGAGACGAGCCTCCGAGAGGCACACCGCTGGCACGCCCGCTCCCCGTCGCCCCCACGGGGACAGGAAGGTTCACCCGCCCCCGACACCCACCAGGCCAAGAAGACCAAGACAGGTCAGGGGGCCCGCCAGCGCGCCCGCCAGCAGGGCGCGACACCCCGACCACGGTCCGGATCCAGCAAAACCGCACCACCCCACGCCCAGACCCCCGGGGCACACCAACAGCACTGCCCCAACCAGCGCCCACCACGACGAGCGTACCACAGCACCCAAACCCTGCAGCCCAGCCAGCCACCACCGCCCGCACACGTCCACACCATGCCAGGACCATCATACGCGCAGAGCCAGGAGACATGGCACCACCAACACCACCACCACGCCCCCATCCCTCCCAGCCCCTACCCCCTGATGCCCCAATACTACAGCGACCCCCACCAGCTACATCCCCACCACGCCCCAGCCCAACCGGGCCCCACGAACCACCCACCCCACACGGCACACATCACGGCACCACACCATCATGTATACCACCACCACCAGCCCCTACCACCACATCCAGCAACGCCGGGGTACCACACACAACCAGCGCACCCTCAACAACACCACCACGCGGTCCAGCACCACCCACCGCCCCCACTACACGGGCCCACGACACACGGGTCACGGTGCACCCCCATAGACCCGCAAGGAGCCGCGCACGCACACCAGCAACACCAGTGCCTAGTAGGAGCGCCCCACCACCACCAGCAGCCCCCCCACCCACACCCCATACCAGCGAGCACCATCCACCGGCAGCCACCCATTACATACGGACCACAGCCACACCCGGACGCCCATGCGGCCACCTCCCACCCACACCTCGGCACCGCAACCAGCCAGGGACCGCAAGGACCGCACGGCGCACACACGCAACACCCACACGACCCACAGGGACGCCCAGACCCCCAACCAGCACAACACCCAGCCCCGCCCCCCCAACCACCAACAGTGCCACCCCCACACCACCCCCCCCCCGCCCCCCCCCCCGAGACCAGGCCACAGACGCAACACGCGGCAGCCCCCACCAGCCGATTGATGACGATGCCCCCGCCGACACACACCACCGCGAGACCCCCCTCCCGCGGCCGCCACGTTAAACCCCATCACCAGACCCCACACACGAAAACGACGACCGCCCCCCCCAACCCACACCACCCCCCCCATCACACCCCGCACCACCAGCCGCCGCACCGGCCAAACCCTACGCCCTGCACAACCCGGCAGCGGCACGGCAGCACCTCTGGGGATTCGGGGACCAGGAGATGCTGCGCCTCGACACCTCCTGCACCACCCAGCGCATCCGGGCGACAACCCTGGTCCAGGCGGCCACCCTGGGGGAAGGCGTCTGAGACTTCCTCTTCGACGCCTTCCTCCACGTCGCCCAACACGACCGCCCCCCACTCGCCACCCCAGACGGCGAGAGCCCGCCCCCCACGGAAAACGGAATCTGGGTGCCCCCAATCGACTGGGGGCGACACCTAGTCGGACACCCCGTGCCGGAGCGGAAGGACACCCAGGGCCGCACCCGCTACCGCGAGCCCAACATGGCCCTCCCCCCACCCAGCGCCACCCCCAGCAACACCAAAGAGTGGGAGCGGGAAACATGGGTAGCCCGGATGGCCTCCCTGACCAACTTCAGGCACCACGTCCCGGGGGACATCCCCACCCCCGACAACCGGCAGCCAGCCCCCTCCACGTACATGACCCTCATGTACCATCTGCACTACACCCTCTCCGCCACCCACTACCACGCACCAACTGGCCACTGGATGGTGCACGGCACCCACTCCCTCCTCCCCGCCGACTACGCCCCCCCCCCCCCCCCCACACAACCCAGGCCTCGACACGTACGCCAGGGAGGACGAGCCGGACGACCCCCACATCTGGGGCACGTGGGAACGCAAATCCCTGGACACGCTGCTCTCCATCCGCAGCGGCAACCAGGACCTTGGTAGTGCGATGAATCGCCTTGCCAAGTGGACCCAACAGACCTGGGGGATCCCAACGGACCGTTGGCTGTGGAAGGTCACGCTGCGCCCCCAGCAGAGGGAGGCCCCCCCGAACCACAGGGGACCCAACCCCCCACGCCCCACCACCCTACAGCTCTGCCCGTACATGGTGGCAGCCCGCCTCATGGCGCTGCTGTGGCCGGGCCCCCACACTTCCACCCAAAACTACCCCCACGTCACAGAGGAGGACATGCCCGACATCCAGCGATGCTTCTTCCGCACCCTCAACTACTTCCAGCAAACGCACCCGCGCGTCCTGGAGCAGATATGGACACCCCCTGGGTAATCCACGTGCCCGCACAGCGGAAACAATGCCACCACACCAGCATCAGCACGCACAGGTCACCAGGGAAAGCGCGCGCACACGCCCGGTGCCCGAACCCGCACCCTCGTTCTCGCTACTCGCAGGACCCAGCATCCTACGCCCGCCCCTGAAGCCCAGGGCCCTCCGCCGTCCCCCACAGCCCTCTCCTCCGCCTCCGACTCCACAACCTCCACCACCACAACCACCACATCCACCACCACCACCACGTCCTCATCCAGCACTCCACCCCCCAAGCCGCGGGGGAAACCTCCCAAACGGGCCCCGAAACCCGTCCCCACCGCGAGCAACCCCGCCGCCGCCAAGGCCCACGCCCCGACGAGGCCCGCACCCGCAACCCGGCCAAAACCCAAGACCGCCGCCAAACAGCCATCCAAACCCGTCGGCGCGCCACGACCGCAACCCGCAGCCAAACCCAAGCCCAAGCCCAAGCGCGGCGCCACGACGGCAGCGCGAGCCCAACCCCCCGAGGACGTCCTCTATGACATTCAGCCCCAGCCGTCCCAGGCCCGGAGGCAGCAGCGCCCAGCACGGCGACCCCCCACCGTCGCTGACGCCGCCGCCACCACCTTCATGGCGGAGCGCGCTGCGGCCGAAGCACGACGCACCTCGTCCCGCCACCTCTCAAAGCCCACACCCCAGGCCCACGGACCGCCCCTGACCGGACCAGATCGACGCAAGGGTCCACCAGCCGCGTCCCCGCCCCCCTACCAAGCCTCGATGTCAGCCCACATACAGCACATGCCCCGCTACCGCCGCCACCGCGAGTCTCAACCCAACCCCCAGGCGGAGACCGTACGCGCTGACCCGCGAGTCCACATCCGCCCGCGCCCCCACTCCCCGCGCACCCCCACGGCACAGGACTACGAGGAATCCCCCAGGCCCGCCACCGCCACCAGTCCCCACGACCCCATCACACCCACCCACGCCCACTCCTCCGCCCAAGACCGCAGCCCCGCCCAGGTACAGTGGTCGCGGCGCTCGACCCACACGCAGCTCTGGGAGCTGCGAAAGTGGGCCCGGGCAGAGCCCTCCCTCGCGGGCCTGGTCAACCGGCCCCGCAAGGTGTCGGTGGAGAACTGCCGCCTCCAGCCGGCGGGGGGGTGGATGCCGCAGGCCGCATGGGGGCCATGCTCGCCGATGCGCTCCACCCCCTGGGAGTCCAACCCCGCAGCCTCCCCGCGCCCCAGGACCACCCGTATGTCCTCAGGCGCCTGCAGGAGACCCTCCAGGAGACGCAGTGAGACGGCATCCGCCTGTGGGACATCACCCAAAGCCGAACCCCGCACACACACACCCCTCGCTACCCCACAACCGTCGGCGCACCGACGCCAGCGGCACCCACAGCACCCCAGCAGCCCTGCGGGCCACACAGCACAACGCGCCTGACCCCCGAGCCAGCGGCACCGCCACCTAAACCCATTACCCAGCCAGCAACTGCCGCAGGGCGCCACACCAGGGGCCGCCCAGAAGACACCAAACGAACCGGAAGCCGAAGGACGCGAACGCAAAGGCCAACGGGCACCGCTACGCCCGAAGACACTGAGCCCAAGCCCGCAACCATCACAACCGCCCAACCCAGCCAAAGCCCCAACACGAATCCAACCCGGGCCACACCCCAAAACCGCTAACCCTGCACTCTTAACCAGGCCCGCCGAGGGAGCAACGTTGCCACAGCCCACACCCACAGCCCACACGGCCACCTAACCTGCCAGAACCTAAAGCAAAGAGGCACCTAACCAAACCCACCCAGAAAGATGTCCTCCAATTATGCCCTATAGATTTGATTGAAAATCCTGCACGGTTTTCCTCAGAGAAAAACAGGTTCACAACACGTAGTAGAGCAAGAGAACAATAGGATCGTGTCAATGATTAGTTTGTGAAATCCAGAGTATTACAGAAGGGCTGCAGATAGACAAAGCAGGTATAAACACAAAGATTCAATCACAAACGGATAATACAAAAGATTTTGTATGAAAACTTGACTGACTCTAGCCTCCAAGATAGCATCAAGCACTTCATGTGCACTCTTTTGGGTGTAATGGTGCAGGTTAGGAATGTGGGGCATAGGTGTCAGGCCAGCACAGAAAATGACTTGGCCAAGCAACTGAATTCAGAAACAGTTAAACAGTAGAACCACAATAAGTGGTAGAAACAATTGAGTATAGGGGTCTTGGGGTGGGAGACCACTAGGCTTAACCTCCAAGGCCTAAAGCATGAAATGCCTATTTTATTTCGGTATATCCTACATGAAGGAAGGTACCTCCGCTCAGTTGAGTGGTAGGGGTGAGCTTCATGGGGGGCTAGGGTTACAACCCTAGTTCCTTTGAGAAAGTGTACTTTAGGCTTCAAAAGAGAGATAAAAATATGTAAGTTAGTCTTAGCATCTACAAAAGGGTTTTCAGGGGGGCTTGGCCTGGATCAAGCCCTCCAAGAAAGACATGGCAGTGACTTTTTCTTACTCCCCCCTGGAGTACTAGTTAGCTAAGCTAGTAGGACAAAGAAAAAAGGCTCAAATATTTCCAAAATTACCTCTGAAAATGCATTAAACTTATGAAAAGCATCCTCATCAGTTCAAAGAAGCCTATCACGCTGTAGGTACCCTCGAAAAACAGTGTAATGTACCGTGAATAATGTGCCTTCGATGGGGCATTCCTCAAAAGTCGCCAGCGTGCGACGAAAACTTTTGGTAAAAATTTGGGGGTAGTGGGGTTTGAACCCAGGACTCCCAGCCTAGAGCACACATGCTTGCCCACTAGGGTACAGTCGAACGCTCTAATGCGGACGGCCATCGCTGCATAAACAGCGTTTTAGTAGGCGTCCTGGGCAAGGGCCAGGGCGGAGCAATACTCCCAACGGAGGACACAAATCTCCAGGAGCTGAAAAAAATAGAAAATGTAACCAATAGGGAGTGATTCCTGCTGTGTGGCGAAAGGCATAGCGATTTAACAAGTCTAATCACTAAGAATTGACAAAATCAGGCGAGAAATCGTCCTTTTTACATCAAACCTCAAAGTCGCAGACAAGCGCAACGGAGGCGGACTTCAAAAAGAAAGGTTGCGCAAGCGTAAACGGCTTTTGAAAAAGAAGGTATGAGCCGTAGTTTTTAAAGTTCTAAAGGAAATTTTTGCACAGTTGCATCAAAATTTTTATAAACTTTAGGGAAAAGTATTCAAACTCAACCCACACCACAGAGCAGGTGGACAACCCACCTCTCAGGTATGCCAGTGTCATCTCACATGCAAGCATTGCGTTCGTGTTGGTTGCTTCGTTAAAACGTTAGGGTTGTCAACGCTGTGTTCGTTGGGGGTTCGGGTGCTCCTCTCTCTTGCTCTGCACAGGTCAAAACAGGAATGAAAGGTATGCGATGCGAATGGAGCGCGCAGCGCGCACGTAGGGTTGGAATATGCGCTGTGCTCGCGATGCATGTGCCTAATTGAGGCATTCACATGCTGTGGCGCTTTCCCTGTACCCCAATTCATGCCTGTTCTCTCTTCACAGGTAAGAAAAGAAAGTGCTTGCTCGTGTGTAGCCGTAGCGTTAAAGTAGGGTTGCTTAAAACGCTTAGGCTTGTTTATAACTCGCAATAGGGTTGTTTTGCGTTCGCTTCACTTCAGCATTCACACGATGCATGGTGAGTAAGGTAGGTTAGCCCAGGAGGAGCTCACCTCCTGGTTGAGTCAGTGTGGTTATGGTCTCGCCTCCCTTCCCTGCATGCGTGCACACGACGCATTAAAGGGATTTGACAGTAGGCCACGCGCTGTGCACGTGGTATGAACCCTTGCCAGGTTACCCAGGGCTTCGCCCTACGTTCCATAAGGGAACGGGCGAAGTCCTTAAGCTTGCTTGCTTGCAACTGGGTTCAGGAACAGTGTATCAAAGGGCACACTAAGAAGCGTATCATACGTGGAGTGTGTCTTGGTTCCTCCGTCTTGAATCCAGTCCATTGGCCTCTGTTGTACAGGTGGGAGAGGTACAGGGTGATTGGTGCAGTCCCTTGGGCCGTGCTAAAATATACGCCGCTGATCACACAATCAAATGAGTGCGCCTCAGCCAGGAGTGGCGAGGGCAGTTCGATTCCATCGACATCCGCGCTGTGCACGCAACAAGAGCACCCCTTCCCTCCAAGCCCTAGCAGGGAAACGTGTTTTGACGTCCCTGTTAGGCCACAGTTGCTTAGCAGCGCTGTGTTCTCTTGTCTTCTTCACAGGAGGGTCATTAGGACCCGAGACCTCATTGACAGCAACACAAAGTAGCGTGTGTAGGGGTTAGGGTCAGCAGGCCTGGCAGGGGCTGAGTGCAGGTGATGAGTGCTCACCCTGCCTTCGAAGGCCGGTGCTGGCGTTAGTGAGTGTAGTGTAGTGGTGTCTCCTGTCCCGCGTGCTTTTCCTCGTCGGCAGGGGAGTGCGTTAGCTTTTGGCCCTTAGCAAAAATGGGCGTTTTGTATGCCCTTAGCACACTTGGCCACTCCTCCCCTCTAGTAGGTAGGGCTTTTGCCGTTTCCCCCCAAGGATAGGCGCCAGCACAGAAATTGGGCGCCATAGGAGTGGTAATAGTACCTGATTAGGAACTTCGGTCCGACGTCAGCGAAGCCCGGTCTCCGGGAGCCACGCCGGGGAGAGAAGTGAGACACACACAGACATACGTAGCACACATAGGGGTATGGTAAACCCTGTAAGGAAGGGTAGAACCCCATGGGTCTGGACCAGTCAGGGGTCCTAACTGTGGGCTCGCTTGTCCCCAAGGAGGGAAGACACACCTTGCCTCATAACACCTTGCTTGTCATTCCCTCCTGGTGTAGTAAGCCACCGTTCTTCGTTGGCTCTCCAAGCTCATTACATCAGGGCAGTCCCCATGCAACAAATGGTCAACAAGGCATACACTCGCTGGGTGGCTGCAAACCTGATAAGCGGCCACCTGGTCCACGCTGGAAACCATAGGCATGGGTCTGCAGGGCACAGACAGGGTCAGTGCAGTGCTCAGTAAGCAGTAGTCTGTGAAAAACCAATGGCCTTCGGCCAGGGAGTGGTTGTCACGTGGGGCTAACGGTCCTGTCCTGCGATGCAATGCCGGGCAACTGTGACAACTGCTCTTACACCCATACACAGGCACGTCTGCACCAGAGTGCTCACTGCACCTGTGAGGTTAGATCACAGTCAGTAGACCGACACAGGGGAATTAGTTTCGCTTTTTACGCTGGGACATAGTCTCAGCACGGGTCAGTAGCTGCCCCTCGTTGTTCTCAACGAGGTAGGAGCGGAAGATAGGGTTGATAATCCCATCTGGTTGTATGAAGGCTGACATAGGTTCCCAGGTCGCCTCAGATGACCCATAGCCATTCCACAGGGTTAGGAATTTCCAGCCCTGTTTATACTCGTGGCGAGCAATACCTGCAAACACGTAGTAACCATCAACTGCCATCTCTTCGGCAGTCATCTCTTCGAGTTCGTCTGCCTCCTCTGGACTGGCAGCGTTCTCTAGGTCTATACGCTCCACCTCACTGTCGCTGAGGCGCCACTAATCCCAGGACAAATCGTCAGGGGAGTGATAGTGCCTGAACTGTTTAGGTGCACACAGCAGTTCACCACCTAGGCGTGGACTGCACCTGACATGGATCCTGGATCCATCTATCCTGATGATACGATAGGGTCCAAAATGAGGGTCCTGTAGGCAGTTACGTAGCCAGGAGGGTAGGCGTGAATGGTGAACCAAAACAAGCTCACCAACCTTGAAGCTGGCAGGTCGCCGTAGGCGGTTCCGTCGGCTCAGTTCACGGTCACGAATGTGTCTCAGGTTAGTCCCAGCCTGGTCAGCCAAAGACTGCTTGTGTTCCAGCCAATCACCCACAGGGCTCTTGAAGTCCTCAGGAAAGGGGGTTTTGAAGAACCATGCAGGTCGTCCTCCATGGAACAGTTCAGGGGGGGTGAAACCCGTAGAGGAGCTCTGCTGTGAGTTCATGGTCAGCTCTGCCCAGGGCACTAGGCGTACCCAGTCCTTGGTACGCTCCTGTTTCATCAGGATTCTTAAGTTTTGCTCCACCACACGGTTCTGTCTCTCACAGAGAGGGTTAAATGTGTGGGTATAGGGCACACCTGTGGTTACCTCCACGTTGAGGGCATTTAGCACTCGTTTGTACCACCCAGTGTCACGGCGGATGCGTACATCCTCATCAGAGTGTACCTGCTTAGGTGCTCTATAGGGTTCGAACCATTGTTCGACCAACATTTTCACAGTCTGCTCACCTGTGATTTTCTTATTGCAAGGGAACACACGGGTGAAGCAAGATAGGCCACAGGTGACCACTAGGCAACTATCATAGCCGCCGAAGCGTGGTAGGCCGTGGATGAAATCCAAGTAGAGAAGAGAGGTAGCACAATAGGGTATGGGTAAGCTGGAGATCAGGCCCCTATCCCTACTGTCGCTCTGCTTGCTGGCATGACAGCCACAAGCATCCACAATGGTCTGCATACGCGACCTCAGTTCAGTCAGGGTTAGACTAGAGTAGAAACACTCACGGAAGAAGTCCACTGAGCGATTAGTGCCACTGTGACCAGAACTGAGATGGGACCGCTGTAGGCACCCATCCAGTCGTGCCTCAGGCACCACAATTCGGTCCTCGTAGAAGAGGTACTGATTGTTTTTATACCACTGGTGCCCGTCAATGACACGGGGTTCGAGACCAGTGCTGAGGGTTTGGAGTATTTCTTTATACTCTGACTGATAGTCGGTTAGACTCCAACCCTCCAGGATACCAGCAGTGCGCATGGACAGGTCAAGCTGGACATCCATACGCTGGAAAGCCTCTCTGGCGAGCGCCTCAGAGTATCTCACCTATAAGCGCATCGAAGTTGTTGCGCGATATATAGTCAGACAGTTCATTCTTTATTCCGGGGATATGATGAACTGTCAGCCTGAACTGGCTCAGGTAAGTCCACCACCGCTTTAGCTTTGCTTTCTCTGGTGGTGGGCCCTTCTGAAAAGACTTCACAGGTTCCTGGTCACACAGCCAGACAATAGGGTTAGATCCCAGGAGTCGGGATTGTGACGAGAGCACCAACATACCGGCCAGGAGTTCCTGGTCATAGATGCTGTAATTGGAACGCGCTTGGTTCCATTTCGAATTCCAGTGTCCCAGTGGCACCAGCCGCCACTCACTGGTAGGATAGTCATGTTTCAACGAACCATCACGGTTCAGTCCAGTAGTAGGATAATGGCAGTGGGTTAGTTCAGCGGGGTTAAGCTCCTGCCATTGGTAGATAGTACCACCCCCCCCTACATCACTGGCATCAGTGATCAGGACTATCTCGCCCTCAGGGCGGGGCACTCCAAGGCAGTTGGAGGAGGCAATTTTCTTCTTCAACTCCTGGAAACACTCTTCCTCTCTGGCGGTCCACCTCCAGGGAGCAGTTTTCTTGATTAGGTCAGTGAGGGGGGCAGAGGAGTAAGTAAAATTGTGGATGTGACGCCGATAGAAATTACAGGCGCCCACAAAACTCCTGACGTCCTGTAGACCCTTCTTAGGGTCATCGCGGATCTGCATGACCTGTAGGGGCTGCATCTTAGACGCGGCTGGTCTCCACCAACCATACCCCACGTCGAAACCCATATATTCCATCTCCTCTTTCATAAACTCCCATTTTTCGAGTTTGATTCGGAGATGGTTTTCTTGACAAACAATGAAAAATTCACGGAGGAGAAGGACATGGTCCTCTTGGGTATTAGGACCCAAACTCACGTCGTCGATGTGGGCTTCCATTTCTGCACCCCGAGAAATCAACTCCTGTATCAGAGGCCTGCGCCTCAGTATGTACAAAATTTTGTTCATTAGCTCTTGGAAGAGCGCTGGGACATTAGCCACCCCAAAAGCCATAACCTTCCACTTAAAGACACGGCCGTTAGGGGTTATAAAAGCCAGCAGCTCCTGAGCTGTGGCGGTTAGGTCCACCTGCCAGAAGCCAGAGCGTTTGTCCATTTTGGTCTTGTACCTGCATTTGGCAATACGCTCCAGGGTATTTTCCATGTTAGAAATACTCCCTGAGTGGTTCTGGGTTTTCTTGTTGATCTCACCATAGTCAACAACCAGTCGTAGGGCAGTCGACCCTGGTTTGGCAACCAGGAAACAGGGACTGCAGTGATGGGGGTAGTCCCCCTTCTTATATTCTTCAAGGAGGCCAGCATCAATACATTCCTGGATCTGGCGCTCGATTTCTTCAACCTGTTCCTCTGGAGCGGGATAGGGACAACGCCTCACTCGCGTCTTTTCAAATTCAGGTTTCAGTTTCAGGTCCATCTGGACCAGTTTTTTACAAGAGAGGGGAGGCGGCAAGGCGCCGAACACCTCCTCATAGGTTATCAGCAGTTTCTTCAGTCGGGGTTCAAGGTTAAGACTCTCGAGTTTCTGCAGGAAATCCTCCTCAGCATGGAGGTTGCTCTTTCCATCTTCTTTCTTTTTCTGCCGATCAGCATTTTCGGCAGGCACAGAACCATCGTCCCACTAAGGGGAACATTGCTGCCCATAGTGCAAAGAATACACTACAGGTATCTCAGGATCAGGCAGCGTATAGGAATCATCGTCCTCCTCAGACCAGATGGAGGATTTCCAGGTCTGTCTGACGTATTGCAGCCGCTCTTGGCGCTCAATACCTTCGGCCTTCAGGTACAACAGACGCCGGAGTTCCTGAGTGTCATGCTCAGACAGTGGCATGTTATTAGAAGCAGGCCGCGCCAGAGCATCAGGACTCCGGGCCAGGGGTTCACCTGTGTGCATAGGCTGCATGTGTAGCACTGGCTTCCCAACAGGGGAAGCGGGCTCAGAGGTTGACTCTAGATCTACCTCCTCTAGCAACAGCTGGGCTAGGAAGGCACTGTGTTTTAGGTCAACACAGCTGGGACCAACAGGAGGGATAGTGCTGGCGATTTCAGACAGCTGGTCGTCAGCATCCTCCTTTACAGCTGCAGGTTCCAGATAGCCATCGGGAGACTCATACCCTGTAAGTGTGGCAGATAGGTGCTCAGGAGATCGATTTTTGAGATCAGAAAGGGTCAGGCCACGATTTTCGGCCATGACCTCTTTCAGTAGCACCTGGTCTAGGTCACACAGGGGTACAGGATTAAGAGATCCATCGACGATGGACAGGAAACTGGCCCACTCAGGGGCCTGCATAGCTGTGTCTGAGTCCTCAGGCACATAGATGGGGTCATCGGAGAGTTGCACTCTTCCCACGGTCATTCGATCTAGCATACGGCGCCAGTAAGCATGTTCACCAGAGCAGCCCCAGTCAGGGATGCACATGGCAACCCTTCCTCCCTCATAAGCAATTTTGGCTCGAACCTTCGCGAGCAGGGAGAAGGGAGGGTTAGCATACGCTAGGCCCATTGCTTTCCAGAAGAAAGGGAAAGCATTGTTCAATTGTTTCGAGCAGTACAACTGCATGATGTGCTGTTGTTGGCTCGCAAACAATTCCACCTGGATCTCATCCAGGTTTACCTGAAGGGCCGCCGGTCCATTTTCAAGAACGTGACGGGCCAATTGGTAGTTTTCAGTACGATAGTTAGTCTTCGATGCGTAGCGCAGCCCAGACTCTTTTCGTCCTGACAGCTCCAAAGGTACGGAGAACAGCCCACTGCCAAAGTCGCAGTGCAAAGAATAGGGGCGCTGGAGAGACAGCATTTTTACCTGGGGGTTTCTTCGCAGGAGGTCTGTACCAATGACGATGTCAAAGGCGTCGGTGTCCAGCACTCTGCAGTGTTGGGTCACGGTTTCGTCGCCCAGGCATATAGTCACATCGACCCCCCCCAAGGAATGGATGGTACGCCCATCCCCTACTCTTATGGCCAGAGTCTCAGTTTTCTTGAAAGTCGTTAGCAGGCGCCGCGCCACTATGGAAAGTGTTGCACCGGTGTCAAGCACCGCTCGAAAAACTTAGTCCCCGATTTTCACGAGGATCCAGAAAACCAAGTCCTCCTCTTCGGAACCGCCCCCCTACTCCTCATCAGGGAGCTTGACATCCACTCCTGCAGCTATGAGGGACCTGGCCGTCCAGGCCAATCGCCTCTTCTTGGAGTTATTCCCCTCAGGGGTAGTGTTATTCCACTGGGGGCGCTTCTTCGGATCACCTGCGGCAGGAGGGGGTGTAGCAGCAGGAGTGGGTGTAGCAACGGGCGCTGATGAGCGCCTCTGGGGGTTAGGGGGTCCACTTTTGCCACCCCCCTTGCCACCTCCTTTACCACCTTTATCCCCATTCTGTGGGTTTTTGGTGGGTGTTTGGGTCTTCTGGCGTTCAGCCTCCTGCCGCTTGAGTTTATCACTCTCGCGTTTCTTTATGTGACATTCCTCATCGTAGTGACGACGTTTGCCACGATACCCACAGGTGATGGTACACCTGAAATGATCCTGATGGGTCACAGGTTTCCCATCCTTGGTATGCTGCTGTCGCTTCATCTGCAGCATACAGCTACTGCGTTGATCGCAGTCAGGGGCATGACAAGGCACCCCCTTGTCATTGACAGGTTTGCAGTAGAACAAAGGGGGTGTACCTGCAGCAGGTTTAACCTCATTCATGGCACGTAGGTTACCCCTCCCTTTACCACCTCCCTGGTTGGCGTTAGTGGGATTTTTAGGCCCTTTCCCTTCGCCACGTTTGGGGGTAGGGTTACCCCCTCGACCCAAGTGCTTCTTGAGGAATTTCTCCATGTGGGAATCATTCTCCCTCTCAAGAGCTAGCTCAATCAGAAGGTCCACCAGTTCATCGTACGAGTGGGTCCGACTCTTCCTCTCAGAGGTAAAGCGGCAATCATCCCACGTACGTTGGGGGATCTTACTCATGAGCCACAGGTGGGGCTCAGTGGCTCCGTAGGAGCCCACATTCATCCGTGAAGACGGATACTCAAGGTGGCACACGTATTCAGAGATTCCCGCAGCGGAAGGACACTCAGGGAGCATAGGTAGCTCCTCTATCTGTGTGCGCACGCTGAGGTCAGTCTCATAGACTGGGAATGTTTTCTCCAACCTCTGGAGTACCTCTGCCCAGGTGGAACAGGTTTTCAAAATTTGTTTCACCTGTTTTTGCAAAAATTTCTTTTTGCATGAGCGTTTCAGCAGTGAGCATTTGGTGGCCACATCCACATGGGATTGGCCAGTCAGCAAAAGAAACTCGGCAAATTCTTCTGCCCATTCGGGCAGATTTTTGGGGTCGAACTCCGGCAGTTCCAGCTGGATGTTCGCCTGGGCAATAGGTCTGCCCGTCTTCGCACCCCCCGGAGTTAGGCCAGAAGCTGATACGCCGGCAAGAGGTGCCAGGGCTGATAGCCCTCTTTTCTCAGTTTCTGTGACTGCAACGTCGAGTAGTTCTGCCATGGGCACTGTCCTGGCACTTGGGTGAAAGGGGCTGGGGCAGGTGACCTTAGGCAACAGCCTTGAGACCCTTGATCTCTTAAGATCATCGGCCAGGGTACTCAGTCCGGGGGAGGGGAAGGACAACTCTGGCTTGGGTATGGGTTCTGCAATACCCAGTTTCGCCTTAACAGCCTCCGATAGGGCCGTCACATCTGGATCTTCTGATCCAGACAGAAGTTTGGCCAGCAGTTCGGCCGTATGATCCAGGGCACCGTAGGTTGGCCTTGGATGATGTTCTCCCTCAACTCGAGTCGGGCCTACTTCGGGAGCCCTTGGGGTTGGACAACATGCTCTTGGATACTCGGATCTCGGTCGTCTTGGCAGGGATGCTGTGTCGGCTCTGTCGGACGACGGGCCAGAGTGCGTGTAGGACCCTAGGTCTGTACGTGGTCTGGATCCGTGTACTGCCAATGGCTCCTCCCCGTCTTCTCAGCGAATGGATTTGTAGTACTCCTCAAGGAGGATGTATTCATCCATTTTCGTCCTCAGTTCCTTGTATTCCTCAGGGCCTCCAATCGCTGTTGAGGATGATGCCGGACAGGCGGATCGGCAGACTGAGGCTGCTACGCGCCTGCTGAGATGATGCAGGCTGTCTCCACCGTGGGCCGCTAAGGCCTCGGTGGTAAGGATTGTATTTTCTTCCGCCCTTCTGCGATCTGGATCTCCTTGAGACCCAGATGCAACACTGAGATGTGGAGCTCGGTAAGGTGGTTCACACATAGGTTGGGCCATGCTGCCCATTTGTACTTGGACAGTTCTTATGGGCCAGGTCCTGGCGGACAGTTGTACGCTTGGAGTGGACATGATGAACTTGTTGTTGAGCTTTGTGTGCACTTCTTCTCAGGATCGGTTCCAAAGGTCACAAGGGACTGTCTCTGCTACCGGAAGGATGTCCTCCAATTATGCCCTATAAATTTGATTGAAAATCCTGCAAGGTTTTCCTCGGAGAAAAGCAGGTTCACAACACGTAGTAGAGCAAGAGAACAATAGGATCGTGTCAATGATTAGTTTGCAAAATCCAGAGTATCACAGAAGGGCTGCAGATAGACAAAGCAGGTATAAACACAAAGATTCAATCACAAATGGATAATACAAAAGATTTTATATGAAAACTGGACTGACTCTAGCCTCCAAGATAGCATCAAGCACTTCATGTGCACTCTTTTGGGTGTAATGGTGCTGGTTAGGAATGTGGGGCATAGGTGTCAGGCCAACACAGAAAATGACTTGGCCAAGCAACTGAATTCAGAAACAGTTAAACAGTAGAACCACAATAAGTGGTAGAAACAATTGAGTATAGGGGTCTTTGGGTGGGAGACCACTAGGCTTAACCTCCAAGGCCTAAAGCATGAAATGCCTATTTCATATCGGTATATCCTCCATGAAGGAAGGTACCTCCGCTCAGTTGAGTGGTAGGGGTGAACTTCATGGGGGGCTAAGGTTACGACCCTAGTTACTTCGAGAAAGTGTACTTTAGGCTCCAAAAGAGAGATAAAAATACTTAACTTAGTCTTAGCATCAACAAAAGGGTTTTAAGGGCGGCTTGGCCTGGATCAGGCCCTCCAAGAAAGACATGGCAGTGACTTTTTCTTACTCACCCTGACCCGTACCCGTGTACATCAGGACGCGCGAGCCGCGCCCCTGGGGCGCGGCCGCCACCAAAGCACCGAGGACACACGCCAGAGAACACGACACTATTGCACCACTGCACCAGTTGCCCATGCCCGTGCCTGCAGTGTACGCGCGCCCCCTTCTTTTTTTTTTTAATTTTCTAAATTTTTTATTTATTTTTTCAAAAAAAAAAAAAAAAACAGAGAGAGAAGGCGCGGAAAACAAAATCAGGGGGGGAGGAAGAGAGACACAACCACCAGCGGCACACGCGCACCACACACAGCGCGCATGCCGGTGACCAGGCGCCACCTGGGCCAGGACACAGCACACGCACAAGCAAGGAGGACAACAAAGGGACGGGACACCACCGCCAGGCACACCGGTGAACAGGAGCCAAATGACCCAGGACACCGCACACACAAAGCAGCACACGGAGCCGACACACCGGTAAACAGGAGCCAAGTGGCCCAGGGCACCCCACACACAACACAACCCAGCGAGCGGGCACACCGGTGAACAGGAGCCAAGTGGCCCAGGACACCGCACACGCAACGCGACAAACCACGCGGGCACACCGGTGAACAGGAGCCAAGTGGCCCACGACACCGCACAAGCAAAGCAACGCACCGAGCGGGCGCACCGGTGAACAGGAGCCAAGTGGCCCAGGACACGGCACACGCAACGCAACGCACCGAGCGGGCACACCGGTGAACAGGAGCCAAGTGGCCCAGGACAGCACACACGTAGGGCGGCCGAGGGACAGGAAAGAACCAACACCCCATGGGTCGGACACGCTGGGGTGACCCAGCCGACCCACCGGGCAAGTGGCAGGAGCGGTACTCCAAGGCCACTGGTCCGAGCCCGGCCAGGCTGCATCGGGGACCATGGCAAACGACACCCGGAGCCATGGAAGCAACCGGTGACAGGCGAGCCGGTACACAGTCCAGGAGGGGGTCGCCTGCCAAGCGGAGCGGCCCCGCAACTCAAGCCACAAGGGTGAGGCGGTCGTACCGTAGACAAGCGGGAGCAATACCCCTTGTGGTGAGAGATACTCCACACGGCTGGGCAGCCCCCAGAGCTGCCGCCCAAAGGAGGGAACATGTGGCCCTACCCATGGACACATGTGGGGACACCCTCCCGCCTGGGACACATGGACCGGTTGGCCGCGACACTGCCTTCCCAAGCACCTGCGGGAGCGGCTTAAGAGGCACGTGACCTAGGGCAGTGGGAGGGACAGCATGTCCCCTTGGTAAGACCCTCCTCCTGCACTGTCAAAGGAGGCATCCCGAGCTCCCGAAGATACCTACCTACCTACCTTGGATATTGAGGTAGGTAGGTAGGTAGGTATCTTCGGGAGCTGGGGATGCCTCCTTTGACGATACAGGAAGAAGGTCTTACCAAGGGGACGTCCTGTCCCTCCCACTGCCCTATGTCAGGTGCCTCTTAAGCCGCTCCCGCAGGTGCTTGGGAAGGCAGTGTCGCGGCCACCAGGTCCAGGTGTCCCAGGTGGGAGGGTGTCCCCACATGTGTCCATGGGTAGGGCCACATGTCCCCTCCTTTGGGCAGCAGCTCTGGGGGCTGCCCAGCCGTTTGCAGTATCTCTCACCACAAGGGGTATTGCTCCCGCTAGTTTACGGTACGACCGCCTCACACTTGTGGCTTGAGTTGCGGGGCCGCTCCGCTTGGCAGGCGACCCCCTCCTGGACTGTGTACCGGCTGTCCTGTCACTGGTTGCCTCCATGGGTCCGGGTGACGTTTGCCATGGTCCCCGATGCAGCCTGGCCGGGCTCGGACCAGCGGCCTTGGGGTACCGCCCCTGCTGCTGGCCCGGTGGGTCGGCTGGGTTGTCCCAGTGTGTCCGATCCATGGGGTGATGGCTCTTCCCTGTCCCTCGGCCGCCCTTCGTGTGCACCTGTGTGCGGTGTCCTAGGCCACCTGGCTCCTGTTCACCGGTGTGCCCGCCCGGTGCGTTGCTTTGCGTGTGCGGTGTCCTGGGCCACTTGGCTCCTGTTCACCGGTGTGCCCGCTCGTTGTGTTGTGTTGCGTGTGTGGTTCCCTGGGCCACTTGGCTCCTGTTCACCGGTGGGCCCACTCAGTGCGCTGCTTTGCTGGTGCGGTGTCTTGGGGGACTTGGCTCCTGGTCAGCGGTGTGCCCGCTCGGTGTGTTGTGCTGTGTGTGGGGTGTCCTGGGCCACTTGGCTCCTGTTCACCGGCGTGCCCGCTCGGTGCGTTGCTTTGCTGGCGCGGCGTCCTGGGCCACTTGGCTCCTGTTCACCGGTGTGCCCGCTCGGTGTGTTGTGCTGCGTGTGCGGTGTCCCGGGCCACTTGGCTCCTGTTCACCGGTGTGCCCGCTCGGTGCGTTGCTTTGCGTGTGCGGTGTTCTGGGCCACTTGGCTCCTGTTCGCCGGTGTGCCTGCTCTGTGTGTTGTGTGGCGTGTGCGGTGTCCTCGGCCACTTGGCTCCTGTTCGCCGGTGCGCCCGCTCTGTGTGTTGTGTGGCGTGACCGTTGTCCTGGGCCACTTGGCTCCTGTACACTGGTGTGCCCGCTCGGTGTGTTGTGTTACGTGTGCGGTGTCCCGGGCCACTTGGCACCTGTTCGACGGTGTGCCCGGGCGGTGTGTTGTGTTGCGTGTGCAGTGTCCTTGGCCACTTGGCTCCTGTTCATCAGTGTGCTCGCTCGATGTGTCGTGTTGCGTGTGCGGTGTCGTGTGCCACTTGGCTCCTGTTCACCGGTGTGCCCGCTCGGTGCGTTGCTTTGCGTCTGCGGTGTCCTGGGCCACTTGGCTCCCGTTCACCGGTGTGCCCGCGTTGTTTGTTGTGTTGCATGTGCGGTGTCCTGAGCCACTTGGCTCCTGTTCGACAGGGTGCCCGCTCTGTGTGTTGTGTGGCGTGTGCGGTGTCCTGGGCCACTTGGCTCCTGTCCACCAGTTTGCCCGCTCTGTGTGTTGTGTTGTGTGTGCGGTGTCCTGGGCCACTTGGCTCCTTTTCACCGGTGTGCCCGCTCTGTGTGTTGTGTTGCGTGTGCGGTGTCCTGGGCCACTTGGCTCCTGTTCACCGGTGTGCGCGCTCCGTCCTTTGCTTTGCTTGTGCGGTGTCCTGGGCCACTTGGCTCCTGTTCGCCGGTATGCCCGCTCTGTGTGTTGTATGGCGTGTGCAGTGTCCTGGGCCACTTGGCTTCTGTTCACCGATGTGCCCGCTCGGTGTGTTGTGTTGTGTGTGCGGTGTCCCGGGCCACTTGGCTCCTGTTCACCGGTGTGCCCGCTCGATGTGTTGCGTTGCGTGTGCAGTGTCCTGGACCACTTGGCTCCTGTTCACCGGTGTACTCGTTCCCTGTGTTGTGTTGCCTGTGCGGTGTCCTGTGCCACTTGGCTCCTGTTCACCGGTGTGCCCGCTCGGTACGTTGCTTTGCGTCTGCGGTGTCCTGGGCCACTTGGCTCCTGTTCACCGGTGCGCCCGCGTTGTTTGTTGTGTTGCATGTGCGGTGTCCTGGGCCACTTGGCTCCTGTTCACCGGTGTGCCCGCTCTGTGTGTTGTGTTGCGTGTGCGGTGTCCTGTGCCACTTGGCTCCTGTTCAGCGGTGTGGGCCCTCCGTCCTTTGCTTTGCTTGTGCGGTGTCCTGGGCCACTTGGCTCCTGTTCACCGGTATGCCAGCTCGGTGTGTCGTGTTGAGTGTGCGGTGTCCTGGGCCACTTGGCTCCTGTTCACCGGTGTGCCCGCTCTGTGTGTTGTGTTGCGTGTGCGGTGTCCTGGGCCACTAGGCTCCTGTTCAGCGGTGTGGGCCCTGCGTCCTTTGCTTTGCTTGTGCGGTGTCCTGGGCCATTTGGCTCCTGTTCACCGGTATGCCAGCTCGGTGTGTCGTGTTGAGTGTGCGGTGTCCTGGGCCACTTGGCTCTTGTTCACCGGTGTGCGCGCTCCGTCCTTTGCTTTGCTTGTGCGGTGTCCTGGGCCACTTGGCTCCTGCCCACCGGTGTGCCCGCTCGGTGCGTTGCGTTGCGTGTGCCGTGTCCTGGGCCACTTGGCTCCTGTTCACCGGTGTGCCCGCTCCGTCCTCTGCTTTGCTTGTGCGGTGGCATGGGCCACTTGGCTCCTGTTCACCGGTGTACCGGCTCGGTGTGTTGTGTTGCATATGCGGTGTCCTGGGCCACTTGGCTCCTGTTCACCGGTGTGCCCACTCGGTGTGTTGCTTTGTGTGTGCTGTGTCTTGGACCACTTGGCTCCTGTTCACCGGTGTGCCCGCTCGGTGCGTTGCTTTGCGTCTGCGGTGTCCTGGGCCACTTGGCTCCTGTTCACCGGTGTGCTCGCTCAGTGTGTTGTGCTGTGGGTTGCGTGTGCGGTGTTGCGTGTGCGGGGCGTCGCTGCGGGGCGCACACTCAGTCCATCCGGACGGCGGCTGCTCGTAGCCAGCAGGGGCTGGGTACCCTCCGGGCGTGCACTCGTCCATCCGCACGGCGGCTGGTGTTGCCTGGCACCTCTTCTCGTGCCGTGGTTCGTTGCGTGTTGTGCGCGCTCTCCGGGTCTGCGGCACCCGGCGGCCGTTGTTGCTTGGCACCTGTCCATGTGCCTTGGTTGTGGCCGGTGTGTGCCTCTCTGGCGTGCCTCGTGGCCCCGCGTGGTGCGCCGCGCCTCGGCCGGTCCGGTCGCTCTCGGTGCTCCGGTCAGCTTTCCCTACGCCATGGTGCCTTTTCCCACCCCAGGGGCTTGCGCCCCCGGCTTTACTGGGTGGCTGCGCGGGGCACGCGGAGGCCGGCCGAGAACCGGTCTCATTGTGGCTGCCGCTGGCCCCCGCGGAGGCGGGGACGCTGGGCTCGCTCTGCGTCGTACCCGTTCGGGGCCCCGCGATGGGGCGGGTCCCTCCGGCGTCGGTCTTCGGCTGCGTTCCCTGCGGTGGTTGGCGTGTGCGGATCCGGTCACTGACGCGTCCCGTTTCCCGTGCCGTCCGTCGTTCGATGGAGCACTCGGCCGGTGCACCGGGGCTGTCTCGTGTGGACACCGACACCTCCCCTTACGGGTCGGAGGACGCCACGCCTGGGTCCCGTGCCTGTGTGCGTGTGCGCGTCCTTCCTGGCCGGGTCGGGCGGGCCGGCCTCCCGGGCGCGTTCTGGTGCGCCTCACCTCTTCCTATGGCCGCTTTGTCCTTCTGCTTTGCTCGGCCCCCTCCGGGCTGGGGTTGCCCCTTTCCTGTTCCTTTGTTTGCCTCTTTTTTTTTTTTTGCGCTGTTCCCTTTGTGCGCCTTTGTTGTCTCTTGCTTTCTCTGGTTTCCGGCCCCGTCCGCCTTGGGCCTTGGCGCTTTGTTTTTCTTTCCACCCCTCCCCCCCGTCTTGTGTTTTTTTTTTCTCTTCTCGTCCGTTGTGCGCCCCCGTTGTCTCTGGCTTTCTCTGGTTTCCGGCCCCGGGTGCCCTGGGCCTTGGCGCTGTGTGCTGTTTGTTTTGTTGGTCCGCCGCTTCTCGTCTCCGCGTGCGCTCTCGCTGCTGTTGTGTTTCCTGCCTGGCCGTTCGCTGCTCCCTGGTGGTTGCTGCGCCCCCCCCCCCCCCTCCCCTTTTGTGTCTCGCGGTTTTCGTCGCTGCCGCTCGGTGCTCTTTTTGTTTTTTTTGTTTTTTTTTTGCCTGCTCAGCTCCTACCTGCTGGCTCGGCGCTCGTCGGCGGTTCTCGCCGTCTGCCCCCCCC
This sequence comes from Eutreptiella sp. 'Long Island Sound 2002', assembly GCA_964036045.1. NCBI lineage: Eukaryota > Euglenozoa > Euglenophyceae > Eutreptiales > Eutreptiaceae > Eutreptiella > Eutreptiella sp. 'Long Island Sound 2002'. The sequence goes on from OZ038386.1 coordinate 12,063,151, forward strand.
CCCCCCTTCTCTTGTTTGTTTCGCTGGTCCCCCGCTGCTCGGCTCTCTGTGTGCTCTTGCTGCCTTTGTGTTTCCCACCCGGCCGTTGGCTGCTCCCTGGTGGCTGCTGCCCCCCCCCCCCCCCCCCTTCTGTGTCTCCCGGTTTTCGTCGCTGCCGCCCGGTGCTCCGTTTTTTTTTCTTTTTTTTTCCTTTGCTGCTTTGCTTTTGCCTGCTTGCTTGGCGCTCGTCGGCGGTTCTCGCCATCTGCTGCCCCCCCCCCCCCCCCCCCCCTCCTGCTGTTTGTTTTGTTGGTCTCCCGCTGCTCGGCTCTCCGTGTGCTCTCGCTGCTTTTGTGTTTCCCGCCTGGCCGTTGGCTGCTCCTTGGTGGTTGCCCCCCCCCCTCCCCCCTCTGTGTCTCGCGGTTTTCGTCGCTGTCGCTCGGTGCTCCGTTTTTTTTTCCTTCCTCTGCTGCCTTGCTCCCGCCTGCTTGCTTGGCGCTCGTCGGCGGTTCTCGCCGTCTGCAGCCCCCCCCTCCCCCCCGGTGTGTGCGTGGTGCCTTGTGTTGTCCGGTGTTGCCGTGCTGCGATGCCCTTCCGTCGGGTGTTTTGCGGTGCCGTGATGCCGCGTTCCGCTTGTTCGCGGTGTGGTTTGCTGTCTCGTTTTGGTCTGCGTTGCCGTGTGCTGTGCTGTGCTGTGTGTCCTTGGGTGCGGTGGTGCGCCGCGCTGTTGCGCGTTGTGCCGCCCGTTGTTGTGCTGTTGTGTGCTGTGTTGTTTTGTTGCGCTCGTTGGGTGCCGTTGCTTGTTGTGCCGTGCCCTTTGGCGCTGCGCGTCGCCCTGGGGCCTTGTGCTTTGCGGCGCTGTGTTTTGCGGTGTTCCCCCGGGCTGTGTGCTTTGTGCTGTGTGTGTTTTGTCGTGGCGTGCTGGTGCGTGCTGTTGTTCGCCACTGTGCTTTGTGCTGTGTGTGTCCTGGGGTGTCGTGTTGTGCGTTCCCTGTCTTCTCCGCTTTGTGCGGTGCTGTGCTTCGCTGTGTTGGTGCGCTTGCGTTGTGCTGTTCGTGTGGTGCGTGCTATTGCTGGCGCCTGGTGCTGTGGTGCACTGCTGTGTGTTGTGCTGTTTCCTTTGGTGTTCTGTGGGGCGGTGCTGGGTCTGGTCGCCCGTGGTTGTCTGCTGGTGGCGTGTTTCGGTGTCGTTGTCCCTGTCGGGCCGCGTGGTTTGCTTCCCTGTGGTTGGTGCGTTTTGCTGTGGTGCCCTGCTTCCCTGTGTCGTGTGCTGTGCTGTCGCGTGGTGCTGTGCTGTCGTGCTCTGCTGTCCTTTTGGGGTGCTGTTTGTGTTTGCTTTGCCCTCCTGTGGCCTTTCGTGCGGCGCCGTGCTGTGCTGTGTTGTGTTGTTGGTTGTCTGTGGCTTTTTTTGCCTGGTGGTGGCGTCTGTGTGCTCTGGTGCCCTTTCCCTCCCTACCGTTGCTTGCTTTGCTTTGTTGCCCGTGTTTTCTCCTACTTTAAAAAACACTGCAAAAATTGTTAAAATATTTTTTTTTGGCTTTGTCCAGGGTTGAATGCCTCACTCATTAACATTCAATTACTAACTCGGCGGTGAAGCTAATGAAGCTTTTGTCCTTCTCATTTATTGATATTCGGTCATAGTTAAGCTGTTAATATTGAGCTACTTGAAATGAAGATGGACTGAATGGCTGCACTTTTGCAACTTTTTTATTGTAGGCCCACTTGCTTTTGTAAGCATTGATGTTGTTGAAAAGTTCAGAAATTAGTATTTTTCTTAAAAAATCCAGAAATTGGTTTTCCATACATGCATACGTCTTGCGGAACAAATAAGATTGGTTGTTACGTCTAATGGGCCATATAAAGTTCCGGTAGATGTGCAAAATTTGACTTAGGTCTTGTGGAATAGGTGTTACGTCTAACGGAATATCATAATGGACCGGATTTAACATTGTAATGTTCCATTAGACGTATCGCGACGTACAGTCGGGTGGGAACCCAGGACCTCCTTTCTGGAGCACACATGGTGTACCACCAGGGTACGGTCCATCGCTGTAATGAAGTCGGCCATTGCTATATAAAGAGCGTTTTGCTAAATGTCCTAACCAAAGGCCAAGGCGGAGCAATAGTCCTGATGAAAGGCACAAACCTTTAAGAAGTAAAAAAAATCGAAAATGAAACTTATAGGATGTAAATCCTGAAGTTTGGCCAAAGACTTAGCGATTTTGGAAGTCAAATCGCTAAAATTTGACGCAAAAACGTTAGAAATTGTCAAATCATCTCCAAAGGTGAAAGTCGCAGCTAAGCGCAGCCGAGCCGCGATTCATCAAACAGAGACGACCAAACAACAAAACACATGTGTACCGTGTATTTTGGCAGTGCAATAGGGCTGGCATTCCCCCTTTCGGTTGCCCCCATGGCATCCGTGCCAAGACCGATCCAAGCCCCCACCCCCACACACACAACATACCCTGCGGGTAGGATGCAGTAAATCCTAGGGGTGTTGAATTACCCCTTTTCTGACCCGGTGCGTGCGCGACATAAATCGCCATCGGGCGTGAGCCTACTGAGTTTTTATTTCCCGACTCTGATTTCTGTGCCTTTGAATTTATGAGAATGTGATTTTTTGTGGTTTCAGACCCATACAATTCTATTGGTGCTTTTGGTTTGGTGTGAGGTGCTGATTTTCCAGTTCACACATGTAAGAGGTGCAACACACACGAATTTTTGTGGCTAGAGCGTTGCTCGCGTTGTATAGTACTCAATTGTGGCGCTTGGGTAGTAGTAAAAAACTGAGTGTGTATTTGCTGTGCTCTTGTTTCTATTTTTACTTATCTGTTTCATAGATGCGCATAAGATGACATTATGAAAAGTTTATTGTTTGGATGTTATGTGATACTCTATGTGGGAGAACTTCATCTAGGATCAACACCAAGTTTGGAAAATGTCTTTGCTTGCCTTTGTCATTGTGCTTCTACTTTGATTGAGGTTTTTGGTGTCCATCCATGTACCATGTTAGAGAATAGACATACTTGGTCATTGGCAGGTTGGAATTTTGGGATTTTGCGTTCAAAATTTTGACAAAATCATTGGGTGAAAATAATTTGACTTCACCAACATTGGAAAATCCTTACATGTGTAAAGCCTTTGCTATCCCTGGCACGGTGAACACCAAGAACTCAGCGCAGACCTTGTTGAGACAAACGTTTAAGATATTCCATACAGGTACACGTATGTAAACATAAAATGTGTTTCCAAATAATACACAAATTCTTGAATCTCGCACTATCATTTATGCACACACGCGCGACCTATACTCTGCAGCACCAAATCCTGCTCCTTCATCCAGGTTGTTATGACTCAGCACACTTTGTGTTGCGCAACCACTTCCAGTGGCTTTTCACAAACTACATTCTTTGCCATTTTCATACCAGTACAATGCACCTTTCCATAAAGACCATTTGTCTCTGTGAACGTTAACTTATTTTTCAGTCTACCAGAAATTCTGCCCTGTTTTTTCAGGGACTTTTCCTGGGCTGCCCTGGTAACCCAATGGCCTAAAGAAAGCCGCACACTATCCCTATATCTATTCCAATAACTATCTCTTCTCCTCATATATCACCACGTACACAACCAGGCCCCCAAAGCCCCTCAGCTACTTCAGTACTATTGTACGTACTATTGCAGTGTGTATCATACTGTTCGTACTGTTCCGCACTGAGAAATTTTGTGACGTCTGAAAAAACCTTGGATATTGAATACTGGCTTTATGCAAAAACATAAAACCAGTTATTGGTTTCTAATTGCAAAATTGAACCGTTTATGGGTTACATTGCATGAGACTAAACAGGTACCGGTTATTTGCAGTACATCAAAAAGCGGTTCCCAACCGGAGAACACAGGGCATGTAGCATGCCGATCTGGCAGCAAAAAAGAAAAGCGGCCTACAACCCCTGTGTGATGCCAGTTTGCTTTACTGATTCTACATCAACTTTGGAATGGCAATCTGAGGTTGGTGCGCCAAAATGTGCGAATCTGCACCGCCTTGGCATCCAGATGATGTAAAACAACAACACAAGAAATGACCGAATGCATACAATGTTAACAACGCCAATTCGTGTGCAGCTTTGGTTGTTTCTTTGCAATCAATAAAACTGGGCCACTGAAAGGAAGATGACCAAAAGGCAAGTCTGCATGAAGAGTGCAAGATAAAAACGTACAGATTTACTCAGGAAAGCACAAGAACATACACATCAGATGACCATGAACGAACCATGATCTGAGCACCAACTGGGCCCACACACAAATATGCCAGCAACTACCGTATTCCACAGGATTAGGGCATGGAATGCTGTGTGTGAATGTGGCAGTTATGTGGCCATCAGATCATGCAACTGCGCGCCAAAACCAGGAGCAAGCCAAGACCTGCCAGGAAAAATATCCGAAGATAGCAGGAACCATCCTTGGACAAGCTGAATTAACCATAAAAGATGACCTCTGCAATCTCCTTGGTAAGTGCACGTGCTCTCTCTCTCTCTCTCTTTCACTCTCTCTTGCTTGCTTTCTCCTTCTCTCTTTGTCCACCTGCCTGCGTGCTAATCTGTCTGTCCATCTGTCTGTCTGATTGTCTTTGCCTGTGTCTAAGACAAGCAAGGAGGAACTTTGAGAGAACGGGCCACTACATGGGGAAGATATGTATTGTGCACCCAAGCCTGCATGCGGGATGTAGAGGGCATGGGAGCCTCTTGCTGCAGGTTGGCACTGCTTCTGCACTGGTGATTTGTGAGCTGAGGGTTCGCTCGTACATACAGCTTTCCACATCAGCAGATCCAGAACCTCCACATTCGGGGGCATCAAGGGGCTCCAGTTTCTCGAGGATAGGGGATGAAGGTTGTGTGTGTGTGCACGCGTGCATGCGTGCGTGTGTGTGTTTATGGACTTCTGCAGATGTATGAAAAAATTTCCAATTTTGGGGCAGGGTGGTCTTGTCCAACAGCTGTGCTAGAGCCCGATGACACAATGTTGGGCACACAGCTGCAAAAAGAATGCAATACCCCCCCAAAAAAATCTGCCATTTCACAACTAGGACTGTACAGCTTGTGGGCTCCCCAGACACTGTGCTCGAGCACAGCCACAAAAAGAACTCCAAGAAAACGCATATCAGGTTTCTGAACCAGAATGGGACCAGTGCCACGTCCAAATCCTCACTTTGGGTAATTTTTTTGGGCCATGTTCCATGCATTCCAGACACTCTTGGAGTTCTGGACAGAAATTCAGGATGAGAACTAACCATGGAGACAGATACAACAACGACCCGCATACCTGATACGAACACATCCAGTAGGAGTGGTCGATCTCCGTCAGTCGTCCCTGGTGAGTGGACACCAGCGGCATCCGCCTTTCACCAGAGCACCAGCAAAATCAGCTGGTGCCGCCAGTGGGGCACCATTTCAAGGACACCTTCAAAATAGACCAATCCCTGGAAGACTGTGGTCTCTGGGGCCAGTAGATTTGTGGCCGTGATTGTCGGCTGGTGACCGGAGTTCGAACCAAACCAATCGGATTGAGCCTGCGAAAAACTGCGAGAGCACTTCTTTTTCGTGTCGTAATTTTGCTGCCACATTGCATGCAGCAAATTGGATATGCCCTGTCCACCACAATGGTTTGCTGATAGACGGATTTGAGGACTGATGATGACAACATCCGATGTGGACATCTACATCCAGTGTTTCGACACAGTGCATATTGTAGATACCGACAAGAAGACACAGAGACACATAGACACACACTGGACACATGCATGTATACATACATAAACATATGCAAAGAAGATGGTTATCACAACCAAATGGGAACGGTCACAAGATAAGCACTTGATTCGCTCAAATTCGAGTGTAATCAAACAGAGCAGCAGAAGACAAAAACTCTCTCATCCCTGTCCTCCTGGTCAGAATAAACCTGCGGAGACTTTGAAAGCAAAATGGGAAACCCTTTCCTACTTTGCGACAGCGACATGTTTCGCATGCGAAACATGATTCAACCCCGCACCAGTAGGCCTTCTTAGACCACACCTGAGACGTGGACCCAGGCAGCACCCAAAACCATGTTGGCAGAGAGGGAGGAAGTGGGATACCCCTGCTGCCAATCCCCACAAATCGACAAATCAAGGTGCATGAACAACACACCTGCGCGTCTGATCATGCAATCCGAACATCATAACATCTGAACACTAGATCCACCCGTTTGCCCCCACCACGTCCCACACTGTGACTTTCCCGATTCTTGGTCCTCCCGAATCATTTTACGGTTGCAGGAAGTTGCGAAATATTCAAAGATATCAGGTTGAGAAAGTCTTAGAAAAAAAGTACAGTAAAATATACTGCCACACCGTACTCTTTGGAAGCTGGATTTATCCCAGCTGTCGTGCAGCCAGAGGTGCTTAAAAAAATTTAGGAAACTGGATTTAGTCCAGTTGTCATATAAAAGCATGGTGGTCCAATTATCAGTTAGTCATGCGCATGCACAGTGTCCCTCATTGTCGTCACTTGACCAGATAATGCTGAACCACAGTTGCCGTTAATGTACATTTTCCGCCACCACAGGGGTCGACGACGACGAGAACAACAACCTTGCTACCTACCAATCTGGCACAAAGGACAGCATGCAAAGAAGCATGAAACAGCGGTCAGAGCTTTGCATGTGTGGAATGAGGCACTATGAGCATGCCATCAAAAGCCGGATACCCAGAGGAGTCTGCCTTGTTAAGCACCAAAGTTGAAGCTAAATTGGAGGGGAGACTGAGCTTTGAAAGGCTGGGAGGGCCTGCGAACCGCCAGACTTCCCCTGCGAACATCAGATTCCTGGAAAATGTCAGGCATTCCTAATTGCACCAACTTGTTCCTAGTAGCCTTGGGAATGGCCATGATTTCTTCCCTGCTCAACAAACCATCGTCGTCGAGTTGGACACTTTCGACAAGACGTTCCAACTCTGCCTGCGTCTCCTGGTTAAACTTGTCGTCGTCCGCAGTAAACCTGGAAAATGAGGACAGTGAGTGAGGATAGTGTAGTTTGTTGTTTGAGTGCATCATGTTGTTCGGCAGTGAGGTACAAATTGATACACCTGGCTTGTTGCTTGCACAGTGTTATCAATACACCAGAGAGAGTGGCGGCAAATCTGCACCACTCACATAGCCCCTAACGACAGGTCTTCCATGCTTAAAACAGGTCACCCAGCCAGTGGCCACCACCTTGTCATGTTGTCATCTTCCTCATTGATATGCCTAAGTTCCTGAGGTCCTAAGCTCCGTGATATACAATTTTGGTGATCATGAGTTAGGGAAGACAGAAGCGTTGCACCAGCCAACCTGCAGTGTCACATCCAAGGGCTGTATACTGGCCCTCTTGCATGTGGCATCCCATAGCTCGCAACAGCAAATAGAAGCAGAGCAACCATCACCCCCTAACCCCCTAAATATGCTACACCACGGTTGCCTCCCTCTTTCACATAGTTGCTCAAGTGAGAGTGAGAGGTGGAGAGTTCAAGACCTTGATGCCCTGGGCCATTGAGTCCTACTAGTGCCATGGTTGGTTCCAACATATGTCCTATGAGAATACCATGACAACAGACTGCTGCACAAGGGAAGCAACTAGAGGGAAAATACATACAGTAGCAGAGTTGGGATAGATGTTTGGCGTTGTGAGCGGACAGCCCAGTGCTTAGCAGACACTTCGGGCCCGCAAACCCATAAAAAAATTGGTAGCTTTACATTCTTGGGCATGAATGCCTGCAGTGGTAATCAGTTAAATGTTGAAAATTAACAGTGTTACCTGTCTAGGGATTTTTTTGGTTTTTCTTGAAATTTGTGCGGCAGTGTATTCGTTGGTCATTTCATTTATCTGGTGCCAAGCGTTTTCAATGAAATGTGTTGCACAGTTTGTGGGGCAATTTAGCACGTTTGGTGGAACAATCATACATTTTGCTGCCCCAGCAAAATGCCTTTCTGCAGAAAAAACACAAGACACTCTTGGTTGTCAAGGTAGATGAGTTTGTCCCCTTTCAGGTAATTACTATGATGACATGGTGGCCTCAAATTTGATGCCAGTATGCAATTTCACACCTAGTAGACATTAATGTTGGTGTGATGTATCGGTGCTAATATCTATCATTGGTACATTCATCTATCTCAAATTAGCACCAATATCAACCATTAACATGATGACCCACCACACTCACATGCTAAATGTTGACATTGAAACTTGCCACTGGTACTTTAATGTATCCCCAGACCAACTTTGTGGGGCTAGTGGCAGCTCATCCCCGGGCACCGCAGGTAAAGCCAAGACTCACTAGGCAACTCAAGAGGGAAGAGGGAGGGCTTTGGAGGAAAGAGACAAAGACTACGAAAAAGGAGAAGGGAGGAAAATTCCAAGGAGAAGAAGAACAAGGAAAACAAGTGAAAATCCAACGGGGAGTGAAATTTGATACCACGAGGGAGTATTTGCGCCGCGCACTAGTTTTCCAACGTGTTTACCGTAAGGGGCTGGCTTTGACACACCTCCCAAAATGCCGCCAGGGAGATAACCCTTGGGTGCTACACTTGTGCCAACATCCCTCTTGCCCTTTAACATAGCACAACCAAAACGGCACCTCGGCACATTCATCTGTCGGGTTTCATCAATCCATGCGCACATGTGTGGGTGCCTTAGCAATATCATCAATAACATGAAAGGCGGGCTACTCGGCATGGGCCACCAATTTATCCCCACATGTGTGGGTGCTCAAACAATCACTGCAATAATGCAGATGACAAGCATCGCACCATAAAGAGATGATTTCTTCATGCAACAAAGTGCACACACCTCACCATCATCCCCTTCATCATCGAACAACACAACAACAACATACAATACATACCGTACCTTTAGGGAGATTTCCTCCATAGTTCGGTACGATTGCTGTCGTACCCACGGAATCTTCAAAGCGATATACACCACTGAAACGAGCACTGGGTCCGACAGTATTGTGGGCCACTATCTCGTTTCGCCCCACGCGGACCGCTACCTCGTGCCGGGGCTGAGCTTCAAGGGCGGGATCTTCAAAGAGCAACAAACGACATTTGTATAGTGCCTCGTCTTGCACGATCTGGCGCTCAAAGCATGCACGGTTTGATGGAACAACTTCGTGCAGTAGTTCAACTCAAGAGTATCATGGACTATGCTCAAAACCCCTAGACAAGGGGCCCCCGGGGCAGAAGCTGCAGCTGTTTGGTAGGGCCACAACGCTACATCTCCGCGCCGCGCGCACCGCGTCAGGTGCTCCCCCCAAGGAGGATAGGTTAAATTGGGAGGGAAGGGAGAGGGGAGGGGGGCATAGTTGAGGTTGAAGTCCATACCACATCCGATTGTGGGAATGTGGTGGGTGAGGTCCTATTTTACGGCTCAGCAACAATCCACAAATCAGCCACAACACCATGTAGTGCACAGGCAGTGTAGGACATGGACCCGATTGCAACGGCACTCCACCATGTGTTTTCTCGGGCCTTGAGGGCCTTGATTTGAGACCACAGAAGAGGAAGGGAATGAAACTACAGCAAGGGGCATAGCACTAAGCCTATGGGCACAGCATTAGTACCCGGGCATCCCCATAAGTTGGGGCCTTGGCATCCCTCAGTGTATTGAGAGGACGCAAGGGCAGAGGCGGAGGCCATGTGAGCCGGGTGCTTGGTCGCTAGACCTTGAACCTCAACTACTCGTGTCCATGCACTTCAACAGTTAAACTACCCACCCCCAACCACACACAAACCCCATGAGGAAACTATACACGTGCTTGGAAATGGCCCAACAAAGAGCATAAACACCTTTCTATTGGAAGGGATTGAAGGGATACTGCTTGTTCCTTGATTGGGTCACACCCCACCCACGCCTGGTCTAGCCACTAGCAATGCTCATTTTGAGAACATCAAGTGATGGTTGGGTAGTATTGTGCTTACGTGGCTCACAAAGGGTTTCCATGCATGCGGCACAAGCAAAACTCAATGCGGGCAAGTCCATCAAAAAATATTCTCCACTGCATAGTAGCCCGCTGCGCAAAACCTTTGTCAGCCCTAGGGGTTTCAGCCACCATCAACCTGCTTATCTCCTCGTTCACCTTGCAACATTCAAAAAGCAGCACAGATAGCCGGCGACTCACTGAGCCGCCAGCGAGGTATACAATAACAAACAAGAAAGAATTGGGGGAAGGATGTACCCTTTGTAAATGGGCCATAACGTTCCTTTTGAATGGGCGTTGAACCTAGTGTGAATGTGGCCATGTTTTGCCATAAAGTCCCCCTTCCCCCCCTCTTACAAGGTAGCTATGTGCCACGGGGGGGGGGGGGGGGCGTACTGTCGGGCCATACGCCGACTCCCTCCCACTTTCCAGCCAATTTCAGGGCGGGGGGGGCTGGGTCTGGGGGGGGGGGGGTCTAGGGCCGGCTGAAGGGGAGGGGGGCACCCGGACCCCAACATATATGGCTTAACATGACCCCCTCATCGCGCTAGACATTTTTGCGGAATGTATGTCGGCAAGAAAAATTGCTATAGGGGGGGGGGGGGGCATGGTAGGTGGTACTTGTGTTTAAGGGCATATCACCCCCGAGTCAATTCCCGGCCACTGTTGCCAGTGGCGCCCCACCCAGGCCGAACCATGCATGTTGTGAAGAAGGAGTTCATGTATGTTTCGAAACCCTTTGGAGGAGAGGGGGGGGAGGGTTTGCACATCACCCCTGCATTCTCGGGGGTCCCCAACAAAGGGGACAAAATCAAAGCGGGCCCAAAAGAGGGCGGAAATGCTACATCACCCCTGCATTCTCGGGGATCCCCAAACAAATGGGGACAAAATCAGAATTGGCTGCCTAAACCCTGCCTTCTGGGGGGCCCACAAGTGGGCGGAAATGCTACGTCAACCCTGCTTTCTCAGGGATCCCCAACAAAGAGGACAAAATCAAAGCACTGAAAAAACAAACAAAACAAAAACAAAAAATTTCCCATGGTGTCCTTGATTCTGCCTATAGTCTGGCAGATTGCACCAACTGGGGTTTGAACCCAGGACCATTCAGTTACAGAGGCACTGCTTTACCCACTAGGGTATGGGCCATCTCCGACACACCTCTGCACAAGGGTAGTATTCATATTTGGTCCAATTTGGTTTTCATCCATTATTGGGTTCTCCTCAAAAAACTGAGTATTTTGAGTATAGACACATGGGGTGAAAACCCATTTTTTCACCCTCTACTAGTTCAAGCAAAATTTCCTTAGGGCACCTTTGGCGCCCATGGTCCGGCACTTTCCAGCCAATTTCCAAGAAGGGGGGGGGGGGAGGGGGGGGGAGTCGGCGTAAAGGGTCCGGTCCCGGCGAGCCCCCCGTGCTATGTGCCCAAAAATTCTAGAAAAATATTTCCTCGAGTACTACAAACAAGGATGACCTATCCTTGGTGCACTATAGCTTCACTACCCCATTTCTCTTCCATTCACACGGGTCCAAACTTGCATCCTCCCTGTTAGCTTGTGAATGCGAACTTAATGTGAATTTCGCGCGAAATTCGCGCGAAATTCAGATTAAGTCCAATGAATTTCCACATGACAAGACACAAGACAACATGGTATGCGAAACAAGAGATACCATTTCTTGATATGGTTCCTGTGTGAGGGCCGCCTCTTCCGGGCCCAGAATGGATGTTGCAAAGTCTTAACATAGCCTAGGTCACTAAGTGCCTTTTGGCGTACTCGAGCGGCAAGGAGTCGCACACTTATGGGCCCTTGGCCGCACATGCTCCGCTTGGTGGGATCCCATCCCTCGCAGCGGACACTGTCATCAATGGTGTGGTTATCCACAACCACCTGCATGCCCAACTTGCACCGCAAGAGGCTTAGACCCCCACTATTGCGCAACATGCGCTTAAAATGCCGGTGGCTCCCCTCCGTTGCAAAACATGCAAATTTGGAGAGGATTCGCCACCGGCGAGCAAAAAAAATATGTCGTCCATCCACAAGTGGGACCACAAAAATTTGCCCCACTGCACTGTAGATGGGCTTCACCCATTGCAATACTATACTCCCTGAACCACTTGAGGTCACCCCCAGTGAACCACCGTGTCTGCCATGCAAACACACACATGGCACTAAAATTGGTCCACCACTTGCGGCATACGTCCACCCAGAGTTGTCGTGCAACACGTCCCCCTTCCATCCCCCCCTTATGGACACACTCATCTATTAGGGTTTCCCACCCCTTGTTCCGCATGAGGTGCACTGCTGCAGCACACTCAAGTAGGATCTCCCCCTTGAATTTGGCCCCCTCAAAGTTTATAGTCCCTCGCGTACATGTTTTCGCCGCTAGCCGGGCCACGTTTAGTATAGGTTGCAGGAGGGTGCGGGCCACCACGGCAGGCGACTTGCCAGTGGCTGCCACTACAGCATCCCTCATACCCTATATACCACATATACAAACCCACATAACACCGCGCAACCCGTAATCGGGGATGCGGCGTGCGGTTGAGATGTGCCGGCAAACAGCATTGATGGGGAGGTTGGCATCCCACATCATTTCTACAGTTTGCTTGGGGCCAAAATTGGCCAAGCAATCAGCCCTAGTATGACCACATACCGAACACACAATTGCGTGTGGGGACTCGGCCTTCCACTTGGTAAGATTTGCGCCTTTCCATCGGCGCAAAAGAAAAAGAGGGGTTGTCGCGTTGCCCCTACAATGTCTACAGTGGTGACCTTGCTTACATCAACCAGCGCCTGGTCAGGGCGCGGGGCGGAAAAAAATTCCTTGTTGCGGCATAGAGTGTTATTTTCGCAGGCAACCCCCGGGAAGGGGGGGGGGACGAAAATTTTTCCTTACACATATATCTAAAATTTCCATGAAACAAGGATGTTTCTAGCTGAATAGTTAGTTTGTAGCATAGAAAGCAAACATGACAAGTGACAAACGGTGCACGTTGATCTTTTGACACCATCGCTCCATCAATGTGAAGACTACAGCCCCGGCTCAACGTGCAAAGCGTGGTAGGGAAGTCTCACCCTTCGACCGTGGTTAAGGAGGAGGGGTGTTGCTCCCTCGGTTAGAAGTAGCAGAGCCCCAATACTACTTCTTTCCCCATACCCCCTGGATCACGCAACAACATGTCACACAATGTCTTTGTGTGTTGCCTGACCCACTACATGACAAGGTGCCCATTTTTGTAATGTAGTCGTTTCGCTTCGCATGTTGCGACATTTTGCATTTCGAGTTGCCTTGCCTGTTATCACCCTAGTAGCTACCGCTTCTTGGCCTTCCCACCTTGGGAAGGTGCTGGCACGGGGCACAAGGCAATTTCTCCCCGTATTCACCAACCCGTGCCACCCCGGTGCAAGGGGGGTCCATGGAAACCGTCCCCATACCGTCAACGTATCTCCAATGAACCTTCTCGTGTGCCCCGTGCCGCATCACGGGGTATTGGCCATGCAAGGCATTGGCATTTGGCACACCAAGTGGCTGTGCTCATGTGCACTTCCAATCGGCAGCTAGGGCCAAAGCGCTACCATCGGCCTCTGGGCTTGTTGCAACCTCATCCTCCCCTTCAATCTCTCCGGGAGGGGGCACATCATCATTGGCGGGCGGTGCAGGTGCAGCAGCAGCGGAGAAGAATTGTGTCATTGGCAATTGGCGCTTTGCCTTCGATGGCGGAGCTATACCAGCCTTATGTTTCTTGCCCTCGCAATGGGTGGCCAATTGTTGTGTTTGGGGACCCGCCAAAATTGATAGCCGCTCCCACAAATGCAATTCCAACCATTCGTAGTGCAGTTTGCCCATGCAGCATCCAGTGAGGAAGAAAGCAAGTGAGTTGACAGTTGCTGAGATCTAAAGTGGAAAGGAAGATGGGAGTCTTGGCGGCTTCGGATGCTAACCGTGGGTCTGTACACTTCATGACCTATGCACAACGCATACATCCTGTGAGAGGAAATCAAGGAGCACAATGGGACAGGGGCACAAGCACTGGCAGATTTGTTGCGAAGAACAAATCATCACATGCATTGTGCAAAGAGGACATTAACTAATTTGGTGCAACCACCATCAAAAATGTACAATTTGTTGTCCAAGAGAAAAAAATTTCTAACAATTTTAGTGCGACGGTTTTTTTTTTTTGCGACCAACCCCTGGAGGGGGCAGGGGGTACGGAAATTTTTCCAGGCGCGAAGTTTTTTTCCAGCCCCCCCCCCCCCCCCCCCCTGCTCCTGGTCGAAATCCACCTCTTGCGCCAGTGCATAAATGGTGCTCCACTGCTCGGAGCCTCCCATTCTCCACCAACTTGCCACCTCGTCAGGACTATTGGTAGCCCCTATTGTGCAATGCACGTAGCCGGCCTCGTGCCGGTTGGTGCCGTGAATGGCTATGGGAAGCCCATGGCACTGGGGGGGTCCAGGCTGCTACACACCTACAGGAGGTATGGGGCGGCACTCGCACAAGTGCCTCACCCGTGCGGGCAAAGGGCATGCTACACCGTAGATGACGGTGCCGTTCCCGTCTACCGCTTCCAGGGCTCAAGCGGCTGGTTGAGCTAATTGCCGTAGGGTTTCGTAGATGTTGGACCACGTTACGCCTGTTGCTAGCTGTGGTGTGAGGTATTGGGCCTCTGTCCGCAATAGGTGGAGTGACTGGAAGCGCCATACCGCACAGACGGTCTTGTCCCATAGGGTCAGTTCCATGGCTGAACCCGGCGACGTGCTCTCCTTCTCAGGGGTTAGCACTAGGATAAGCCGGCATGTGTCGGGGGCTCCCAACTCCTTCCCAACTACCTCCTCGAGTGATTCAGTCTACGGTGGGTGTGGGTTCGGGAACACATGGTGTGGAAGGGACTAGGGGTCTTGCTTGCAGTGCCGCGGGGCATTGTGCACACGCCGAACAAAGCAGAATGCAATATGGGTCACTTTCACAAACAGTTGGATGTCTACAGTGCATGAGTGCTATTCATCACAATCCCCAAGAATAATGGTTCCATGGCACGAAAGCTCCAAGAGCACATCGAAATATCTTCATTAAATTCCCGCGAATTTCATGCGAATTTCATATTCACAGCCACAAGCCAGCACACATCTGAATCTGCTGTGGATGTGAGTTTCGCACGAAAATGGTTCACAACAATGGATACCATAGTGCACGTGAACGGCATGTTGCCTCACATTGCAACGGGCCTCACTGACCCCGGCTGCCTGCGGCCTAGCTGCTGTCACCCCCCTTGCTACCCGCCTTTGGGCTTTCTAGCCTCTCCGCGGGCATCTTGAAACTGGGGTCGGTGGCTGCCGCTGCTAAACGGGCCAGGGTGTAGTGGGCCTAGGCACGCGCGTGCGACTCCAACGCAAACCCAATGCACATGCAACACACCACTCCCGAAGGGCGTGTTGGAGCTGTTCGCTTGCAACTGGAACCGAACAAGCCCCTCCGCCGCAGCCAGTTGCCCCCTTTTGCTCTTTGATGCCCCCATCCATGCCTGCGTACTTGCAAGCAAAACTGCACTCCCTCGGGGTTGGGTGGTGAGGGGGGTGTGCCGTGCCTGCTGCAGCGGCTTCTGGGCCTTCTGGGGCTGCTGCTGCTACTGGGGCTATTGTTGCCTCTGCTTTTGTTTCAACCCAGAACGGGCGAAAAGCTGCTACTTGAGGATGTCCAGCAGGTCCCTTTCCCGTTCAGCTACCTTCCGCGCCAAGACAGCCACTTGTGTGTCAGTGTCTCACTTCACAACACCTCAAGCTGCCTTTGCAAGCCTTGGAGCAGGTCCCTTTCCCGTCCAACTACCTTCCGCGCCGAGACAGCCACTTGTGTCTCTATGTCTCATTTCACGACACCTCAAGCTGCCTTCGCAAGGTTTCCAACTCCTATTGGGCCTTGTCGCGCTGCTCAGGCTACTGTTGTTGTTGCTGCTGTTGCACCCAATGGGTGATGTCAGGGTGCAGGAGGGGTTCCTCTGGACCTAGGGAGGTGGCCGCTCGGGGGACTTTCCTTGGCCGGCCGGGTCTGTCTGCGCTGCGACTCCTCCGGTCTCCCGCTGACAAGGAACTCCTTTCGTCATCATCCCCCTGCCCCTCTTCTTCCCTCCCCTCAGCCCCCGCGTGAGTCCCCCCACCGGCAATCATCATGGCGCGGCCCCCAATACCTAATGGCATTCAAGGGCAGCACACCAGCTCGCACAGGGGAATCTGGTGGTGTGGGGGGCATCGCCTTCTCCCTAATTTGGGGCGGTGACATTCCAACCCCAGGCTGCTGCCAAAAATTCACTACGACCCCCCCTCCCCGGGGGCAGAGGTGCCTTCCGGGCAAACGGCGTGCCTTGGTGTGGGCAAATAGCCAGCCTGTCGAAATGGAGCCTGCTTTACCCTGTGTCCCCAATGCCACGTTTGAGGATCCAACCCAGGCTTCCGTCTGGACTCGGCCCGGGGTGCGACCCAAGGTGGGACCCACTTGAGCTGTCAGCCTGCTGCGCGGAGGCTTGTTAGGGTGCTGCTACGTATGGGGCTTGAAGTGCCTCTCAGCGTGGAAGGAGCTGGGGTGGGGGCTCCAGCAATTGAAATTCTCCTGTGAGAGTTGTGCAGTAGCCATGTGGAATTTGTGTGAAATTCGTGCGAAACTCGTGCGAGATTTATGCGAAATTATTGCGAAATTCGTGGTACACGTCATTCGAGTCGAAATTCGGATTATGCGAAATTCGGACACCCTTGGTGCGAAATTTGTGCAAAATTCACGCAAAAATGGCATGCAATGTGTGTACCCAACCAACTATGCAGCCCAAAGGAATACCTACACGTCACACAGGCATGTGATAGACCACAGCCCCGATTTTGCTTGCTTCGGGGGCTTGTAGGCAGGGACAACGTTGATGAGCTGCCATGTCGTGAAGGGTGGGGCTGCTGAAGTTAGGAAGGGGCTGCTCGGGGGCAACCCATGGGTGGGTGGGGGTGATGGCAAGATCATCCCACCAGTTGGACTGGGAGATCTGCTATCGGAAGGGGAGGGTGGAGTGGTCTTCCCTTTTAGGAACGTCAAATTCTTAAAGGGCGACCATGTCACATCCGAGGGGGAGGGTGACAAGGTTGTCCACAGGGTACACCTTGCACACACCCTCCCTGGCCTTACCCTGCCCTTGCCCCCCCACAATGACCAGAAGACTTTCCACCATCTTCTCCCCCGGAATAAGCGTAAGGGCTAAAATCCCTGGAACTGCCCCCTTCAACCCTCCCCACGGCCTTGTACTCCACCCCTTGCGGATGTACAATTGAGTGCGATCCGGAGATCGCATATCAATGTGCACTACCGCGGGGGGGGGGGGGGTTGGTGTTTGCCCGCCCATTCCATAATTGACCCCACATGGAGGTTATTGTAGTTGTAGATCACCTCCTCCAACTCATGGGCGAGTATGGGGCGGAACTAGTAGTGGGAGTGGGTGTCGGCAGCGGGATCTAGGACCCTAGGTGAGACAAGTGTTGCAACATCTCAAAAACAAAGCTCTGTTGCATAGGGGAAACAATGTGTGACATATGGGAAACACATGTGACATGAATGTGAGATTGATGCTGAATTCGTGCTAAACTGGTGCGAAATTCGTGTGAAATTCGTGTTCGCCTAAATCATGTGAATGACCAGTGAATGTGCGTGTGAATGGGAGTGTGGGAATGTGTGAGTGGGGAAATTTTTGGTGAATCGGTGTGAGAATTTCAACATGGTACCAAAGTGCATTTTCGAAGTCCTTAGTTTTGTTGAACTTTAGGAGAAGAGAGCACAACAAACGGGCACGGTAGCAACGCACGATGTAAAGAGTCAAACATAGGTCAACTACGACCTGGATTCAAAAGGACGGTTCACAAAGGGTACTAAGCAAGTACCCACGCCACACGCTCCTCGCCCCCCCATCCGCCTCACCCTCCTTCCCTCCTCCCCAACAAAGCACAAATGTGGACACACTTTGGGGGGTCAGAGGCTACCCTTGCGAACATAATAAAAATCACAAGTCCGCAAACAACTCCCGCACTTCTCCCACCCCATGATGTGTGTCCGCAGCCACAGGCTGCTCTTGTACCCACACTTAGACCCCTTGCTTCCCCACATAGCACATAAATCCTCCCTTGCGCTCCACCACCCCCTTAAACCTTGCCCAGCGCCCTAGGGTCAAATTGGACGTGCCTTGCTCCCAAGAATTAGGACACCCCCCACGAAAAAACCTCAGCGCTGACCCCAGATATAGGGCCATGTCCAGCGAGGCGCTTAGCTGGCGGCAAAGGACTCGAGCTTGTCGCACGGCGGCTAAGCGGCTACCTCCGTACTCCAATCCCACGCGGGGGGGGGGGGGATCTGTGGTTGCACATGTGACGGCACCCACACAAAATGGACCAACGGGGCGCCGCGGAACAAAAACAAGTTGATGTTGCTCAATACCCACTGCTACATCCACAAATGCACTGATGCCCTCCTCCTAATGGACTGGTACAAGGCTCGTGCATTATTAGAAAAAATGACAACAGACCTCCCCCAGACGTCCAACTAGCCTCACCACATGCCAAATTCCTATTACCTCTGCAATTTGTTGGTGCAGCTACTGTACCCTCCCTCCCACCTCCAACTGCCACTTAAGCCATTTAACCCTCCCGCCTATCTTTGCTGACAACACCGCCACCCTATACCTAGTCAACCCCGCCTGGACATCCTGCGCTGCGTCCACAAAACGGCAAGGGGCATGCAGCACCACATGACCCTCGTACATGGCACGCGGGTCTCCAAGGGTTTGCACTGAACCAAATCCCACAGACCCCCTCACCTCCACCAATTCCCAACCCATTATCCCATATACAGTTTTCAAGGAAGCAAAGCTTGTGTACCCTTTGCGGACGGCCAGTAAGGGAACTTTTGGATGGGGAGTGAAAACGGCGTGAGTATGGGTGTTCGATCCAACTAGTTTGCTCCGAAAAAGCCTCTTTCGGAGGGTTGGGTGGATAGCAACATTTTTAAACTTTCTAAAAAAAATAAGACATGGGTGTATGTGAAAAGAAACGGCCCTTTTCCAACACGCTGGGTTGCCACGGTGGCCCACCTGTTGTGTGTGCGTATATTCGCTATGTTCGCGCGATTTTTAGGCTACTATTCTGCATATCCACGCACATGTTCAACGTGGCATGGAACATAGCAAGTAGCCCATGCCACAAATACCCATGGTGGTGTCTGCATGCGCTATGGCCGCGGCTTGTGGCTTCTAAATCATTGCGTAAGGATATTTACATAGTTGAGGTCACTATGTGCCCTCTTGCAGGCTCGGCTAGCCAACCGTTGCACAGTCACCCGCCCTTGTCCACGCATGGACCTCTAGGTGACGGAGGTTGTCATCTAGAGCCCCGCTCTTAGGCAGCTCTCAAGGTCATGCGCAACGTGTACTGGGAGCGCTCCCGGCGTACAAGAAATTTCATAGGTAAAAAACATCAATCCAAAATTCGGGTACTCAAGTGGCTCTTTGACAGTGGTGAAATAAGGCATTTAGGGGGTATTGCTCAACATATGAGATAGCCGAAATGTGCATGTGAAAGTGCAAAATGACCTACTTTAGAGCATCCCGCAGCATGCGTGTGCAACAGAACTGCAAAAGTTAGTCAAAGCGGCACACCAGGGTACACCACTGGAACAATACATCACTGTATCATATTTGAATACGTCAGATAACCCACAATCATTTGCCACAATTGGCAGACGGTACAATTCATAGCAATTAAGCATACGGCATGCAATATGGCACAGCATTGTAGCTGTACTACCAGTGCCTAAGAACACTGAAGTAGTGCCCACAAATTGCAAAAAAAAAAAAGCAAAAAAGGGCCCTGCAGAGCGCTCTTCCAACAAAATCAAGGGAAAACGGGCATAAATTAGGCACAACAATATTCCATTCTGTCGGCCTCGTTGGGCACCACCAGAATTACAAGGTTTACCATTAGCTCTGTCCTGCAGCTTTCCGAGGCGCTACTATCAGTAGGACTAGAAGGAGAGGCATCAGGCACCTTCTTGCGCGGTGTCCCCTTGTCGGCCGTCTTAAGTTTTGTACCCCTTGGTGCGGATGCTGGAACATCCAAGGGATCTAGATCATCACGAGTAGTTGGTACCTCTTCATCCTCACAGTCATCGGGCTTCATTTCAGACAACACATCACCCTCATCAATTATTGGGAACCAATTGTCCCGGTCAATGATGTCAAATGTGTCAACATTGACAACACCCATGTGCAGGGACTCAATGAATTGGGGCTTATGTGCATTTCGATCTAGAAAAGCTACAACCAGACAAGTGGATTCCGACATCTACCCAAACATCTCTGCTGGTAGTGTTGGACAGGTTGTAATACCAAAAAACCAAGGTGTTTCTTCTTGGGGCCGTGTCTTGTTCGACAAAATTTCGAGCGCTTTTAAAAACCACCCAACCGAAGCCAATGGAAGACCACATCGGCAATTTGTGTGATGGGTGAGGAAGTATTTGGGGACTTTCATGCGCAACTTCTCTGGAACTCCAAAGACAAGGGCACGCTGAGCCATTTTGTGGAGTGGACCATGAATACTCTTCTCATGTGAAGCCAATTCTTGGGGGTGCAAGGGTACCCTTTTCGGGGTAACTTACTAAAGGGTGGTTTGGGGGCACCACGGCCACCCCCTTTGTCGTAAAGTGTCAGGAATGTGCACGGACTCAAAAATGAATTATAAGCTTCACCGTACCCCTGCTAGAACCACATCTCCGACGCCAACTCGTTCTACTACTAGCAGTAGAACTCGCCTGTAGAGAAAGGAAAACATGAATGTGTGAGGAAATGGTAATGGAAAAAGGCGTTGTTACAAGGCGTAGACACACAACTTGGTACGTTGACATGGTACGGAACAATAGAAGACAAGCATGCACAACAGTGTCTCCTCATGAAAAAGAAACATAGCCGCAAGTCTCATTCCAGTTTTTTATACAACGGTACCTATTTTTTTACCGTTAGCAGTAGAACCTGCACCACAGAAACCAGTTACGAGACCTTTTTTAACGACAGACCTAGACGTCCCAACTTGAGTAACAAAGGGAATGGTAACAACGGGCCTGCCTGTGCTTGGCCTCTTCACTCCATGGGTCTTTCTCTAAACCTCTCCACTTGCAGCTGTGGCCTCTGGAACACAAGCAGACTAGGAGGCACTAGCAGAGGGCTTGGCTGCGGGGCTGGCCTTGGACTGTGACGCCTTACTCTTTGGAGTACCAGCAGCAACTGGCCCTGTCGTGTCGTGCCGAGGGTTCTTGTCCGGGAAGAGAGCTCTCCAGACGTGACAGTTGGGATGATGCGCTGGTCCTCTTGCCGGCTGCCTTCAGCGTACTTGCTGCCTTGGCAGCTTGCTTGGCCTCCTGCTTCGCCTCCTGCTTCATCACCTGCTTGTCTATTTTCTTTGCCTGTTTCGCTGTCTCCTCAAGGCGCGGTCTAGGGCCTTTACTGCAGCCGGGGTCTCCGGGGTCCCATTGGGTCTCACCTTCAAAGATTGGCAGCAGTGCGTTTTGTGCGGTGGTCACCTCCTCCGAGAGTACCTTCTGCATGCTTCTGGGTGGCAGGCCCGTGCAATCCCAGAAGCGGATGGTCCATCGCACAGAGTACACCAGAAGGACTGACACTATCTTCAAAATTTGTTGTGCGGAGCGGCAAGACGCAGGAAACACCAACAGCATGGGCTGTGCTGGATCTGCTGGCACATTCATCGATGGGACCAAAAGTTCAGAGCGCAGCACTGCGTTGTGACCCTTGATGGACACCATGACCTGTTCTACTGCCACCAATAGAATCATTGTGGGAATTCTCTTGCACGCATGCAGCAGGGAGAAATGTAAAGAAATGTGCGTAGGGGGTGCTGCACAGCAATTAAAGGGTGGCAATGACCCGGGAAGCTTATACGTGACACATACGAGGCATGAAATAGTGTTTTTTTTGAGTGGAAAAAAATGATAAAAAATGGAAACCGGAAATCCGGTACCCGGTCGTCTAGTGCAGCTGTATGCATGGTGGATCGTCAATTGTGGGCGTAGGTTCGATCCCCACTATCCTCGACATGGCCACCAGGTGCATATCGCACCAGTACATGGTGCCCCACTAAAGGGGCATATACCCGAGTAATATCGGGTACACTAAGGGCATAGCCCATAGTTTTATGGTCATACAACATGTATTAAGTACCATGTATTGCACTATAGTAGTTCTACTGCTGGCAGTAAAAGGACACAGCAAAAAACATAAAAAGCCTATTGGGCTACTAATTGCAACACTAATAGCCATGTGATGCGCCCCCGGTACTGCATAACGGGGCGTACTCTAGTACGAGCCGTGTCGATGGAATGAAACAGACAGTAGCAACGGGTACCTCCTTTTTCACCCGCCTAGAGGGCTATATTCCCTTCCGTAATAGGCACATGACACGTGCGTGGGCCTGTTCGGCAAGACATAAACCCATGTACATAGAAAACCCTGCGCCAACCAGGGTGGGGGGGGGGGGGGTAGAAAAAAATTCTTGGTACCGGCGTACAGCTTTTTTTTTCGGGGGGTACCCTCGGAGGGGGAGGGGGGTACGAAAAAAATTTGCGCCAAAAATGTTTCCGGACCCCAAAACCTGAAATTTCCTTAAGTCTACCCCACGTGTTTCTGTTTGGAAGGTGCAAGGAGGGTATTTTTCAAGATAACCATGGATATTTCAGTCAATATGGGTGGTATTTGTGTTTAAGGGCACAAAGACCCCCGGTCTGTTCCGGCTGCAGTGCAGTGCCCCACCCTGGACTCTTATCAGCAGGAAAGAATCCCCAGATAAGGCAATACACCCTATCTGGGGCAAGAAACCGAGCCAGCAGCATTGAAGGACAAGGGTGATTGATGTCCATTTTGGCCGTTCTGCAGGTTGCCCAAGCCTACATTGGACCCCACAATGTCATGTCCCCATTGCCTTCTCGCATGCTGGCTGATGACCGCTACAGTGAGGGTACGGTTTGTGTGTTGGTGTATTAGTATGTCTGTGTATGGGTGTGAATGCTGCACATTGTTGCACTACGCCGTTCTTGCGCGCACATCGCAAAAAATTTTTTCTCCTATGGTTTTATCTGAGTACAAAAGACGTATAGTTAAATGTGTGTTTATCGCAGCACTGCATGCACATCGTTCGTCCTGACCCCCCCAACTGTAGCCCCATTGCCGGCCAACCCACCTTGTTGCCGGTTATCCCCAGCGGCCACTTATCGCTTCTTTGGCTTCCCACCTTGGGAAGGTGCGGGTCGCTTCTGGCCTGTGTTGCCCGGAGCCTGCTGCTTTACCGGGGATTTCGCTTTCATGTTCTTCTTCTTCTTCAGAATCTGCTTCTTCTTCTGCTTCTCGGCCCGCGTGTTGCTACTACTACTGCTTTCTGTTTGCTGCTGCTACTGCTACTGTTGCTGCTGCTACTACTACTCTGACGGGTGTTGTCCTCCTCCACGTACAATTGAACCCAAATCTTGATGGATTATTGTTAATTGGACCTTCTCCCTCTCATGCATTCTTCGCCCTCCCTCGATGTGCACGAGCCCAAATCCCTCTTTCTTTCCCTCTTTTGTCTTCTCCCTAATGATGGATTGTGGCTCTCTACAACCATGCAAGCAAAAAAGCGTGGATTGCGAGTCCCTAACCCCAACTCAAGGGGCGCAACAATACTAACCAATATGGGGTTGTGAAACAAACAAACAAGCAAGTGGAACACCCCACATTTCACATTGTGTACCGCAATGCCACTCCCGGGTTGCCACACGGCCACCAAACGCTGGTGGTCACGCGGCTCCACGCTTCGCCCACACTCATTGCTGAGTGGGGCACCGCTAGCGTACCAAGGCTAGCGGCTCTGCTTGGAGAGTAGATGGATCGTACACAATGCTCAATGTGGGTGGCAGTGCCCCGCGCCATGGGCCCGTGGTCCGCGGGCTGACGGTTGCATTTAACAAGTGTCCCACGCTACTTGAGAGAAATCAATGGCGCCATGCAAAAAAAAACCCACTTACTTTTATCTCAGCGGTAGTTCATGTGCCAATGCCATACAATGTGGCAAAGTGAAGGTTCCATGCAAGTTCAAGTAGCACACAGTAAAGAAAATTCCTCCTGGCAAAAAAAAATTCCTACATGGGGTGCCAGCTTTTTTTTCGAGGGGTACCCCCGGAGGGGAGGGGGGGTACAAAAAAATCGCGCGAATTTTTTCCACCCCCCCCCCCCCCCCGGCGCCAACCCCTCCCCCCCTTGAAACGCCCCCGGGAACACATCTTCGACACATGTGGACATAGTGCCTTGATCCGCCCGTGTTCTACTGCAGTAGAATAGCAGCAGAATAAATTGCTATTGGTACCGCGGAATGCCTTCTGTCAAACATTTTTCAAATTGATTTTCTGTGCACACTCCTAAGAGAGTGTTTTGCCAAAACGGCATTTTGGGCCCGTTGGTAATTTACCATTTCCGAGGTAACTTTGCACCCCCAAGGAATTGTATCCATTGCCAGCCATCACATGCATCTGAAGCTCGGAGTTGGTCCATAAAGAATCGCAAACTTGGGCCCTTCCTAGTTATAGCAATTGGTGTATTCTTACACAGAGTACATTGCAGAAGGGGGGGTAGTTCACCCATATAATACTCTTCAACTTCCACCATGATCTAACAAGGATAGTGGCAGAACAATACATCTTCATGCACCCCGAGGACAATATTGTACATCCCAGTCGACGTATGTTAAGTTTGTTGTTGTTGTACTACCGCCGCCATGTGTATAGTCTCACTCTGAGTGTTCAGTGTTGCCCCAAGAATCGCTGTACAGATTTCACAGAACACATTATTGTACCAAAAAAAACACCCTGCAATGTGTTGTGTGATCATTTCAGTGTTTCAAACATTACATATGTGTGTTTTTTTTCCAAAACGCGCTCTGCAGAGCGCGGTCTCGTTTTGCGTGTTTGGAGGGCAAAATACGGCCAATTCGTTGTAGAGCGGTAGAGCGGTCATTTCTAATTTCCCTGTGCCCCGCTGCAGAAAATTTGACAGAATTGGGGAGACTCAAGAAGCTGGTTACATGTGCTTCATCCATTGCACTCAATATGGGAGAGTGGGTTCGTTATGAGTAGTGGCTGCAGCCCTATCGGTGGGTGCATCCGTCTCATCAGTGGTGGGGGCTTGATCTGAAACTCGGAGCGTCAGTACTGTCACTTTTTCACTGGTTGTCTCAATGTTGCTGTCAAAACGTGGGCGCGATAGGGCTTGCCTTACTGGTAGCCACTCCAAGTCTTTCCAAAGGCGACATCTTTCCACTGTTGACGATGCGGGAAAAGGAGTATTGGTGATACGAAAGGAGCACCCGGAGGAGTATACAACATACCATTCAGTGCAGTATGCAACGTGGCATGTCGTTTTGAGTCGTGTTCATACTGGATTCGTTCTTGCGTCTCTGAGTTTACCGACAATGTCTGGTCGATATGCCTATCTATCTATGATGCCTTATTGCCCTTTGTGCTGCTATGGGATGTGTGGTGATAGAGCTTGAAACAAAAAAAGGTCCTGCCAATTGTATGTGCTGCAGGTTGGGGGGGGGGGGGGGTGATTGCAGTCCATCAATATTAGAGAGCCCCCCCTGTTTTCATGGTTGGCGTTGCCACCACTGGTCCATAATGGCGCTCTATAGATGAAGAATGCCACGAAGTACAGCCAATGCAATCACACCAGCTCACTTGCCCTGGGCATTAATCCCCAGCCGACCCAGAGGTGGGGTGCTTGCCTTTAAACCACCGAAAAATGCCTTGACCCACCCAGCACCCACCCATTACCCACCAGGCCCCCAAACTGGTAGGGTTTCCGCCCGCACCCACTGCCGCTTCCAAGACCCCACAATGAGAGGCTTTGGAGGCGGCTGCAGCACCTGACACCCCTGCAACCATGGCCAGTGTCCCCACTTTCGACTGATTTCGACTGATGGGGAGAACGGGCCCCAGCAATTGTGACACCCCGTTTGTGACAACGGGGTGCTGCAGCAGGTGCAACACATGGCACAAGAGGGGACAAATGACGGAAACCTGGCGCAATGCACACTTAGCACACACTGCGGGAGGGCGGGCCGGTGGGGGATCCATGTGTGGCACACGGAGCATCAATTGCAAAAGCTCCACTGTCTGCCTCACTGATGTCTCAGCACCATATTCCCCCATCCGCTTAAGCAGCGTCCGCACAGGAGCATGGGAGTTGTTCTTTGGCATGGGCTCTTGCAGAGCAAGTGTGAACTGTGTCGCAGGTGCCTGCACGAGATGCCTGTGCAAATCAGATTTTCCTGCCAAACTGCTCACTCTCTAAAGCACTTTTCCGCACAGTGCACGTTGCCCCACCCCACCCCGAATGCACAAGTGTGGTCTTGTGCAAGCACAGTGCCCTGGTCTGACCGTCGCTTATACGACCACCACAGCCTCTGTGGTCAAATGTGAGGCGACACAACTGTGAGCCCGTTGAAGCGGGAACAGGCATTGGGGTGTGCCAGTAAAAGATTGTTTCTGCCCATACCCCTCAGTTCGACCCCAAACGCCCAAAAACACCGCCTGGAGCCACATGCCCAGTGCAAAGCAGGACTTTTGGACCAGTTGCAGCAGGCAGTATAGGGCCCTCAGAAGCACAGCCTGAAGCACTGGCAGGCGTAGAAGCAGGCGGGATGTTGAGTGCTGGGTGTGGCCTGGCTTCCCCGCCCTCTCTGATCATTCATGCTAGAGATCATTCATGCAGCATGGCTAAGGTCTGGGTGGGTGCACTTGCACCCAGGGCTACAGCTATGGTTATGGCATCGACTAGGGTGAGGAAGCAGGCCAACGCCAAGGCGAGGCCCTACCTGTATTCAGGATCCAAAGCCAAATTGAAAGCCAAGACTTCCATCCGCCCTTGGATCGTTGGATCCTTCTGACATGCCCTTCGAATTTCTGACGGGTCCAGCAGTTTGTTGCCATCCGTATCAATCAGCCTCTCAAGGCTGTCATATTCCTCTTGCATCAACCGCCGCCTCTCAAGAGTGGCCTGGGTGATCCCCAAGCGGCTCTGCAGACCGATGCACCAAATGTGGGGGAGTGCACCTGCTGCAAGGTCTCCACTGAAAAATTTCCTCGCACCACGCCACCCTCCTGTGCAAAATTTCTTCCATTCTGTGTTTTGGGTGCCACAGAAGCACCGTTGAGAAACATGAGACCCATGAACGTGCAGTGTGAGCATTCCTGCTTTCCAGAAAGCAAATAGCCGATACGCAACTCGGATACGGTTGCACGCCCCCGCCCCACCCTCGTAGGGATGCAGTAAGGTGTGGCACAGTGGAGGAGACCACGAGGACAACCACCACCATCGCTGCCCTGTCACCCAGTAGGCGTACCGGGATTCAAGGCACGAGAACATCCAGAGTGTGAAATACTACAGGGGGGGGGGGGGGATTTTCGTGTGGGGACTATTTCGCAGCGGGAAATTTCGCGGAGGTCACTGAAAAAAGCGTGGGAATTTCGCGGACCACCTCCAGTGTAATTCAGTGCATGGCTTGGTGGACCCAAAAACGCATGGTTTATTTTGCCAATTGCCAAAATAGAGTCGAGCTGCCCCAGAGACACCCTCCAGCTGGGGGGGCAGTCAGAACTTCAAGGCCGACTCAAGGAGGGACCACCCAGGGCCGGGACCGTTGCCAACGCCACCAACACTGCCTTTGAGCCTGGAAGCGGAGAAAAAACAGTGCCCATGAAAACGCATATGTCGAAACTTCGCACGGTGCGCGCACAGTGCGTGCAACTCCCTCCATACCACAACTGAAATTAGAGGACGGAACAAACAGACTGACTGCCAACAACAGGGCAACAATACCTGACTACCGCTGCCACTGAGGATGCGCAAAGAGCACAGAGGCGCCCAAGGCGCCAAAGAAAAATTTGTGGTATCTACAACAAGCGTGGGAAATTTCGCGGAGACCCCAAGAATCTGCGTGGTAAATTTTGCAGAAATGTCCCACGCGAAATAAACCCCCACGAAAATCCCCCCCCCCCTGTACTGTGTACAGAACAGTGAAGGAGGGGGTGGGGATGCAAGTCAAGACATGGAAAGCTACATCATCATCTCCTCTGCTTAGGGTTTGGATTGGGACGTTGGGAATGACCTTTTTTGGAGCGGCAGGGGCTGGAAAATAAAGGCCAACTAGCCCAAGTGGACGAGGAAAAGCAAAAGGAAAATGTCTAGGCAGATGCAACGCAGCATTAACCCCCAGAGGGACGCAAATACATCTGCCTTCCTTGTTCTCCCTTGGCCGGCACTCGGACAACGCCTTGTGGCACCTGATGAGTTGCTGCTTCCTTCTCCAGCTGCTCTGCCTGACCTGGGTCCACCATGCCAATCAACTTGGCCAGTTGCATCTTCAGCCTGAGTGAGATAGGCCATCTGTGCAAGCACTAGTGGCGGATTGAAGGTCTTGGATTTCGAGGAATGTTTGAAGGGGCAAAGACCTGCATGCTCCGTCTAGAGCACACTGAAGCATCAATCAAACCATATCGAGGCATCAATGGAACCTACTTGCTGTACTCTCAGGGCACATATGCTGCATAACACCCATATATCGCACAAAGTCGCCCCTCCTTACCTAGGAGGGTTAGGGGGAGGGTGAGGGGGGGCATGTTCGGAGGTAAGGGGGGGGAGGTCAGGGGGGAAGGTAAGGGGGGGGGATGGGGGGTGAGGGGGGGAGGTAACGGGGGGATGGGGAGTGAGGGGGGCGGGTATGGGGGGTGAGGGGGCCCCCCCAAACTCGCAAGAGTTATGTTGCTAGGGGTCGAGTGAAGCGAGCTGGAGCAAGGGGAGGTTTGGCGGTCCACACACAAGGCGGTGCATACACAAGGCGGTCTGTGGCCACCGCAGGAGTCTTGTTATTTCAGGGGGGTGCGGGGGCTGGCCCCCGCATCGAATGAAGTGAGCCGTCTATCGAGCTAAGCGAGCCGAAGGGGGTTAAGGGGGGGGTACGGGGGGGGGGGGGGTAATGGGGGGAATTTGATTTGATTTGATTTGATTTGAGGGCCGATCTTGAGGCTCACAGGCCGCCTGGGGGGCGCTCGATGGCTGTCCCGACGACGCTGCATATCGGCCGGCCATGCATGCAGTGCACGGCCGGCCGCGTCTGCGGGCCGGGGGGGGGCAAGGCCTGTCACCGTGCCGCGGGTTGGGGGAGGAGGGGGGAGGGGGGAGGGAGACACGCACATCCTGCTGGGGGGGGGGGGGGCTCGCAGGGGGGGGAGGGGAGGGGGGGGGGTGCGGGGGCCACGGTGAGGCCCCATGCACGGCAGCACAGAGTGGGGGGTATGGCCACCAACCGTGTGCTTTCAGCCCAGGGCGGAGGGACGCTCTCCACCCATGTGCATGCCAGCACAGGGTGGAAGGATTGGGCCGCCACCCCTGTGCACATCAGCACAGGGTGGAGGATACGGTGGGTGTCGCGTCTCCGCAGCCAACCCCTGCCCCGTTACCAATCGAGGGGCTATGGGAGTGCCGCGAAACCGCCGCTCTGGGTGGAGGGTCCGGGTTCTCTTCCTCTGTGCACCACAGCTCATGGGGCAGGGGGGGTGAGAGGGGGGAGGGGGGAGGGCCACGGTGGCCTCGGCGGACGGCCGCCCGGTGCCTGCACACCTGGGTCAGGGCGCGTGGAACACGACCTGCACCCTGCGGCGCTGCCGCCACGCCTCCACGAGTGCGCGGACCGCGAGCCACGCCCGAGCGTGGGCGTTGTCCCCCGCGCGGGGGTACCGGTGCTGCGGGGGTGGCTGGGGCGACCCCGGGGCGGGCGTCACTGCGTACCACACGGCGTACACCCGCCGGATGGAGGCCAACACCGCGCCGGCGGCCGCGAGCGGGTCCTGGGGCGCGGCGAGGGATCTGTCGCCCCGGAGGACGCACCTGACGGTGCCGCCGTGGGTGACACCCACCCAATGGCCCCCGGAGCCCTCCGCCTCGTCGTCCCACCCCTCGACCAGGAGCACCCGGCGCTGGGGAGCGCTGGCCCAGGCCTGCGGGGCGGCGGCTCCGGCGCGGCAGACGGGGAGGGGACCCAGGTCCCAGAGTGGCGCCAGCAGAGGGGCGACCAGGGTGGGCTGCGCACCCTCCTCCCAATGGAGGCGGGGGGACCGCCAGAGCGGGGCCGCCGCGCCATACCGCCAGCCAAGGGCTTCGTGGAGCGCGGGGCCCGACACTGCCAGGCCCTAGGAAACGCGCTGCAGGGCCGACAGCCCCCATCCGGGGTGCGCGCCCGTGGCCGTCCAGTGGAAGAAGCACCCCATGAGGATGTCCTCCAGGCGGAGGAGGCGGGGGAACGGCCCCTCGAGGGCGTGGAGCGCGCAGGCGACGCTCGCGAGGGACCTCTCCGTGCGCGGGTGGTGGGGGGCAGCGCGCGGCTCACATGGGTGAGCCAGAGGCGGAGGGCCGGCGCCGGGTCGCTCCGCGCCATCGAGCGGCGCGTCCGCTGCTCGTAGGTACGCAAGCGGCTGCGGGAAACCGGTTGTGGCCCGCAATCGCCCATCCGGTACGGGGACGGCGGCGGGAGGGCGCGGTACGGGGGGTACGCGACGTGGCGCCGCGTCATTTTGCTAGGTGTACTCGCTGTGCAAAGCGAGAGGGCGTCGTTGTACCCACTTGTAGGGGGGGGGGGGGTACCGTGCAGGCATGACCGGGTCCATGACCGTGGTCGCGCCTTGCCCGAACATCCCTCCGGGCTGGCCGTGCCCGTGGGCCCGGCGTTAGGCCGTGTCGGTCCGAGCCCGCTGCCGCGCCCGCCTATATCGGGGGGGGGGAGGGCGTCCCTGTAGCCTCTATGGGTGAGGTTCGCTTCTCCGCACTTAGCTCCACCGTGCCTACCCCGCGGTCTTATGCGCCTGCAATTCTATGTACAGATCGTTGTTCTCTGTGCTTGCTGTCCGTGTGCTCTATGGCTGGGGTTGTGGGCCAGGTCCCTTCCGCCCTGCGGCACTGTACCAGGCCAGAGTCTCCTGTTGGGCTGTAGGGTGGCATTTGCAGCCCTGGGGGGGGGGGGGTCGGGAGCCGGAGGCTCCTCGCCTCGCCGACGGGGCCGCCGCCCGTGCTGCGGTGGTCCCGCCCCCGGCCTCCTCTACCCGAACCCCCTCCCCATTCACCCCCTGCCGCCCTTGCGGGTCGCTACGACCTCCCTGTGCTCGTTCCTCGGAGGCATGGGTCGTGGCACAAGTCGCGAGCAGGCAGAGCGGGCACTAGACTGGTCAATTGCTGCGATTCGGAAACTGCATGCCATGTACTCGCGTGGGCGCCGCCGTCCGTCCGCGGCGGGGATGACGGCGCGCCCGTGTGCCCGCTCAGACTGGGCCAGCCGAGTGTGTTGGGGTGGTGAGGGTGGGCCAAGCTGTTGTGCACGCTGGGCGACCTTTTTCGCTGGGCGCCCCTCCTGCCTCAGGGGGCGAGGTCATGGCCCACGGAGGTCCGCCGGCCCTGCGGGTCGGGGTGCGGCATGCCGGTCTAGGGAGGGTGAAGGGTGGCGCGCAGGGGCGCGCTGCCGCACGGGGGGGGCGAGGTCATGGCCCGCCGGAGCGGCGTTGCCCTGCGGGTCCTGGCGGCTGGGTCGCCCCGGGGCTTTGCGCAGCACCGGAGATCCCAACCCTGGGCGGGAGGGGTGCCCGGCCGCGGGCTAAGCCGACGCCCCCCCCCCCCTGGTGCCAGGTCGGGGCCCCGGGGGGGGGGGGGGCGAGAGGGAGGGGGAGGGGGGGGGGGGCGACTAGCTGAGGAGGTACTTGTCGTCCTTGTCGGCATCAAGCTCCATGCCCAGGTCAAGATCGTCAGCCCGGGGCTCGGGACCTTCGCCCTCCCCCGGCAGGTCCCTCGGGGGCGCCTCCTCCACGGGAAGAAGGCCCGCAGGGCCTTGAGGAGGCCGGGTGGCGCCGTGCCCGCCAGGAACGCCAGCAGGGCCCCATCCCAGAGCGGCTGGAGGGTAAAGCCCGGGAATAGTGCCCTGGTTGCGGGCGGGGCCAGGACCACCTCTGGGACAGTACCCCGCAGGGACGGCGGGACGCCGACGCTGAGGACCACGTCCGGGCACGCCCCACATTCCGCTGGGTCCAGCACGGACACGGGGACTACGCGGCCCACCAGTTCGGGGCGCGGCCCTGCCACCGAGCATGCGGACTCGCCCATGGCGTAGCGCAGCAGGGTGCCCACATCAGCGAGGGGGCGGGACAGGCCCACCGGCCACCCGCTCCCCCCGGCGCGCATCAGGCGCGACCACCGGGCGGGCGCTGGAAGCACCACCCAGTCCGCCACTGCCCGTAGGTATCCCGCCGTCAGTGCGGCACGCTCGCGGGCGGGCTAGGGCTGCGGCGCCCTGGCCCACAGGAGGGCAGACCACGTGGCAGCCACGTCGGCGCTCTTGGACTGTAAGACCACGTCCTCATCGTGCACTAGCTTCCTATGCGAGGTGCGGCCCACCTCGTCGTAGACCTTGGCTCCCGGGGAATCGCGCCAGCATACGGCATAACCTCGGGACCGTAGCGGGGCGCACATGGCCCTGAAACCGGTCAAGGCGAGCACCACCAGGCGGGAGCGGACCATGTGATCCCCCCACCCTTTGCACGGCTGCGAGCAATACGCGCAGTGGAACTCAGCGTGCGCCGAGGCGTGGGTCTAGGGCGCCACGCGCACCCAGGCCGCAAACCGCAGTCCCTCTATGGGCACCGCCCCTTCCGTTAGGAGCTGGGCCCAGGCCTGCAGAGCCTGGTCGTTCCCAAGCGGGCCCCGGACGAAGGAGACGGATGGGGCCACCAGCTGGGCGTAGAGGCGGTCCATCTCCCATGGGACTGCCGTCACTAGGTGGCGCAACGAGAATAGCTGGGCCGTCCCATCCAGCGCGCTCGGAAGCGGGTACGTGCCCTCGCGCGCCATGCCCAGGCCTATCGCTGCAAGGTCGTGGGCGTGCGCCTAGAGGCCTGACAGGAGGCTTGTCCACTGGGTGTTGTGCTGCGCAGGCACATACAGATCGGGATGGCCGTGCCCCAGGGCTTCGGCGAAGGCGACCCGTACTGTGTCTACCCAGGGGGACCGGGAGGGGACGCCCCTGTCACCACCGAGGGTGGCGGAGGTGCAGTCGGCCCCCACGTACTGGACAGCCGCGGGGGCGATTCCCAGCGTCTCGGCGAGGAGCCACGCTTCCAGCTTGCCCGCCCATTCAGCGGCCCAAGGGCTGGCGGCCCGCGTCAGGACCCCGGAGGCGACGGTCGCAAGGACCCCCGCGGCGTCCACTACTAGCGCGCCCCAGCCCAGGGTGTCGCCGTCTGGCGTGACCTCCATCGCTCCATCCGCGGCCAGGAGGACCCCTCCGGACTCGTACAGCCTGTACACCTGGGTGTCCACGGCCGCGGGTTGTGCCGTTGCAGCCAGGAGAACGTGCACCTCCAGGTGGATCTCGGCCATGGTGTGGAGCAAGCGTTCCTGGTCCGGGCAGTCCAGGCCTTTCCAGTGGTTCGGGTGGCTGAAGGCGCAGACGTTTTCGCGAACGAGCACGCTGCGTGAATCCATGGCCCCGAGGTACCCCTGAACGTGCCGGAGACACATCCGGTTGTACAAGTGGGGGAAGTCGAAGCCCCCGCCGGCGACGGGCATCCACAGGAGGGCCCGGGCACGTTACGCGGCACGTGCAGCGCTCTGGTCAGGACCCTGTTCACTGCCCGCTGAGTGCGGCGAAGGCGCGTTAGGCACGGCGGCATGGCCTCGTAGACATAGTCCAGGGCCGAGATTACGCACGCGAGGACGATACGGAGGACGAGCACGTAGGCCGGGCGCAGGCGGTAGAGCGCGCGCTCAATCTTCGCCAGGCTTGCCTCCGCTTTAGCAATCTGCGGGCCCGGGTGCTCGCCCATCACCAGGGGTATGCCGGTGAGCAGGAAGCCCCCGGCCTGCAGCGGGAGCGGGCCCAGGGTCGTGGGCAGAGTCCCCGGGGTGTAGTGCAGCCGGCGGTTGCGCACGACGAGGTGGTACACCTTCAGCTTCCCCATTTGCACTAAGCCATATGCAGCCGCGCACGTGACCGCGCAGATGCACATCAGCCAGGCCAGACCCCACCCCGTGAGGGCGAAGTGGCCGTGGTCGTCGCTGAAGGCGACCTCGGGGAGGAAGCCGTGGGGGGCGGCGGGCTGCCGCGGGACGTAGGACGCTGGGTCCGGCGCGCCAGGATGCCGGTCCTTGGGGTAGAGGCCTTCGCGGACCGCGTGGCGGAGGTACTCCGTCCGTTTCTCCGAGATCTTGGAGGAATACCCCAACCCTGGCGGTCGCCTATACCTGCGGCTCACTGGTGGCTAAGTGGAAATGTGAAGTTGGGGCTCATTTGGGGCTCATTTGTGCATTGCGATGTCTTTGTGCTTGTTTGTTGTGCGTTTTGCATGCTAGGTAATGTGCATTTAATGTTTTTAGAAGTTTTAGATACTCACTTGGTCAAGGTTCAAGGTGGGGGGTACTTTTTTTGGCGACGGCTCAGTTGACTGAGCGCCCGACTGAGCTGTCAGTGAGCCGTCACTGAGCCGGCTCACTGAGCGCTCACTGAGCGCGCCAAATGGCTCAGTGAGCGCTCAGTGAGCGCTCACTGAGAGCTAATTGGGGGCTCACTCAGGGCTCACTCAGGAGTTTCTCCCCCTTTCCGCCCTCTCTTCCCACCCTTGCTGGCCCACACTTCACCCTTTTCACACCAACATTGGTCCGCAGTTCTCACCACGTCTTTTCTCCAAGAACTTGAGCGTGCATGCACACATACATACTTGCATACATGTACCCGTGGCGACAAACATACAAACATCCAAACACACACACTTCGTCAGGGACACAAATAGCCAAACACATACACACACATACACCATACACACGTCCACACACACATGCACATGCACAAATTGACAACCACATTCATTCTTGTGTGCAATTATCTTGCGTGTACATAAACACATGGCCACATTGAACCATGTGAAGTGAAGGGCTAGGGAGAGATGGTTACGGGGTTGGGGTTTGGGGATATGAACCTAACCATTTGCGAGGGTGTTCCTTGTTGCCTCATGACAATGGCACCCCCCCCCTAGACACACACACACACACGGGCGCGCGCGCCATGAAGCACAAATAGGGCACAGAGGATATTGCTCGCTTTTGTGAGGTTGATCATACAACCATCGTGACCTACACCATGACACACTCATTCCCCTCCGTCCTTATCCCCCCCCGTCCCCTTTTGCCATGCCTGATCCCCCCGCTTACCCCATGCCAACCCCTTCTCTTATCTTGCCTGTCCCGTCCCCTTGCCCAGCCCTTGCCATGCCTTCCCTATTTATTGCCATGGCATCGAGTGCATGATGGTGGCGGCAATGACGATGACCTTTGCAGGTATGTTGTGCTAGTGTGTGTGTACGCGGGTGTGTGCTTGTGCCCATGCGTATGTGCGCAAGTGTGGATGGTTTGTTCCCTCTTGGTTTCTCTCATTTAGTGTGTTTGTATGTATGTTTGTGTGTGAGTCGGGGGGGGGGCAGGGGCTTGCTTGGATCGATGCATGGGTGAAGGTGTCCTTGTGTGTCACTGTGAGTGTGTGACTGCATTCTTTGGTTTCCGGTTGTCTAGGTTTGTTTGCGTACGTGGATTCGTGAATGTGTGTACGCGCAGGTGTGTGTGTGTGTGTGTGTGCCAATGTGTGTGTGTGTGTGTGTGTGTGTGTGTGTTGCAGCTTTTGCGGCTGTTGTTTTGGATCCTGTTGTTGGTTTTGGTGTTGTGTGGCATAGGCTTTGATTGTGTGCGCATAACATTGTGTTTGTGGCTGCAGATGGAGGTATGCTTGTGTTTGTGGTTGTGGCTGTGGTTCTGGGCTTGCGTGAGGTTGTTGCCATGGCTGTTGTGGTAGCTGTCGTTCTTGGTGTGGTTATGGTAGTGGCTGTGGCTGCGGCTTTGCTTGTGGGTGTGGGTGTGGGTGTGGGTGTGGGTGTGGGTGTGGTTGCGGCTTTGGTTGTGGGTGTGGGTGTGTGTCTGCAAGCTGTGTTGTGTGTGGATTTGGTTGTGGTTGTGTCAGTGTGTGTGGCCCTGGCTGTGGCGAAGGCTGCAGTTGCAGCTTTCACTGTGGCTGCAGCCGTTCTTTGGGTTCAGGCTGTAGCTCTGGGGGGGGGTGGTAAAGGACTACAAAGAGGGGGGCTGAAATCACCATCCACCCCCTCCCAAAAAAGACCGCACCAAGTTTACAGTGACAGTGTACAGTGACAGTGTACAATGACAGTGTATAGTGAGAGCATACAGTGCGTGTAGAGTGACAGTGTAGAGTGCTAGTATAGAGACTTGGGCGTTGTGGCGGACGTACTGTGCGTGGGGATACATTCTATGAGACCTTGGGGAGTACAGTGTACAGAGTACAGTGTACAGTGTACAGTGTACAGTGACAATGTACAGTGATAGTGTATAGTGACAGTGTGCAGTGGCAGTGACAGCGTACAGTGCCAGAATACAGTGTACCATGTACAGTGACAGTAGATAGTGACACCATTGACCGTGTACATGGACAGTGTACAGTGACAGTGTACAGTGACAGTGTACAGTGACAGTGAACCATGAGTGAGCCCTCACTGAGCGCTCACTGAGCCATTTGGCGCGCTCAGTGAGCGCTCACTGAGCCATTTGGCGCGCTCACTGAGCGCTCAGTGAGCGCGCGAAACGGCGCAGTGAGCGCTCAGTGAGCGCGCCAAATGGCTCAGTGAGCGCTCAGTGAGGGCTCACTCATGGTTCACTGTCACTGTACACTGTCATTGCACACTGTGTATTGCACACTGCACACTGCACACTGTGTATTGCACACTGCACACTGCATACTGTGTATTGCACACTGCACACTGCACACTGTGTGTTACAAATTGCACACTGCACACTGTAATGCACACTGCACACCCTGTAATGCACACTGCGCACTGTGTATTGCACACTGCACACTGCACAGTGCACCGTGTGCAGTGTGCAATACCCAGTGTGCAGTGGCACAGTGCACACTGCGCAGTGCACTGTGTGCAGTGTGCAATGCCCAGTGTGCACCGTGCAGTGTGCAATACACGGTGTGCAGTGTGCATTACACAGCGTGTAGTGTGCAGTGTACACTGCGCACTGCACACTGTGTACTGCACACTGCACACTGTAATGCACACTGCACGCTGTGTATTGCACACTGCACACTGTAATGCACACTGCACACTGTGTCATGCACACTGCACACTGTGCATTACAAACTGCACACAGCACGCTGTCATGCACACTGCACACTGTGTATTGCACACTGCACACTGCACACTGTGTATTGCACACTGCACACTGCACACTGTGTGTTACAAATTGCACACTGCACACTGCAATGCACACTGCACACGGTGTATTGCACACTGCACACTGTATACTGTGTATTGCACAGTGCACACTGCATACTGTGTATTGCACTGTGTGTTACAAATTGCACAACGCACACTGTAATGCACACTGCACACTGTGTAATACACTCTGCACACTGTGTATTGCACACTGCACACTGCACGCTGTGTATTGCACACTGCACACTGCACACTGCACACTGTGTGTAGTGTGCACTACACAGGGTGTAGTATGCCGTGTGTGATGTAATCCACACGGCACACCGTGTAATGCACACTCCACACTGTGTCATGCACACTACACCCTGCACCGTGTGTATTGCACATTGGGTATTGCACAGTGCACCGTGTGCAGTGTGCAATACCCAGTGTGCATTACGCAGGGTGCGGTGTGTAGTGTGCAATACACAGTGTGCAGTGTGCATTACAGTGTGCAGTGTGCAATTTGTATTGCACAGTGTGCAGTGTGCAGTGTGCAATACACAGTGTGCGGTGTGCATTACAGTGTGCAGTGTGCAATACACAATGTGCAGTGTGCAATACACAGTGTGCAGTGTGCATTACAGTGTGCAGTGTGCAATACACAATGTGCAGTGTGCAATACACAGTGTGCAGTGCGCAGGGTGCAGTACACAGTGTATACTGCGCACTACACACTGTGTAATGCACACTGCACACTGTGTCATGCACACTGCACACCGCACAGTGCAAGCATTTGGGCGCTCAGTGTGCAGTGTGCAATACACAGTGCGCAGTGTGCATTACAGGGTGTGCAGTGTGCATTACAGTGTGCAGTGTGCAATTTGTAACACACAGTGTGCAGTGTGCAGTGTGCAATACACAGTATGCAGTGTGCAGTGTGCAATACACAGTGTGCAGTGTGCAGTGTGCAATACACAGTGTGCAATGACAGTGTACAGTGACAGTGAACCATGAGTGAGCCCTCACTGAGCGCTCACTGAGCCATTTGGCGCGCTCACTGAGCGCTCACTGCGCCGTTTCGCGCGCTCACTGAGCGCTCAGTGAGCGCGCCAAATGGCTCAGTGAGCGCTCACTGAGCGCGCCAAATGGCTCAGTGAGCGCTCAGTGAGGGCTCACTCATGGTTCACTGTCACTGTACACTGTCACTGTACACTGTCACTGTACACTGTCCATGTACACTGTCAATGGTGTCACTATCTACTGTCACTGTACATGGTACACTGTATTCTGGCACTGTACGCTGTCACTGCACACTGCACACTGCCACTGCACACTGTCACTATACACTGTCACTGTACATTGTCACTGTACACTGTACACTGTACACTGTACACTGTACTCTGTACACTGTACTCCCCAAGGTCTCATAGAATGTATCCCCACACACAGTACGTCCGCCACAACGCCCAAGTCTCTATACTAGCACTCTACACTGTCACTCTACACGCACTGTATGCTCTCACTATACACTGTCATTGTACACTGTCACTGTACACTGTCACTGTAAACTTGGTGCGGTCTTTTTTGGGAGGGGGTGGATGGTGATTTCAGCCCCCCTCTTTGTAGTCCTTTACCACCCCCCCCCCAGAGCTACAGCCTGAACCCAAAGAACGGCTGCAGCCACAGTGAAAGCTGCAACTGCAGCCTTCGCCACAGCCAGGGCCACACACACTGACACAACCACAACCAAATCCACACACAACACAGCTTGCAGACACACACCCACACCCACACCCACACCCACAACCAAAGCCGCAACCACAGCCACTACCATAACCACACCAAGAACGACAGCTACCACAACAGCCATGGCAACAACCGTACGCAAGCCCAGAACCACAGCCACAACCACAAACACAAGCATACCTGCGTCTGCAGCCACAAACACAATGTTATGCGCACACAATCAAAGCCTATGCCACACAACACCAAAACCAACAACAACATCCAAAACAACAGCTGCAACACACACACACACACACCTGCGCGTACACACATTCACGAATCCACATACACGCACAAACCTAGGCAGCC
The DNA here is from genome assembly GCA_964036045.1 of Eutreptiella sp. 'Long Island Sound 2002'. NCBI lineage: Eukaryota > Euglenozoa > Euglenophyceae > Eutreptiales > Eutreptiaceae > Eutreptiella > Eutreptiella sp. 'Long Island Sound 2002'. The sequence goes on from OZ038386.1 coordinate 12,102,608, forward strand.
AGAAACCAAAGAACGCAGTCACACACTCACAACCACTCACACACAAAGACACCTTCACTCACGCATCGATCCATGCAACCCCCCACCCCCCCACACACACACAAGCAGACATACAAACACACTAAATGAGAGAAACCAAGAACGAACAAACCATCTATAGCTGCGCACATGCGCATGGGCACAACTACACACGCACGCAAGCACGCACACACGCACCCACACACATAATAGCACAACATACCTGCAAAGGTCATCGTCCTTGCCGCCACCATCATGCATGTGATGCCATGGCCAAAAAATAGGAAAGGTAGGACAAAGGGGACGGGACAGGCAAGAGAACAGAAGGGCTACGCACGAGGGAAGCGGGGGAACGCAGCATAACGAAAGGGGAGGGGAGGGGATAAGGACGGAGGGGTATCAATGTGTCATGGTGTAGGTCACGATGGTTGTATGATCAACCGCACAAAAGCGAGCAATGTCCTTTGTGCCCTATTTGTGCTTCATGGTGTGTGTGTGTGTGTATGGGGTGGGTGGGTGCCATTTTCATGAGGCAACAAGGAACACCCTCGCAAATGGTTAGGTTCATATCCCCGAACCCCAACCCCGTAACCATCTCTCCCTAGCCCTTCACTTCACATGGTTCAATGTGGCCATGTGTTTATGTACACGCAAGATAATTGCACACAAGAATGAATGTGGTTGTCAATTTGTGCATGTGCATGTGTGTGTGGACGTGTGTATGGTGTATGTGTGTGTATGTGTTTGGCTATTTGTGTCCCTGACGAAGTGTGTGTGTTTGGATGTTTGTGTGTTTGTCGCCACGGGTACATGTATGCAAGTATGTATGTGTGCATGCACGCTCAAGTTCTTGGAGAAAAGACGTGGTGAGAACTGCGGACCAATGTTGGTGTGAAAAGGGTGAAGTGTGGGCCAGCAAGGGTGGGAAGAGAGGGCGGAAAGGGGGAGAAACTCCTGAGTGAGCCCTGAGTGAGCCCCCAATTAGCTCTCAGTGAGCGCTCACTGAGCCATTTGGCGCGCTCAGTGAGCGCTCAGTGAGCCGGCTCAGTGACGGCTCAGTGACGGCTCAGTCGGGTGCTCAGTCAACTGAGCCGTCGAAAAAAAGAAACCCCCCCGGTCAAATCCTCTTGGCCTAGGGATTGGTGTCCCTTTGGGGACATTCCAAAACCCCAACCCAACCCCGAAAGCCACAACTTTTCACATGAAACCCCTTGAAAAACACCACTTAGCCCCAAATGAGCCGTTTTAGCCCCAACTGAGCCCCAACTTCACATTTCCAAGTGAGCCGCAGGTACACCCTGGCCCCCGCCATGGCGCAGCTTGTAAGGGCCCGCCAAGCCGTACGGGGAGGCTACCCACACGTTGAGCCCATCGTAGAAGCGCGGAAGCCAGGGCGACAGAGACTCCTCAGGGGCCTCGTGATCACACGCCCCTGCCACCTTGCGGTCGGGATTGCAGAAGGCATTCGCCTCATCCCAATCGTCCGACAAACCTCCCCGTGCTGGATGGCCCAACCGGCCAGCAGCCAACGGCAAGCCAGGGCCAGCGACTGGCCCAACAATTGCCGCCGATAGGCAAAGTGCTCCAGGGGCACGGCGCGCCGGGGCTCTCGGCGGGTGACCCGGCGATCCTGCACAACGCCCGTCTCCAGCCGCCGGAGGTAGGGCTCCAGCATGACGGGCCGGCTGTTGCGCACCAGCCACGGCGGGAGCTTCTTAGCGAGGCAGACGTGGAGGACCGCCGAGAGCAGTCGGCTGGGGGTCCCTGACGCAAGGGCCTCCACGACACTCACTAGAACCCGCAGGCCGAAGCGCGGCAGGGCGGATACCAGGGGCCGCGGCAGCTCGTTGAGGGACGTGGCCGGGGATCCCTTTTTCACGGCTTGCTCCATGTGGTGATACGTCGGCGGGGCTCCTGTGACCAACGGTTCCGGTGGCCGGGGCAGTGCCGCGCGCATGCGCGAGATGAAGTCCGGGTCGTCTGTGGAGTCGCCCGGGCGCACGGGGGCTTGGAGGCGCGAGAGGTCCAGGGCGAGGCACGCATGGCCGCAGTGTAGTTCCTGCGCCTGGCGGAGCAGCTCCTCCTGGAAGGCCTCCAGCGTGTCCGGGAAGCGGACGCCGTCGGGGCTAGCCTCGTTGAGGAGGCGGAACTTGGGCGGCCGGAGGCGCACTGCCCATCCCGTCTGGGATGTCAGGGCCAACCCATCAAGTTTGGCCTTCTCCACGCGCATGAGGGCCCCGTACGCCGCGTCTTGGCGCTCCTGCCACCAGGCTTGGACAGTGTGTGCTGTCGCCGACCCGGCGCCCGCGTCGAGTTCCTGGGCCGCCCGCAGGACGTCTCGGTCCGGGGGGCGCAAGGAATTCTTCTGGGAGGGCACCAGGCCCTCCAGGGCGGCCCACACCGCTTGGACCGTCCCAGCTGGGGTCAGGCGGGCGTGGGCCGACCACCACAGGGCCAATGAGGCCGCTGCCGCCGCGGGTGCCTGATGCTCCGGCCTAAGCTGGGACCAGCGGAAGCGGCGGCAGGACGGGTCCGCTGCTGTGAAGACGCGTTCCGCGAACGCCAGGTTGCACTGCACCATCCGGTGGGTGCTAAGACCGGCGAGCAGGACCTTATTGGCCCACACGCACGGGGTCTTCGGGCCCATGAGGACCCAGTCCAGCTCACGCTCCGAGGGGCGCCCCACTTGCCAGACTACGTTCGTCGGGTCGCCCGGCCGGTACGGGGCCCGGAACCCGGCCAGCGGGCCTTTCGGGCCTAGGGCCTTGAAGAGCCACCCTCCCCCGCGGGGGCATTGGGCCTTGTTAAGGTCGCCGGCCACGATCTTGACACTGGCTCCTGCCGTGCGCACGAAAGCGGAGGCATCGCCTATGACGGCCCTGCGCCGTTCCGCTGGCAGGGCCGGTGGCAAGTGCATGTTGACTGCTGCCAGCACGGGCGAGCTGCCCGGGCGGGCTCTACACGCACGCTGAGGTTGTGCTCCTGGGCATGTTCGCCGACTTGGGACCCGTTCGCGCCCCCCGCAGCGCAAGCTGGCGCAGCGCCGCCCTAGCAACCCAGGATGGCAGGGGCTCACGGCTAGAGCCCGGCGCCGCCCCTCCCCAAGCTACCGCTCCACTGCCCCCAGGCACTACCCATCAGGGCAGCACCCGCGCCGGCGGCTCCTTACCTCCAACCGCCCTTGTCACACTACTCCCCAGCAGTGCACCAGTTGGCCCCCCAATATTCCCCCCACCCCCAGCCGGCCCACCGCACGTTCGCCCGGTCCCCCTACGAGGGCCACGCCATGGTCCACCGTGGCACGTAGCGGGCAGCCGAAGCGTCCAGGCTGATAGCTCCCGCCCACCTGTCCACCGCAAAAGACGACCTGTACCTCCGCATGGCCACCTTCTCCTCCGCCCTCGGCATCCTGTGGGCCCTCCGCGCCGCTCAAACGGGCGACCGGGTCGCGAACGTCCTCATAGCCAACGCTGCGCGCTGGGGGACAGAGGGCCAGGCGGTGGCGGCGGCGCTGGCCGACTCAATGGTGTACCTGGAGGCCCGCGAATTTCTCACCCTGGCGGATGAGACTCGCCAGCGGTGCGCCGAGCGGCTGTGGCGGTTTGTAGCGGCCCTCCCGGACACCACGCCCTTCGCAGCGGTTGCTACCGCCATTGCGTGCACGGCCGATGTCCCGCCCGACATATGCGCTGCCCTCCTGCAGACCATAGACCGGGGCACCTTTTGGACGGCCTTGGTGGGGGCAGCTGCACCCGCCGCCCGCCCAGAGACCCTACAGTCCATTGAGGCGGTGGTCAAGGACCAAGGGGGCATGTCGTCGCTGCCTGCCTGGGCCCGGGCAGCCACCCAGCACGTGCCAGGTGCAGCGGCACCCCCTCCCGCTGCCCCACGCCCAAACTGGGTGCTAGAAGCCTCAGCGCGGGTACCAGGTGCAGCAGCCGCGCCGGCAGCGCCCCAACCGGCAGCCCCGCCAGCCCCCCAGTACCCAGCCGGCCACACACCCCACCTGGCGTCGTTCCCTATGCCCTGACCGACGGGCCCGGCCCCGGCCCCGTGGGCCCCGCCGGCTACCCCCGCCCAGGGCCCGCAACCGGCCCCATGGGCGCACCAGCCCCAGACTCAGTCGCGACGGCCCCTTGGCAGGTAGCATACGCTGCCCCGCCGCCCCCTCCCCCCCCCCGAGACACGGGTGGGCTCCCCCGCCTCCCGCCAACTCACCATCGAGGTCTCCGGTCTCAGTCCAGAGACCATGAAAACCTCGGCGGTCAGGGACGCCCTCTGCTCAGCCTCCAGCGCGGCTACGAGTATGACGCCTGCTTCGAGGCAATGTGGCGGGCGTTTGCGGGGGACCAGACTTGCGCCCTGATGCCGGTGATGACGGCGGCAGGGTACGTGTCCGCGACGATGGTCGCACCGTGCCGATGGCACCCTCTTCTCCCCCCCGCCCGAGCAGGGCCAGCCCCCTAAGAAGAAAGCGAAGGTGCAGCCACCTCCGCTACAGTCACAGATGGGGCGGCAAACGCCGGCCCCGGTGGCCATGTTGCCACCACCCGCGGCATTCCAGCCACCACCCACCCTCCCGCCCCAAGGCTCCCCCTGGACCACGCCCCGGCCCCAGCCTCCCGCCCCAAGGCTCCCCCTGGGCCACGCCTTGGCCCCCAGCTGAGCAGCCCGCCCCACACCCGACCATGCTCCCGACGGCGCCGGCGGTGTGGCCTCCCCAAGGAGCGGCAACCCACGCGCCAGGGGCGCCGGGCGGCCAAGCGAGGGGGCACCGACTCCCCCTCCACCTCCCCCAAGGGGTCTGTAGCCCGGGCCCGCTAAGGGCTTTGGTGATGGCCCTGTTGCCCCACCCCGCCCCACCCCAGGTGCGCGCTCTGCCCAGGCTCATCGGCAACCTCTTCTGGGATGCCCCCCCCCCACACCTGCCAGTCCCCGACAACACGAACCGGGCCCGGAGGGGCTCGACCCCGTCTGCCTCCACTGTGCCGCATGGTGCTAGCGCCCGGCGGCGGGCAGACCCGCGGGCTGCCCCGCATGTGGCTCCTGGGAGGCGCTGCACCTCCCCGTGGCGGGGGACCAGCGGCGCACGTGGTACCGGGCGTTCGGCGACCTCGCCCTAACCCGCCTACCGGCCATTGGAGTCCTCGGCCTCGCCCCCACCATCCTTCATGCCCTGCTTGGCATCATCCAGCCCTGGGTGCAGGTGCCGGGCCGCTCCTTGCGCAGGTTCGGTGCTAGCGCCCCGTCCTTTCCGCTGGTGGTCGCCAGTGTGGTCCTCTGCGCCCGGCGTCCGGCCGACTCGGGCCCCCTGCTCGACAGCCTAGCTGGGTGGCACTACCACGCCGGGGACCACGGCCGCCTGCAGCCCTGGTATGCCGTAGGGCTACAGTGCTCCAGCTGCGGAAGACTCCGCGCAGCCGGGGTGAGTGAAGCCTCTGCCCCGCCCTTGGGGGCCCCGCGGCAGGGGCTGTTCTGTATCCACCTCGACTGCGCCACACCAGTCACCGTGGAGATGGCGTCTCGGGCCGTCGTCGAGCTCGGGGGTATGGCCCAGCCCGGGGCGGTACCGGTGGGCCGACTGCAAGGCACCCGGTGCGAGCCGCCACCCCCGGAACCAGGCCCGCCCGAGGAGTATGCCTCGTACGCGCTTCGCGTGCCACATGACCCCCTGGAGCACCTGCAGCGTAGCCCCCCCGACGTGGGCCAACTCCTTGTCGTTGCGGCCAATTGCGGCGGCCTCGGATCGGACCCCGGGAAAGTCCCGCGCCTCATCGCGTACCTGGCCTGTGCGGAGCCCGACATCGCCCACCTGCAGGAGGCGGGCACGCAATTTGCCGCCGCGTGCATGGCCGGCCTGCCGTACCGCGTGTGCGTGTGGCCCCTCATCCCGGGGGGGGGCTGGTCACCCTGGTGCACGCCCGCCTGATGAGCCCGGCTGGGTCGGGGAGTGCCGGGCTGGCCTTCACCAGGCGTAGGGAGCCGGAGATCAGGCCCGTCAGGTGCGGCGGGGCTACGGGGCAGTCGGCGGGGTACCCGTTGGCATCGGGGACCCCGGCCCAGACCTTCTCTTGGGAGCTCCGGGCGGCCCACGCGGCCGTCAGGGCAATCCAAAGCCACAGGCAGTGCAAGGCCACCGGGGGGCCCGCGGGGCTAAAAGACTAGTTGAGGAGGCGCCGGAGGTGGTAGGGATCGCGGTTCAGCTTGTCCCTGCACCGCTGCTGCGAGGTGCCCCACCGAATGTGGCCCAGGACCAATCGCGAACTGGAGCTCATGGTCGCCGCCCCTAGGGAGGATCTCTTGGCGGTACCAGTCCACCACGTCGGGCACAGACATCCACGGGGCCTCGGGCCACCATGTCGCCAACAGCGCTCGCTCCGCCTTGGTCATCTTGCCCGTGAGGATGGAGAGGTGCATGCCCAGCGTGCGGGCGAGCGCGTCCGTGAGGGGCACTCCCACGACCTCGGTTGCTGTGGGCAGTGTTGCACCGTGGCCAAGAGGGCCCCCTTCACGAGGGCCACACGGTCTACGCGGCCCACCTGCTACGGGTGGGCCTCAAGGTGGAGCCTGTGCTCTGCTAGAGATAGGGCGCGGAATTCTGCCATGGTGCCTGTGACGTAGAGACCCGTGCCGGGCGCCGCGACCTGCACCCTGATGCTCCCGAGAAACCGTTTTCCCCTCCGCTGGTCAGGGGGGAGGATGCCCCAGCTGTGGCCGTTCTGCGCTAGCTGGGTGCTGCCAGCCTGTGTCCTCCCTGCTGCCCCGGCAAGCACAGAACGGCTGCGGGCAGGGCGTCCCCACTGTCAGGTAGCTTCTTCCCTGCCCCGGCGTGCGCAGGACAGCCACAGCCAGGGCTTGTGGCCTGCCAAGTGTCCTTCCTCCCGCCCCGGCGTGCGCAGAACGGCCACAGCTGGGGCGTGCTGCCTGCCAAGGGTCCTCCCTCCTGCCCCGGCGTGCGCAGAACGGCCACAGCCGAGGCGTGCTGCCTGCCTGGTGTCCTCCATCCCGCCCCGGCACGCACAAGACGGCTGCAGCCGGGGCGTCCCTGCTACCAGGTAGCTTCTCCCCCGCCCTGGCGTGCGCACGAGGGCCTCAGCCGGGGCGTGTTGCCCTCTTGGTGTCCTCCCTCCCGCCCCGGCAAGCACGGAACGGTTGTAGCCGGGGCGTCCCCACCGCCAGGTAGCTCCTCCCCCGCCCCGGCGTGCGCAGACTGGCCATAGCCGCGGCGTGTTGCCTGCCCATTGTCCTCCATCCTGCCCCGTCAAGCACAGAACGGCTGCGGGCGGGGTATCCCTACTGCCACGTATCTTCTCCCCCGCCCGGGCGTGCGCAGACCGGCCACAGCCAGGGCTTGTTGCCTACCAAGTGTCCTCCCTCCCGCCCGGGCTAGCGCAGAACGGCCACGGCCGGGGCGTGCTGCCTGCCAGTTTCCTCCCTCCCGCCCCGGCGTGCGCAGAACGGCCACAACCGGGGCGTGCTGCCTGCCTCGTGTCCTCCATCCCGCCCCGGCAAGCATAGAACAGCTGTAGCCGGGGCGTCCCCACTACAAGGTAACTTCTACCCCGCCCGGGCGTGCGCAGACCGGCCATAGCCGGGGCGTGCTACCCGCCAAGTTTCCACCCTCCCGCCCCGGCTAGCGCACGACAGCCATAGCCGGGGCATGCTGCCTGCCAAGTGTCGTCCCTCCCGCCCCGGCGTGCGAAGAACGGCCACAGCCGGGGCGTGTTGCCTCCGGCTGTGGCCGGTCTGCGCACGCCGGGGCGGGGAAGGAGCTACCTGGCGGTGGGGACACCCCGGCTGCAACCGTTCTGTGCTTGCCGGGGCAGGAGGGAGGACACCAAGAGGGCAGCACGCCCCGGCTGAGGCCCTCGTGCGCACGCCGGGTCGGGAGGGGGGACACTTGGCGGGCAGCACGCCTCGGCTGTGGCCGGTCTGCGCACGCTGGGGCGGGGGAGAAGCTACCTGGCAGCGGGGACGCCCAGGCTGCAGCGGTTCAATGCTTGCCGGGGCGGGAGGGAGTACACTTGGCGGGCAGCTTGCCCCGGCTGAGGCCCTCGTGCGCACGCCAGGCGGGGGAGAAGCTATCTGGCGGTGGGGACGCCCCGGCTGCAGCCGTTCTATGCTTGCCGGGGCGGGATGGATGGAGGACACCAGGCCGGCAGCACGCCTCGGCTGTGGCCGTTCTGTGCACGCCGGGGCGGGAGGGAAGAAGCTGGCAGGCAGCACGCCCCGGCTGTGGCCGTTCTGCGCTAGCTGGGGCGGGAGGGAGGACACTTGGAGGCAGCATGCCCTGGCTGTGGCCCATCTGCGCACGCCCGGGCGGGGGAGAAGTTACCTGGCAATGGGGACGCCCCGCCCGCAGCCGTTCTGTGCTTGCCAGGGCAGGAGGGAGGACACTAGGCAGGCAACACGCCCTGGTTGTGGCCGGTCTGCGCACGCCGGGGCGGGGGAGGAGCTACCTGGCGGTTGGGACGCCCCGGCAACGGCCGGTCCGTGCTTGCCGGGGCGGGAGGGAGGACACTAGGCAGGCTCCACACCCGAGCAGTGACCGTTCTGCGCGCGCCGGGGCTGGGGAGAAAATACCTGGCAATGGGGACGCCCCAGCCGCAGCCCCTCTGTGCGTGCCGGGGCGGGAGGGAGGACACCAGGCAGGCAGCATGCCCCGGCTGTGGCCGGTCTGCGCACGCCGGGGCGGGGGAGGAGCTACCTGGCGGTTGTGGCGCCCCGGCAGCGGCCGGTCCGTGCTTGCCGGGGCGGGAGGGAGGACACTAGGCAGGCTCCACGCCCGAGCAGTGACCCCTCTGCGCGCGCCGGGGCTGGGGAGAAATTACCTGGCTGTTGGGACGCCCCGGCCGCAGCCGCTCTTTGCGTGCCAGGGCGGGAGGGAGGACACCAGGTAGGCAGCACGCCCCGGTTGTGGCCGTTCTGCGCACGCCGGGGCTGGGGAGAAATTACCTGGCTGTTGGGACGCCCCGGCCGCAGCCGCTCTTTGCGTGCCGGGGCGGGAGGGAGGACACCAGGTAGGCAGCACGCCCCGGTTGTGGCCGTTCTGCGCACGCCAGGGCGGGGGAGGAGCTACCTGGTGGTTGTGGCGCCCCAGCAGCGGCCGGTCCGTGCTTGCCGGGGCGGGAGGGAGGACACTAGGCAGGCTCCACGCCCCGGCCGTGAGCTTTTTGCGCGCGCCAGGGCTGGGGAGAAATTACCTGGCTGCTGGGACGCCCCGACCGCAGCCGCTCTTTGCGTGCCGGGGCGGGAGGGAGGACACTAGGCAGGCAGCACGCCCCGGATGTGGCTGTCCTGCGCACGCCGGGGCGGGGGAGAAGCTACCTGGCGGTTGTGGCGCCCCGGCCGCAGCCCTGCCGTGCGTGCCGGGGCGAGAGGGAGGTCACTAGGCAGGGAGCACGCCCCGGCTGTGGCCGTTCTGCGCACGCTGGGGCGGGGGAGAAGCTACCTGGCACTGGGGACGCCCCGGCTGCAGCCGGTCTGCGTGAGCCGGGGCGGGCGGGAGGGCGGACAGGGGACATGCACGCCCCGGCCGTGGCCGTTCTGCGCACGCCGGGGCGGGGGAGAAGCTACCTGGCATTGGGACGCCCCGGCCGTAGTCGGTCTGCGTGATCCGGGGTGGGTGGGGGGGGTGGGCGGGGACATGCACGCCCCGGCTGTGGTCGCTCTGCTTTAGTTGGGGTGGGAGGGAGGACATGTGGCAGGCGGCACGCCCCGGCTGTGGCCGTTCTGCGCTAGCCAGGGCGGGGGAGGAGCTACCTGGTGGTTGTGGCGCCCCAGCAGCGGCCGGTCCGTGCTTGCCGGGGCGGGAGGGAGGACACTAGGCAGGCTCCACGCCCCGGCCGTGAGCTTTTTGCGCGCGCCAGGGCTGGGGAGAAATTACCTGGCTGCTGGGACGCCCCGACCGCAGCCGCTCTTTGCGTGCCGGGGCGGGAGGGAGGACACTAGGCAGGCAGCACGCCCCGGATGTGGCTGTCCTGCGCACGCCGGGGCGGGGGAGAAGCTACCTGGCGGTTGTGGCGCCCCGGCCGCAGCCCTGCCGTGCGTGCCGGGGCGAGAGGGAGGTCACTAGGCAGGGAGCACGCCCCGGCTGTGGCCGTTCTGCGCACGCTGGGGCGGGGGAGAAGCTACCTGGCACTGGGGACGCCCCGGCTGCAGCCGGTCTGCGTGAGCCGGGGCGGGCGGGAGGGCGGACAGGGGACATGCACGCCCCGGCCGTGGCCGTTCTGCGCACGCCGGGGCGGGGGAGAAGCTACCTGGCATTGGGACGCCCCGGCCGTAGTCGGTCTGCGTGATCCGGGGTGGGTGGGGGGGGTGGGCGGGGACATGCACGCCCCGGCTGTGGTCGCTCTGCTTTAGTTGGGGTGGGAGGGAGGACATGTGGCAGGCGGCACGCCCCGGCTGTGGCCGTTCTGCGCTAGCCAGGGCGGGGGAGAGCCACCTGGCTGTAGGGTCGTCCCAGCTGCAGCCGGTCCGCTTGAGTTCGTGCGAGCGCTGGGGTGGACAGGGACATGCACGCCCTCCGGCTGCGGCCGTTCCGCGCTAGCCGAGGCAGGGGGGAGGTCACGAGGCAGGCGGCACGCCCCGGCCATGGCTGATCTGCGCTGGCCGGGGCGGGGGAGAGCTGCCTGGCACCTGGGCCGCCCCGGCAGTGGCTGATCTGCGGGGGGGAATGATAGGGGGGGGGGGGGTAAAGGGGGGGGTAAGGGGGAGGGGCTAGGGGGGGCAAAGGTAAGGGGGGGGGCGACTTTGTGCATACTATCATAGCACCGCACCATCCGTTTCCCATATCTCACAACCTCTGCAGGGTGATTTCGATTGTTGAGCACCCCAAATCCCATTGACCATCCCGGGTTCAATTACCAATGTCCACCCAACAACTGCTTCAACAATGGTTTACAGTCAGCTTGTGGTACAACAACTACTCTATTTCTTTCCTACAGGGATGCAGTTTTTTGCAGCTGAGCTGTGAATGACAATTCAAAAGTAAACATGCGCCAAATAACTTGTAACAACAGCAAATTCTCGCAACTTTTGTAGGCTTGCGTTCTGCCCGCAATTTGAGCCCAATTTTCCTGCACAATTTCAACTCTTCCCCTCTGTTGTTTGTGAGCTTAGTACTTAAGGCAGTCTGGTCACATAGTTCTGTCCCGGGTTGCAGACTTCCCAAACATGCAGAGTATGGCACGACGTGCATGCCCTGGCATCTGTGTGGCTGAGAAGCTGTTCTGGCACGGGGCAGGTGACTTTGTTTGATGCCGACGCATATTCCCCGTGCACTGTCAGCAGTGGCATCAGGAGCTTGGGCTTTCCCATCGTGGCTGGTGGACCAAAGCGGCCAGGTTTCGGAAAAGCATCCAGGCACTTGTCGTCTCATTGCCCAGGCAACTGAAAGGCCTGGGCCAAAACCACGTGCACCAACGTTGCGTGGGCATACAAAGTGCTTTCTGAGCCGGGATTCCACAGAAACCTGACCTGAGATCGGGGTCACGGGGGTTCGGTGATGTGCTGTGAGGGCCTGCTCATTGAATTACATTGTGAATATGGATGCATAGGCGCCTTGGGCAGCTGCAGGTCCAGTCCAAGCCCAGGGCATCAGCCAGATAACCCATTCACCCAAGACGGCCCCATCCATGTGTTTTGTTGTTGAGCGCTTGGTCATTGAATCCATTGACATTCTTGGCTCGGCCAAAAATACCAGGGAGGCAGGGTAATACAGCCCGAATACCCCTTTCTCAACGGAGGGTAGCTCAAAGGAGGGAAACCAGCAGCACACTGCATGGAAAGCGGGCCTTTTTTCTTCTCCACTGCCTTCAGCACAGCTGAATAGGTTGCCAGCAAGAATTTCTCAGTGCCTGCGGCGCCACAACTAAATTGCACTTCTCATCTGGCAACCCCGCCATGTTCCCTTGCCATCCACCCGGACCGCGCTCACACCACCGGCCATATTTTGCCCAGAAGAAGGATCTGGGCAGGCGTAGGGTGCAAAATTGAGGGTCTAGAAGAGTTGGGATTCGACGGCTCATGAGGCGGGAGACTTTCGGAAAGTGGTGCTGCTACCCGCAAGTTGCCAGTCCCTGTACGGTCCTCCCGTGGTCAGAACAGCGCCCCAGTAATCGTCAAAATAGGTAACCCAGACAACTGGCTGCACTAGATGCCCATCCCTACGTCTCTTATGGAACGACTCTGGGTGCCTTGCATGGCCTGGACAGCCACCACAAACCCAACATGCCGTTTGCACAGCCTGGCATGGGAGGCAATGGTTTTTACGTGCCAGTGCGTGCTTGGGATTGTTTAGTGCTGGCATACTGCAGATAATTTTGTATGGCTGGTAGAAGGCATCGGCGACCAATCAACGTGACATTAACGTCCTCTCAAATGCGGTTGTGCAATTGCACATAATAGGCAGGGGATGGCCTCTGGGATTAGGCTCTGAATGCTGCGCAGCACAATCCAGCGGTGGTTGTCGCGTGCAGCGCTGCGTCAGGGTACCCATACACAACCTAAATGACTGATGCTTCATGAGTTTGCATTGCAGAACACTTTCCCCTGTTTTACCCCATTTGTGAAAATAAACGAATCACGTGCTTGGTATTGGAAGAATCAGGTCAACACGGTGCAAAAACGAATTCTGTCACAGATTCTGATACCCAAGTTCGGCTGTCCGCAACCAGAACAAAAATACTTGACGGACAACTGTGAAAAACTGTCAGTCATGCAGGGTCCCCGTGCCGCAGATCACTCGTCCCCCAGTGGTGTCAACAATGCTGTTGTTATCCTGTCGCTCTGGTACAGCTTCGTCTCACGTGGCCTGCTTGCGATTCGTACCTCTCCGAACAACAGGAACCGACAGACTGCCCTGCACAAGCAGGGAATACCTGTACTCTCCTGCATCGCGGTACTCCCCGACACTCGCGTGCTTGTCCAAATCCTGACTCACTGTTTGTAGGCACTGGTCCAGCAGCTCTTGGTAGCGCTCATGGACTTTTTCCATCTCAGCAATGTGAGCCGCTTGTTCCACAATCATGGCCCTATAATCCACCTTCGGTAGCCCATTCCTGTAGTCTTCTGCATTACTACTAGGAGCAGCGACGGCTCTTTGTGCAGGAGCATGAGCAGCGAGCTTTGATTCATACTCATCAATGCGATCCTGGATGCGTTTTCTGAAAAAGGCTGTGAAGCAAAACACAGAACAACAACACTTTAAACCGGCCAAACATGCGCGGATCGATAGCACGTCCAACACAAGCACTACACAGAACAGCAGAGGATGAGTGTTGGAGAATGCCACAATAATGAAGCAGCGGTATGTATTCGCTCTGGTCGACAAGCGAGGGGTTCCGGAGAGGGCATACGGGCACCCATTTTGCAGTGTTGGAAGAACCCTCTCCAGCCCCATTTGCATGCCCTCATAGTGCCGATTCCAGTCTCTCTGGATCGAGTTGCGAGTACACACCATCTGATCAAACCAATGTGCCATACTGAAGCACACCACGCCACATGACACCACACCACATCACAGCTCAGCTCAGCACAGCAAAGCACACTGCACAACAACAAAACCACACCAGCAAAAAAAGACTTCTGATCCCAACGCCTGTACATTTCCAACACACACCTACATCGATCTCCATGGTATGGGACCCTTGGAACTTCCCAGGGAAATAGGAGTCATTGGCAACAGAATCCTCCTTCTCATATGCCAAAAGCTGCGAAGCAGCCTCCTTAATGCTCTCCAACACGTCGTTGTCTGCTTCCAACTTGGCCATTAAATTAACCACATCAGGTTTCACAGCAGATTCATCCTGTAAAGATATGGGTTCCAACTTGCACAAAAATCTCAAAAGCCCTTCAGCGTCTCTGCCAACGTGTGTATTCCTCGTGATGCAGGCCCAGTATTTTTTTTCTATTTTGGCAGCAACTGTGCCCATTGTATGGGCCCAACCTGTTTCTGCATTTTTTAGACCACAATATGGCACCGTGACAACATTTTCAGTCCGGTGAAGACGTGGATATTTGTTGACCCAAATATTTGGACAATACCCAATGGCATTTGTGTTGTAGCCTTGTTTAAAGGAAGCAACTTTCAATCAGCTCTGATTGGGACACTATGCAACCTTCAGTGTTTGCATGTTTCTGCTCAGGTTGTTGGTGATTGTGTGCACCACCATGCTCGCATGCACCTTGTTGAAGCTGTGTACTGCAACCCACTGGACTGGGTCTACTAGTCTAACTGGACACTGTTCTGGGTTGGGGTAGAAATTGAAGGCAAACGGCTTGATTGCAGTTGTTTCCAACAGAAGGCTATTGCATTGGCCCAGAAAGAGTTCTTTTGTTTTTCTACCCTGTGGAGGTTCCCAGAAACCCTTCCCGTTCCAGAACCCTAGAAAGCCTTCCTTTGTTTTTCTTCTTTGGTTCCATTGCCAAACAATGCCAACCCATGCTGCATGAAAATAGTTCAATGCTCATTGGTGGGGGAAGTGGGGGCATGGAGGAGGGGTGGTGCATGACATGGCAGGACTTGAGACCTACCATTGGGCAAGGGGGCCATGGAGGAGGAAAATTGTGGAACCTGAGTGTGGATTCATGCACAATGGCCAGAACAGGCGAGCCACATTTTGTCCGTAGACGACCCGATTGATCTAGGGCCTTGGCCTGGGCAAGCTTGGGTCATCATTTGGTGCCAATGGGAGCCGTTTGAAACCCATGGGGAGTCCATAACACCAAATAGCCCTACACACAAGGCCATTTTGTGAGCAGAAATTGGTGGCCTATTAGCCCGTTGTGGCCACCATGCATCAATCTGGATTGCACCCCGTTCAATTTTTTTTCTTCTGGGAACATGGGAACAGAATTGGGTGTATGTCCAACTATGGATTGGGCTCTTATAACTATTTCAAAGAGCTCGGGCTCCTGTTGAGTATTTGTGGTGCCTGACACATGAAAACGGAAAGGGAGAGTGGGCCAAGAAATCACTGTTATCCTTAGGGTTGAGGGTGTTCCCTTGCACCCAATGGCCTTGGACCGCCATGAGTGGCCAACGATTCCCTACCGTAAGTTGGATTAGGATTTGCCAGCTCTCCGAGGAAATGTGAAGAGTGAAGGACACACACAAACACTTCATCTACCAGGGCTGCATAGACCAACTAGCATGGCAACCATTGGGCCATGAGCCCCAAAACGGCCCTAGTGCGGCATGGAGGGTCTAAGTGGTGCTACATGGTTGGTTTGTGTTGTGTTGCGTTATGTTGTGTTTGTAATATCCGATATTGGTCTCACAAATTTTCGGCCAAGAAATGATATTAGGCAAACAGAGCACTAATGCAAAAGAGCCAAGTGGCTTGAGCTCAAAGCGAAAAAAAATAGACACCCAGAAAATGGTTTTTAAACTCGGTTTTTAAATCCGTGTGGTACAACCCCGAGGATTCACGCAATAAACTGGGTATCGTGGTACAGGCAACTTTAGTGTTTTCTTGGTCCCAACTTCCCCACACATGCAAAATAGTGGCCCTTCGGGTGAGACATGCACAACGATGAGGGTCATTGCACTCTCAGCAAAGGTTGAAGGCTGATGGGCACAACTAAGAGGGGGGATTGCCTCCAGATGGCTTCCCATGGGTTTGCTAGTGTCCACAAATGACATCATCTTTGTTCGTCTACTCATGCATCAATGTACTCATGTCGAGGATATCCAAAATGCTTGGGGTTGCCGTAAGGGAAAATTGTGGGACCAGGTGATCGTTTTGGAAGTCCAAAAAATTGCCACAAATAGGGACCCTCATAGCCACTACTAGCTAATGGCAAAAAAAACTGTCCGAGTGGGTGTACATGTGACATGATACAAAATCAATCAAGCAGAACATCACATTGTCAGAAAAAAAAACTACACCCCATCCAAATACGGCATTATGGGGTTGAGGGTCGTCATGAGCTGGTAATGCGTACTAATTGAAAAGGTGATGTACATGCGGGTCTTCAAGTAACCTCCCTCCCCTCTTGTAATACCGGTCAAGAAAGGGTAAGGCGCGGCCAAGGAATCCCCAAATGCCGTTTTGGTTGGGGACGCCCTCAAGGGTCCAATCGAGCATGGCCACTTTGCTCGCTGGCCAAACACCAACGGTAGCGTACAATAGAACTTAGTATTGCACTTGTCTCTTGCGTCGACTGGTGTTGGTCACTAAGCTGATTGCACGGCACCACAGGAGTACATGCAGAAGCAAAAAGAATAGCAAAACAAACGGCAACAACTACGGGCCAAGGGGAAAGATTAACAAGGTTTGCGGAGTGTGAGTCCAAAAAGATGCCTTCTCCAATACTCACACCTTGAGCTGACTCTTCTTGGTTGGTGACAAAGCAGAGCGGACATCATCGCCGTTGCTGACCTGGAAACGACACAACACGGCGATGATAGTAAGTTGGTGAAAATATTTCAATTGAAAACGTCAACACGTGGATTGAGAGGAATTGAGTGCACAATGCAATGATAAGATGGCGATGAGCAGGGATTAAGGTGAACATCAAGGGTTGCAAGATTACTGAACTATCTCAGCAAATTTTAGCGGATATTGTTTTGCCCTACTTTGTAGTGCATTAGGTACACACTTTTGTGGGTCATGTTTGCATGCTTTATGAGATACCTATTCTACAAAGCACCAAGGCAAACAAACGAATGCATTAGCAAATGTGTGTTGAGCGACTGCCCCAAAAGCCACAGTTTACGTGTGCAACACAACAACTCAATGGCTCTCACTGAAAAGACGAACATAGCATGTCCTCGCATACACCCAGGTATTTCATCTTTACTCACACAGGATTCACAACCGATGGACCACAAGTCCAGCCAAGCACGTAGGCGATCAATATGCATAACACGGCTTGTCTCGGATGCTCGCATTAAGAAACGTATCTTAGGGAAAGCACCCAAGATATTTCCCAATATTTGCGTTGTTGAATCCCGGGTCACAGGCCACGGATGTAAAAAGACGTACAGTCGGCACGGGGAAGGCGAATCAGTAAATTTTAGATTGCAATGCATGGCACCTTGGGGGGGGCAACAACCTGATCGGGGACGGGCCGATTGTCGGATGCATCTTGATGAGCTGCCTCGACACCTTGGACTTGCTTATGAACGCCCCGACTTGGGGAAATCGGGGGCAACCTTTCTTGTGAAGGATGCGTTGAATCCGGTGCGGCGGCCGACTCTCCAACCAATTCACCTTTTAATTCCATGATTTGATTGAGAAGCTTCCTACGGGCACCAACGGCTTTGATGCCCATTTCCACCAAGTCTGTCGATGTCAACATGGCCATCTCATTTAGTTCATATACTTCATTTTGAATGAAAACATCGGTGTATTTCTTCAGTCGATTTTCTGCTAGCCAATCCTTCAACTTCTGCAACTCCGCCTCATTAATTTCTTTCTCATAAATGTCGGTGCTGACAACTGTATACTTGCTTGCAGATGTCATACTGCGATCACTCAAAGCGCGGGCACGAGCCCTACCACAAGGGATGCCCAATAAAAGCCTACCTGCAGCAAAACATAGGTTTGACCGTTGGTGACCGTTGAGGATTTCGTCAACCTATGGCTTCCTATGTAAGAACCCACAGAAACTTTAGTTTTCATTTGGATTCTCACTCAACATTTGAAATCGTGGCAATGGCAATGGCAGAGGCCATCTTGCGTGACCTCCTTGACCATTTCGTCATCGCGAAATGCAACTATGTCCGCATGTGCCCGGTGCTAATCCACACGGTGACAACGTGTGTTTGCGAACAATATCCATGCTTTCTCGGCATTCGCCAATCATCAAGGTTGACAGCTTTGCTTTTGACACGGTTCGTGACACGGTTAACATGCCAGTGACACGGTTGGTGACACAGTTGACACGCTTGACACTATTGAGAGGTACAAGTCATGAACTCATTCTCAAGTGTCACGCACACTGTCGACCATGTCACCTACCTTTTCAACCGTGTTCAGGTGTCACTTGTGCTCGTTTGTGAGTGTCGGCTTAGGCCTATTCACTTGGTCCCGGCAGGGCAGCGATATTCTTCTGGTCGCGCGGGGGGAGTTCCCCACATTGGATTTCACGCTTTGGATGCATCCCAAATCCTTCCAACTTATAGAATCCGAATCTTCCTTTTTATCCTCCAAAATCTTCCTTTTTTTAGGCATTTTTCTTCCCCAGTCACCATTATCCCCATCCAGTGAAGTTACTGCCAGGGAACCCGACCTGGGACGGTGAGTTTTGTATCGACTGGCCCTTCGCTATCTGCAGCTCCCGTCACCAGGAATCGACGTGTTTTCAATCGATTACGATTTATAGCATCCAAACCCTTCTTGGAACCTGCAAGCCTGTCCTGCAACCCTGGTCTCTCCCTGAATAAGGGATCACTTGTGGGAACCCATTCCAATGGGTCAGGCTCTGTAGAGTCCCAGATTGGGCAAAAAGCATAACGTGAAAAACTATTTGTGTTGCCCCTTCTTGGAACCTACAAGCCTGTCCTGCACCCTGGTCTCTCCCTGAATAAGGGATCACCTGTGGTGTGGGATACCACACAATACCAGTGGGTCAGGCTTTGTAGAGTCCTGGAATGAGCAAAACGCATAACAAGATTCCTTTTGCCCAACAGGCCTTGCGGGTTCTTCAACAACAAACACTGCACTATGAATGTTGTCATTGTTGTTGAAAGTCACACCCAATAAACTACGAATCCAACGCACCACAATGCAGGACCGACTGCGTTTTTTTAATGGAATGTGCAAGCTGTTTATCCTTGTATGTGTGGAAGCGCAAGACAATGAAAGGCAATGGGTTGGTGCAACAAAAGATGACTTCGGGTAAACCAGCTTCATCCCAAGCCCAAACACGAACAGCCCGTTTGGTGTATTAAGTCTTTGGAGGCTGTGCAAGTGACCGTGGACCTTGATGAGACGGCGAAGAGCGCAGTGGCGACAGAACACAAGGGCTACCCCAGCTTTTGCTCTTTCGTGTGATGGTGGTCTTGCCCCGACGTCACTCGTTGTTTGCACCTCAACCTTTGACCGTTCTCCCGGTTTGCTTTTAGCCGTTTGTAGTCTACAGCTGGATTCGTATGCACGGCAGCCGGTTCGTGCCTGCAACCCGGAGGGCGAGCGCACGTGGTTGCGGCAGGACCAACAAGGGTAGGACCCCACGGCGCCCTGCTAATGGCCAAGATATGTGACATGTGTAAGTAGTGACACACTGATGTGCCCTCCTTCTTGCGTTAGCGGCGAAACAAAAGGTGGGGTGCACAAGGTGGGCGTCACAGGTGCATAGTTCTGTGTGAACCGTATTGGTGAGCAGCTTTCTTTGCGGTGTGCCTTTGGTGTGATTCCGAGCAGAGACTGCAGCGACCAAAAGGCTGAAACTTGGGTTCTACCTGTGAAATTCTGAGGACAAAAGCAAAGGTGCTCGTAGTTGCAACCTACAACAGTCCGCTCGTGCGAGCGGAACCAGCACTAGCGCACCAAAGGTTTGCATACACCTTATTAAGACTTTTTTTCCTCTCAACCAAGGGGCGGTGGTCGTGGATTGCTGGTGTGTCTGATTAAGTCGGCTCCTTGGATGTTATTCCCTATGCAACGAAGCTCGATGGACTGTAACGAGCTTCATGGTGCCCAGCCGGGGGGTAGCGTCCCCCTCCCCGCACCCTTCTGCGCATTGTCATCTTGGTATCCTCTGTCCCGTGCTCCCAACCCGATTACTTGCGTTAAGGGTGAATGGTCATCTTCCGCTTTTTGTAAGTCAAGAGGCACGGTGCTCGCACCACGCTTCTGGTTCCACTTCGGGAGGACTTTAGGGAGTGGTGTTTTTAGGGGGGGAAAGGAAATTTTGGTTTTGAAAAGTTGTGCGTAAGTGGCCGCCTAAGTACCGTGCGCTTTGCTGAGACATGTGTACCTTTTCACCTACTATGGTTTCCTCTTGTTCGCTTCTCTAGGTTTCCCCTTGGGCTAGGTTGCTCTCTCCAGTTTAGTGGACATCACGTCATCAATCTTTGGAATCCTGCACGAATCCTGCACTTTGTGGAACCTCCGAGCTTTACGTGCAACAGTGGCAAGAGAAAAAGCACAAGCGAACTGCACACGTGCTGTTGTCACTCTTTTTGTTGATATGACCGATTTCAACGAATCGTCCCCAAGGACAAACGGAGTAAAATCTCATCAGGGTTTGAAGGATGGGACACGTGCAAGAAAACCAACACCTCACTTTAGAACACGCTGTGCACGGTAATGTGCCCAGCCTGTTGTGTTTGCCACCGCATGTATCAATATCCACGTCAAGCAGACCAGCACAAACTCTCCAGCAACAACTGCTCCCTCTTGTGTCCCGTGTCGGGAACACCTGCAGTAGCACGTCTCACACCCTTGAGAATTGCTACTCAGTTGTGTGTGGTCTTCAAATTGCTCACGTAGCCCACGTACGGTCGTAAGCATCTGCCATCCGGCATGCGTATAGTTAGTGCGACACCTTTCGTTTGTGCCAATCCAAAAACTGGAAACCCAGGAAACACATACAGTCACTTGCGTTGTGGAGTGCAGAGAACAACAACAACGCTGCGCAACGGCGTTTCGGGGGTTCACCCAGTCACTTTCTTCTGTGGGCCCAGCAGAACAAGCCCCTGGGAAACCACAAACCTGGCAGCGCAGAACGTGGAACCGTGAGCGCTGAGGATTCATGAGCGCTAGACGGAGGACAAAACGAGGGTGAAAGCACACGTGGAAGCCACCGCAAAATTTTGGGCTGAATCGCCACCCCAAAACACAAACACATGAAGACCATGATACCAAAAAGGTGGTTGCTGCAGTGCGGTGTTGTGGTGTTACCTGGGCACAGCATAGTGCATGCATACGCAGTTTGGGAAACATAACTGGCCTGTTTATCTGACTCAGCAGAAGCTTGGGAGTGACCCAGCACAGCAGACTCAGAAGAGCGTTGTGCTTGTCAGTTTCGAAATATAAACGTTGGTGTTTGGGGACTGTTGCACGGCATAGACTGTGCGCGTCCACGTGACGGTCAAGGCAGAACATGCATAGGCTGGCACCAGGGGAAGTGGGGATCGCCATGAACAAACTGGGGCGAAGCTTCATTTTGGGGCCCCACGCAGCGCCACGTATTGTGATCTGCTCTTGTGTTTCACCTCCACGGGAAAACGGACTGCGGGGCGAAGGCTTGGCCACCGTCATAATTAAAGGGAACGAAAGTGGCCGTCGATCGCGTGCGTAAATCGCAGGAAACAAACGTGGCTGTCGATTGCAGGGCGTAAATCGCAGTGGATTGCAGTTCAGCTGAGTTGAGGTCAGTTCAGTGTTTTTCGATCAACCCAGCCACATGAAACGCGACGGGCACTGGTGCGTGCATGGAGTTTGTTGGGCACGGATTTTGCACAGGAGAAAAAGAAGGGAAAAGTGCGGAATTTCTTGTTTTGGTTTCAACCTGAAGAATTTTGTGAGCAGTCATGGAGGGTTCTCAACGGTACAGAGACAAATCTAACCGCGGCGGTACTTTTTTTCGCCTATGACGAATGCTGTCAGTGCCCTTCTCCTATCGTGTGGATTTCAGTGCTATGTTGATGCTGCGTCTACTTCCTCCCGCACGCTCTCTCTGTAGTTTCATATCTGTCGTGCTCCGTTGTGGCTATGGCTCCTGCAATGTTGGATACGTCTCTGATGAGAGATATGTCAACGGTCAGTGTATCTGACACTTGGACCCCAGGATCGATATCAACTGCAGGGTCCTCTTTACTTGACATGTCACCCGCCGGCATGGAGCGCCACCTTCGTTTGCCACCGCTTTCTGCTGAAGTGCTGAAGTCTTCCAAATTTTTCCCTGACCAAATTGCTGCGGAAGATGTTGCGGGCAGTAACAGTAGCAGTCACAGCAGCCGGAGTATCAAATCCATCGTTGTCCTCGAAGACCTCGAAAGCGGCGGCAGCAACTCCTCCGAAACGTCACTGCCCAGAGAGCGAGGTTCCGAGGAACCTGAAGTGTTCCATGATGCTCCGTTGGAGCCAGTCACTCAGCAGGCTCAGCAGGCTCAGCCACCCTCTCCAGCCAGGCTCCGACCCTTCGAGCCACTACCTCCGCAGGTTGACCCACCGTCTCCCGCTAAGCTGCCTCCTCCACGACCACCCACTGGTCGAAGAGCTGACGGGTCTCCCAAGGCAGTCCCAGGCATGGCCGATCCACCAGGGCTGGAGCTGAACTCGTTTGCCGCTTCAATCTCGGTTGCTGCCGTTTCCCTGGAGGACGGGGAGAGAGAAATGGAGAAGAATCGAAAGGCGGCCTCGAGCATGGCACGGGACAACGCCCTTTGGGAGGAAGTGGAGGCAGACACGAAGGAGCTCATAGTGGAAGATTTCATCAAGAAGGATCCGTTGTTCATGCCCAAGCCCCCGACGAACTGTTATGAGGCATGTGCGAGGATTGGGGTGGAGTCGGCGACGTTGGCAGCCCTTGCCCCTCCACTGCTCTTGTCTCCCCGGTACAAGGCCCATAACTCCCCATCCCCCAAGGCGTCACAAGATATTCTCAATGCGCGGCTGAGGGTCCACGGTGCATTGGTGAACAAATCCGTGGAGTTACCGGACGGAAGCATTGGCCAAAGAAAACCTCGCCGCTTCAACTACGGCCCAGTCTTGGAGGAGCAGGGGTCGGATTTGGAGGAAATGAGCAAGTCGTTTGCGGGGTATCAGGAGATGATGGCGGAGTTCGAGAAGCAGCGGCCCACTTTCTTCGACTTCCAGAGGAACTTCGTCGCGAACGGCGGTCATTTCTTTCCGCTGGACCAACCGACCCGCCTCAAGCTCAAGCTGGCGCGTGTCATCGGCATCGCGCCGCAGAACCCTGAGTGCGTGCCGGAGTAAATTACCCCTGTTTCTTAACCATGGCTTACACTTGGACAATTCAAGTGTGTCGCACAGCCACACGTGGCAGACTTCCCGGTCGTCAACGCGGTTGTATTTTATGACCTTCATAGCACTAACCATCTTATGCCCCATGGAAAATGCGCACGCGACGTGTGCTTCATGCGGCAATAACCTGCCCCCCCCCCCCCAACCCCCTGCCCACGGAGGCAGAGTGGTGCACAGTGAATGTCCCTGGTTGGTTTGCCCCACCCCGCTGGCACTTTTGGGAGGGCGGTACTGGAGATGCCTCATGAAAGACTGTTTCAGCGCCTTCGTCGCCTGTTGGCCGAAATGCTTGGCAATAAGTTGCGTGTGGAACGGTGGCCGTATTTGCGGATGCCCAACCCATGTGATTTATGTGCATGCATGTGATTGGTGTCCAAGCGTGTTGCATTGTTGTCTGTTGGAGGGCCAAATCCCAAGGGGAATAGAAGAACAGGAAAGGAGCTGCTTGCGGGGCGTCATACCGTCGCCTGGCAAATGTAACGGCAGCAACCATTTGAAGCGTCATGAGGAGAGAGAGGAACCCTCGCCTCACGCCAACTCTGTTTGGGCATGTGGACGCCCCGTGTCTCGCCCCCCTTGTGTTTTGCCTTGTGCATGATTCTTTCTCTTCGGCTCTCTTTTGCGGAGTTCACTGCATGTCTGGTGAACTGCCTGTGTCATGAGTACAGGCACGCATTAGTACTGTAAGCCTCGGAGGGCAAGATCATACGAGCGGATTCGCCAGATATTTCGGTCCCCGTTGTTTAATTGCAGGCTTGGCCAAAGTGGGGCGCTCCCTCGCACAGCCAGTCTTTTGACCCAATTTGTAAGTTTCCCCTTCAAGGAACCAATTGTGATCTGATCAGTGTGCTGCATGGCATGACCCGTGGCTGACCCACATGCAGCTCCCTGCCGTATTCTGCTCCTGCCCCATGCAGCACAAATTATGTCCCCAAACAGTGCACAGTGCCAAGTCAAATCAGTGTGTTCGAACAATTTTAGCTTCTTTTGCCAAGCACAAGTTATGCTGTCCTCAACATCCCCCGGACAGGCTTTCCCGTTCGGCGGCTTTTTTGTGATTCTGCCCGTCCGGTGCAGATATCCCCGTGCCTCGACATGTTCGCACTCTCGCCCCCCAGGCTGTGGTTTCCAGGCAATCTGGGGCACAGCCATTTTACGGATGGATTTTCACAGCTTTTTCCCATTCTGTGATGTGTGGCATATTTGAGCGCTTTCCTCAGTTTTTGCGCAGTAATACGAGTCACAATCGTACATGCTTGAGTGCCGAAAGTCAGGCTTCAGGTGCGCACAGAGGTCGTAGTGTTGAGTGCATGCCGCTTCAAAAGTTTGACCCCACCGCACTACCTCAGTTTAGGGCCTTAGTATTAATCCCACCCATGTCATAGGATTTTGTGTGCAAGGGGCTATGGAAAGGGGTGTTTCAATGCTTGTTGATAATGGAAGTGTTAGTTGACGTTAAACAGCGGTCTGTAGTTATCCACACCTTTTTTCTGCCGGGAGTTGGCATTTTTGACCGGCGGTCATCCGCAGTTTCATGGCTTCAGCTCAGGCTGATTTTAATGAGGCATCTTCTCCAGCATCTGGCTTCGTTTTCCCAATCCCTGGTTGAAGCGTGGCGTTACCGCTTTGCCCCCCCCCCCCCCCAAATCACTCTTCTAGTATGACGACATTGGCCAATGATTGAGAGTTGTTACTGCAAAATCGGAGGTATTTTTGACGAACGTGCTGAAAGCCCAATCCCTCTGCCCCTCAGAGAAAGTGATTCTTGTTGCACATCAGCCTGTTCTCCCAGCCCTTCAGCAGTCACAATTGCGAGGCATGTTTCGAAAGGCCCTGTCAATGGACATATGCACCATTTTTAAGGCACTTCAGAATTTCTCTGCATTTCTCGCAGACAGAACAGTGCATCCAGTCCAGTCATATTGGATATGGCCTCTTGCTTTTGCACGGCAGTTCTTTTTTTTACTCTTACTTGATGATGTTGAGTCCAGGAACCTTTTCCCCAGTGCCTTACTGCATAGACCAATGGTTCGTACATACGCCTGAAACAAGAAACAGCTGTATGGATATGGCTCTGACGCTTGATGCAGATTGTGGTGCAGTGCGAGGTGCAGAGCACGTAATTGTTGTTGCAGAATGGCATATGAGCAGCTACTGGAAAACTTTATGAATGGTCACATGGCCTGAGTTGAGCGTCAGGCCCAACCCCTTTCTTGAATGAACCGCCCAAGGACATGGTGCCTTCTGCATGAAGCATCACGTACCAGTCTCGAAATCACGGGCCTGGAAACCACATGTCTTGGTTTAAGTCAATCGGCAGTACAAGAGCCGAAAAAGGAACGATGTCTGTCCCTGAGTTTTCTTGCGGCCCCACCATCAATGTGGACTGCCATCTCGTAAATGTTTGTCAAGTGCTGTTGTATCCCCGCAATGTTTGGGTGTGTTGTTGTATTATTTTTCAGTTGCTGTAATCTGGTTGCAATATTCTGTTGTGTTTTCTCGGTTTTGTATTTTCTTGTATGTCTTTTGCTTCACCAACATTATTTCTGTTTATAAACGTACAAACCGCCCGCCGCATCGCACTTATGCATGTATATCGCAGTCCTTGCTGGCCAGGGTGCAAACAAGATGGCATCGTCATGGGCCCATGAGTTTCAGTGATAGCTCTTTGTAGCTCGAGTGCACATCACTTCTCTGTGAAGCCGAAACGAAAACCAGAAGATCGTCAAAAGCCATGGCGATTTCGAAACGAGTGGCAAATCACCCTGCCTCTCCTGGTGACGTGCGTAACACAACCATGAGGTTGTCTGTGGAAATGTGTACAGCAGATATCTGGCTGATGTCATGATCCAAGGCATGGCTGCAAAAGAATCCATCTTGAGAGCAACATGCCCCACCCACCGCCCCAACCCCCTTTGCCACATTCCCCCTCCCCCTATTGCTTCTTCCATCTGATCTGTCATCAAGCTGCATGTTCCGAGGGCTTTGTGAGCACAGCTGTTGGGTAGATGTGCGTCTGTTGGGGTGAGACGCGGAGGTGATTTTCCTGACCAAATAGAAGCACTGGAAATTTTACTTATTATATATTTAGAGGTACCTGGCAGTGCATTCTTACGCCATAACAATCATCATAGCCATAATCATGGTATGTCCGTATGAAAATGCTGGGGTGATAAGTATATTTTTTTTTTAATGTAAGAGATGCATTGATGTATCTTCCGAACCGATTGTTCTTGATTGAACCCAAGGACCAGAATGTGCACCATGTCAGTAACACAGGTTGTTGCTGTCTGGTGGTGTGTCATAGTGAGACACAAGTTGTCTCCTGTATTAGCCCACAATTGGGATGAAGTCCCAGCATTGTCATTACTGGGGCAGATGCCCAGGTGTCATGGATTTAGAGGCACAAAAGGTGCAAGAGCACACGGAGCTGAAGGACACTTTCCAGAAGTACAGAAACGCGTGTGATGGTTTCTGCGGTGACGAGGGTATCGTGGTTTTGGCAGCCGTTTTTGCTGCAAATATCAGGAATCAGACGTAACCGTCCAAATTTGATGGCATTTGTGTGGAGTGCCCGTTAGTCAGTTGCATCTTGTGTATGCGCTCTGTATGTACAGTGGGCGCTTGCAAGTGGATGCAAAATTCATCTGCATTTGCCCTGTTCGAAATGTAGTGCATTTGCAGCCTGTCAGTTTGTAGGATGGAATGATGGTCCACATGGTGCACTACACTGGCAAAGCTGCGCATTCGCCTGTGTAATATGTGGTGCCATGCCCTGCAATCGTGTCCCCCAGGCGTTTTGTATCTCTACGCCGCTCTCTCTCTCTCTCTCCCCTCTCTGACCATCCATGTGTGCGGGCCTAAACGTCAGTGTGCACACGGGTTTGGCTGTTGTCAGCTTGCAGATGTAGGGTGTGCACACTGTTCTGTGACTCACAGAAGAGATTTGTTGGGGTTTAAGTTTAAACGTATTTGGGTTGTGTTGGTGTAATTTTTTTCTGCATCTCAGAGCAAAGTGGTTAGCTAGATTTCAGTTGTTTTTCCTATGGCTATTCATCAGGCCTACAGAGGTCTGCTGTGCATTCACTTCAGCATGCACCCTGTCCTTGACAAAACGTGCAAAGGCAATTTCAAAAATACACAAAAACAATGCATTGATCCCACCCTTGTCCAGTGTGCAAAAACATCAACATTGCCTCCGCCCTGTCTATCCTACTAGCCAAATCCCCTTTGCCAATGTGAGTGGGGTGCAGCCCTGCAAGTTTGGTGCTGGGCATGTGCATGTTTGTGTTTCGTTGAGCCTTTTGTAAACCATGCCATACATTTGTGGCAGTTTTCACGGAAAAATACCTGATTTCTCCCTTGAATCGGTCCCAAGGCCCACAAACTGGCCCCTGTGACCCTGTGTGTTCTGAGGAAGTCACGGCGTAGGGCACCACCTGCGCGGGTGCCCCGAGAGGTCAAAAGGCGGCAGTCGGTCACAGAACGGCCGGGGAGCCCACGGCACAAGCGACCCCAGCTACAGCAAGGGGATGCGCGGTCACACGCGGCCCTGGAGGCCCCAGACCGTCACGGGAGCCCAGCCGGAGCCCCCCTCCCCATGTCCAGGCATGCGCTCTCATACCTACAGCTCACAGGAGCTATCACTCCTGAGCGTGCGTCACGCATAGTGGTGGTAAGCACCCCAGAGGGGCAGCGCACCCCACTACCGACACGCAGCTCGGAGCAGCCTCCACGCGAAAAGGGACGCGACATCCCCCCGGGGATAGCAAGAATGTTGCAGCAGATCCGGATGCCTCCAGCAAGGCCACAACCGCTATAGCCCCGAAGGGAACCACGGCCCAACGCGCGGACTTCACGCACCGCCGTCCTGCCCACCGGCCCTCCGATGGGGTTCAACGTAACTAGCACCCCGTCTCCGCGGGTGCTGAGCAGGCCAGGGCAATTCTCGCCATCTCCGGCATGGTCGCCGGCGGTGACTTCCAGTTGGCACTCAATGCGGCACGTGACCCCGGAGCATTGGTCGCCCGCATGCACACCAGGGGGGGGGTCTAACCGACAGCAGGATTCACCTCACCTGCCCCCTGTCCTGCTGGCGCCCCTATTTGAGAGCGCAATGTCTACCCCGCGAAGGGACAGCACTCAGAGTGCGTCTGATGAGGACGTGCAACAATATGCTGTCCGGTGTTCTACCCCCCCCGATCTGCCCCCCACCCTGCTGGCGCCACTTTTTGAGAGCGTGATGTCTGCCTCACGAGCGGGCAGCACTCATCGTGAGTGCGATGAGGACATGGGTCAGCACGAAGTCCAGTACTCTACCCCACCCTCCGTGGGGGAGTGGCCCCCTAACCCCTTTACCTTCCCCTCTCTTCGCGGAGCACAGCGTCTCTGCACGGAATTGCCTGGCATGGCCCGACAGGGCCAGGGATGGGTTCGTGACCCCCATGCACGACACTCCACCATGCTGTATAGCATGCAGGAAGGTGCTCTGTCTTCCAACAGCGCGGAGGGGCTCATGAAGCATGGACGGGCCTCACGTGAGGCAACCTAAAGGACGGAGGGGGGAGCCTCTTGTCATACAGGGCGGCAGCTCTCCAGAAACCCGCGCGACTTGCCCCTTGGGTGAGTCTGGGGGCTGGAATGGGTAGAAGCCCCATGGACTATTGCTCCTTAATATGATTTCCTTCCTGACCCTGTGTGTTCTCATATCATGATGCTGTTGATGGGTCCTGTTGTTGTGCGACCGTTCTGTACCTCACCTTTGGGCAAGTTACTTACAGTTATCATGTGCAGCTGTCCATCCCATTGTTGGAGCTCAGGTCACCTGAAGATTTACCAGTACCTGAAGATGACATCGGACAGTGTAAAAAAAAAGATCTATCCCGTGGCTTTTGGGTGGAGGTGCCTGTGGGGCGGCAGAGCTCAACGGGCTGAATGCCATTCGCACAGCATGCAAGCAGGCTGCAACTTCATCTATCTAAGCCCCTGCAGGGGGTGAATCTGATCTTTTGAGACAACCAGGTTGGGCAATAACTTTTGTTCACCTCTTTTGCTGTGAACACCACGTTGGCACTCAAAGCAAAAGCCGTAGTAGCCTGCTCCAGGAGGGGTTGGAATGCAGTGAAGGGGGTAATTTTGCTACGTGTAACCCCTCAGCACTATTAACCTCACCCAGGGGCGATGACCATACAGCGGGAGGCCACAGTTGAAGCTGCGGAGTGGGAGCTTCTTGCTCTGTAGGCATCAAGGCTGGTTTCTCTCACGCAATTCTCACTGGGAGAGCACGAGAGCAGCCAGAAGCTCAAGTGCCCAAGAGCTGCACAAAAAAAAAGATTTCCTTTCTTCCCTTCATCTCCATCAACAACACACCCCATTGATCACAGCAATGGACACGCACAAACCAGCACAGGACCCCCCTCTCCCTCTCTAGAGTGCGGCCCAAGTGAGGATGACGGAAGCAAGTAGGCATGAATGTGTGGGTGGCATGCGCATGCATGGTGGGGAGCTGAAATGGTATGCGCCACACGCCAAACAGCAATGATTTGTTGAATTGCCTGACAGACGGAGCACATACTGAAATGCCGAGACGCCTTTGCGCCATCCAAGGCGCCATTGTGCCCCTGAGGATTGAGTATGACACGTCCTCACGAGCCAGAGAGCAAGTGCATGACAGGGTCACGACCTGCAGGGCAAGGGTTAGAGACTAACCGGCACTGTGGGTGGGTGGTGGGTGCGAGCTGACCTAAATGTCCAGAGGACCAGTGCCTATGCACAGTCAGCAACCACCTGGTGTGGTACAGAACTGGTCTACGCTGCAGTGCAGCAAGCAAAACACTGAACAATGTGGTTATGACCATGCGCCTGTGACACGGAGGCGTATGCGAGCCCAGTTTCCGTTGCCTCATGGCCCTCTCTAGTGCTGATATTGTATGCAATGCAACCCGCTGATTCGTCTCAGCCCTCAATCTTCTACTGCTCTAATAGCACCTTGAGATGCCTACAGAGGGTGCTGACCGCGCGGTGCGTGCAGTGCGGCGTCAGCCCGGCGCGCACAATATATGCTCACACTAAAAGTTGCTGAAACGTGGCCAGTGTGCAATGCAATGGTTGGGTGATGCTATTGGTGTGCATGGGTAAAACACACTTTGGGGGCATTATCTGGGGGAAGTGGTGATGATGCATGCACAAAAGTTTCCCATTTCAATGTATTTTCTCTGCGTTCCTGCCTACCTTCCGAAAGGGTGTACATTGCACTGAAGTGTTGCATCCTCTGACGCGCGCAGTGCAGTGCACGGTGTGTTTCAGCACCCCCACAGGCGTGGCAGTTCCCGCTGCTTCTTCTGGTTTCAGATTTAGCTCGCCCTACCTACGGGTGAAGTGGTGGGCAGCATTCTGAGACGCAGACCCAGCTCCTCTCCAAAAGAGGAGATGCATGTGGGGTGACTGTACTGCGCCCTGCAGCACTGATGCACAGACCGGGTTGTGAACCCGAGAGCCTTATCGCTACTCAGCGCAGGCCTGTTGCAAAAAAAAAAAAAAAAAAGAGGATATGCATGTGGATTGAATGGGAACAGGCAATTGCCCAATCCGAGGTTGGGAGCCTTCTGTGCTGCACATTGTCGCCAATGTTTGCTATTGCTATTGCTCTACGGGGCCTGTATGGAGCTACATCTGATTGTACCTATTGGCAACTGAATGTTAGCACGGAGAACTTTGCAGTTTGTTGAAGCGCGTGATGCCCAGGGTGGTGACAAATGCAAGGGACGGTGAGAAGATGGAGGGAGGATAAATGCACATCGTCATCCCCCCCCCCCTTGCATTTCCCCTGGAGGGGTCACTTTGACAATTTGTCTGGAAACGGTTGGTTGTACTGTGCTCTCTCCAAAAGGGCTGTGCAGCTCGGTTTCCTACCTCGGTTCCAATCCTCAGCCTATACCTGAATTGCCCACTGAGCATGTCCAGGAGTTCAAGGTTGTTTGGAGTCGTAAAAACAAGTTTCACACAGTGCCTGTGGAAAGGGCAAGCGCACAGAGGTAACATCATGTTTCAATGTGATGCACGCGCAGCTGCAGTTTTGAAGTGTTACGGTTTTGGTGGTGCAACCCCCCCCCCCCCTTCCCAGGTATGGTATGGTAGCACATTTGTATCATAACAATGATCTTGTGGAACTTCCGGACATTGCTGCATATGCATACCCTCCCCCCCCCCCCTTGTCGTTCCCCACCCCTTGTCGTTCCCCAGGGCGGGTGGGGGACCGTCTTGGTCAACCCAAAATTTTTCGTTGCGCCTCATTGTGTTGTTGTGTGGGTGGCTGTGTTGTGGGGCACTACCACTTGCATCCCTTGCACTCATGGCAGGACATTTTGCTCACTTTCGGTGAAATGGAACTTGACAACACAACCATGTTTTCCCCTGGGACAAGTGTGATGTTCATCCGCTCCACGGGGGAACCTCCGTACATTGGCAGCCCTTTGAACGCATCCTATGCTGAGTGCTTTCGTTTTATGCTGCAAGTTCTGTGCCTGCAAATGTGCGCGTACGGTTGGGGTGTGGTCCCCCAGGGGGGGGTGGGGGACCATCACTTGGTGACCATCCCCCAGGGGGTGGTGGGGGACCGTCTTCCCTGGGGTGGGGAACGACATGGGGGGGGAGGGTACCAGGACGTGCATGTGTAGAGCGCTTGTGCCCCTGTGAGACCTGCTTGTGCCCCTTTCAGGGGGGAACCGTCACTTCGTTGGATTGCCACATTGGAGCCCTGGTTGGAACGCCCCACCCCGAGGGGGAACGTTAGCGCGCCGGGCATCTTTTTGGACCTGTGCCCCTGCGAAGTTTTGGATGTCGGCAAATACTCGAACCCTAGTTTTGGCCCCTCTTCACAAGCCTCCGTAGAGGCGGTTCGATTCTCCCTACAGAGTACTCTTCCCGACAGATAGTACGTGCACCAAAACCTTGGTCGACTTGAAGGTGATTGTCGAACCGAGATGCTCAAGATCATCGATCGGTATGGCCACGTCCACATTGGGGATGCACAAACAAGTGAAATGAGTCCATTTTGAGCCCGTTTTGACCCAATTTAGCCCTTTCCGCCACGTGTATGCACCAAGTTGTACCCTTCGCACGTACCTTAGAGCTGTATGGTGGAGCCACCTAGAGTTGGGGAGAGGGGTGTAGATTAGAGCAGTAGATTGAAGCACCTCCGGTGTTGGAGGTGGCAAGGGAGACCTTTCTTGAACTCTGACCTTTGGCTACAGCTTCAAGCAGAGGTGGATGCACGGGTGGCCCCCACGTTGTGGCGCCATGTGTATAGCCACATAGGGATTTGTGGGAATGAACGAGCTGATGAGCTGGCCAACCAAGGCCGGCTGGCACACCCCCTATGGCACTAGTTCCTGCGTGACCAGGCGGAGGCTGCGGGTAGACCACCAGTTGTTGTATGCACGGCGTGCCGAGCTCAGTAGCCAGTTTCTGTGCTCCACCTGGAAAACCCTTCAGTCTGTGTGTGCAGGGTGTACCGTGCCCTACAGGAGCAATTCGTCGTAGCGCAATTGGTAGTGCACGCCTCCCTCATTCCACGGAGGTGGGTTCGAACCCGGGGAGGGCTAGGAACCACCGAACATCCCGAAACCCCCCCTTTTTTTTTCTCTTTTGGTGTTGTGTAGTAAAGTGCGAGCATACCTGAAAGTGCAGCCCCGCAGTGCGCTCCGTCCTCGCGGGCCGTCGCGAACTGTGGAGGCGACGGCGCGGGCCAGCAGCTCATGAACAGCTGCTGTTGTTGGTTGGCGCCGGCGATGGGCCACTTCCACCGGCCATGTGAAACAAGCAGTGCGAAGTGGTGGGTTTGGTAGCGGCTATATCACCACATCGGTAGCGTAGCATAGTGGAAGTGCACGGGTGCTTCGTCCCGGAGGGCGTAGGTTCGATGCCCGCTGCCAAGTGTGTAGACGATGGCGCCGGCGGCCCCTTCTTTCTTTCCTTGATTGTGCCGAACACTCTAACGGGACACTTTGCAGGTAAGAGGAGATATGCACACATAATGGACACATCGTCGTGGCACTATAGTGGACAGCCACCTACCCCTTGGGTTCCCTGGGGGTAGGCTCGAACCCTGGGGGGCTCCCAGCAGGTGGGTTTGGCGACACAGTCCATAGATAACTCCCTCCTGTCGGCCACTTTGTTTTACACTAAAGTACGACCCCCCGCGCGTACAATGGAACACACCTCTTTCTTTTCTTGCAGCTCTTTCCTGGTTCCTTCAGGTGGAATACTTGTCTACTTGTCTATTTTTTCTATTCCTTGCTCCTGCTGCACAGGGATGACTGGTTTGTTCGTTGCGGCGTTTCCGCAATCAAACACGTTGGCACTCGTTTTGCACGAGGATTCACAACTACACATGCACGGCTTGGGGCTCTCTGGAGGCTACTGTGTGTTTGTTCGTTGCAGTGTTTCTGCTCTACCCCTGGTTCAACCAATTGTGGGGGGTCAGCCTCACTGACCCGCTAACTCTGGCATACGCGGCCATACGAAGACCATATGTCCATATGCAGGAGGGATGGAGTATTGTCCCTACGGTTAGGAAGCTGTGAATCAGTGTGCTAGGGCTACTGCAAGGCCCACACATGAACTCCGAACTCATGGTTACTGCAGCGATGTAGGATGTAGGAATGTTGAACCTCGTAAATTGAGCATGATTCGAATGGAAGCCTTGGTATATCCTCTAATCTACACCCCTCTCCCCGACTCTAGGTGGCTCCACCATACGGCTCTAAGGTACGTGCGAAGGGCACAATTTGTTGCATACATGTGGCGGAAGGGGCTAAACCCGGTCAAAATGGGCTCAAAATGGGCTCATTTCACTGGTTTGTGCAACCCCAATGGTCCAGGATCACTTTTGGAAAAACACGTTTGACCCAATTTGGCTCCCAAAACGGCCCATTTTCAAGGCGTTTTGGGATTTTCCATGGGCCAAACCGCGTCACCACGAGCTCAAAATGGGCTAAAAATACTTGTTTGAGCATCCCAGATGGTCTAGGATCACTTTTGAAAAAATGCATTTTTGACCCATTTTTGACCCATTTTTGGTCCCACAACGGCCCATTTTCAAGGCGTTTTGGGATTTTCCATGGGCCAAAACGCGTCACCACGAGCTCAAAATGGGCTAAAAAATACTTGTTTGAGCATCCCAGATGGTCTAGGATCACTTTTGGAAAAGCGCGCTTTAGACCCATTTTTGACCCATTATTGGTCCCATAACGGCCCATTTTCAAGCCGTTTTGGGATTTTCCATGGGCCAAACCGCGTCACCACGAGCTCAAAATGGGCTAAAAACACTTGTTTGAGCATCCCAAATGGTCTAGGATCACTTTTGGAAAAATGCATTTTTGACCCATTTTTGGTCCCACAACGGCCCATTTTCAAGGCATTTTGGGATTTTCCATGGCCCAAAACGCGTCACCACGGGCTCAAAACGCGCTAAAAACACTTTTGAGCATCCCAAGTGGTCTAGGAACATCTTTGGAAAAAATTCATTTTTTTCGCCCCGGGGACCCCGGTGGACCCACCGTTGGCCCCAACTTTGCGCGGGCCGTGCTGCCCTCCCGGCTCCACCAAGTGACCACTGGTACGGGGGTCTATGCGTCTCGTTGGGCGAATTTGAGGCTTGGAAAGCACAAAAAGTGGGGGCCTGCGGGTGGACTCGCTAGCCTCGGAATTCGATTTTGAGCCACGTAGCCCAAGATACGGCCCGTTGTTGGTTTCGGGTCTGTTTGACACAAATAGCGCACATCCAGGCCATTTTTGGCCCTTTCTTGGACATATCGTGGAGCTAGAGGGCAACAAAGGGCTCTTTGTCATGGGACAATCGAGGCGCACGTGCAGTGTAGCACCCGGTTCCCTTTGTTCGTGCATTTGGAGTGGGTTTCGGGACCGTTTGGGGCGAAAAAAGGCTGTTTTGGGGCACAAAATGCGCATTTTTGGGAGGGCAGCTCCCGACTTGGTGCCCCTGTCCGGGGCGCCACCGGTGAGTTTTTGGCTCAAAACTTGGATTTGGCAAGGGCACCACCTAGGCTTTAGGATGGCTAGAGTAGAGTAGAGCCCGATGCGATGAGGTGGAGCAATGCTCAAAACGGAAAGGAGAAGTGCTTGCTTGCTTGCTTGCTTGCTTGTTGTTGCTTGTTGCTTGTTAGCTAGATTTAAGGGGAGAGGGGTGTAGTAATATATCTATAGTGGTACTACAACTGAGTTTTGGACGTGGTTCAATGCTATTGCATGTGACCATGTCCTTCAGACTGTCTAAGGCGCCACTGGTCAGCCTCAATTACTGGCAATACAAACCCAAGGACTCATGGCTGATGGTTGGGCCTATGTTTGGGGCATTCAGTCACTGAGAACCAACCGTACAAGGTTGCTTTAGCCATGTACACATGTGCTTCCTCAAGGGGGAGCGGTAGCGCACCAGGCGCGTGCCGGGCATCTTTTTTTGACCATTCCCCACTAATGCCTGTTTTTGCCCCCACCTCACCAAACAATCTGGAGTACCTTCCCGCCGTGTCTATGAATCTGGCCCATCCCTTGCACCCAGTTTATGACGATGGCAAGGGTGGTGGTTGGAAGTGGTGGGAGTGACATTTTGTGTTGTTGAATTCTCATATTATACAAGGTGCCTTGCAGAGAAGGTTTGCGGTCTAGTGCGGTCTACTTGGGGGACTTCCCAAGGTGGGCATAAACTTGGGGCTAGAGATGAGATACTTAATACAAAGGTAGCATGCCGGGCATGCGCACCTAACCTGGGCAAACATTCCCCCCAAGGTTGGGTGGATTCCAAGGTGGTCATGGGAAAGTAGCAGAACTATTGGGCGCTGTGTAGAAACACCCTCTAGGTCCAGGGTAATCTTGTGATCTGTAGTTTCACGCGGGCAAGGTGTGTCCCTCAAGTGCAGGAGGCAAGATTTGGTCGTGCTACTGTCATTCCTCACCCTTTTCTTCACTTTGTTGGACCCAATGTCAGTCTTCCCACTCTGTTCCAAGGGGTCCTTTCTGCACTCTGCTGCAGCAAACTATGGCGGTTGCACTCGATACTTCGCTGCTCAGGAACGGAGCAGAGACCAGAGAGGACAATTCCTGGACCCCGGGTCCCCTGTCGTCGCCAGGGTCATGCTTGCTTGAAGGCTCCCAGAACTCATTGTCATCCATGTCACCACTTGCTGAATGTGGCAAGCAATGTCTGCCGCCACTATCTTCTGCAGTGCGCAAGCCTCCCAAGTCCTCGACTCCTGTGAAGAGTGGGGCTGAAAGAAAGCTGTACCACGGGGCAAACCCCAAGTTTGAAGAAGTTCAAGAGAAGTCATTACCGATTCAGGCATCACGCCCTTTGACAAGGGAAGCCTTGCTGCTGATGGAGCGGGGCTCAGATGACATTGTCCGCAGGGCGCCTTTGGCGCCAATCAGTCAGCCCTCTGGTGCACAAGACACAGCACAAGATCCTGTCCACACGGTACCCTTGGCGCCAATAAGTCCGCAGGTCCAACCGCCCCATGTGACCAAGCTGTCGCTACCGCAAACTCCCAAACCCGCCTCTTTTCAGAGACTTGACAAATCTGCGAGAGGCCAGCACTCAGGCACACAAGCGACACTCGGGGAATTTGTGGCCTCCATTTCTGAGGCCACCGTTTCCCTTGATGAGGCAGAGGCTGAGCTGGAGAAGAATCGGCTGGCGGCTGTTTGTGTCGCCCGTGACAACCAGCTTTGGCAAGAGGTAGAGGCCGACACGAAGGAGCTCATGAAGGAGGAGTTTGTCAAAAAGAAACCGCTCTTCATGCCCCTCCCCCCGACAAGCTGTTACGCAGCGGCGGCCCGGATCGGTGTTGAGTCGCCGACCCTGGCCGCCCTGGCCCCTCCCAAGCTGTTGTCTCCCCGGTATAGGGCCCACAATTCCCCAGCCCCCAGGGCTTCCCCAGAGCTGCTGAATGCTCGGCGGAAGGTGTTTGGGGCATTGTCCCCCACCAAGTCCAGTGAAGGAAGTGCCAGCCCGCAGCGCCGGCTGCGCCGCTTCAACTTTCGCCCCGTCCTGGAGCAGCAGGCGTCGGATTTGGAGGCCGCGAATAAGTCGTTCGCGGGGTATCAGCGGATGATGGCTGAGTACGAGAAAGAACAGCCGCACTTTTTCGATATGCAAAGGAAGTTCGTGGAGAAGGGCGGGCACGTCCTCCCTTTGGACGAGCCGTCCCGCCTCAAGCTGAAGCTGGCCCGCGTCATTGGCATTGCCCCAGAGCAACCAGTGGGCGTGCCAGAGTAACCATCCCTCCGCTGGTGTTGCGACATGTACACCGCCAATAAGACATCTGTCACTGTCTGGTGGTGCCACTTTTGCCTGAAGAGCGGGCAGTGGAGCCTTTCTGCACTGCTTTCTGCTCCCTGTTCGAAAGCATGTGAGCTATGTGTTAAGCACGGCTGTCCCCCCAAGAAAAGTGGTGGCCGCCCCCTCGACAAAAGTGGTATTTTGTTTTGAGTTTCCCATTGGGCTATCGATGTTGCATAGGCTGGCTTGAGTCAGCTCCTCCTCCTCCCTCAGAACCCAGTCAGCAGCTTGCTTCTCCATCAACTACGACTACAACTGAGCCCCCCCCCCCCCCTGAGCACACGCGTCACAGTGCTCTTCGGGTTGTCCGTGGGAGCCTCCCGTGGAGGCGATGGGGCCGGCCCTGCCTAGGGTCTTCGGTATGTGATTTGAACCGATCGACAGTTTGAGCCCCAGTGAGGTAAAATGAAAAACGGAAGGGGTGGTTGGGTAAACGGTTATATTGGTGATGGCCAAGCAGCAAACCGGAAATGCACTACACACACACGCCACAGAACAGGGGTTGGAACCCAGGTCCCGGTTGGCCTGCCGTGGAGCCGTTGCTTTTGTTTTTCTGGGATGCA
The DNA here is from genome assembly GCA_964036045.1 of Eutreptiella sp. 'Long Island Sound 2002'. Classification (NCBI taxonomy): domain Eukaryota; phylum Euglenozoa; class Euglenophyceae; order Eutreptiales; family Eutreptiaceae; genus Eutreptiella; species Eutreptiella sp. 'Long Island Sound 2002'. Next base: position 12,140,485 of record OZ038386.1, read on the forward strand.
CGCCTAACCGGTCCACTGAGGGGTGTAGGCACTTACCCAAATGGGCCAAGAAACATTCGATAGCCTCTGACTGCGGTGAGCTCAAGGCAACATTCGGCCCTCGTTTGAGGTGTGCTGCAGTGCTGCAGGTCAAACAATGAACTGAGTTTTGTGGCGATGACCATATGCCTGTGACGCGGGGGTATATGTGAGCTCTATATCCGTTGCTTTATGGCCCATTCCGCTGTTTCAGCACAGATGTGCCTTCTGCGCTGGAGAGCCATTCATCTCAGTTGCCCTCATACGCGCTGTCAGTGCTGTCAGTGCTATCTTCTGAAGTATGCCATGGGCTGATCCAACCTGCGTCTGAGACATCTCACATATCTGTACTGCTTTTGGGGGGGGGGCAGACAGGGCGGAAAGGTGGACCTTCCCCAAGGTGCAAACCTTTTTGTACATCCTGGAAATTTCCAGGATCATCTAGCATCTCTCAGGGCAGGCATGCCTCCTCCTCACAATGAGGAGCCATCTTTTTCCGATGCTACAGAGAAACGTCTGGGACAGCCATGCCATCTACGATGACAAACCCAGTTCGTCCCAGTTTGTTTGAAATTTGAGGCCAGGAGGCCCCACAAAACTCTTATCTGGGCATGGGGGTGTTGTGCCTAGAGCATGGGTTTTAGATTCCTCACCTGCACCTCTGGGCTAAGCTGCCGTCAACACAATATTCAGCACTGGTTTGAGCGGTGACCATATACCTTGTGTCACGGGGGCTAAATCGGTAGCTGAATATCCGTTGCTTCACCCCCCCCCCCAAAAGAGAGTTTTGTGGAACCTCTGGCCTGGCCTTGTCATCCACTTCCTGCATCATCAGTAGTGGAGAGCACCCTCCAGACTTCATGATCCTAGGAAAGCCAGCACGTGAAACCTGTCAGTGCTTGAGGGACAATGCCATGGGAGAAGTTTGCGGGCACAAGCACCCTCCCAGTGTATGTAACCTAAGGCATGTTGCTCTGTGGGGAGGGATTGTACCTGAACACCGGTGTTTGGTGTCACCATGGCACCCCTGGTTTCCTCTGGTTCATCAAATAATGCAGAGAGGTTCAGTTTGGGGCATGCTGGTGTGGCTGGTGGACAGTAGCAACGAGGAACTCTGCATCAAATTTCAAATTGCCAAAGTACAGTTGTGGAGGTTGTGGAGAGCCAACTACTGGGAGGACCAACGGGCAAGAACTTTTGCAAAGAAGCACAGGCCTTCCACATCACTAAGTGTGTGTGCACCTATGGAATGCACAGATGACTAGGTGTTGGTAAAGGAGACACCCGTGTTCCCTTACCGCCAGTTGCTGGGTAGAGGCTGATCGTCAGCAACCCCCCCCCCCCCCCACCCAGCATGCTGCCGCTGGGGTACTTGCCGCAAAACCCTGCTTTTGCACCACAATACACAGGAACGAAGCGTCCAAGCAGAAATTTAAAACCAACTACGCACTACAGCCATATGCACTGACCACAGCACCATGAGACAGCAACAGCAATGGAACACACAGACACACGGCAGAACACACCATAGGACTACCACAGCAACTGAGAGCCGAAGGAGTGCTTGATCACGGTAGCAGTGGGAGGTAAGACACACAGTATGTAGCATGAAGGCAGCACATGCCGATATATAAGTCATCAGGTGAACAAGCACGATAGTTGCAGTTTGATTGTAGATATGGATGCAGTTTTATGACGGATGAATACGTTGTGCTTCATCTAGATTGTCCATAGCATATCCTCTGGAACACAAGAACTGTTGCAGTTTGAATGATGATTGCGCCCCACCCAGCATGCGCAAGTAGGTTCCAACAACACCAAGCGTTGGAGCACATTTTTTGGACGTTTGGAACCATGCAATTTGCAATTCTTGATTGCAACATATTTCAGTGTTTTGGGACTGGCAGGGCAAAGGGTTTGTTGAGTCATCATTGTGTTGCAGTTACTGTGCACTGCTCTTCTTCTGGCCCATTTCACTGCTGCTTCATTCAAGCCTTCAGTGCCCAGTGTTTGTGCAAGAACGGTTGCGAGGTAAGTCAACCCCCATGGGTTGGCTGCCGCCCGGCGCCTGCCGCCCATGAGCTGCCAATAGGAAATATCAAACGTGCTGCACCTCTTGTTGATTGCTCACTGCCCGCTTGATTTTTTCGATTGTGCAAACCATTTCTAGCTGTCATGAAGGTTCTCGTTTGTGAGCAGCAAAAATCCTATTCCGATTTCCATCTTGCTCCCTCCCTGCCTTTTTCCCCTTTGAAGCACTCATTTGATGATTCCACGTTTCACCGTTCACCCCATTTTCCGGTCCTGATTCAGTGAGTTGGTGAGTCTGGTGGTGTCAAGTGCGGATGCAGTTCGTGCATGGAAATGCCAACAGCCTGTATTTCAAGGCACCTGCCCCTGTCAAGACAGGCTTACATTCGCAGTGTTGTTCTTGTTTTTCATGCCCCGTTTGCAAGTTAGCCCATTGTGCGCTCGCCAGGGCTGCATCCACAAGCGGGATCTGTCTATGTTCCGCTTGCACAAGCGCTTGTCGATGGAATCGTGGAAAACACTGACTACCCCTGCTGCCACCACTAGATGGGAATGCCATGCACGCAGTGCGCACGCAGTGCAAAGTTTTGGATGTCGGCCAATACTCGAACCCTAGTTTTGGCCCCTTTTGACAAGTTTTTGGTTCCATACAAGGGTTTTTTGGCCTCCCAAGCATTTAGGACGTGGCATATTTGAATTGTCAACCATTTCCTAGATTCTTGTCCATTTTGGAATGTAAATTGTGTAAATGCCCCTTCCCTGTGGCAGAGTCTGCTGGGGCTTCTCCGTCAAAGCCCCAGTTGGGACAACTGTGCTTATCAATCTCGTTCCGATTGTTCGGATAACGTGTTTATGGAAAACGTTTCCCGTGTTCGAACCTTGTTGAATTCTGTGGTGGACGAGATATGGTGGGAGGAGAGACTTTCACCGTACAACCATAATCCCCACTTCCCGTACTTCGTAACTCATTTTACCGACAGCATGCCCATATGCTCGGTGGGTGGGGAGTTGTCGGATGTGCTATTTAATCCCAAGTACGCAGGCCACATTTACAAGGTAACCGTGGCGGTGGACAATCTCGGGAATATAGTATGGATTTGTGACCTTATGCCCGGAACCTCCGCCGATGTTATGATTTGGGATCAACGTGGTCCTTCGCGAACACATGGACAGTTTTTCGATTTCGAAATTGGTGCGCATGACGGCGCCTATAAGGGCCGCTTGCACACCGCTGTACCTTATATTGGTCGGAAAACTTTGACTGACGACCAACAAGAGTATAATGATGTCCATGGCTTCTATCGTGCAAGGGTGGAGCACCTCTTTGCACGGTTGTGGCAGTGGAGGATTGTCCGCAATGTCTGGACACGCTCTGCAACGGAGCTGCACGGCCATGTGCGTATTTTGCTCCACCTTACTCAGTTTTGCATTCGCAGACAGACTAGGTATCAACCGTATGGACCTTGGCCTCATGTGCCAGAGTCTGTATGGGCACAGGAGGAGGCAACCGTTGTAGAGGAAGAAAATGATGACGGTGTTTGTTGCCAATTGTGTGGCCACCGTCCCGGTGATATATCCGAGTGTGGCACTTGCCACTTGAACATGTGTGCATCTTGCATGCCTTTGCATAGTTGTACTTTATAAGGCTGATTTCCTTGTTCTAAGGACACCGGATTACCAAGCTGCAGGTAGTTTTGTTGTTCTGATTTGGGCTTTGCTGCTTCGCCGTGCTACTGGACAGATGAGTGGTATTCTTGGGTGAGTATCCTAGCCTCTGCGTGCGCACTATGCACGCAGTGCGCACGCAGTGCGCACGCAGTGCGCACGCAGTGCAAACACTTAGCCGATGAGCCGCAGGGCAAGTGTGCTTGGTGCCAGATTGTTCTGATCCTATTGAGCGGTCCACCCGCCCAGCTGATCCATGCACACGGAACCACTGATGTTGTATTTTACCTGACACCATAGTCCGGTCTGATGCGTCAGCATTTGCACCATAAGTCTGAGCGCGGCCTATGCAGCATTTTGGTTGACCTCAGTGATTGCGTGAATGATTCATGCCCCCCCTCTGTGATTTTCCCCTGCCACTAGGACCCCCTCCCTCTAGGAGCCACCTGCCATCTGCGGATAAGGCCCCGTTGATCAAGGGCACAAAGTGCTCAGCAGATGAGCTGACAGATATTTGGTTGTCCGCAGATAGGTTGAACCTCTGGAGGCGCCTTAAGCGCAGTGCGCGTGCAGTGTGCGCGCAGTGCAACTATTTGGGCGTGTGGCCGTAGTAGAAACCCATACTTTGTGGTACTTTGGGCATCATTGTTGTTTGGTAGTAGGTTTTGATGCATTGGGGATCTTGCATTTTTGAATGTTCACCCTGTTTCACCCATTCTACTTTTTTGCACACACTTTTTACCCATTTCCACCACACCTACTCGGTTGATTGATATGGTGATACACTTTGAGGGTGCCTGCTACAGGACATCATACTTCCCTCCTCATTTCTTAGGCCCGCTTTCTCCATGGATCTCAGTATTGAAGATAGGGTGTTCTACATCCGCTCCAATGGCTTGCGACCTCCTGCCACGGTAGTTGGGACGGCTGAAGACGGACTCCTCCACTTGGAATACTACCAAGATGCGCTGAGAGTGGTGAATCGGCAATGCAAGATGGAGTCTATCTTTGCCATCCCAAGTTCAGACTCACCACCTGACTGCCCTCCATCTCCGCTGCCCAACACACAATCAAGTTCCCCCCCAAAGGCCCCTAGTCCTTCACCACTGCCACAAGAACCGGGAAGGTCCCCCTCAAGGTCCCCTCCAGTCTAGTTTGGGTCGCATAATTCTAAGGGTGTTTCCAAGGGGCGTGCCTAGGGGCTCTTAGGGGGAACATAGTCTGAAAGTAGCGTGCAGTGCAAGGGTTTCCCCTATGTAGCCATGTTGATTTCTCTCCACTATGGAGACCCCGAGAAGGCAGGGGTGATGTAGCCATATTGAACTCTCCCCACTATGGGGACCCCGAGAAGGCATGGGTGATGTAGCCATATTGATTTCTCCCCACTATGGGGACCCCGAGAAGGCAGGGGAGATGTAGCCATATTGAACTCTCCCCACTATGGGGACCCCGAGAAGGCATGGGTGATGTAGCCATATTGATTTCTCCCCACTATGGGGACCCCGAGAAGGCAGGGGAGATGTAGCCATATTGAACTCTCCCCACTATGGGGACCCCGAGGGAATGCCATGCACGCAGTGCGAAGTTTTGGATGTCGGCAAATACTCGAACCCTAGTCATCGTCGCTCGAAGGCTCTCGATCGCCGATACTCGATGGTGGCGAGTCGACACCAGGACCAGACAGTTCTTCTTCGACGATGCTATTGGTTATAATTACAACCAGAAGTATCGATGGACACCTGGCCAACCCTATGGTATTGACACCTTTCAGTCTTCCCCCTAGTAAACAGGTGACAGGTATTCTTGGGTGAGTATCCTAGCCTCTGCGTGGGCAATATGCACGCAGTGCGAGATCTTGGCCCGAGAAGGCATGGGTGATGTAGCCATGTTGATTTCTCTCCACTATGGGGACCCCGAGAAGTCACGGGTGATGTAGCCATATTGAACTCTCCCCACTTTGGGGACCCCGAGAAGGCATGGGTGATGTAGCCATATTGATTTCTCCCCACTATGGGGACCCCGAGAAGGCAGGGGTGATGTAGCCATTCCGCCCACAAGTGGGCCCCTGAGAAGGCAGGGGTGCTGTAGCTATGTTGAGTGACAAAGGAAGCCAGAGCATCTACGTTGATCGCTTCTGGGGGCAAGTGCCTCTTTGCACGGTTGTGGCAATGGAGGATGGTCCGCAATGTTTGGACACACTTTGCAATGGAGGTGCAACGCCAGGTGCGTATTTTGCTCCACTCTACTCAGTTTTGCATTCGCAGGCAGGCTACGTATCAACCCTATGGACCTTGGCCTCATGTTGAGTCTGTGTGGGCGCATGAGGAGGCAACCATTGAGGAGGAGGAAAATGATGATGGTCTTTGTTGCCAATTGTGTGGCCACCGTCCTGGTGATATATCCGAGTGTGGCACTTGCCACTTGAACATGTGTGCATCTTGCATGCCCCTGCGTAGTTGTACTTTACAAGTCTGAGTGGGTTGTTCATAGGGACAGTGGAGTACCAAGTTGAAGGCCGTTTTGTTGTTCTCATGTGGGCTTTGTTGCTTCGCCGTGCAACCAGACAGGTGACAGGTATTCTTGCGTGAGTATCCAGGCCATCTGTGTGCACAGTATGCACGTGGTGCGCACGCAGTGCAACAACTTGGCCCTTGCAAGATGCCTTTGTGTCATTCCGTCGGTCATTCTGACTTGTTTCGCAGACAGGTCACCAACTGAGGAGAGGTTGTAAGCTTGGGGGGGGGGAGTCATGCTCAGGAGACCTGACCATGTCCCCAGAACACTTTATCAGCACCCACACACCAGCCATGCAGCACTTTGGCACGGGAGAAGATATCACTACCCCTTTCAATCTATGACCATCTCGTCCATCATTCTCAAGCCGGGGCATCAGTGTGCAGCACATGCAAAACTTGTTCCTACATGTCAATTTGTGGTCCATCATCTTTTCTACTGTGACTAATCCCATTTCTCGTAATTTGGGGCCCTGAAACGGCAAGGCCTGTTTTCATTCTTACCTCCCCCCCCCCCTTTGCAATGTGGTTATGACCATGCGCCTGTGACACGGGGGCGTATGCGAACCCAGTTTCCGTTGCCTCATGGCCCTTTGCAATTCCACCCTCCTGCGGTGGAACGGTCACTTGGCCCAAAAAGCATAGAAAATACTAGGTGCCAAAGGCGCCAAAGAAAATTTTTCCATGGCGCCAAAGTCGATTTACACTGTGATACTATGGTACAGTTTTGTGGTGCAGTTCCCCGCCCCCAGGGGGGGAACCATCATTTCATGACCGCCCCCCTCCCCCCGTGGTGGGGAACCGTCACGACATTGATGGGGAGATTACAAGGGGGGGGGGAAGGTAGTATCCATCCTATGGGCATGGCAAAGGCCCATACGGTGGGTTTGCAGTGACGGAATGTGGTATGGTCTGAATAGGCAAGTGTATTGCCAATTGTAGCAAAAACCCCCCATTTCTCCCTGGCATATACGCGCTGTGCAAGGATGCCCCCATGGGGTCAAGATAACTTCTCGGGATTAAGGTGTGGAGTTGCCGAGTTCCACGATGACCCCACAAATGACTGTGGAAGACCAAGTTATGCAGTGGGAATGAACTACCCTCCCCTCCTTTGTCCTGCCCTTGCAATCCCCCCCCCCCCAGGGGGGAGACCGTCACGCGCTTTAAATTCATTTGCTCTAATTTGCACACCCAGTGTTGGGGTGAAGTTGTTGTATCTCCTTCTGTTGTGGGTATGTTGCCCTCAGGGAGTTACTGCCATATTTCACTGTGGGTTTCTCTAAAGACAAGCTATTCAGCAGCCACCATGCTCGCTCGAGGATCAAGGCACCTGTATTTGCTGTAGGCCTGACGCTACCCCTGACCTGACCTAAGGTAACCTGCTGTAATATGAGCCATCATGCTTACAAGGCATGGTGTGACAGCATTGCCATGTTTCCGCTCCCCACTGGGGCCATTTTATGGACTGGCGGAGTTACCAAAAAAAAAAAAAACAAGGCATGGTATGACAGCACGATTTAATGGCGTGAGATATTGGCACGAAAGCCTGGGATCATTTGCACGAGCCTTCAAATGCCAGACATCACTGTCTCGTATGTTGGCCAGCTCCAAATACAAACAAGTCATTGCAGATTGGTAGTACTGGACAGCTCTGAACCTTGATTCTGAGAGGTTATCTCGAGTACTGCAAAGTGAGTAGGCTACGCCAGCGCATCTTGGTCTGAGCCCCCCTCCCCCCCCCAAAAAAACAAGCCTTTGCAGATTGGCGTTGGATGGCACGTACGGTCTGGGGATCAACCAATCAGGGGTTTGATCAACCACTCATTTCTTCAACCAACACCACGTGACTCTGCACAACCCTGGGAAAGATTTCCATTGGACAAGGCAACACGAGTTGTGACATCAGCGAGCCACGTGAGTTATCATGTGCTCGCTTCGAAACGATGGGGAAACCCCTTCCCTGGCTTGATGGATTTGGAAAATATGCCGAAACGCTTAGGCATTGCCCAGTGGGCAAATGTCAATTAATATTTGTGCGCAGTATGATTATTTTTATTATAATGAAAATGACTGTATTAGGGCAGTGTGGCTGCATTTGGCTCTCTCTCTCTCTCTCTCTCTCTGTTTGTGTGTCTGTGTGTTTGGGTGTGTGAATACCTGGCACGCTGTGCTTCGCCCACACCCTGCGAGTGTCGCTATCATCAGACGTCTGACCCACGACTGTCAGCCAACTGTCACTGTCCCCTGTGCTGATCTCTGTGCCTGAGTCGTTCCCTGACGCCGGGTTACTGCTGGACACACCTGAGTCGACCTCTGACCCCGTAGCCTGGACAAGGAAGAGGGGGGGGTACGATCATTCTCTACGTTGGCAAGTCCAAGTCCGTGTCAGATCCGCTACCACAGTCATTTGTGGGATCATCGTAGCACTGGACAGCTCTGAACCTTGATCCCGAGGGGTCACCTCGAGTACTGTGAAGTGAGCAGGCTACGCCAGCTCATCTTGGTCTGAGCCAAAAAAAAAAAAATCTCTACGCTGGCAAGTCCATGGCACAGCTTCAGTGCACTAGGCGCGCCACGCGCACACACGCCCCCTACACTTGTGCTGCTCAAAACAGCATACTGACCATTTCCATATGTGCATGCTATAAACGCAGTGCATATGGTCTGGCAATCATGCAATCAAAGGTTTGGCCCAAACGCACGGCTCAGTGGGCAAGGAATGCCATAATGTAAATAGATTTGTAGTTGGTCTGATCCATATGTGAAAGGCGTGTGAACAGTTGGCGCACATACGCCTGCATCTCTGAACTCCTCATTGATGCCACGCCAAAGGGCGCCTGTGGTCGTTGCTAGCACCTTCTTGTTGTATGTTGGTCCTCAGCCACACTACCAGAAGAAGTGCCATGCTCCACAAGAACCAACTGAACTCCGCATGAGTACACGACTCACGTTTCATCTGAATGGTATCCGGTACAATATGGTATGACAGCCAACTCCCAATTGTCTGAACAGCAGTAGGGGTGCGCGTTCCATACCTCGTTGGAGGTTTCGCATGGGAGTCATGCAGAGAGACCCTAGCTCTACCAGAGCTCACAGAGGTGTTTGATGCACCCTCTGCTTCTCTGCATCTCCGCTGGGGTTGCCGGGGACTGGTTGGATTAACTGGCCATATCAGCTTGGGATGTGGCATACCACCCCATGGCTAGCCATGATTCCACTCCCCACTTGAGGGGGAGCGTTAGCGCGCCGGGCATCTTTTTTGACCCGTGCCCCACCGGTGACCTTTTAGGGGGTGCACTAAGCGCAGTGTGCGCGCAGTCCAACTATTTGGACGTCTAGCCGTCCTAGAACCCCATACTTTGTGATACGATGGGCATTATTGTTGTTTGACATCGGGTATTTTGATGCTTCTTTCACATTCGGGATATGGTATATTTGGATTCTCACCCAGTTTCACCAATTTTCTTCCATTTTTTGCTCGTTTCCACCACATCCACTGGTTACCAGGTTGATTTCTCCCCACCATGGGGACCCCAAGAAAGCAGGGGTAATGTAGCCATATTGATTTCTCCCCACCATGGGGACCCCAAGAAGGTAGGGGTGATGTAGCGAATACTGAGTTTGCGCTTCGTTTTTGTGACGTGAGGCAGAAACGCCGTCCAAACCGCTTGCGGCTTGGGGATTCATTACCATAGCGAAATCTGTGGGAAAGGTAAAGGCAGAGTACCGTTTGTTAAGTACAATACAAATGACATTTGGAGTTGTTGAATTCACAGCTATTGTCTAATTATGCAACGTGCTTTGTAGGGAAGGTGCGCAGTCCATCATGGTCTATTTGGGGGGCGTGCTCCATCAGAGGGTAAATCTCGGGCTGAACTTGTGGTTGCGAGCGGTGCGAGCAAATAAAAGTTTTCGAATAGTACCCCTCCCCCCCCCTTGTCGTTCCCCACCCCTTGTCGTTCCCCGGGGGGGGGGGGGGATGGGGGACCGTCACTTGGTCAACCCAAAATTTTTCGTTGCGCCTCATTGTGTTGTTGTGTGGGTGACTGTGTTGTGGGGCACTGCCATTTGTATCCCTTGCACTCATGGCAGGACATTTTGCTCACTTTCGCTGAAATGGAACTTGACAACACAACCATGTTTTCCCCCGGGACAAATATGATGTGACACGGGGGCGTATGCGAGCCCAGTTTCCGTTGCCTCATGGCCGGGACAAATGTGATGTTCATCCGCTCCACGGGGGAACCTGTTTTGGCGCAGGTCGTTGGACATTCGGAGCATGGTGATGCATATCGCCGCATCATTATGACCGTGATGGCAAGACCGTCTTGCACGACCTGCCAAGCCTCCTACCAAGAAGGCACAACCACCACCCAAGAGTGCTGCCCAAAGCATTCCAGTGGAAAGTGGTGAGCATGTGCAAGAGTTCAAGGTGAAGTGGAGCAGGACCAAGAAATTTTACACCAAGCCGGTCAAGGAGTAGGTCTCCGTACATTGGCAGCCCTTTGAACGCATCCTGTGCTGAATTCTTTCGTTTTATGCTGCAATTTCTGTGCCTGCAAATGTGCGTGTACGGTTGGGGTGTGGTCCCCCAGGGGGGGGGGGGGTGGGGGACCATCACTTGGTGACCATCCCCAGGGGGTGGTGGGGGACCGTCTTCCCTGGGGTGGGGAACGACAAGGGGGGGGGGGTATGTAATGTATTGTATTGTATTGTATTGTATTCAGTTGCAATTTGTTGCCGGACCACCCAGGTCCAACAGGCTAATGTCACAAATTCAACCAGACACTACGGGTGACTTGCCCATGGACAGTGTCCAAACGGCTACCCAGGTACCGCCCCCTAACCTGGTAGCCCCGACCTTCCTTCAGTCACCTGCGGCACACCAAGCGCGTCAAGCGTTTGCCCGATGGAGCCACACTGCCTACCCGGCGCTTGCGCGCTCTGGATCTCACGTTGAGGAGATTGACCAGTGGATGGTGACGCAATGGGAAGCTATTGCCGAAGCTGGCATCACCGATGATCAACTCATCAAATTTGTTGATGCTTGTGGTATGACGGGGGTTGGCATGCCGGAGTTCGTTACCATCCTGGGTGCCTACTGCGGCCGTAAAGCCCACGGGGGGGCGACCGGGCCCGGTCCTTGTATGCGACACCCCCCAGCCCCCCCCCCCCCCCCGGGTTTTGACAGATAGTGGGCTGGGGACATGGCGCCAACGGCGCCCCCTTTTCTAGTGTGAGCGCCAGATTTCGCAAGACGAGGCGCTATACAAATGTCGTTTGTTGCCCAGACATGTTAACTGCAAACGTCAGTCCGCGGACAAGGGGCCCCTGGCGCGGGATGCTGCCACCCACAATGTGAAATGTGGGGTGTTCCACTTGTTTGTTTGACCCAGACATGTTAACTGCAAACGTCAGCCCGCGGACAAGGGGCCCCTGGCGCGGGATGCTGCCACCCACAATGTGAAATGTGGGGTGTTCGACTTGTTTGTTTGACCCAGACATGTTAACTGCAAACGTCAGCCCGCGGACAAGGGGCCCCTGGCGCGGGATGCTGCCACCCACAATGTGAAATGTGGGGTGTTCCACTTGTTTGTTTGACCCAAACATGTTAACTACAAACGTCAGCCCGCGGACAAGGGCCCCCTGGCGCGGGATGCTGCCACCCACAATGTGAAATGTGGGGTGTTCCACTTGTTTGTTTGACCCGGACATGTTAACTGCAAACGTCAGCCCGCGGACAAGGGCCCCCTGGCGCGGGATGCTGCCACCCACAATGTGAAATGTGGGGTGTTCCACTTGTTTGTTTGACCCGGACATGTTAACTGCAAACGTCAGCCCGCGGACAAGGGGCCCCTGGCGCGGGATGCTGCCACCCACAATGTGAAATGTGGGGTGTTCCACTTGTTTGTTTGACCCAGACATGTTAACTACAAACGTCAGCCCGCGGACAAGGGCCCCCTGGCGCGGGATGCTGCCACCCACAATGTGAAATGTGGGGTGTTCCACTTGTTTGTTTGTTTCACAACCCCGTGGGTTAGGGACTCATGCGACGTTTTTCCGCGTTTTTTTAGGCAAGTGCTCCATGGGGCGTTTCCCCTTGCAAAATCTGTTTGACAGATAGCTGGGGGGTATGTCGCATCAGGACCGGTTGTAGTCGCCCCCCCGTGGTAAAGCCTTGCGTGTCGACCACTAGTTGTGCCTCGTCTCAACTTTTGTTTGCGTCTCCAATGTTTAGGCAGTTTTCCTGTCTTTGTTTTTGTTAACCCATGGACGGGGTTGAGCAGCCCAATCAGGCCCAGCAGGTGTCAGCAGAGGAGCGACTGGCAGCCCAGGCCAAAGAGATCCAAGAACTCAGAGAGCAACTCGCCCGAGTGGCAGTGAAGGAGGGGCCGCGCTTGCCCCCGTTGAGCGTGCCGGAGATCAACCGAGCCCTCGAGAAGCCCCAATTGGCGCAATGGATGAGGCTGATGCTCTCCAACATCAAGGCATACGTACGGCTTAGAGCCGGTGAGGTGGGGGAGATCCCCCGCCCGAGCGAGTTCGGCGGCTAGGCAACGGAGGCCGCGGTCGACCCGGGAGAGCAGCTGGCATGGCGGGTCTGGGACTGCGTGTCCCAGTCCCAGGCGGCCTACGCCCGACGGTATGCAAGCTCCCAGGGGAAGTCCAGCTCCGAGTCCAACCAATACGCCACGTTGGAAGAGGCATGGAAGGAGCAGGGATCGGCGTTCACATGGCGAAGTGTAAAGTTCAGGGAAGTGGGTGGAGTGCCGCAGTGGTAGTCGCGGCAAGGGGAGTGGATCCCTGTGGAGTCACCGCCGAGCGGAGGGTGCCAGAGGTGCGCGCAGCGGGGTTCCCCCGACGAGCGCCACTGGCACTTTAGGTGCCCACACTGGTCCTGACAGGATCAGCTGGAGCCCGGACCGGCCGCACCGGGCTCTGGCATCACAGGCACAGCGGCGGAGCTGCGGGCACTCGCCCGCAGGTGGGAGACAGCAGCCCGGGCAGACGACCCCTGTTCACCGGAAGAAAGCGCCATGCCATCGCGGGCCTTGGCAGCTTACGCGGAGCGCACGGGCCCGCCTGATCCAGCCGCGACACTGGCAGGCCTCCTGGCAGAGCGGGCGCAGGCCGGAGCTACAGCGTCAGCCCTGCGGGGTATTATTTCCGCGATCCGGGCCGTGGAAGACCTCCAATGGCTGCCACCAACAGTCAGGACCCTACACAAGGGAATCGCGGCGGGAGCCGCTTCGTCTGGCTCTCAGCCTCATCTGTCCCCAGCAGGCATGGTCCAACTGGTCGAGAGGGCCAGAGACTCCCGAAATGGGACAGTGTTCGGTGCGTTGGCGATCATCAGCTGGGTGTGCTACCTGCGGGTGGGCGAAGCCGCTGGCATCAGGGTGTCTGACCTGGCTATGGCGGGCTTTGTCCAGTTTTGGAATTCCAAAACAGGGGAAGAGGGGTAGAGGGGTACACCACCCGGCCCCTCTACCGGTATGCGGACGGGGTCCGTGCGTGGTGGGCGAAGCCGCTGGCATCAGGGTGTCTGACCTGGCTATGGCGGGCTTTGTCCAGTTTTGGAATTCCAAAACAGGGGAAGAGGGGTACACCACCCGGCCCCTCTACCGGTATGCGGACGGGGTCCGTGCGTGGCTTCATCGCCACATGGTCTCATTGGGCCGGTCGTCAGACATGCTGGTCTGGCAGTTGGGTGAGGCGGGATTGGAAGCAGGCATGGCCGAGGCCCTGGCGGGCACAGCATACGCCTGCGCCACCTGGCATGCGCTACGCCGGGGTGGCGCCGCAGCGACTTGGGCCCGCAAACTAGACCTCGCCTACTACAAGTGGTGGGGCAGATGGCAGAGCGCGGCCGTGGCGATGCAATACGGCACCAAGTGGTCCGACCCGGGGGTCGTCGCCCCTACGGTACTGCCTGCGTGGTCTCGCGACCGAGGGCCTTTGCCGACTCCGGAGCGTGTGGGCGTCCTGGCGCTGTGGGGTTCACCTATGTTCCCCAACATTGCGGGCGCACTCAGCACCCCGACCAAGCGCAAGCCGAGGCGCCCGCGGGGTGAAGGGCCCGGGACCGCCGAGGGCGACACAGTTGGGAGCGGGGACGAGGGAGATTAGGCCGCGACCGAGCTGGAGGAGTCCGCCGGGGATGGACCTGCTGAGATGGGCCCGGAGCCTGAAGCGGCTCCTACCCCCCCTCCACTTCAATCTTTGGTCCCTGCCTCTGAGCGCGGCGCCGTGTCTCGGGAAGATGCGGGTCAGCTGTGCACGTTGGCGGGTCCTCTGGTTGCTGTGGGGGGGGGGGGGGGTGCGGGCCGGGGACGGCAGACGGGCCCATCAATGTCGATTCCGACGTGGACACCGACGACGACAGCGGGGGTTCCGGAAGCGAACCCGATGGCGCCTTCCCAGTCGGCAGTGCCAGGAGTTCCTCCGGTCGTGGACAGACCGGAACTGCCAAGTTCGTTGGACGCGAGCGTAAACTGTGGTCCTCCAGGACGGCCGCTGGTCCTGTCAGAGGAGGGACCGGAGCGGGCTCGGAGGCTGGAGTGGTGGGCCGTGTCCACCGCTCATACACGGGGCCGCGTCGCGCTAAGGTGGTCGTGGGTGGTGCGCAGGCCCTGCGACCCAGAGATGCCGCACGCCGTCAAACTGGGAGACCTCGTTTGGCCCAGCAGGCCGGTTCGCCGAAGCCCAAGCGCACCAAGCTCGGGACAGGCGGGCATGTCCAGACGCCGGCGGCGCAAAACCCGGTGGAGGGTGCCTTCGTGGCTGCAGCTGAGCGCCTCAAGACCAAGGCTAGGGGGCGGACGGTCCCAGTGGCGTCGGCCCCCCCCTCTGTGTACGGGTCTAGACAAGGGCCGGAGGGTGCGGGAGCACCCCCCCCTTTTCCTGGAGTTCATGCAAGCGCTCACCCCGCATTTCCATTGGATAGCAGAGCGGGAAGGTTGTGGCTTGTGGATGGTGGCGAAAAGGGTGGATTTGTGGCTAAATAGGGTCTTTGATACAGCCGAGGATTTCCGCTTAAGGGGAGCCCTGCCCGCGACCTTGAGGGCGTTGCGCACGCTCCAGCCGGGCTCTTGGGAGGCGTGCCTCCACGTCAACACCTCCCCCATTCCCAGGTTCATGGGGGGGGTCGAGGATGCAATTTTGGATCGGGGTCTGGGACCGGTCGGCGCCCACCAGCTCCCTGCGGATTTGTAGGATGCTGTGATCCCACCTTTCTACCGCGAGGGACTCCGGGATTTCGATGTGGAGCGTGAGTGGCAGGACGGGGAAATGGTAATCCGAGGGGTGTCCCGCTGGGTGTCCCAGCAAGTCCAAAGGATAGTGTAGGCGTTGCGGGGGGCGGGGGTTTACGAGGAGACCGCCCCCCCCCCCCCACGTGTCTGAGTGTCTATTTTTTTTCGTGTCTATTTTTTTTCGCTTTCAACACCTCATGGATCATGCATCACAAGTGGACGCTCGGATTGTGTCCAACTCACTGACTACACCAACACTCCGGCAGCCGCTCCCGGACAACGGCGGGCCGCTGGCGGACTCTTCCAAGAGCATCCCACGAAGCATCGACAGGAGATGGCGGATGATACCAGGGGACGGCAGGATCGTCGGCAAGGCAAACGCCAAGGCCGACAGCCGCCCTCACGCTGATCTACTGCCGCAGAAGAGTTCTGACAAAATTCCCAATTTTATGCTGCAGTTTGGATACCCATTTGCACGGGACCCCAAAAACCCTCGA
This sequence comes from Eutreptiella sp. 'Long Island Sound 2002', assembly GCA_964036045.1. Taxonomy (NCBI): domain Eukaryota; phylum Euglenozoa; class Euglenophyceae; order Eutreptiales; family Eutreptiaceae; genus Eutreptiella; species Eutreptiella sp. 'Long Island Sound 2002'. Next base: position 12,156,463 of record OZ038386.1, read on the forward strand.
AGTGGGAACGGAGATCCTGAGCCCAATTCAGCTTTCAAGTTTGGTTACCAAGACGTGCAGCGCAATGCAGGAGACAACATACCTAATGAGCTGGAAGTGCAACGCAATGCAGGAGGCAATATTCCTAATGAGCTGGAGGTGCAGCGCACTGCAGGAGGCAGCATTCCTAATGAGCACGAAGTGCCGCGCCATGCAGGAGGCAACATTCCTAATGAGCTGGAAGTGCAGCACAATGCAGGAGGCAACGTTCCTAATGAGCTGGAAGTGCGGCGCAATGCAGGAGGCGACATTCTTAATGAGCTGGAAGTGCAGCACAATGCAAGAGGCAACATTTCTAATGAGCTGGTAACAAGCCCCGCGCCCTGTCGCGGAGGGTCTCACTGGTGTTATGCCACCAGTGAGAACACGGACCTATTCCCCTCCAAGCGCCCTGTCTTTGGATGTGTGAAGGATGGGTTTGACGTCATTATGAAGATCAGTAACACCCCAACCGACTGCCGCGACAGCCCGCAGGATCTGGGGGGAGGATTCAAATGATCAATATTGAGAGGATTGATTGATTGTCTCAGACATGCGCGTAGTTGAGCCCCGTTGCTCGGTTGCATCTAGACACCTGTCAAGAGCAATGGCCGAATGCGGCTCCAGTGGAAATGTCACCGGCACATCAGGAGTTAGATGATCAGGTTTGAGCCTGCTTCTTTTCATCATGCTGAGCCGACCAGACAGTGAGTGACCAGTATATATAGATTTTACATTTTGTTTGATTACAGGCAGCCGAACTTGGTGCTTTAGGGCCCCTCCGGCCCTGACCCCACTACCCGCGGTTTCTCTAAGTGTTGGCAACGACCTGTCAGCCTTCGCTCTCTGTGAGTGTCGCTGACGTTTGGGCAGGGGCGTAAAGCTTCCTATGGCCCGCTGTTGGATTCCCCAAGACCGAATGAGTGTCGGGGAGCACTGTAGAGCCTCTGCAACGCTTTTAAGCTTCACTTGTGGGTCTCCAGCCGGGGGAACTCGGAAGGCATGATATTACATTATGTCAAGGTGCAATGATATCGAAGTTGAGATCTTCATGTTGAGGATCGCTTGAGGTAGACGATTTTGAGGTGCTATAGTATTGGTTTTTCAGCAAGCAGAGCAGACCTGTGAGCAGGTACACAAAGGAACATTCCAGTCGTGATTAATGCACAATACGAGGAACTGATTGAACTTTGCGTGGCAATGACCGGTCGCCTGTGACACGGGGGCGATCGGTAGCCAAGTATCCGTTGCTTCATGGCCCCCACGTGTTACCCCTTCGTCATCCCCAAGTCCTCCGAGAAGGTATCCTTGATCTTCAGTTGCGTCAAGATCAACAAGAGTGACGGGGCTAAGCCCCCCACTTTTAGGTTGGATTCCTGGGAGGACTTGGCCAGATCATTGTCTGCATTCCCGCCTGACGTGGGCCTCTATGGGCTCCACATAGACCTTAAAAACGTCTTCTGGAGCTTTTGCCTGCCACCGGGGGCGCGGCAGATTTTTCGTTTCCGGCCCGCCCCCGGGGCCCCGCCTGTGGCGCTGTCGCCCCGCCGTTCGGCTGGAAATACAGCCCGTATTTGTGCCAAACTGCAGTTAGTATAGCGCAGCGGGGTAACGAAAGTTCTGCCACCGGGCCCCCAGCACTCCCCCCCCCCCCTGTCCTGCTTCCCCTCCTCCCTCCTCCCCTCCTTAGCCTTTTTATAATTTAAAGGCAGGGGTACATCGGGTCATCCAATGGGCTCGGCCAAAAATGATGGGGCTTGGGACTGGAGACGTCTAAAAGACGAGGACCCCGCGGCGAAGTCAACAGCATGGGCCCACGTGATTCAGACGCCCTGGATGGCCCGTATGATCCCGCTTCAGCATCGTACAGAGGTGCTGGTGGCGGGCGTGGCAGGATGGTCTCGGGACGGAGTCAGCTGGAGTGCGGTGAAGCTGGCCAGGACCACGGGGGGGACGTCTCCTCGGTCCCGGTACGCGACTCCCCCCCCCCCCCCCCCTCCGGGCCCTCCGGGCCCACTTAGTTACCAAGGGTCAATGGTTACTAGCCATACATAGGGTGGCGCCGAAGGCGCCTGAAAATTTTGTCCCCTTTGCTGGGGACCCCCGAGAATGCAGGGTTGAGGTAGGACTCCGACGCTTCTTGACTCAATCCATTTTAGCAAACCCACACGGGGCACCTGGACCCCTAACCAAGGACCAGCGCCGGATAGGGCAAGACGGGGCGCTATATATATTGTGGAGGCAATGCGTGCACCACAGAATTGCTCCGCAATGGCCAGGGTAAGCTTGTCTCTATCATATTGACAAGTTGTCCCCTTGAGCCCACCAATGTTCGTTGGGGGGCAATGGCCAAGGCTTCGGCACGCAATCCGTGCACAAACCGGCCAATGCACTGCACCTTGTGTAAGGCCACCGTGTGGTTGTACGGCATGAAGATGCACTTCGATGCAAAGCATCCCCATGTCGCGCCCCCCGCCACCCTTTGTGCCCCAGCCTCAGAGCGGGATGTTGTCCTCGCTTGGACTGCACATGATGAGAAGAAAGAGAAGAAAAAAACAGCAGATGATGCGCAGGTGGATGTGGCAATGGGCCCGCCTTCGGCAAACCCCCCTACCAATGTTGCGGACCCCTCCAACTCCTCTTCCTCCTCCTCCTCCTCCTCTTCCTCCTCCTCCTTTCCCTCCTCGTCCTCTTCCTCCTCCTCCTCCTCCTCCTCCTCGTCCTCCTCCTGCACTGAGGCGTCATCAGGTGCGGAACGCTCACGCCCTTTGGAGAGTGTAGGGCAGCGCAGGAAAATGGACTTGTCATGGACAAGGCCCCGAAAGCGGCGGAATACAAATGTCTCCGATTCCGACTCGTCGTCGGAGGGAGACCTTTTTAAGTGAGCCGTGGGGTAGTGGAAAAAAAAGGGACGGAACGAGCTGTATTTGTGTATACGGCGAAGGAAAAAAAAACCATTACTATAGAGCGGTACTTGTGTGTACGGCGAAGGAAAAAAAAACCTACTCCCACACAGCTGCATTTGTGTATGCGGCGAAGGAAAAAAAAAACTATTCATATAGAGCGGTACTTGTGTGTACGGCAAAGGAAAAAAAACCAATCGGGTGCCTCGTAGGCTTGGGCAACCTGCAAGGCACCCAGCTGCTCTCCGGTGTGATGGGCCGTGTCGGAGAGACCAGCATATATATACGGCCCTCCCCAGGCAGGGGGTGTGGGCGCCTACAACCACCATTGCAATGGTGAGGAGGTAGAGTGGAGGCCTCCGTTGTTGTAGAGTAACCCCTTAGGCCACCGCGTCTCTGCCAGACTGGACTAGACCTCTGCTAAACCCTCCCCCCCAACCCCCCCCCCCCCCTAGCAACTAGCAGCAACTAGCTAGTCCCCTAGGGAGGCCCTCCTCGGCGGCTAGCCCCCCCCCCCCCCCCCCCCCCCCCTGGGGGCCTTCGGCCCACTTCTACTGGGGGGGGGGGAGTCGCGTACAGAAGCGAGGAGACGTCCCCCCCGTGGCCATGACCTTCCATGAAACGTTGGGGATCTCGTTTCAATCCCCTGATCCGCAGCGGTACGTCGACGCGCTGCTGTATGGGCTGACACTTGCCTGTGGAGTAGAGGTGACTGCGTTCAGCCTGTCTGCGGAAGAGGCGGCCGTCGGGTTCGCTGTCTGCGACTTAATCGCCAAGCCGCCTGGAAAATCGGCGAGCAGGAGAGGAGGAGTGGGGATCAAGGGTGAGAGACACTCTCAGGGGAAGAACGCAAAGCCCGAGACCAACAGTGGTATGGCTCTGGACGAGGAGGCGGGTGCCGGAGCCGGTGAGCGCGAAGGAGGTGGGGGGCCGGCCGCGGCTGAGGAGGACGAGGAGGACGAACTGACGTACAAGGAGCCCAGCTTCAAAAATGCCAGGTGGATGAGAAAGAGGCCCGGGGCCCCGCGGTGGACGGTCAAACTGTGCCGCCTGGTTGAGAGGTTAATGGAGGCCGAGGAGTCTGAGACTGCGACAGAGGTGTCCACGATCATTGACGATGTCTGGCAACTGCTCCTTGATTGCGACAAGTCGGGTAAGGACGCGGTCAAGGCAAAAATAAAGGAGGTCAAAAAGAGGAACAAGAAGAAGGCCAAAAAACAGAGGCGAAAGGAGAAAAAGAAGGAGATGAAGGAGCGCCGATCATCTCGGAGGGGAAAAGGGAGGCGCAGGTCCTCCGACTCGGATTGGTCGTCCACAGACAGTAGCAGCGACAGTGCGTCCGATACATCATCCTCGGCAAGCTCCAGCTCATCGGGGCGCCACTCAAAGCGCAAAAGCAGAGGTGGCACGCAGGGGAGCACGAGTCAGCCGGAGTTCAAGTGGATAGACGGAAAGCGCCACTTCCGCAGCAAGAAAACAGGAGACTGGGTTAATTGCGAAAACCCTCCAAAAACGGCATGCCCGGAGTGTGGTGGCCACCATTGGTGGTTTGACAGGGAGAAGCACGGGTGAGGCCGAAAGAAGTGACTGCGGAGCCATGACGATGGAGACGGGGCTGCAGGAGGCACGCGGGGGGACGAGGAGTGCGAGCGCGAGTGGCCGTGGGCGACCGCGCGCGACAGACTCAAGGCGGCGATGGCTGACGAGTACGGGACGGCTTTTGATGCCACGACAGTGCGGGGCCTGCAGGATGGTACCCTCGACGGGTATCTGCGGCAGCTCAGGCGACTGGCCAGGCTGGAGCGGATGCGACCAGGCGACGGTGCTCGGGGTATACTGGAGGCCAGGCTCATGCAGGTTGTGCAGGGCGATCTGTCAGAGAGCGCCGCAAAAATCGTTCTGGCTGCGGCGAGGCTGGCCGAAAAAATGGAGTGGCTTGCCCCGGTGGTGCGGAAGTCTGATTGGTACCTGGTTATGTCTATCGAACAGCGGCGGTGCAAAGAGCAGCGGGCGGAGGCGAAGGAGTGGGCGCAACTGGAGGACCTGTGCAGGCTGTGTGTGGCTGCCTCCAGCTTTGCGGAATGGGAGGCGGTGGCGCCGGCGTGCGTGTTGGTGGGACACTGCCTGCGGGGTTCCGAGGCGGGGGGTGGGGTGGGGCAGGAAGATGAAGGAGTGCGGTTTTTTGGAACAAAGTCCAGGAGGGGGGTCCAGCGACAGGAAGTGGGGCCCTGGGTGCGGGAATGGTTACAGTTCCTGGCGAAACTCAGGGCACTCAAGGGGTTCCACCCCGACAGGGGGGCGTGGCCCGAGTCCAGGGAAGCGCTGGGGAAGACGTTGGTCAGCCTGCTGGAGAGGGGGGAGGGGAAGAAAACTGTCCGGTGTCACAGTTTCCGTAGGATGGGGGCAGCACAACTTCGGAAAATGGGGGCGCCGCTCACAACAATCATGCTGTGGGGGGGGGTGGAAGTCAGCGAAAGTCGCGCAGATGTATACCGAGGCCCCCCCCAGGTGGAAGTTTGCCCGCTCGGGAAAAATCCCATGGCCCATGTGGGGGGGGGGGGAGCAGAGCCAGGCTACTGCACAAAGCAGGGCTCCACACTCTCTTTCTGGCCGTCATGGATACGCCGGGAAATCACCTTCGCGGCCGGGGAAGCTTCCCGACTTGCTGGGGGATCGCCTTAGGGGGGTGAGAATGCACGCAAACGAGGAAGGACAGTGTCCCCGAGTGCGAGTGCTGCGAGGACAGTTGCGAGATGCGGCGAGGGCGATAAGCGAAATGCGGGGCGTCAAGGTGCACAGGCAAGAGATGGTGCGTAACCTCATTACGGCGATGGGTGAGGCAGTGCTCAGACTTGAGTGTGGAGAGGAGGGTCTGGATACGCTGTGCAGTGTGTTGACAAAAGTTGGGGAGGGGGACTTAGACGAGGAGGACGATGGGTACTATAGTAGTAGTGACGAGGAGGGGGTGGTTACCGAGGAAATGGCTGCTCGGGGGGTGGGGGAAGCGGGTTGTGTGACAGTGTCAGATAAGATCTGGAACAGCCTGCTCCCTCGTGACTCGTGCTGTCCGTGGAATAGTGCATCTGTCCTGATTGCTTTGTCCAGGGGGAGGGGTGGGGCAGGCAGAAGGAGTTTGGCCCGCATCCTCCGGGGGGTACTGCCCCCCTAGATACTCCTTGTGCACTATCTCGATGACTTTCCGCTCGTCTTCACTGATAGGGAGGTGCTCAGGGAAGCGGGGCGTTCGGCCGTGCGCGCACTGATCGAGGCTGGGTTCCTCATCAGTCCTAAGAGCGTCTTGGACCCGGTGCCTGTGGCATCTTTCTTGGGGAAGGAACTTGATTTAGAGGCCAGGCAGATCAAGAGCCACGAGCAAGCCCTACTCCAGTTGTGGGCGGGGTGGCTGCGCCTGGCGGTGGGGAAAGGAAATGACCAACACCTCCAAAGCTTCCGGGGGTTGCTGAACTGGCACGTGCGCCCGCGGGGATTCAGCTGTCCCTTCGCGGCGGGTGCCTACTGCTGGCTGCGCTGGGGTAGGACGATGGGAGGGGTCAAGCAGCCGGCCCAGGGTTTCCCCCTGAAAATGTTGGAGAGCTTCGCAACGTTGATGGCGGTGGCGGCCGAGCCCTGGCAGGCGCCGGGGGGGGGGAGGCCCAAGTTCTGTGCAGTTTTTCTTGTGCCTTGCTTGTGCAAACTATGGGATGGCACCTTCCTTGATGCGCCGACTGTTGCTGTTGAGTCTTCGGTAGCTGCCCGAGCTCAGGAGCGCCGTATTAATGAGCTCACCGCAGCCCTCCAGCGCAAAGACGACGAGCCGCAGAAAGCGCGTGTGCCTCGACCGCCGCCGTTGACGGCCCAGAGTGTCAATGACCTTGCGGCCACCCAGCAGCGCTTCCGGTGGATGAATACGTTGGCCTCTGCGCTCCAAGGTTTGCAGCAGGTGCCCTTGAATGCGACTGACTCGACCCAGGATGTGTTCGTCCACAAGGTGTGGTGCCTTCTGCACATTGAGCTTGCTGCCAAGAAGTCCTCCAAGCGGTCAGCCTACCCCTGCGTCGGGTTCCCACGGTTCCTCGGAGGTCATTCCCCCGCATACTACGGCCCATGCCGCAGCGGACGTCCCGGCCACGACTGGTCGACGTGTGCCGAGGCCCGGCAGATGCTTCAAGTGCGGCAAGACTGGGCACTGGGCGGCTGATTGCCCTTTGGCGGTTACGCAAGGCTATCTTTTGAGCCGTGACGGCAAGGAGTACTGGGTCAGTGCCCAAGGAGTTGAGTGGGACACCAGTGAGCCCCCCCCGGGGCCCTGTTCTAAATGTGGACAGCGCCACTGGAGTCATCAGCCTACCTCTACGTGCTCCGGACGTGTTGTCCGCCAAAGCCCTGTTACCGCAGCCGACAAAATCGACGCCTGGGATGATGCCGTGTTCGAAACCATGGTCGCTGAGTTTCAAGGAGCTGCTCCTAGTTGGTCGGGCCTGGCCCAATGACTACCAGCCGCACTACGCACCCCTGCTACCCCGGACCCCACCCCAAGCCCCCCCACGAGCCTCCCCATTGTGCAGGACTTGGCCCTGGTACTCCACGCGGTGTCACAGGCGGCTGAAGCCCCATTTGGGCACTCTGCCACCGCCACCATGCTTCGCAAGTGGGAACCTGGCACCGTTCGTTCCTATCTCAGTGCGCTGCGGCAGGTCCTCAAGTATGCCCCCCCTGACATGCCCCTCCCGGATGCCCTCTCCCTCCGCCTCCTCCACCTCGCGGCCAACCGCCGCTCCCCATCCGCTGCCAAAGCCCTCGTGTCTGCGGTCCTCATGTGTCAGCGCCTCTCCCTTATCCCCCGCGTTATCACCGATACCCATACCCTCACCCTGGCAGCCATCGTTAAATACACTGGGCGCTATACCATTCCCAAGCCTTGGGCCACAATGCAACATCTGGAAGCCGTTGGACAGCTCTGAATGTATTGGGGCTGGCCCCGGGTTTTCTTCCTCATTTTGTGCTCCGTGGTCTATCTGTGGCGTGTGCAAGACGCAGCAGCCCTCCAATGGCACTGGTTGCGCGTACCAGGGTGGGTCACGTTCTTTGACCATAAAGTCAACAAACACCTTGTCAGTTACCCCCTCAGCGACTTCTTGGACACCCGGAGAGCCTACATCCTGGCATGCAAGCGGCTTGAGGTCCCCTGGGACAGCCCCGTACTTCCGGGAGGCACCAGTGAGCTCCAACGTGCCCTCCAGGACCTCCTGCGTTATGAACAGCTGCCCGCAGCATTGTGGCATGGGTGGAAGAAACTTGGGGCAGCCCTGTTTATCCTCTTGGGAGGTTCCATGGTCTCGTTACAGCGCTGGGGACGTTGGCATTCCCAAATCCAGCCCCGACGGTACTCCAATGCCACCCTTGCCTGGCGGCTGCCCGACAAACTACAATTGCCGTTCCCTGTTGCGACCACCAACAGCCCAGTGCGCGACATGGACTGGCGCCTCGTTCCCATACACCAACTATGGCCCAAAGATACCTTCGTCAAACCGCCCGCCGCCCCTATCCGGGCACCCCTCAAGTTGGAACGCGCTTGTGCGGCCGCCGTCCCACCGCCCTCATCGACACGTGATTCTGCGGCCTCCAGGTCCCTCTGTGAATCCACAGACACGGACAGATCTGATACAACCTCTCAGTGCTCTGACACGTCGTTGGTGGAGCTATCGCAACCGACGGATCAAGCGGCAAGTGGCGTACCTCCAACCCCTCACGCCCAGTCTCCAGTCCCCCCACCTACGCAAACAATGGCTACCTCTCCTGCAGCTGGTGACTCTCGGCGTGCCCCTGTGGGCCCTGACCTTGGCACTGGGCATCCGGGCCCTTCAGCGTCTGCGCCAGCATCGCCTCAGTCTTGTGATGGCAGCATTGGCCCTCTGGACCGCAATCCAGCCACCACCCGGCCCCAGAGCCCCACTGGCCTCCCCCCACCTAAGCGTCTTGTGCTTGGGGTTACGCCCCGAGCAGATGCAGCATCACACCATGGTTATGAGCTCACCGCGCCTCGGCGCGGCATCGCGTATGCCCACTGGAGACCTTTGTGGTTGTGCGAAGCTCTACCAAGCCCACTGTCTGTTCTGCCATCACACGCTGCAGGATCACCTCCGCCAGGCAGCCCAGTCTGTGGCGGTACAGCTGAAGGTGTCGATGAGCACAGCGTTTATGTTGTTGCGGGATCTAGTGGTGCTGATGGTCAACCGATTGCCGGCCTCCCCGCTGACGTCGACATGCAGCCCACGGATGGTGCAGAGCCCTTGCACTGCTCACCATCCTGGTCAGACGTTGCATCCCCCTTCACCGTTGGAGCCGGTCCATCGGCTTCTGCATCAGCTAGCCACCGACCCCACTGTCGTTTCCGACGTGTCGCCGACAACTCACAAGACCACTACGGACACCAGTCCCACGAGCCGTTCGTCTTCTACGCCGCCGGTGACAGTGGCTATGGCCCAACGGGGTCTGGGGTCAGCGGGCAGCGTTCCCATACCTGATGAACTGTGGTCAGAATGTGCCCCCTCTAATTTACACTGGGCGGCAGCAAATGCCCCCTAGTAGCCATTCTCTCAAGACCCCATGCTTCATTTGTTGGCTCAGAAGCTTACTGAGTCGGGATTGCTGCAGCACGCCCCTCCTGGGTTGGCACCTAATGCCAAGGCTTATCTGAAGCCCAAATCAGTGCAGAAGTGTGCACTGATTGTGAATATGATCCGGATCAATGATCACTGTCTTCTCCGCCACCGTTTAAGTTGCCTCAGTTGGATGAATTGACACACAGGATCACCCTGTCCTTGTTACGTGGCACACCCCTGTATTTCACCAAACTAGACATTAGTAATATGTTTTGGTCCTGTAAAGTACCGCCTGAGTATCGAACCACAGTTAGAATAGGAGTCAGGGGACAAGTATATTCCTTTCCTGGGCTCCCGTTTGGGTGGCGAGCTAGTCCAGTCATCGCACAGAAGTTGCTCGCCATGTACATACAGCGCTTGTACCCTGATGATACGATTGTCGTCCAGTACATGGACGATATCCTAATCCTCGGCCCCCAGTTGCATCGCGTGCACGCCCAAACCCAGCACCTCGTACAACCTTTTACACAAAACAACTGGGTGGTTAGTGCCAAATCCGAGCTGGAGCCCTCACATCACGTCACGTGGATGGGCAAACAGTTCGATGGGGCGGAGGGGTCAGTGTCATCGTGTCATCAGACCCTGTGTACATAATTGGCATCATCATGCTGTGGCTTACCTTAGCTACCCGTGGGTACCGTCACAAACACCTCCACCGGTTGCTAGGTAAATTGCAGTGGGCGCTACGACCTGGTCGGGGAGCAGCCCCCTTTCTCGCCGGCCCGTACGCTAGGCTCCATCAAGGGCCCGATACCTCTAAGTGCACGCCCACGCTGGTCCTGCGGGCATTAGCTGAGGCAATCGCAGCGGCCCTTGTACCGTGGACGGCCCCACGGGCTGTTCCGTCCGGGCCCACCTGGTTTGTTGATGCGGCCGGAACGCACTCTGCTTACTGGAGTGGGATCTGGAGCCCCTATCTGCGGCCCAAAACAGTGCACCACCCGCCCTGGGTCCATACGCAGCAGGCGGCTGAGTTGGCCGGCGTTATCCATGCCATTAAAATAGCGGCTTATCAAGGTCACACCACACTGATTTTGATTATTGATAATCAAGCTGCTATAGCATCCGTGATCTCCAGGAAGGCGACATACAAATGCCAGGCACAGCAGCGCCTGCTTAGGCAGCTGCATCATGTTTTGCGTTGGTCAGGGTTGCAAGTTGCTTGTTATTGGGTACCTAGTGCCCTAAACCCTGCAGATCCGCCATCGCGGTCGTGGAAGTATGATGCGGCCATACAGGTGGACCTGCAAGCTTGGCGTGTGTATGCTTCCCTTCTCCAGTCCCCCTTTTCTCCACTGTTTGTTGGGCAAGCCAGGTATCATGGCTGACACTGACCTTGTGTGCAGTGTAGCCTGTCGCTGCCGGTGGTTGTTGGTTGACAGCTTCCTGAAGGACGGCCGTGACCTGTGACAAGTAGGTTACACAGTAAAAACATGAGTTATGCCAGCCCGGACACAGACGAGACAGTACGGCGATTGCTGAAAACACTAGTTGAACCTCGTTTCAACTTTTGTTTGCACCTCCTTTCTTAGGCAGTTTTTCTGTCTTTTTAGGGGGACATATGACTCCCCACCATGGGCCTTAGGGCAGGCAGCGGTTTGAGCGGCACTGACCTCCGGACCACCAGTTCTGATGGCAGCGGTTCGAGCAGCATCGACCTCCAGACCACCAATTTTGGCAGTAGCGTTTTGAGCAGCGCTGGCCTCCAAGGCACCAATTTTGGCAGCTGTGGTTCGAGCAGCACTGACCTCCAGACCACCATTTCTGGCGGCAGCGGTACGAGCAGCACTGGCCTCCAGACCGCCAATTTTGGCAGCAGCGGTTTGAGCAGCACTGGCCTCCAGACCACCAGTTCTGGCGGCAGCGGTTTGAGCAGCACTGGCCTCCAGGCCACCAATTTTGGCAGCAGCGGTTTGAGCAGCAATGGCCTCCAGGCCACCATTCCTGGCGGCAGCGGTTCGAGCAGCTCTAGCCTCCAGGCCACCAATTTTGGCAGCAGCGGTTTGACCAGCACTGACCTCCGGACCACTAGTTATGGCGGCAGCGGTTTGAGTAGCAGTGGCCTCCAGACCACCAGTGCTGGCGGCCGCGGTTTGAGCAGCACTGGCCTCCAGGACACAGTTCTGGCGGCAGCGGATTGAGCAGCACTGGCCCCCAGACCACCAGTTCTGGCAGCTGATTGGCCTTGTTCTCCATGTTCGGCAACTATGTGCAGGCCGTCGTGACGGGTGAAGGCTCTGAGGACTGCAGAGGAGGTCGCCCTTTTCGCTGCCCAGTGAGCCAAGGCCTTTGTGCCCAGGCGGAGGCAGACCGCCTGTCCCAAGGACCTGCCCGTAAGCTGAATATGGCCCCAGGTCCAGTCTTGCCAGGCCTGTGGACTATTACTGATAGGCTCATGAGTGGAGGCCGCCGGGTGCACTCCTGCTGAAGTGGGCAAAGAGCCCGGCGCGGCCCCTGCTTCCACTCCCCTTCAGCCGTTGGTCCCTGCCCATGAGCGTGGCGCCGTGTCTCGGGTAGACGCGGGACAGCTGTGCACGTTGGCGGGACCTGCGGTTGCTGTGGTGGGGGGGGGGGAAGGTTCTGTGCGATTTCTTGTGCTCTGCTTGTGCAAACTGCAGTGGCGGCCCTAAGGCCCATGGGGAGTTTTCTGCGTTGGTTGGTGTTTCGGAGGGGGTTTAGAACTCAGTTTCCACCCCTCGGGTTCTCTGCTATGGCCAGCGGGTTCCTGATGGCACCAGTGCGTGGCTGGGGCCGGGGGGGGGGGGGGCAGGGAGGGTTGCGGCGGAGAATGAATACCCAAGTTCTGTGCAGTGTTCTTGTGCTCCGCCCTTTGCAAACACTAGTTGAACCTCGTTTCAACTTTTGTTTGCACCTCCTTTCTTAGGCAGTTTTTCTGTCTTTACCCGCCCACCCACCCACGGCAGCCGCTCCTCTTCTGGGTCCGGCCATCCGCCCACCGGACCCCAGCCAAGTCTAGTTTAGTTGGGGGGGGGGGGGTTGCACCTGCACCCCGCCCTTCACGGGTTAAATGGTTGCGTGTGGTTGGGTCCAGCATGATCACCGCCTCATGTGGCGGCAGTCTGACGTGCTGAGCGGGAGACCGATTCATCCCCGGGTTCTTGCGTTGGGTCATTCTCGTCTGTTGACCGCTATGTGGTGGGACTGCGTCCGCGTTGCAGGCGGGCAGCCATGGCTCTCTTGGAGGGCGGGGTCAGCTTCTATCGCCGGCATTGGTACCGGCCTTGGTGATACTTTGTACTGCCGTCCCAAGTTCTGTGCAGTGTTCTTGTGCTCCGCCTTTTGCAAACTTGTGTTTGCGAGCGGTGCGAGCAAATAAAAGTTTTCGAATAGTATGTAATGTATTGTATTGTATTGTATTCAGTTGCAATTTGTTGCCGGACCACCCAGGTCCAACAGGGCCCCCCCCCCCCCCCATCTATCTATTTTGGGAGCATCCGGGGCCGCCCGCCGCTGGCGACTGCGGGGGTGGGTCGGCTCGTCGGGACCAGTTTCCAATGTCCCCTTGTGGGAACAACTGCTAATGGAACTTGACAACAATTCACGCACCGTACACTGGATCAAGGTCCCCTCGCATGTGACCATCGAGGGCAACAATGAGGCAGACCGCCTGGCCGATCAAGGCAGGCAGCTCCACCCCCGCTACCCACACCCCCGCACGCCACAGCTACAACTCTGCCACACGGGCACCCCGGCGGCGCCCAAAAGAGTCAAACTCTCCTCACTGGAAGCAACTTCGCCTGTTGTTAAACGACTGGATTTTCCCCTGCACCAGTCACCTCTTCGGGCAACCTTTGCGGAAGGGCATCACCTACTCACAGCTCTTAACCTCACACTTCTGTCTGACGGGGGTGTGAGCACCCCTTCCAACAGTGACAGTGATACGGACACGTGGAACACCTCCGGGGAAGCGTCCAGCCAGCCAAGCGTGCGGTCGTGCTCCACGGAGGCCAGCCGCTAAGCCCGGCTGGATCCACCGGGTGCCCCCCCTCCAAAACGCCGGGAGACCCCCACAACGGCCGCAAGGGCAACGCGTGGACGTCACCAAGCCCTCGAGGTAGACAAGCGTTCCCCCGCCCTACCCCCCCGAACCCTCCCCCTTTTTTCTGATTAGCCTACCTCTGCATTGCTGCGGCCACAATGGAACCAAGGGATTCGCCTATAGGCGAATCACAGGATTCACCCCATAATACCACTCGTATGCACTATCACTATAGAATCTTTTAAAGATTTTTGGGTTCTCAGGCCCGTCAGGCCAAGTAAAGAGATCCAGACCAAATGTCAGCCATCAGCATGGAGTCCCTCACCTTCAAAGATTTCGTCTCCAAGGGCCAGTTCGAGGTCTACAAGAGCACCCTCCCCGCAGACCACTTGGCGAGAGCGGCAGTGGAAATCATGCAGCGCATCAGAGATGCGGGGGTGGACCATGACAAATGGCTGCAGGACCTCAAGGTGGCCTCTGGTTGGGACGAAGATCCACTCAAACTCCTCCACGCCATTGCTGGCTATGAGAGCTGCTGTCGATGCACAATTGAGGTCCAGACAGGGGAGTTCAAGGCGAAAAAGGAGACGGAGCTGGCGGTCAGCGACGAGATCAGGGCTCGCATCAAGTCGTTTTTGGAGTCGCAGTGGAGCACTTTTGTGAAGCTCTGCTCCAGTGCCGAAATCGCGAAGGCGGGAATGGAGGTGGCACAGCTGGCAGCCAAGCACCGCCTAACCATCCGAGAGTTTGCTGAGGACATCCCGGAGACCCGAAAGCCAGAAGACCCCGAATTCGTGCTAAAGGCAATGGGAGCGCTGGCACTCTTCGACAACTTCAAGTGGATCATCATCCGGGAAGGCCACAAGCTGAATCTGGTACAAGCGGAGAGCAAAAATCGTGAGACCCCTGACCCCTGCAGCGCTGGACGAGTTTGTTGATGCCCCGGGAAATGCCAAATGGATGCGTGAGACGACAGCTTCACTGAAGAAATTCCTGGAGTCCAACGAGGAGGAAAAAGGGGAGACGCTGGCAAAGGAGCTGTGGGAGGTGATGCTGGTCTCCAAGGACAACTATAAAGAGAAGTACCCCAGCGGGGGCCACAGTGTGACTGGTGGCTCACATAAGGGCACCGGGAAGCAACCACAATCCCGGGTTGCGCCGAGGTCTACCAAAGAGTTGGAAAGACTGGGAGCACGCACATGGATTGAAGCGACCCGAAAAGGGAGATTCAGGTTCGCGGAGTTGGAGAACATCACCTACTACTGCACTGCGAGGGGCGACAACGCATATGAAGTGGCGAAGGGCCCCCCGGGGCCTTGTGGAGAATGTGAAGACAGCCAGTGGATATGGGACTGCGAGAGTTGACTTTCCCCGGAAGGGGGGGGAGGGGGGGGCATGGCGGAGGACAGCCCAAACAGGTTCCTTTGGCATGAAGGAGAAGTGGAGGGGGAGAGCGAAGATGACGACATCCCCAGGGAATGGCCGGCATACCGACGGGCATATGCCGCATTGTGTCGAGCCCAGGCGGACAGCAAGGATGGGGTCCTGGAAAGCAACTGGCAAGTCCTCGCAAACTCCTGTAGCACGACATCGCTGGGCACGTACAAGACAGGAATGCGACGACTCCGACAGACACATATGGCCCGGCCGGAGTGGGGACCATACAAGGTCGTGGAGCAAGTCGTGTGTGATGCCATTTGAGAGGGAAAAGGCAGCAGTTCGGTCAAAACAATCCTCAATGCGGCGGCCATGGCATACACCATGGGGGTGGTTAGCGAGCCGGTCCCAAAACGACTGTGGAAGGCATTCAAGGCAGCGCAGCGGCTGGAAGAGAAGTCAACACAGGAGTGGGGCAGTTTTGAGGCACTGCAGATCATGGCACACCAAGCGGATTCAGAGCTGGAGTGGTGTGTGGTGGGACTCGCGATACTTTCAACGCTGCTGGGCCTCAGAGTCGGCGAGGCGGCCAGCATCAGCTTCCACAGGCTCGGGGTTCTGGCAGGGACAGCGGAGTTCTATGACCGCAAAGTCCACAGGGCTTGGATTACCCGTACGGTTTCAGGAGTGGCCCTCAAATGGTTGCAGTTCTGCGCCTGGATTGCACAAAGATGCTGGAACCTCGACAAGTTCCAGCGACTGGTCTCTGAGGACAAACTGCAGCGTGTCATGGCGACCCTTTTGCGTGGATCAAAGTGGAAGGACCTCAGGTGGCATGCATGGAGGCGCCTGGGCCCAGCGACCATGTACAAGGCTGGGGGCAAGATCCCTAGCATCAAGGCGTGGTTCAGGTGGAGGAGCACAAGAACGGCAATGGCCTACATCAACTGCCCGCACCCAGGGCGCATCTGGCACCCATTCACAACGCCTACCCCCCCCAGTTACCTCAAGGGGAGGCCATGGATTGCGGGAACGGCAACCAGACGGTGTACGGAGTTCTGGGCCCCTGAGGCCTACGATATCCCTGAGGGGAGCACCCCAGAGAGCGACTCTGGAGATTCCACGTGCTCTGGATCATCCTCGGATAGCCCCTCACCTCGGAAGGCCGATGGCAGGAGGGGAAAGAGGAGACGCAGTGCGTGAGGAGGCGAATGGCCGGACGGCCTGTGGGGTAGGGGGGGGGGGAGGTAAATCAAGACGGGCGTCACCCGACAACGAGGTGGGCAGGCAGCACAAGCCACGTAGGTTAAAGTGCCTCATGGGAGTTGGAGGAGGAAGTACTGCAGGAGCGTGGGTCACATATAGGCGGGCGCGGGCGTGTGCGTGGTCGGCTTCGAGACGGATCGAGCGGGTCTCGAATATCCCGCGAAATGAGCTTTTTCGGGCCGCGCTTGCGGTAATCCTCCGAGCGCGGGAGCGCCTCAGAGATGTGGACGGTGGGCAGGCACACCTGGACACGATCCTGCGCCACATGGGGGATCTGCATGAGCTCAACTGGGACCTGCTGGGTCAGGACTACGACGGATATGACGGGGATGGCCCGTCGGGAGGTATCTCAGAAAGAATGATTGATGCGGGCCTTGGAGAGAAGGGCAGCCTGGACATCCCTTTAGATGTGTGGAACGCGAACATCCCACCGCGCCTCATTTGGGATATACGGAGTTGGAAGTCGGGGCACGATTGTGGAGGATTCGATGTATGGCAGCCGTCGTTGCACACCAGACGCATGATTGGAGTGCTGGTGGACGATGGGTTCCTGTGCAGGGACCCCACGTGTTTGGGTGCCCTTGAGTGGGAGGACCTCACAGACAATGTGTCGGCTTTCGTTAAGCCCAAAAATGATGTGAAGTGCTCCTTCATCATTGACATGCGAAATCTGAACGACTGCTCGAAGGTGCCGCTGCGCAAGGTCAGGCTTCCATCTATTCACACGGTCTTTCAGACCATCCAACGGGAGATACACCGTGGAGCACCATTGTGGGGCATTACCTTGGACATATCCAACTTCTACTGGAGCCTGCAAATCCCAGCTGAACATAGGGGACTGTTTCGCATACAGGGGGCGCACTTCCACTGCCTCCCGTTTGGGTGGAAGTTTTCCCCGGTACTGGCACAGGACACATTGGCAGCGCTGTTGAGTGAGTTCTTTGACAACCACGTGGAGGGGATCGATGTCTACCGTTTCCATTATTTGGATGATGTGCTGATCTTGTCACGTGACAGGGAGTGCATGAAAAGCCTGGGCCATCGGCTGGCGTGTTTCTTGACGGCAAAGGGCCTGCGCATCTCCATAAAATCCTGCCTCGAGCGACATCAGAATGTCCTGTGGCTGGGGAAGATGTTCGACCTGGCCAAAGGGGAGGTGCGGAACACAGACAAAATGCTCACAAAGTGCTTGGGGATTGCCATAAAAACGGCCTGCTCGCCTGTGTCTCCAAAGGTGGCGGAACGGGTCACGGGAAAAATGCAATGGGCATTTGGACCACGAAAAGGGGTCACCCTGTTTCTGCAGGGGTGGCACAGGCCCCGTTGGGGACATCATCGGTTTCAGCACCGCCCGAGCCCGGCCCTGATATCGGCACTGTTCGATGCGCTGGCGATATCGTACGTGCCAGCCACGGTTGACCCAAGGCCTGGGCATTTTGGCTTTGCGCCGTTCCTGGCAGTGGATGCAGCAGAGACTGCTGGTGGCTACCGCCTGGGTATCTCTGGACGCAATGGAGTCATGCGAACGCGAAAGATCCCGGCGCAGAACCAGCAACAGGCGGAGCTCAGTGGTGTCCTACATGCCTGTAGGTTTGCGGTGACCCAGAAGTGGCACAGGGTCTCATTGTTTGTGGACAATACAGCGGCCTGCTACAGTGCAACCAATATGAGGGCGTCGACGAGGGCATGTACGCAAGTGAAGATACTCCGTGCTCTTTGGAATTTGTTGTGGCACACGGGCTTGGTCTTGAATGTTGTCTGGGTTGATACTGCGCGCATGCCTGCTGATGTTGTGTCCCGTTTGCCAGACCTGACGCCAGCAAGCATCACCAAGGCAAAAATTGAGGCGGCACATAAGTGGGGTACATTGTGCGGAGAGCTGCACCTTGTGCAGAGCTTTGGATCGGTCCGACTGTAGCGGGGGGGGGGGTTTCCTCGCATGAGCGATGGCTAGAGTGCCCCCTCTTTTTTGCTGTAGCAGGCCCCTGCAACATGTCTGAGTGGGGCGACCGACATGAGGAGGAGTCCCATGACGAGGGGAAAGTGGGGTCGAAACGCCCACGAGGATCTCGGGGCCCGGAGGGCAAGCTGGCGCAGAAGGCGCGCACGCTGAGGCGGAGAGCTGAGAGAGCGGAAGGGCACCTCCATGCAGAACAGCCCAGATACCGCCTGGGAGGGATGACCGAGCAATCCTTCGAGTTAGTGCTGTGCCGGCCAGTACCAGAACGGGACCTCCACAACGCCTGGCACACCTTCTGTGGATGGATCACGCGACGCACCAGGGCGCAGTATGCCATGGCACGGGTCGAGCCTGCTGAGAAGAGTAAGGACCAGACCCAACGCCACCTTTACCTCGACCGCCACGAGCTGCGACTGGCACCAGGAGTCAGGCTGACAATGTCCTTCACCCACCATGCCACTGCAGTGCAAAGAGTCACCCTCAATGGAAAAGCGGACCTCATCAAAGATGTATTCAAACTTGTGAAGGATGATCTGGAACAGACGGACTCAGACTGAGGCGAGGCTGACATGAGGATGACTGTCACTCCTACACGGACTATCCATGGCGCTAATGTACCAGAGTGAGAAAAAAGTGGGCTGGAGAGGAGAGGTGGGGGAGAGGGACGACACGTGGTGCAGGCAGAGCAGGACCATACCCGGGGTATATAAAAGAGAGCTCCCCTCGCAAGTGCGATGGATGAGACGGCACAGTGTGAGTCAGTGAGCGAGCACGCCTTTATATGTGGAACCACGAGAGCCAGCATCAGTGAGAGTCAGAGATGACCCACGGTGCCCTTCGGGCCTGGCGCGCCAGTGAAGGAACAAGCATCAGTGTTGGCTTTGTGTACTGTGTATGTGTGAGCTGTACCTGTCAGGAGGTTAGGGGGGAATCAAGGGATTCGCCTATAGGCGAATCACAGGATTCACCCCATAATACCACTCATATGCACTATCACTATAGAATCTTTTAAAGATTTTTGGGCCCACCCACCCGCCCAGACACTTACGCACACTTCAGGAACACCATTGATACTATCATGGAGAAGTGTATCATAGATCCACGGCACACGAGTCTACCGCGCCAGTGAAGGAGCAAGCATCAGTGTTGGCTTTGTGTACTGTGTATGTGTGAGCTGTACCTGTCAGGAGGTTAGGGGGGAATCCGGCGATTCCTCCCGCAAGAGGAAGCGGGGACGCAGGTCGTCTGATCCTGAACGGACAGAACAAAAGCGGAGAAGGCAGGACCACAATCTGATCCTCGATGTGACCGTCACGGAGCATCTAGCAGCAGCATCCAGCAGTTACCGAACATGGACGCTTGTCCCATCTATACCAGATCAAAAGCAATTCAGTCTCCTTGCCGCATTGGCTCACAGGCTCGAACGGCACGTCCCGCACCCTGTGAGTCGCCAGCCAGAGTCGAAAAGACACGCCGGAGTACACTCCATGGAACGAACGGTTGTCATCACGGACGTGGACACCAATAGGTCGTTGAAAACCGGCATCACAACACAACACATTGCTGGTGTTCCCAAGGGTACAATGCGGCTGTGGTGCATGGGGCTGCCCCGTCTGGTCTCAGCTTACCAGCATGTGGTGCAGGCCTTTGTGGACGAGGACCTTAACACATGACGCCACATCCTTTTTACAGTACAGATTGCACACGGCCCACACGTCACATTTGTTCTTATATTTTTTCTTCTGTATGTACCCCCCCCCCCCCCCCCCACCACGCAGGGACTGGCGCTATGGGCAGCGGCGAGAGCGTCCTGGGTCCTGCGATGTGATGCAAAATTTAGATCGCTGTCGGTGGCAATGTCTGACTTTGTAGTAGCCTGGATGACACTTGTAGAGGTATGGGCGTCAGCACCACAGTCATCATTTGTGAGGCAAGAGGCCAAGCATCTGTGCAACTGTCTAAGGAAGTTCTTGGATGGAGATCAGCCATTTCCCTCCATGCAGCCACAGGGGGCAATTGTCAGAGGACGGGGGGTGCAAGTGCCAAAAAAGGCAAAATGGGCATCGGTTTTGCCAGGCCTGCTGCAGAGAATTGACGCTAAAGCACAGCAAGGATGGGATGTGGCTTTTGTTGATGGGTCCAAGCAGGAGACAGGTGGTGTGCATCATGCAGGCTATGGTGTGTGGTTTGGGGACAATGACGCTCGCAATGAGGAGCTGCCGCTATTGAACACAGAGCGGCAATCTATAACTCGGGCAGAGCTGAGAGCAGCCCTTCGGGCTGTATATCATAAATGCCGAGGACGACCTCTCCTGGTGGTGACAAACTCGGAACTGGTGTATAAAGGGTTAACAGGAAAATGCAACAAGTGGTCCAGGCACAAATGGGTGGGCTCCAGGGGACCGCTGGCGCATGTTGATCTGTGGGAGGATTTGTGGGGGCAGTGGCAGCTACTAGGGGACAGTGTGGATGTGCTATGGGTGCCGTCACATGTGGGGGTCACGGGAAATGAGCATGCAGACGCCAAGGCGTCCAAGGGAGCGAGAAAGGCATATGAATGTGTCATGAAACAAAAATCAGTGCAGGATATCTGGGGGGAGTTGGGACTGCAGGAAATGCCTGACTCGTATGACACGGACTCAAACTGCTCGGGGGGGTCCCACATTTCAGAGGAATTAAATGAGGACAACTCAGAGAACTGGCCCAAGCGGTGTCGGTACAGCTAATCGGGGCCATGGGGAGGGCAGAGTGAGGTGACCTGCGAACAATGCTATGTCTGTGAACAAACAGTGCTGCAGTGCAGCAGAACAATGTTGTTGGCGATGACCTATGACCTGTGTCACGGGGGTCATATGGTAGCTGAGTATCCGTTGCTTCACACCCCCCTGCTGAATCTGTATGTTACCCCCTGCACTTCTTGAAACTAAACAGCAACTGACGGGGAAAGGCCGAGTGAGTGCCATGCTTTGCAGCCCAGTCAGTTCGCACGTAAACAAGTGAATGCAGTCCACACCCTAAGGACGACTGCTTTTTTTATTGATCCTGGTTGTTCACTAGAGTCGGCAGACAGGACAAGCACACAAGTGACCCACAGAGCTAACCGCAAGAAACGCCTCACTGTACCTTACATAGTGGAGCACCCCAACCAAGAAGGGGACACGTGCATTGATTGAGGTACACAGTACTGCTGGACTAATGGCTGGAATTGTCTATGGCGGGGACATTCAGTCTATCGGAACCGACCATTGATCCCCCCATCTATTCGAAGCAGCCTTTAGGCTGCATGGTCTGACTGTCATGGTACGACTCCTGTACATATGCCAGCCCGGACACAGACGAGACAGTACGGCGACTGCCGAAAACTCGGGATAGTTAATAGAAAGGTAGCGCGCCGGGCGCGCGCCAGGCAAACATTCCCCCTGAGACGGATGTATTTGTCGTCTGGCAGAAGTCCAAAATTTTGGTTTTTTTGGTCT
Organism: Eutreptiella sp. 'Long Island Sound 2002'; assembly: GCA_964036045.1. NCBI lineage: Eukaryota > Euglenozoa > Euglenophyceae > Eutreptiales > Eutreptiaceae > Eutreptiella > Eutreptiella sp. 'Long Island Sound 2002'. Next base: position 12,178,125 of record OZ038386.1, read on the forward strand.
TTGAATGTTCAATTATGAAGTTTGTATTGGTTGATGGTCCTTTTCGCAGCCCTGTTGAGTGTTTTGTACCGGGCCGCTGGCTTTGTGGAGTCCGGCTCTCGGTTTTCCTTTTTTGTACACCCCATGGTGTGTCCCTCATTTCTGAAGGGTCATTATGGCACGACAGGTCAGCTCGACTTGATTACGCTCATAGGGGGAGCCTTAAGCGCAGTGCGCGTGCAGTGCGCGCGCAGTGCAACTATTTGGGCATCCGGCCGTACTAGAGACCCATACTTTGAGATACTAGAGGCCCCGAGGGGCATCATGGTGACCCCTAGCGGAGGTTTTGAGCTCTGATTTTGTCCCCCTTTGTTTGGGTGTCCCAAAGGTGATTGAGCAAATCTTGCGGTTCGGCAAGGGTAACCACTTACCAAGGGATGAGGAAAGTGTAATTATCCAGGATGGGCTTGATGGCCAACCATTCTCTGAAGGCGGCAGTGAAGCGCCAACACTGCAGCCTGCAATTGACCGTTTGCGCCGTGAGAAAAGAGAGAGAGAGAGAGGCCAAGAAACAAGCAAAACATGCGCCACAGGTCCTAGAAAAGCGGCAACGCACACTGGATGCTTTTTGTGTTGCTGCGCCCCCTCGGGCCGATGTGGCTTTGTCCAGCTCCAATCTCCCTCAACCCTGTCAGTCCTCGCAACCCCCTGTGGCTACACAATCTCAACCCCAATCCGATTCTAACCGCAAGGGAAAGGAGAGAGCCCCTTCCTCACAACCGAAACCACGCATGTGGCACTGGGGCATCGTAAGGAACATGTGTGTGTTATGTTAAGGGAAGGTAGTTTGCAACTTTCTTGAGCTGGGGCAGTTTGGGTCACCTAATTCTAAGGGCGTTTCCAAGGGGTGTGCTTGGGGGCTCCTCGGGGGGAACATAGTCTAAAAGTAGCGCACAGTGCGTGCAGTGCGCGCGCAGTGCAAAGATTCCCCCATATTTCTGAGTCTAGATGTGCCTGGTGCTTGAAAGGAGATGCAGTGGGGGGTAGGTGTGCGGGTAAATGGAGGGGGCATTATTCTAATGTCCACCTTGGAGAGAACATGTTTCTCTCCAAACCCATGACAGACGTACAGACGGGCAACAGCCTGCGAAAATACTCACACTACAGGGTGACAGCCATAATGGATTTTGGTACTGGTCATTTGTGGGATCATCACAGCACTTGACAGCTCTGAACCCTGATCCCGAGTGGTTACCTTGAGTTCTGCGCAGTGAGCAGGCTACACCAGCTCATCTTGGTCTGAGCCAAAAAAAAACAATGGATTTTGGCATGCACATGACTCCAGGTACCTGAGTACTTGCAAATAGCATCGATGCTTGGGGGGCATACTGTGCGCTGTGCATGCGCTGTGTATGCGCTGTGCAAAAAGTAGGCGATTTTGGATTGATACTGCAGCACTTCCTCAGATAGTGATACATTTTCACTGTTTCTGCTGCAGGACATCATATTTTCCACCTCATCTCCCCCCATCCAATTTCTCATTTTCCATGGATTTCAGGGGGGTATTAGCGCGCTGGGCATCTTTTTTTGACCATTCCCCACCTGTGCCTGCTTTTGCCCCCCCTCACCAAACAATCTCGAGTACCTTCTCGCAGTGTCCAAGAAACTGGCCCCTCCTTTGCACCCAGTTTAATATGATGGCAAGGGTGGTGGTTGGAAGTGGTGGGAGTGACATTTGGTACTGTTGAATTCTCATATTTCGGCCTATGCAACGTGCTTTGCATGGAAGGTTTGCGGTCTAGTGCGGTCTACTTGGGCGACTTCCCAAGGTGGGCATAAAATTGGGGCCGGAGATAGGACACTTAATACAAAGGTAGCGTGCCGCGTATGCGCCGGGCAAACATTCCCCCTCAGTATTAGGGACAGGGTGTTACACACCCGCTTCAACGGCGTGCAAGTTCAGCCAACAGAGCCCTCAGCCATTGTCCTGCGGTGGGTTTGCACCTACCCCAGCAAAAAAATAGATTGTCAGCACTCTGGGATGCCTATGGGCGTGGTAGTTCCCGCTGCATCTTCTGGGTTCAGATTTAGCTCTCCCTGCCTACGTGTCATGTCCGCTACCACACTGAGCTGTTCTAAACCAAAGCAAAAATTGGTTTGTTCAGTGTCAGCGCATTTTGGGGTTTCCACAGGTACGCTGGGTCTCCGGTTACCCACAAAAGGTACCAGGCGCACCCATAAAAAAATCTAGACTCTCAGGTATGGATCCACAGTGTTTTCCTAGCCCACAATGCCTTCATTAACAACACCCTGAGCCCATGGGTACCCATGACGCAGTGGGTGGGCTCCAGGAATTTGGACTGAATATACTGGACGATGAGCTAGCACAGCTCAGATTCTGAGGTGGGTTCTGCAGCCAGTGATGGGTCCTCAACAGAGTCGTATGGTTCCGTTGACTCTGATGAGTGGCTCATTCAATCTGTGCAGCACGCATCAGGACTAATCACGCTTGCCTCCACACAGGATTTAAGTTTCACGCAGCTGCTTGCGGGTGTGGCACACGATGACACTTTTGCAAACCAGGTTCTGTGTGTTTTGTTGATAGTAGGGGCATGCCAAGGAATGCCCTAAGTATATACAACAGTAGAGCAGACGCAGACAACAGCTCTCACTTGTTGTTCTCAGCCAGGAGTAAGTGGCTTCAGGGTGATACATCACAGCAAAGAGTCACAATGGGGTATGGCGGAAGGATTGCCTCCTTTTGCGGCCCTTGTATATGCGCCTGTCGTTTGATACGGGCCAGTAAGTAGCTGATCACCGTTTTATCTGTCTTTCATGGTTCGATTATAGGCATGAAAGCAGTGTGACAGATTAATTCGTTGTAGTTCACCTCACTGGTTCTGTACATATCCCTTCGAACACCAGAACTGAGGCAGTGCGAATGATGATTGCGCCCCAGGCGCACAATGGGAGGAAGGTTTGCCCCTGTGGGAAAAAAAAGTTGGCCTATGCTCTGAGACGCACGCCCTTATGGCACTCTTCACCCACCTGATTCAGTGCTGAGCATGGAACCTTTGCTTCTGTGACACTTGGCTTGGCCACTGGGTGTGTGGCAGGAGTAGACACACGACAATCTCATGCAAGTCTCACGTCTACGCATACCTTGGTCCTTTGTTGATGTGTTGCTACAACAGCCATGTGAGAGTATGTCATTTGCCATAATCCTGCTGCCCCACTGCTCTGCGAGAACGAGGGGTTGGGGTGTGCCTGGAAGTGTCTGCCACGGCATGGATAGCAGGGAGGCCACATGGGATGGGAGGAGGGGGGGCGGGCCTGGGTTTCAACCCGTGGTGGCGATTGGACCTACGCATCCACCACCACATGATACAATGTTGAGCTGACAAAGCACCCTTGCAGCCTTTAACAAACCGAAAACACCACAAAACTCATTTCCGGTTGCTTTGCTTGCTTTTAAGCAGTGGGATGCACAACAGGCACCCCCCCTCTTCCCACATGTGGGGAGGGGAGAGGCTAGGGGGTCTTTGTACTGCGCTATTTTTGGACCCCCCCCCCCCCTCCCGCCAGGAGGGCTACCATCACCGGTGATGTTGTGAAAGAAGTCCAAACATGGCGGGGGTGAATCGAGACTGGGGATATCAAAAGAGACAGAGTCCATGGGGCATCGATGATTGATGCCCACCATCAAGATACTCCAACTCCACATCTTTTGTCAAAATATCCAACCACCTTAGCGGGAATTTGTAGCTAAGTCATCTTGGTCGAGAACATTTTGTCCCCAATGGTCACATGGGATTGATGGGCACATGGGACTAGCCATAGTCGTACCATACCAAAGCGTGGGCGGCAAGGTACCTCGACCGATGCTGTGCACCACCACGGACTCCGAGGAACCCCAGACGTTTTTGGTGATGCGGCAAATGCTGCTCTTAGCGCGTCGTTCATGGACGCTTACCGCGTGGCACAGCAATCCCATCATTGGTACTTCCTCCGTCGCCGGGCGGCGGCGTGGGCGGCCTCCACTGCTCAACATTACCGGCGGTATTGCCGACGGATTGAGCTCTTTTCTGTGATGGGCCAATTGTAGGCATCCAAATGTGCGGATCATAGGGAGGAGCCACTCCCCCCAAGTGCCAGTGCTGCCCTAGGTCGAGCATATTGTGCATAGGACCACTTTTGGACAATGCTCTAGGCAGGCAACTTCGGAATCTTGTGGCTGTTACCCAACAGGACCCATGGTAGCAACTCAATAGGTGAATTTGTGACCATTCGGGGTTTGCGACGGCGATTGCAACGTAGCCTCTATGCTATCTTCTCCTTCACCGCTGTGGTATCCGGCAAATACGGCTTAGGGCGCCCCTCTGCATCATCAACCCAGTTAGGGGACATCCATTTTACCCAATCATTTATTTTATAGGTTGCTTATTGGCGTGCAACGTCTAAGTCTCCACCACCGCCAGGGACCCCTTTAACCTCACTAGGGGGGACCTCTTATCTTAACATGGGGATGGAGTTACCAACATTTGACCTGATGACTCTAGGAACGGTATGCTACCGTGCGCCCATCTCACCAGCTTGCCACCGGCGATATGTATAGAACAATGCCGCCCAACACCCAGCAACTCACAATAGACCGACCGCGGCCACCAATAGCCTACAACTCATGCGTGTCCCAACAATCAAACGACACGACCGTTAACCCCAGCAAGGCCGCACGACCGGCTCACCGCTCTGCTCCCAAGGGGGACCCTGGGTAAATCCAAGTTACCCTACCCACTTTGTTACGAAAGGGGGACCCCACAACCCATCACAACACCAGGCCAACCAAGGCATCACCACGACTTCGGGCCGTAGGTCGACAGCAACGAGCACGGAAGACGGTGCTCTATGGGGCGACCAATGCAAGAAGAACCGATAACACGGGAGGGGAAGCAATAACTCGGCGGGACACGGAGACAGGCCGAGAAGGGGCAAGGGGGGGTATGGGGGATTATTAATGACCGTGCTCCGCAGCAAGACACAAGGAAAGCCTCAAGACAACGCACCGCAAGGTTCGCACTCTGGAGCACGGACCAAAGCTCACCACCCAATAGCCCCGCTGTGGGATTACCAAGGTGCATCAATTTGTCTTATTCCATCCAACGACAGTCTTATCTGGCCTTTTGTGCACCCCACTGCCACACCGTCACAAGGGGGGTCTCACCCAATACCCTGACCCAACCCCGCGAAGGAAAGCGAAGAATCATCACCCGAAGAGGTCTTCACAGCCGTAGGCCATCCGAATATCGCACCAACCGCCCTCACCGACAGCCCGGCCCCCCCACGTAGCACAGATGCGCTAAACAGCAGGACCGCCCGTTGGCTCCGCCACCCCCCCCAACCTACCCCACCGGGCAGCAAGACACACCCATGGGGCCGGCACAGCATTCCCCACTCCCCGAATGCCCCCCCCCCCAATCCCGAAAGACACCCAACCCCGCAAATGGCGCTGCAGCCCCTCCTTCACGGCGACAGTGCCGCCCACACACGGACAATGTACCACTTTGTATCCCATGCCCCACGACCGCACCATAGACGCTTCATGTCGTCAGATCCTCGCGGAAGCCACGGCTTTCCTACCCCCCCCCCACCTGCCGACCTCACTTCGTGCCCCCCCTCCACCTCTCTGTTGTGCGAACTCCGCCGCTGGGTACGATGGGCAGGCGGAGGTGGCAGCCGGGGGCACCCACCACCACCCCCGCTTCCACACCTACCGGGAGCTCCACGCCCGCCCCCCCCAGCGACCCCGACAATCACGCCCCTAAGCGCGCCGTGCCCCTACCCGAATCGGAAGCATTCCTCAACGACGTTGTCCAAGGCCTCCCCATCCCCCACACGGCAGAAACCATCCGCCACTGGCTCAAAAGCACCTGGCCCCAGGCATGGGTGGTGCGGGGCATGACACAATCGTCAGATGGGGGATAAAACTACCCTTGAAACCACCCTGGGTATTTTTTTGTCACCAAAGCAACAAATGATAAATAAACAAATAAAAGCACTTTTTTCGGAGGATAAAACCACATTTTTGGGGGGCTACCACCACCACTTTTGGGGAATAAAACCACCCGTTTTGTTAAAACCAGCCCCTTTGGGGTGATAAAACCACCTTGGGCCGGTTTTATGCCACCAAAGCAACAATTGATACAACACAACAAACAAAAGGAGCTTGAGCAACTTTGCCACAAAAGCAATGCATGTGGAACTAGATGAACAACAAGCCCGAACCATGTCGGAAATCTGATCTCACACCCCATTTGTAAAATTGTCCCTAGCCAGTTCAAACATCCTATAACACATATACAAAGAACAATCTGAAATAAAATACTGAGTGAAAAACGATATGTTGCTCCCTCAACCTCCATCACTTCTTCTAGCTCGATACGTGAATTTGTATTCCGGTGCTATGGTTCTAGGTTAATATAGAGATGGGCGTTACCCCTCCGGCCTGAAAAGAGTGACCACTGCCCCCCCCCCCCCCCCACAGCGCCGCCTAGTGTGGGGATAAAACCACTAAAAAGGAGGGACAAAACCCCCCCACAGGGGCAATACCCCCCCTTTTCCGATGACCCATTGGGGGGTTAAAACACCTCTTTGGAGGCAGAAAACCGCTACTTTGCGGAGACAAAACCAACCCTATGAGGATACAAACCCGCAGCCCCAAGAGGGGGGATAAAACCATCCCCAAATGGCATTAAAACACCCAAGGGGGTCAAAAATGGCCAAACTGGGGGTTGTAGGTGGTTTTATTTCCCGTTTGGGGGTGGTTTTTTACCGACGACCGGAGGCGTGTGCCACAAGCACCCCCCATTTGGCAGCGCCGCTGCACTGGGGCACAGGGCGAAGGATCAAGAAAGGGAAGGGCAAAGCGAAGGCAACAAGGAACGAAGAGTGACCGGGGAAGGGAAATGGCACCCACGAGAAAAGAGAATCGGAAGGCAGCACACAACGCAGGCAAACATAGCCACAAACACGCCCACACCCGACAAGGTTTGAACAGCTTTCACTGATGGAGTTGTTGAAGTGTTTGTTTACGTGCTGCTTCTTTTTGTATCTTGGTTCTTCCTCGATTCCAATAGTTTTGATTGAGTTTTGTGAAATAAAATGGAAAAGCCAGTCCGTGTAGTCCAAACAGTGCACAACAAGACCTCAAAGTCCACTACATGCAGGGCTCGTGTCACAAAGCAAAGAATATACAATGTATTTACAAGAAAGCAACTGACAAGGACTGCAAAGTTAGAAAAGATATTTGGAAAACTGCCCGCGTTGGCAGTCTCTCTTTTATAGTGCCATTTTGAGATGTGCACTTTGTTTTTTTGGGTGTCATAGGTGCTAAGGTCGCATGGCATGTGGCGATGGTTTCACTGCTATGTCACATGGGATCATCGTACTTAGCTAGGCTGATTGGGTATTGAACCAAGGACCTCTCAAAAAGAGGGACCCCAGCTCCCTAGGGTGGACACCAGTAGGATAGCTAAACATTCATGCAAAAATATACAAAAATTTGAAGGCTTTCAACCAGTGAAGTGCCTTAGTCGATCTTCAAAAAAGGTATTTATGCCAAAATAGTTCGGGGGTTAGGGGTCCTAACAACATCCAATGATTAGTGCTTGGTTTTATAGGTCAAAATGCTTTGCTTAGCACAAAGAAAATTGTGTAAATAAACCAAAGTTCACACTGTGTGCTCAGTAATCACCAACAGAAAAGTAGCACAACAGTGGCACTGCAGGCTGCTCAGGCTGCGACGGCGACTGTTGCAAAGTAGTATAAAACGATGCACACAGCGAAAACAAACGGTTGTCGCATTGTATATACATACAGGCAGTGCCTTTAGAAACATTGCTATGGCGAAAAAACACCTCTGCGCAAACTCGAAAATTTACATTCAGCACATGCTCATTGTAATCCACCAGACAGTCAGCAAAAACAGCCAAAAACCTGTCAAAAACACCCGCCTAGCAAGACGCAGGGCTTGGGCACACACCGTGAAGAAGTGGTGGCTCATGGTATAAAAATAGGGATAGAAAAATGAAAGAACTTATTGTAATGGAACTCAGCACGTGCGCGTAGACCGCGATCATTTAGTGAACGCGCGTGCGTGCATATGTAAAGCACAGTGCAATGCAGTTCAATTATTAAACTATTGAATCAAATTCATTTTGTGTACTTTGCAGAACACTGGGATGAAACTATGTAGTGATTTATGAGATCAATCACGTGCTGCGCCGTTGCCGGATTCGCATTTGGATTTCGAAATCACTAAGGAGATCACGGGGAAAATAGCACTCAAAAGAGAAGATCTCCAAGATCATTACAATCCCAGTGTTCGATTTCCCTGAAACTCTCTTTGGTGATGTCGGAGTCATTTCTGGAGTGATTGAAGTTCGCCGAATTCGCAGTATTTGACGAACGCCAGCGGCTGCAGGTTGGTTATTGACTGTCGTTTTGGGAGCTGAGGCCAAGGGTTCACGAAGTTTGAGAGCGAGTTTGTGAGACTCAGCAAGATTTCTATGTCAGGTTTGCGAAGCAAGTACGCTGTTCGTGTGTGACAGGTTATGCCCAGCAGGGGGCTGCCCGCAGCCAGATCGCGATCCTGTAGCTTAGGATGCGTCGCGCGCGTGCAGATCTAAAGGATTTTACGCGGATGAAAAGTGCTGTTTTATATTAAAATTTCTGTTTGTAATTCAGGGTTCTCTGTATGGACTGATCATGAAGGATTTCGACAATTTCAAAGAGTAATCAACGGAGTTGGTGTTGTGCTTTGCAAATTGCTCGCCGTAAAAGAGATCAGTCCATTACCCCATAGGGTATACAAAATTGTCGAACTTCGAGATGGTGGCTCTGCCGGGACACAGTGGTTTCATGGTTCGTGACTTGACAGTGCTAAATGTCTGCCGTCTGCAAAAACTGAGTTCAAATAGTCCGGTTGTGAAGCCTCTGGTACAACAAGAACTCCAGCGTCGAGAATGTGAGACGTTACGGCGATTGAATGAAAATCAGTTACGAAATATACGGCGTACTGAATGCTATGGAAGTTTTGAAACGCTGCGGCCACGTTTAGCTGGTGAGGAATTGCGCAAAAGAGAAACGTGGGTTGATTCACCTTTGGAAGACGAGGTTGCCGTGGTGGAGTCACTGGTGGCGGCCAGTCTGTGCGCTGTTGCGCTCTCCCTGTCCCCTTGGCGGCCTCCGTGTTGGAGCAGCGATCGGCGGCGCAAAACTCAAGAGGCTTGTTGAAGCTGTGCTCCTGGCCACGCCCCTTTTGTAATGATGCTGTGCTTTTACTAAAGGAATGGGTTTCGCAAAGCTGTCCCTGACCTGTGTTCGCTAAAGCGCGCGTTGGAGTGCTGGCGTCGAGCAGAGTGAGAGTTCGGCTGACAAGTTCGAGTGAGAAGACCAGTCACGTTGAATAAGAGCGCTCTGACGAGTTACGCTGAAGAGAGCGCACGCCTGTGGCCACGAGTGAAGGAGATGAGCGCTGCACCAGAGGCAGCGCAACGAAAGAGCTGAGCATGTCAAGCAGGAGGACGGTCGAGAAGACTAAAGGTTTTCAGTGTGTGTTGCGTGTGTTCGTGCGCGCTTGCACAGTGGAGAGCCACCTCAGTGGCAGTCTTCCACTGTATAGCCTGGATTCAGACTCAGCTCATTCTCACTTCAGTCAGTGTCAGATCCGATACCTCAATCAGTTGTGGGATCATCGAAGCGCTGAGCAGCACTGAGCACCCCGCGCCTACCCGGGGCCTTGTGCTTGGGCAGTAAGGCGCTTTGTGCGTTCGGCTTGTCTTTGAGGTTTTTTCAGTCTTCGTCATTTTTTTATGGTAGATCCTAGCTCAAATGAGCTAGATGGGAAAAATGGGTTTGACACCAAGCGCCTTCGGCGCTCAAAAAGCACTGTTTTTGTGCTCAGTGGCTCACACTGATGTGCAGCCTTGCTTCAGTTTTTCGAATCTGAGGCTTCAGGCCCAGTTTTACGCTGGCCTGATTTTGAGCATTTTACTCGTGAGATGTCAACCCAATTTTGGCTTGTTTTGCTAACAAGAGGAATATTTTTCAAAAGACTTCTAAATTTTTTTAGAGTCACAGTGTGGCTCTTGGTTGGTTTTAACTCTTTGCTCCTGTTGGAGAGCTAGAGCACGCCTGTGCATCTGCCGGTGCTCTGCTCCCATATCTATTCTATGGGCAATCTTATTTTTTTGTACCCTCCCCACCCACTGTCCCAGTTTGGGACTCATATACTCTGCCATTGCAGAGTTTCGTTGCAGAGCCACTGCTCCTGCAGTGACTCCAGCCCCCCCACTGAGGGCATGCGTGCCTCAGTGGGCACCTACACTCTAGGCCAGGGTGTAGGGGAAAATTCTGCTTTGTTTTTTTTTTTTCACAAGAGAATTTTGGGGTGCAGTTTTTTGTTTGCGGGTAGCACCCCACAGTGGGAGGGGGGAGTGGTCTCAGCACTATATGTGCTGCAGATCCGTGTACAGTGCTGCGTGCACTTTTTCTGGGGACGCTCAGGGATTATAATACGAATGTATGCACGTGTGCACACTTGCGCATGTGTTTGTTGCATTGTATCTACGCAAGTTCGTTTGCCCTGACCCGCTTATTTTCTCAACCCTTATCCATTTTTTTTCCTTCCTGCTCTGTTTTCAGGTACACTCACATGAGTTTGATTCAGAATTCAGGAACCAAACTGTTTTTCGACGCCCAGTGAGCCAGGTCTGTTTTCGTTGGTTCTGCACCAGCCCCCCCCCCCCCCTCCACGTGTCAGGACTCCTGCATTTGTGCTCTGCTATCTTTCAGGATTGCAGAGCCGGAGTACTGACGAACCATCATGAAGCTCAGAAGTAATTTAAGTCAATGAAGCAAATACAGCAGCAATCTGTACATTAGCTTAAGGGTTTTCAGCACAGTGGGTCAGTTCGGAACAGACTCACAGATTTTTTGCGTGCTGCTTGCCCTGTTTGTGCTGCCTGTGTGTTTGCTGATTTTTTTTCAAACTTCTGAGCAGGGTATTTTTGGTGCAGAAAATTTTATTAGACCAGATGGCATGGGCAGTAAGTAGAATCAAGTGGAACTGTTTTGGATTCCATTTTTGTAAAGCTGCCCCCCTGAGTTTTAGGCCAGGAGTTTAGAGCAGCATTTTGCTTAGGTGATTTTCTGTTTGAAAACTTTTAGTGCTTTCTCAGGTATTTTTTCCCATAGTCAGCTGGGTTTTTAGGTGGCAGTGACCCCCCCACTCAGGAGAGTGTGTAGGATACCCGAAGGACAGTAGAGGGACCTTACTTCAGGACTTCAGGTCCTGGGGGTAGGATATTGTACATTATCTCAGTCCATTTCAGCAATTTGTTTTGTACAGTAATGGCTGTGCAAACCCCTGGGTGTGTGTCAGCCCTTGCAGGTGGCCTAGTGGCTGCGTCAAGGGCTTGGCGGGGGATCTGACGGGTTATGCCCAGCAGGGGGCTGCCCGCAGCCAGATCGCGATCCTGTAGCTTAGGATGCGTCGCGCGCCTGCAGATCTAAAGGATTTTACGCTGATGAAAAGTGCTGTTTTATATTAAAATTTCTGTTTGTAATTCAGGGTTCTCTGTATGGACTGATCATGAAGGATTTCAACAATTTCAAAGAGTGATCAACGGAGTTGGTGTTGTGCTTTGCAAATTGCTCGCCGTAAAAGAGATCAGTCCAGTACCCCACAGGGTATACATCGTGACTATAGAGGAGAGCCTGGTCCCGATGTGTTGCCAGGAGATAGACCTTTTATTTGGGCTGTGATAGAGCAAGCTGCTCGACCGTCAAAGGTGCCTTGGGAGGAATTCAAACTTCAGCAGCTTGCTTACGCTGATTGGTGGTTTGGCAGTGCGCGTAACGCGGCGGAGTGTCGCCGAAGTTATGAGGCCGAGGTCAAGCAGCACCCGCAGATGCTGTTGAATGTGGAGGTGCTGTTGAGCTATCCCGATAAAGAAGTGCCTTGGTCTGACTGCACGTTGAGTTATGGTTACGAACACGTCTGGGCTTTGGATTGCCTTCAACGTGAGCCATCATTTGTGCGAACAGTTCGTCTCGCGCTGCTGAGTTCTTCTGATGAAGAGGATACGAAGGCTGTTGGCTCCTGCGCGACGGTTGAGGATGATGATCCATGCCAGCGCGGTGACGAAAAGAAGAGACACGCCACGTTCAAGCGCCGACGCTGTGATCGCCCACGCAAGCGCGGGCAGGGACGACAGTAGTATTGCTGGGCCTGCATGAGGCTTCCTACGTGTGTGTTGGTTTTAAGGACTAATTTTTTTTTTGCTCTGTTTCGTCTTCTATGGCCCTGGGCCTGAGCGCTGGGCCATGGGCTCGCCTCTGAGGGGTTCGCCACTGCTTTGTTACGCTGGGACATGTTGGTCTCGCACCCTTCTGCAAGACATGTTCTTCTTCCTGCTTGTTTCCTTGCCTGCCATGCGTGGATGGCAGTGCATCTGATTTGAATGTGAAAATTGAGTAGGTCAGTCGTGGTCTCTTTGCCTTCGAAGTGCAGTTTTCTGTAAAGTAGCCCTGGCTCTGATATGTGCCTTTACTTTGTTTTCTTGCACTTGTGTCGGTGGCTTCGCGCACTGACATGCTTTTTTACGAGCACTGTGGATGCGAACCTAGTGTGGGCAGCACAACAACATTCTGCACGTTGTTTTGCTGTTGCTATGTTTCTGTTTGTCTTGCTGTATTTTTGTGAAACTGCAGGGTTTTGGAAACACAGTGAAGGTTTTCCCCTAGGGTGGAAACTTTTGCAGTGTCTTTTCAAAACTTTTGTGATAAAACAAAGCCAGCAAGCGGTGTACAGTAGTTCAGTTTTCTTCTTTTTCTGAGCAAGCACGCACTGCTTTGGCACTGTGTGCAGTGTAGGGTAGTGTTTATACATTTCAGTCAGTGTGCAGCTTGGTATGGCTGAAAAGATTTAAACACTTATCAATGATGTAACTCAGAGTGTCTATTTTGTGCAGTGCTGAGGTCCATCATATCTCTTGTCAGCCCCGTGCCTGGTGCCTCAGCACCCTGCACATGGCTTGTGAAGGGAGTGTAATGGAACTCAGCACCTTCACGCAGACCGCGATCATTTAGTGAACGCGCGTGCGTGCATATGTAAAGCACAGTGCAATGCAATTCAATCATTAAACTATTGAATCAAATTCATTTTGTGTACTGTGCAGAACACTGGGATGAAACTATGTAGTGATTCATGAGATCAATCACGTGCTGCGCCGTTGCCGGATTCGCATTTGGATTTCGAAATCACTAAGGAGATCACGAGGAAAATAGCACTCAAAAGAGAAGATCTCCAAGATCATTGCATTATGAAACTTTAATTCTGCACTAGATTTATACCTTCTTAGGCAGCCTGGCTAGTGTTCTAGTCGCCGTAAGGACAGTGGCTGCAATGCTCGCAATGCAATAGCCTGGCTCAACGCAACGCCAGGCTCAAAAGACCAGGGCGTCGTCGCTCGTATACTCCAGGGCGTTGTCACTCACTGAGCAGGCGTCCACGCCTTCTACTCTACGTCTCCGCAGCCTCACACGCACAAACACCACGGCATCCCACGCGTACTCCTGTCAATCCGCGTGCTTGGCAGCGCACTTGACTCAATTTTCAACTTTTTCTTTCACTCAAATTGGGTTGTAGTGAGGAAGGGGAAGTTTGTGTGTTCGTTGGGTCGTAGGTTGGGCTGTCGACACACGGGCCTTTACAACACGAGTGGGGCTTCGTTCTGGTCCTCTGTCTGCCTTCCTCGGCTGATGACTCACTTGTGTCAGCGATTCTTAGGTGGCGGCCCCGTAGAAGCTCGCTGTCGTTCCTCTTCGTATTTGCGGCTCTTGCGGCGACCTCTGTGGGTTTTCTTCACACTCCTCTGCAATGGTGGCTTGCCTTGCTTGATGAGGGTCACGAACCGTTCATACTTCTCACACCACTCCTTGCGCTCCTCTCTCCGGCGCTCACTGCACTCCTCTTCATCACTGAGCTTGGTCCGAAGCATCCGAACATCCTGTTGCAAGGTATCACCCTCCTTCCGAAGAGGATCCTCAGTGTTGTCGGCGTCTTTGAACTGGCGCCGAAGGTCTTCCAGTTTTCCAAGGGCGTCTTCTCTTTCATCCCGGTATCTGTCGCAGCGCTCCTGCAGGGTCTCTCAACGCGAGCTGGTACTGCCGGAAGCAAGGGAAGAACAGGGCATTCCAACCGGCAAGTTGCCAGCGAGGGCGTCTTTGACGGCGAAGGAGTTCTCAAGCCATGATGCTCAACTTCAGAACTTGAGTTTTGTAATCCCACCATACCTTGTGTCTATCTTTTGATGTTCATCTTGATCACGGCTACTATACCCAATCTCCTTCAACGAAGCATTGAACGGCAAAGCACAGGAACTCAGTGAATAGGGTATAGCATAAATTAAAAACTGTATTTCCTGTGTAGTACAATGCATAATGTAATTATATGATTAACTACATTACACACATTTCAAAATCTCAAAAATGAAAGCTGATTTTCTGCACTGTGTAAGCGCGCTCTGAGCTGTCAATATTATGCGCGATTTCTGCGCGCCTGCTCTGGACTGCAGGCACTTGAACCTATTGCACTGGGCAGCCCCGAGAGCTGCCGCCCAAAGGAGGGGGCATGTGGCCCTTCCGATGGAAGCATGTGGGGACACCCTCCCACCCGGGACACCTGGACTGGCTGGCCGCGACACTGCCTTCCCAAGCACCTACGGGAGCGGCTTAAGAGGCACCTGAACTAGGGCAGTGGGAGGGACAAGACGTGCCCTTGGTAAGACCTTCTTCCTGCATTGTCAAAGGAGGCATCCGAAACCCCCAAAGATACCTACCTACCTGTACCGTGAATGATGTCCCTTTGATGGGGCATTCCTCAAAAGTCGTCAGCGTGAGGCGAAAACTTTTGGTAAAAATTCGGGGGTAGTGGGGTTTGAACCCAGGACTCCCTCCCTAGAGCACACATGGTTGCCCACTAGGGTACACTCGAACGCTCTAATGTGGACGGCTATGGCTCTATAAACAGCGTTTTAGTAAACGTCCTGACCAAGGGCCAGGGCGGAGGAATACTCCCAATGGAGGGCACAAAAGTCCAGGAGCCAAAAAAAAATAGAAAATGGAACCAACATTGAGTGAAACCTGTGGTTTAGAGAAAGGGTGAGCGATTTAAGAAGTCAAATCACTAAAAATTGACGAAAATACGTTAGAAATCCTCATTTATAGTCCAAAACCTAAAGTCGCAGACAAGCGCAACAGAAGCGCACTCCCAAAAACAAGTGCGCAAGTGTAAATGGCTCCTAGATAAGAAGGTATGAGCCGTGGTTTTTGAAGCTTTTAAAAGAAATTTTTGCACAGTTGCACCAAAGATTTTGATATACTTTAGGAAAAAGTATGGAACAGACACCCACACAACAGAGGAGGTGGACAACCCACCTCTCAGGTATGTTAGTGTCATGTCACACGCATGCATTGGGTTCGTGTTGTTAGTTTCGTTAAAACGCTAAGGTTGCCACCGCTGCGTTCGTTGGGGGTTCGGGCGTTCACTTCCCTTGCTCTGCACAAGTCAAAACAGGGTTGAAAGGTATATATATGTTATGTTATGTTATGTTATGTTATGTTATGTTATGTTATGTCATATATGTACATATATGTTAGACGAATGGAGCACGCAGCGCGCACGTAGGGTTAGAGTATGCGCTGTGCTCGTGATGCATGAGCCTTATCTAGGCATCCACACGTTGTGGCGCTATCCCTGTTCATCCATCCACCCTTCTCTTCTCTTCACAGGTCAAAAAGGAAAGTGCTTGCTCGTGCTTGCCTAGCCGTAGTGAAGCGGTAGGGTGGCCTCCACCCTACCCGCTGGCGCCACAGTGATAGTGGTGCTTGGGGATGCTGAATTTCAGCATCTCCCTTTGAGATCTCACTGATTTCTTGGGGAGTTCTTGTAAAATACCCCAGAAATCGTCATTTTTCGTCATTTTTGGGCTGGCGCCGACCTTCGTCGCCTGCGCGTCGCAGCCCCAGACCGAAGCTCTATTTCTCGATGTACGAAGATTTGAATCAATTTTATTATTGATTTATCGTTTTCAGAATTATAGAAATGAGCCGTGACCATTTTTGCGGCGTTCCGCGAGGGTCAATTTTTGACGAAATTGGTCACGTAAAAGATTTTTCCAGAAAGTCCTGAGGCGATCCCAGGAATCAGCCAGGCACCCAAGGCGTGGCCCAAGAGTGGCCCTCTTCATATATAATATGAATTGGGAAAGAGACGCGTCGTGTCGGCTACACGACGCGTTGGGGGGAGACACGCGAAATGAGTGTTTTTGACTCAAAAATCACCATATTTCACTGTTTTTCGCCCAAAAACCACTGTTTGGTCCAGTTTGGGCAGCATCTCAGTGGAGATCCTGACGGCGACGACTCGTAGCCGTCAGTTTTTCTGATGGCGGCGACGCCGCCGCCCTCGTTTCGTACCTTTTTCTAAGCTATTTTCTAGTTTAGAGGTGATACATATACATTGTACATGTCAACGCATTTGTTTGGTTACATATACCTTCTCTTTGTCCATAGATGCCAGATTGTGTCCGCGGACGCTCCCCGTGGGGTGAGCAAGGATTCCAAGACCATTTACGCAACTCCAATGGAATCGAAGTTTGGAAGAGACTTCATGTAGTACTTGGAGAGGTTGGGGTGATGGGTTGAAGGATTTTCGATTTTTCTGTGGACGCACGGACATCACCCCCGCCGAAAACGCTTCAAAATGGTCTTGCCGCTGTCTGCGTGGTTCACTGGTGCACCTGTCGATGGCTCCCACGATGTCGAGGCGCCGATCTGCTGCCTGGTTTTTGACAACTCCCGCAGCGCAACAGACTGCAGCCAAAGGTATTGCACTGGTGGAAATACAGTGCAAGAAGGGACGCCTGGGCCAAGAGTGGCCCAAGTAAGAAAAAGTGCTTTTCCATTGCTTTGAGGCATACTCTAGTTGTATTAGAGATGCACTGAGCATCCATGCATTTTCATCTTAGTATTGGTCCCACCAAAACTGGTGATAACACATTTTGACCTATGGAACCAAACACCCAATCAGGATATGGAGTGGACCCCTTAATCCCCTTTCAAAGTGAGGAAAATCATCTTTTCCTGAGTTAACTGAGAACTGACATATCCAAAGTAGGACCTATGAATTTATCTATGTTTTTCCATGAATTCTTAGCTATCCTAGTGGTATGCACCCTAGGGGGCTGGGCACCTCTTTTTGAGAGGTCCTGGGTTCAATTCTTGGTCAGCCTAGCTAAGTAGGAAGATCCCATGTGACATGGCAGTGACCTCATCGCCACATGTCCTGCCACCTCAGCACATATGGGACCCAAAACAAAGAGTGCACATCTCCTGAGATGGCACTATGAAGAGAGAGTGACCAAGGGGCAGTTTTCCAACTCTTTTCCAAAATATTTCAGCTATCTTTGTGAATATGCATTCCTAATTGACCTGAGTTGCAGTTTCTGTGAATATCCAATCATCTTTCACTGTTTACACTGCAGCCCTTCATGCTTTGATCCTGATTATCTTCTCCTTGCACACTTCTGGCTTGGGCTATCCTGGATTGACTTGGATTTACTGTATTTCAACAAACAAAAGCTTTTCATCTCCAAAAACAAGCAGCAGGACACCCTACAGCAACAGCAAGCAGCAGGAGAAGCAAAAACACAGTGCTGAAACCACTATAAACGTTTCTGGTAGCAAGAGGCAGCCTGTCTCTGTGCACCGGCAGCGATCCCGCGCCGTACAACCAGTGCGCCCCGTACAGGCAAATATAAGCAGAAGGGTGACTGAAGATGGACACAAGGAAGGTGGACGCCGACGTGAAGACAGCGCCAGCGCCTCAGGCACCGGCAAGGCCAGCACCGGGCGCTGTACCTTCGGCGGAGCCCTTACATGGGCCAGTGGATGCGGCTGAGGACTCCCTGGATGGACTCCAGACGGCCTTCGGGGCCCTGTCCGTCGAAGAGGTGGTGGCGCAGCCTGCAAAGTGGAAGAGAGAGAGCGAGAAGGATGCTGGAGACGAAGCAGACGAAGGAGAGGAACAAGGGCAAGACCTGACGCATGACCCTACCTTCGAAGGCGCACCAAGCGCTTCTGGTCTCCACGCATCACCCTCTCCTATAACCACCACACTCCCAGCCGCTGCAACATCCACTTCCACAACCAACCCGCCTATGGCAGAGGGCACAGGCTTTACTGGCATGCCTCCCTACCCCGCCTATGGTATGGGCCCACCTACCACTGCGCTCCTTGAGGCAACTACTGCCAGTGAGCCGGTGGCTTCAAGCTCTGCGCCGCGATGGTATGCGGCTGAATATTCCCATCCACTACCAGCTACTGGAACCTATATGGATGTTCCTTGGTATGCACCCGGGTATGCACCTGGGTATGCACCCTTGAGTGGGTTGAGGAGAGGACCAGAGTCTCTTGGTGGCAGGAGTAGAGGATCGGGAAGATCCTCCAACAGGTCCCTGACGCGGTCGGAGATCAACGAGGTGCTCCGAGGAGCCACTTCAAAAATCGTGGGCGACCTCACTCAAGAGATCACAGAGAAGCTGGAGCCCCTGATGATCCCGCCCCAAGCGTCACCTATCTCGGTGGGAATGTCACCCCACCGAGTACAGGCTAACCACCTGGCGGCAGGGTTGACAAATACCCTGGGGAGCCTGAGGAGCAGACCGATGCCGACGCCTGCAGCTATACCGAGAAGTCCCTTCGTCCCGAGAACGGCCCAGCCGCCCTACAGCCACGTGACGAACTCCACGAGGGCCGAGCTGGACCGGCTGGGGCTAACAGCCTTGAGGGCTATGGTGGACGTAGAGCCTCATGGCTCTAGTGATCTTGGCGGAGACCCCTCCGATGACGAGCCGCCGTCGATGGATTCTTCTTCGCCCTCAGATGACGATGACCCTGAGGACCCCGAGGACCCCAAGGGTAAGAAGAAGAAGAAGAAGAAGAAGAAGACCCGACGCCCTGAAGGACGCAGGACTCAGGAGGCGAAGGCTATTGCCACCTCCAAGATCGTGGTGAACCTGCCTGAGTTCACAGGCAAGGACCTCAGCGAGTTCGCTGAGAACTTTGGCCAGTTTCTACGACTGACCGGCCAAACCCACGCTAGTGGGCGAGTGAAGGGCGATCTGCTCCTGCAGTGCTGCAAGACCAAGTACCTGGAGAAGCAGGTCAGGCAGATCGTGACTAACCCCGCCACCTTCGCCGATGTGTTGGTTGCCCTGGAGAGGCAGTACCCGACCTACGTAACCGACCTCTCCATCAGGGCCGAGATCCAGAACCTGCCCGTGCTGCCAAACAACCCCAAACCTGGCAGGGTCTCTGAGCTGTTGGCTGACCTGGATCACTGGGCTGGACGACTGACGCCTGGTTCCTACAGCAGCGACGACCTGCTGTTCTGGTTGGTGGCCAAGCTCCCTCGAGAGCTATGGGACGAGTGCCGTTCGACGGCGGAGCGCAAGGCTAGATCCCTCCGCTACGAGGCTCTATGCGTGCTACTCCTGGAGCTGGCGCTGGAGAAGGAGAGCGACCAGCACTTGAACAATTACTGTCCTGGAGGAGGAGGTTCTGGAGGTCATGGCAAAGGGTACCAAGGCTCCCGACCTCGGCAGGGGATTACCCCAAAACACGCCCACGCCCGTATCATGGAGAACGTGAAGGAGCTATTCTGGTGTGATGCCAGAGATGAGCAGGGCCACCTGCAGCACGCCCCTGACTGCGAGTAGCGAGACCGCTTCGTAGTCCAGGGGAAGCAGCAGGAGAAGAACACCGGCGCCAAAGCGAAGCTGCCGGATCATTACCGGTGCACCATCACGTGTGCATTCTGCGGTAAGCGGAAGCACTACGAGGATGAGTGCTACCATAAGCAACGCCTATTGGCGAAGCTTAAAGGGGAAGATCCTGGCAAAGGCTCAGGCAAAGGTGGAGGCAAAGGCAAAGGCAACGACTCCGGCAAGGGCAAGTCGAAAGGACGTGGTCAAGGGCAAGACAAGGGTCAAGGTGGACGAGGAGGAGGCGCTAACCGCCAGCCCGACAACAAGAACAAGGACAAGAACGGAGGCAACCCCTACCCTAATCCAGGGGGGAACTCCGAGCCCTCTGGAGGGCAGTCTGGTCCTACCACACGCTCCCAAACGCAGGCCCAGCAAGAACAAGGAGCCAAGCGTGAGCATGAAGGTGGTGATGACGGCAACGCTAAGAAGAGGAGCCGTTTCATGAGGATGGCCCGCAAATTGCGGAACAAGGGGTTCGAGGTGACCTGTCCAGCGGAATTCTGACGGGGACGCTCTGGTGGCACCCAAGACCTGGTGTTTTGGGTACGTATCCAACTAGGGGGACGCGAATACCTGGGGGTATTGGATACTGGCGCCACAATATCTATAGTGGCCAAGAAAATTTTACCTTGTGGGAGCCTGAAGAACACCATGACCACCGCTGCTATACGTATGGGGGATGGACATGTGGTGCACAGCTGCGGGGACTGTGAAGTGGAGGTACCTATGGGCTCCCGGACTATCGCCCATCGGTTCTATGTGATGGACACTGAGGCCTTCGACTTTGTATTGGGTACTGACTTCTTCGTACAGCACTCCCAGATACAATCCCTGACGCTGCAAGCGCCCTACCTCCTCTACGTGAACCACGGCAGTGGCAGAGAGTCTGTGCCACTGGAGCAGTCGGAACATACCTGGAGTTACCTGAGGCTATCGAAGGAGGAGCCCTCGAACATGATGGCGGCCTCCAAAACTGAGGACTATCAACTATTGGGGGCAGTCCTAGACCAAGGTCTGAAGGAGTTGGGTTACTCTCGAGAAGACCTGAGTGTGGAGTTGTTCGCCAGCGACAAGCAGCATGTACTGGACCTTTACTGCAGCAGGGGGAAGAACTGCAGCTACAAATTTTACTGGCCCTCTTTCGGGATGGCCTACGGGAACCCCCGGTTCAGTGAACTGGGGAAGGTGCTGACCAAGGTGGCCCTGGAACGTTCCCGTATGGTCCTGTGTTCCCCCGATTGGGGAGCCCATGGGGGCAACGAGTACTGGCGAACCCTCCTTGACAAGCTGACTATCAGCTCTGTGCGGTTACCTGATGAGGCCATCTACGTGCCTCTGGGACGCAAGACGCCCATTGGGAAGCCCGGATGGGGGAGTATGCTCAGCGTGGTGGACGGAGGTCTTACCTCCATCCCCTCGGAGGATCTGGACCCGACTCTGGTCCAGGCTATACAACGAGAAAGCGACGGACTCTCCTTGGGTGACTTGAAGGATCGCCTACGACCTCAAGATGCTGTTGAGACTACACCCGGAGGAGATGAGTACGTCGTGACTGACACCAACGCCCCCAACTCTCCCTGCCATGTACCTGTTCCTGATGGAGTCTCTGAGTGTGGACTATCTGAGCTACCTAGCTCTATCCACTCAGATGACGAAACTGAGCACGACGCCTTCTTCGTGCAGACCTGCGTGGAGGAAGTGGAGAACGCCGAGTACGTCGCCCCACTGAAACCCCTACTCTCCATGAGGGTAGAAGACCCCGTGGACGAGGAGCTGGACCCTCGATCCAGGCTCAGGGAGTATGTGAATTCCAAGAGGAAGTTGGTGGCGAAAAAGCTATGCTACGCGAAGCCTACCCGCAGCTCATGGCCACTGAAGCAAAGACGTATGGGAGACCTATCCCAATTGAAGGAGGACCTCGAACAGAAGATCACCACCTGGCAAAGGGAGGTAGATCTTAAGCTCATGAAGAGCGTGTGGGGCGCCCATGTGAGGACCCCAGAGGAGGACGACCTCTCGGAGGAATGTGTATGTGAACCCCCTCGAGCGTGCCTATGTTGCCATCGTCAACCGGAGATGGTTGAACAAGACCTTCTATATGCCTACCAAGGGCTGAAGCATACTACCACGGGCGAAGAGTCGGTGGAGGACCACCTCCCGACGTCTATTACTCAGGGGGCAAGCAACTTACACTCTGACGAGGACATGGAGGACAAGATCAAGGTATTGGACCCGCGGGTACAGAAGCTTATAAGGACCTATCTGGAGGTGTTCGGAGAACTACCCCCTCCAGCCTCATGTGACAAGCTGGTACAGATGGACCTCAAGCTGAAGCCCGAGTTCGTGGATCACAAGATCCGGAGGAGACCCTATCCAGCTCCTAAAGAGCAGGCCGACGAGATCGAGCGACAAGTACAAGAATGTATCGACGCTGGCCTAGTCCTGGACTACAAGGACGGGGACTACCCCCTACACTGCAGCCCCTGTTTCCTGGTGGCCAAACCTGGGTCTACAGCCAAACGGCTGGTAGTGGACTACGGAGAGCTGAACAAGAAGACGCTGAACCACTCAGGGTCCATTCCCAATATGGAGTCTACCCTGGAGAAGATAGCCTCCTGCCGCTACAAGACCAAGATGGACAAGCGAAGCGGATTCTGGCAAGTGGACCTGACGCCCAACGCACAGGAACTACTGGCCTTCATCACCCCTCAGGGGAGGGTGTTCAAGTGGAAGGTCATGCCGTTTGGCGTGGCTAACGCACCCGCTCTATTCCAAGAGCTGATGAACAAGATCTTGTCCATCCTACGAAGGAGACTTAAGGTGCAGGAGCTCATATCCCGTGGTGCCCAGATGGAGGCTCACATCGACGATGTATGCCTCGGGACCAATACCCAGGAGGATCACCTAATCCTCTTGGGTGAGTTCTTTGCGGTCTGCCAGGAGAACCACACACGACTCAAGCTGGAGAAGTGTGAGTTCATGCAGGAGACCATGCAGTACCCCGGGTTTGACGTTCGCTATGGGTGGTGGACCCCAGCGGCCTCTAAGGCCAAACCCCTGATGGATGCCAAGGTACGACATGAAGATCCCAAGAAAGGACTTCATGATGTACGCAGTTTCATTGGGGCGTGCAACTTCTATCGCCGCCACATCAAAAACTTCACCTACACCAGCGCCGTACTGACGGACTTGATCAAGAAGAGTACTACTTGGCGCTGGAGCCCACAAGAGCAACAAGCGTTTGACGAGCTCAAAGACAAGGTAGCCAACGCTAAGTGCTTGGGCGTGCCTAGGGCACAAGGGGAGATTATCCTGGTGACCGACGCCAGCAATGTGGGCGGTGGTGGAACGTTGTTCCAATGGCAAGCACTAGAGAAGGAGGAGTTCGACTCGGCCATTTCCCAATGGGGGACGGAAGGTCTCAACCGAGACGGAACCCTCAAGCACAGCTACCCTGACGACAAGTGGGTCCTAGTACCTCTGGGCCACTGGAACTGGAAGTGGAACCAGGCCAGGGGGAACTACTCCACCTATGAGCAGGAATTGCTCGCGGGTATGCTGGTGCTATCCTCACAAGCACGATTGTTGGGGAGTAACCCTGTGGTCTGGCTGTGCGACCAAGAACCGGTCCGCAGTTTCCACAAGGGTCCCCCACCTGAGAAGGCCAAGCTACAGCGCTGGTGGACCTACCTCAGTCAACTACGGCTGACGGTACACCATATCCAGGGAGTGAAGAACGAGTGTGCCGACTACATCAGCCGCAACGACTTCGACGCCCTGATTGGTGCCCGGTCTGAAGCGCTGGCTAAGGAGGCGTTCAGCCGTATGGACGTCCACTTGGACCTCAACATGACGATGATACGCCCCCTGGATGGACTCCAACAATCGGAGTACCTGAAGGAGTTCGGGGATATCTACAAGCGCCTGGAGAAACGCCTTGAACCCCTCCTGGTCAACCAACACCAGTGGAAGAGGAACAAGAGCTACCTATGGCACGAGGACCGTATTGTGGTGCCTAGTGACCGAGTCCCAGCGCTGCTGAAGTGGACCCATGAGTCCAGTGGTCATGTGGGTGCTGACCGCACCCTGAGGCTGTTCAAGCAGTGGTTCCACACTACGTGGACTGACGACCAACTGCGGAAGACCCTCCAGCCTATCGTGGACAAGTGCCCGTGCAGGTCCTGTAAACCAGGGGATATCAGGGACAGAGGTCTCTACTCGACCCTGCCCATCCCTCACTGTACTAACAGTGTTCTTTACGTGGACTACACGGAGATGCCGAAGTTCGGGGGCTATGACTTCGCCCTCGTGGTAACCTGTGGGTTGACCAGGTTTACCAGGGTGTTCCCATGTACCAAGCACATTACCGGGGAGGAGACTATCAAGATACTCCTGGAGGAATGGTTTTGTGTCTATGGGGCGCCCAAGGAGATCAACTCCGATGAGGACGTGCGAGTACGCTCAGATACTGGCTGGTACAAGAGGGTCCTGAGATCCCTCAATGTCCAGGTGTCTACGGGGATTCCCTACTCTCGCACGAGCAACCCCCTATGTGAGCGACAGATCCGTGTCCTGAAGGAGAACGTTCGGATATGGTGCAAAACTGAGCGCACCAGAGACTGGGTGAGACTACTCCCCGTCATATCCTTGATGATGAACTCCCAAGAGAGTTCTGCTACTGGCTGCTCGCCCCATGAGCTATTCCTCGGACGCCCGGCATGGTTCCTACATGCCCCCTATCCAGAGGACACCCATTCTTCTGTGGGTGAATGGGTCCAAGAGCAACAAGCGAAGGTGGACAAGGCCAAGGCTATGCTCCAGAGAGTGAGGGAGCGTCAGTGGAACAAGAAGAACAAGCACCGAGTACCGGCCATCTACCAAGAGGGGGACTGGGTGCTGGTGCACCACAGTCGACTACCCGCCTGGCCACACTCTACCAGCGATGACCCATACTTCGGGCCGTACAAGATTCTATCACTGGATGGACACCGTATCACCGTGCGGTGTTCTTCCCTTCTAGGGGGGACCCTGGTGTGCGCTGCTCAACACCTGAAGCGCTACTATGATCCTGAAGACCTCTGTCGGGAGGAGTGGGAGCTGAACGACGAGGAAATCGCCGCTCTGGACCTACAAGGGGCTGCCAGCCGTATGGAAGTTGAAGGTGAACTCCCCGACGTGAACACCGAGGAGATGGCTAAGGAAGGCTTCTACCTGGTGAAGTCTGTCCTACGCCACCGCTATCGCCAGGGTTGGCGCTTCCTCACCCTCTGGGAAGGGTTTGGAGTCGAAGAGGCCACCTGGGAGCCCTTCTCTGCATTTGTCCTACCTGAGGGACGCCTAAACTCAGTTCTGGTTGACTACTTGTCCCAGAACAACCTGGGTGAGGTGCTGAGGCTCGCTGAGACGCTTGCCTCCAAGACTAAAGCTAGGGACTGAACCTTACCCTTACCTGCCAAAGCGTATGTGTGAGTGCGCTATTGCTAAGGTCCTGAGAGCAAGCCGCAGAAGTGGTGTCCTAATTATACCCAAGTCTGCACGCTTGCTAAACCTGGAGGGTTGGCTTATGGATGCCACGGGGTACGCCCCGGGTCTCCCCTCCCCTAAGCGCCCAATTTCTGTGCTGCCGCAAAACCTTTGGGGAATACCCAGCGTACTAATCCAGGTATTGTTTTCCCTACCTACCTGTCTACTACAGGGAGGGGTGGCCAAAAGCTATGAAGGCATGAAAACGCCGTTTTGCTAAGTGGCCAAAACACTGACCTAACCACTGCCACAGCCCACCAACCCTGCTAAAATTGCAGGAAACGGGTGGGACAGTGACACACGCACTACAGGTCCTACACACCCTACAGTGGCACCATCCTGGTGGGCGAGCACTGGGGCAACTGGCTCAAGCCCCCACTCAGGACTACCACTCCTACACGCACACTCTACTGGGCGTTGCGAAGGCAAAGGTCTCATGGGTCCTAGCGACCCTCCTGTGAGGATGACAAGAGAAGACAGCGCTGCTAAGCGACTGTGGCCTAACAGGGGACGCCACAACGCGTTTCCCCTGCTAGGGCTTGGAGGGAAGAGGTGCTCTTGGGTGCACGGCGCAGATGTCGATGGAGTCGGACTCCCTGCTCTGCCACAGGCAGATGGGTGTTACTTGTTTGTGTGATCTGCGCCCTTGTTTAGCAGGGCATGAAAAAAATGGTATGCTGCTGCACCAATCACCCTACCTGCCCACCTGTAAAGCAAAGGCAAATGAAGAGGCGTTTGCGGCGGAGGAACCAAGCCACACTCCCCGTATTATACGGTTCTCAGTGTGACCTATAATACACTGTCCGCAAAAACGCTGAAGAATCAGCTACCTCTGTCAAGCAAGCAAGCGTTAAGGGACTCCTCAGGTTCTCTTAAAGAACGTACCGAGGAGCCCCTGGGTAGCCTAAACAAGGTTTACCGTGCGCACTTCGCGTGGCCTACCCTTTAATGCGTGTGTGAATGCGCGAGCATGCACTTGTGTCGTGGGCAAACCTGCCCATCTTACGCCAATCACGAACTCCACCAGGGGGTGGCCCCGCCTGGGCTTACTCACCTTACCTAGCGCTGGAGAGAGAGAGCAAGTGAGGGGCGCACGCGAAGAACGTTGCTATGCACTTGTGTGTATGTCTAATCACCCTCATCTGACCTCTAATCATCTGCAATCTTTCTAATCAATCCTTCTATCGCGTCCTATCGTTGTTTGCGCTGCTACAAGGCTCGTTCACGGAGACACGAGACGAGCAATGTGTATGCGGCATACGAGACGAGCATACCTGTAGTTTATACCTGATTCGTTGAAGTCTTTTCGATTGATTTTCGAATTCTTGAATTTTCGATACTTCTATTAGTGTGGGTGGAATCTGTATGTTTTTTTATTAATGTGTGTCTCGTCATTTTCAAGACTACGTGAGACATACGTTTATAATTCCATTATTTCTCCATTTTCCGGCGCTTCGCTAGGAGCCGCTCCTGCGCGCCGCCTTTTTATGCGTATGAATTTCTGGATTTAAAAAATCCAGAGATGACTATAATTTCTATAAAAATGTGCTTCTGATGCACAATTGGATTCTGCTCAGGTGTGTCGTTTCAGAAAAATTCTAGGCCGTCATTTGACGGATTTTGGTGTCGTCGCTTCGTTTTTGCGTGGATTCGTCCATAATTCTCCCATTCCTGCCTCTGCAGATACCCACGCGCAGCCTCGCTGAGTAGGCCGTGTTCGGGCCGAAACGCAGGTGCCTGGAGAGACTGAGCAGAACCAAGACCCCACCAAGGGGCAATTTAATATTTTTGACGACTCCCTTCGCCCTAAGACAGGTCACAGGTCGCCAGCAGGTTTACGAGAACCCATGCGAGTGTGTATATTGTGTCTTGTGTTGGGTTTGTGTCGCGCTGCGTCTTGGAGGGAGGGATGCACATGCACATGTTTTGGCATGCTCCCAAACTAACCCCACCAAGCCACAGGAGCCCCGGCAGCGCCATGAGCGCTGAGTCTTCTGTAGGAAATGTTACAAACAGAGCAGCAAAAGAGCGCCAGCCATGGTGAGCGCTCATTTTTCAGTGTGAGGGAAACTATAGGTATTTTAAAGTAGATGTGGAAACCAAGGAAAGGCCAAGAAAAATTCCCTTTTTCCTAAAATGCGACATTGGTGGCCACCACAGCACAAGGGGGGAGTAAGAAAAAGTGCTTTTCCATTGCTTTGAGGCATACTCTAGTTGTATTAGAGATGCACTGAGCATCCATGCATTTTTATCTTAGTATTGGTCCCACCAAAACTGGTGATAACACATTTTGACCTATGGAACCAAACACCCAATCAGGATATGGAGTGGACCCCTTAATCCCCTTTCAAAGTGAGGAAAATCATCTTTTCCTGAGTTAACTGAGAACTGACATATCCAAAGTAGGACCTATGAATTTATCTATGTTTTTCCATGAATTCTTAGCTATCCTAGTGGTATGCACCCTAGGGGGCTGGGCACCTCTTTTTGAGAGGTCCTGGGTTCAATTCCTGGTCAGCCTAGCTAAGTAGGAAGATCCCATGTGACATGGCAGTGACCTCATCGCCACATGCCCTGCCACCTCAGCACATATGGGACCCAAAACAAAGAGTGCACATCTCCTGAGATGGCACTATGAAGAGAGAGTGACCAAGGGGCAGTTTTCCAACTCTTTTCCAAAATATTCCAGCTATCTTTGTGAACATGCATTCCTAATTGACCTGAGTTGCAGTTTCTGTGAATATCCAATCATCTTTCACTGTTTACACTGCAGCCCTTCATGCTTTGATCCTGATTATCTTCTCCTTGCACACTTCTGGCTTGAGCTATCCTGGATTGACTTGGACTTACTGTATTTCAACAAACAAAAGCTTTTCATCTCCAAAAACAAGCAGCAGGACACCCTACAGCAACAGCAAGCAGCAGGAGAAGCAAAAAAACAGTGCTGAAACCACTATAAACTTTTCTGCCCCCACGGCAACAGCAGCGACGACGACAGCCCTGAGTTCAGCTCCAGGAGCTCCTGCGGTGACGACGACGATCCCAGCAGAGCTCTTGAGGAAGTCTGGACCCTGCTGCAGCTCGACAAGTGGTGTGGATGGCAAATCCCAAGAGCAACGATAGCACGTCGCGCGGAGAGCGCCCCGCGTCCACCAGTGACCAAATCAGGCGCGTTAATTCGTCGCCTTGGGTTCGTAACCGACCCTAAACAGGCGCGGGGCGCCTTGGGTAGGAAATGACCCTAAATGACCCTAAATACAGGCGGTGTGACGGCCTGCGGACGGCGACGACGCCCAGACTGCAGGAGAATTGTCGACGACGTCGACATCTGCAGGAGCTAAGGTCCAGGGCATCAACATGATGAAGGAGAAATTCCTTGACTCCTACAATGGGTATCACCTTGGTCTCCCCATGGACCCTATGGAGCCCCCAAGTCTGTCTCTTCCTCTGGGCGACGACCACAGCGATGACGACGCCATCTGCGAACCACCACAACCTGGAAGAGGTTGCAGGGGCGAGGAATTCGTCGCCTTGGGTTTGAAAAAGACCCTAAATAATTTTTTTATTTGAATTTCTTGAATTATTATGTTTCAATGGCCATGGAGAAAAAGGGCCAAATTGCATATTTCAGCACCTCCAGGCAGGTCCAGAGAGGCTGCAGCGCCTCTGTTCATGTAACTACAGGCCACAGGGAGTGCCAGGGACCATTGCTGTCGCCTGGGGGGCATTTGCCCTATGAATTTTCATATAAAAAGGCCCTAAAAAGCCATGTTTTTGCCACATGGGTCACCAAGACCCAAGCACCCCTCTTGGACTTGCCTTCCTTTGGATGTAGGCAAGCCTTCTAAGGAGTAGGGTGAAGCGGTAGGGTGGCCTCCACCCTACCCGCTGGCGCCACAGTGAGAGTGGTGCTTGGGGATGCTGAATTTCAGCATCTCCCTTTGAGATCTCACTGATTGCTTGGGGAATTCTTGTAAAATACCCCAGAAATCGTCATTTTTCGTCATTTTTGGGCTGGCGCCGACCTTCGTCGCCTGCGCGTCGCAGCCCCAGATCGAAGCTCTATTTCTCGCTTTACGAAGATTTTAATCAATTTTATTATTGATTGATCGTTTTCAGAATCATAGAAATGAGCCGTGACTATTTTTGCGGCGTTCCGCGAGGGTCAATTTTTGACGAAATTGGTCACGTAAAAGATTTTTCCAGAAAATCCTGAGGCGAACCCAGGAATCAGCCAGGCGCCCAATGCGTGGCCCAACAGTGGCCCTCTTCATATATAATATGAATTGGGAAAGAGACGCGTCGTGTCGGCTACATGACCGGTTGGGAGGAGACACGCGAAATGAGTAAATTCACACATTGTCTCTTTGAGCCAAGCCGAGCAAAATCCACACTCAACTATAGGCCCCATTGTGCATGTCCTAAGGGTGGTACACCACTCAGCGCTACCCCTTCGTTGGTCCAGCGTGGTGCACGGTTTGAAATCCAAACTACCCTTCATTCCCGGCCTCAAGTTCTTTGCTATTCTTCGCCCTCTGCCTAACATTAAGCGCTTGTTCAGGCGCTGGGCCTTGCGCGCGCTCCAGCAGCCCATTGGGTCATGACGCGCGTGCCCCCTCCTGTGGCTATATGTTTTGGCGCTATTTGTCGATTTGTCTATTTTTTGGGCCTGCCGGATTGATTTTTGTTTGTTTTCAGCTGATGAGGGCTGAATTTAAGCCGAAACGCGTACTGTTGGGGACGCCGCTTATCCAGGATTCTGTGATCGCATTGCATTGCTTCTTGTGGGCTTGTATTGCTACCTGTGGGTGTGAATTGAGGTCTTGAGGCTTCTTCCTGAACCATAGAGGGTATTTCAGCCAAGGGCATTTATTTTTCAAAAGTTCGTCAATACCGCCACATATCTCTACCTATCACCGAATTATGGGCCGTGACTCCGTGGCAAAGAGTTCACCTCAAGGTCCGCGCTGGGACCTTGGCGGCGTCCCTAAGGAGTTGAAGAAACCTATTATTGATCATCTTGTTTGTCACCGCAACCATCTATTGAAGGAGAGCGCTCGGAAGAAGTTACGATGGAGATTGTCCAATGACTTTACGCCCCGCACCACTCATTTTAGAGATGGAAAAGCTCTTGTTAAAACCCTCATCGAAGAAGATAAGCAAAAAGAGATATTCACCCGAGAAATGGAGAAGAAACTAGAATATTTTGGTAAGGACATCACTTCGGTTCAAAGCAAGTTGGATGAATCTCTAACTACGTTACGCTCCGCTATTACTTCCCATTATGATGGTGTTCAATCCATGCTCAACTCTTTGGTGAATGACCCCAATCATGTTCTAATGGATGACGATGATGACATTGACATTTCCGGTGATAATGAGACGAGTCGTGATCGGTGTCTCTTGTGCATTGCTCGTGCTAAACACAAAACTCTCCGTGAATCCAATGAAGCTTATTCCAAATGGGTTGCTCACCAAGAACATAAGAAGGTTGCCAAAACCACTCGGGTGAACAATGATCAACTCCGAGAACAAATTTCAAAAGTTGTTGGCTCGACCTATGAGCCCTCTAAAGCCGAAACTTGTACCAAGCGTGAGGAATTATTGCGTGTCCATGAGCAAGTCTCTCTTCTCACAAAAGCGGTTTCTAAATTGATTGTGGACTCTTCGAAATCCAAGGACAAGGCCACGAACAAACCCACAAAAAATGGACCGCGGCGGAGAGGGCGTTCTATCTCCGCCGCTCGCAAAAATCCTCGCTCTCACACTCCAAACAATGGAACCAAGAATCACGATCGTGCACGCTCGGGAAATTTGCCAAAAACAACACCCCAAGCCAAAGCCGAAGGAAAACGCAAGCGCCGCACATGGGGCAAGAATGGACCGTCAAGGAAAAGAGGAAGGAGCGCAAGCGCCAATGGCGGCGATCCAAAAGATTGAATGAGTGCCTTGGAAAGGCTTTACGCCTTCGTGGACATGAGCCGGATTTTGAGATCCCTACGCTCCAAGGAGACGTTCATCTCGTGCCCCCCCCTTCCATTCTCGTTGATGTGTTAAAACATGGTGGTAAATATGTCCCCTTCCCAACTTTGCACCCTTTTGTTACGCGTAGCTCCAAAATGCTACGTAAAGAAGTTGATGAATTGGAACGGGTTCTAATTTGGTCCACACACTTTGTTTCCAAGAAAACACAAGACACATCGAAGCGTCCTAGCCTTTTGGAATTCCCATACAAAAAATTGTTTGCTTCTACTGGGTCACGCCCCTCATACACAATCAAACAATCATTGGGATACAAATTCCATGTGATTCAAAATTCCCTTAATGAATTGTGTGACAAGATGCGCATCGCCATGTCCCATTGCCTCCAATGTGATCCCATTTACCGTGGCTTCCATGTTCCCTACTCCCGTTTAGAGAATTACTTAGAGCACAACCTTGTTGTGGAAGCGGATAAGGATAGCTCACTTGTTTTGATGTCCCGAGCGTTGTATTTGCGCGAAGCGCAATTGAACATGGATTCGGTGTTTAACGATGCGCCTGTTTACCAATTCCTTGGTCCTCCTTCTTCTTTGACCGATTGGGTTGACAAAGGACACGCGTGGCAGCGCAAGGTAGCCTCCTGGCTCCTACACTTTTATCCCGATCATCTAAGAGAGTTCTTATGCACGTTCATGGACTCATATTCCAAACCGGTGATGCCTAAGTTCCGTCTTCTTGTGAAAACACACAACAGTGCCTCCGTTGATGCAAAGGGTGGTTTCTCCTCTAGGCCACTCGTTGGCCTCTTCCGTTGGGCGACTACCCCGAGCTCCATCCTCCTTGGTGTTGCTGGTTTAATTCTTTTGAAAATAGACCGCCAACTCCACCCCATGGCGTCGCCAATCATCGACTCGTATGACCTGCTGTCTAGATTACGTAAGCACTTCTCAACCAACACACATGATGATTGGAAGTGCTCTACGATTGATTTTTCTGCCATGTATACTAGAGTCACGTGGGAACACACCTTGCACACCTACAATTATTGGAAGAATGTCTTCTACAATTGTGATCGCTCCACCCTTCACATCTCTAAGGTCGAGTTAGCTTTCTTGGATTTTGTTTTCACCCCCATTAATCAGTTCGCCATGCATGAATTGGGTTGTGACCTCCCTTACTTCGAGTTACAGTGCCCTGCCCCCACCATTGGTCTCGCTTTACTGCATTTTGTATACATGCACACCGTATTCCTGAGTCCGGGGCTGGGTGTCTATCGCCAGGCCCAAGGGTGGTGTAAGTGCGGCTAGCCCCATCTGCTCAGATTTTCAGACATTCTGCCCAGATTGGCTACATTTTGGTCATTTTCTTTGCTTCGGCGGAATCGCCGCCTCGCAGCTCAGTCTCAGGATATTTCCTATATATTTCTGATATGCCGGATTTGATTCCGCGGTCCATTTCCCGTAAATCCGCCGCGTTCCGCTATTTTAGCTGGAATCGCCATTTGCCGCTGACGCGCGCTCGCGGGCCAGATCGGCCAAACATTTTTACATAATTGGATTATTTAAATCTTTTCAGACAGTTTTGGACACTCAGATGTATTTAGAATAATTCGCATCAATTTTCTTCATAGACTGGGATTTTCTGACGGACCACAATCAGCATGGACCTTGCTTCAGTTGTTGCTGCTCTCGCCTCCGTTGGTGTCCGAGTATCCGGTTCTACCCCCAATAGCAACGTTCAGGGAGATTCCTCGCGTGCCTGCCCCACTGGTCTTGCCGGCCCCGAGCCCTCCGGCACCCTCAACGACCCAGGGCAGCACTTTCATGGTAGCAGAGACTACCTGAATGTTGTTCCTTTGGTGTCCCAACCACAGTTAGCTCCCCAGTACGGCCCCGTAGACTCCGCCACCTCCGGAGAGGTAACGATTACGCTGCCGTCGTGCTGTGCGAACGAGGCCTTGAGAGGAATGCCTTGCGCAAGCCCAAATTGCCCAAGAAGGGCACAAATCAGCAGCTGTGGAGGCCCAGATTACAATCAAGATCCCAGTCGAAATTGGCCATCAAGTAGCTGGAATATCCCAGCCTACGCTAATGGCAATGCTCCGGTGGAGCTTACGGACCTGGCAGGTACTAATACTCCTTACCAATGTCCACATTTTGAGACCATCGACGCCGACATTGACGACCTTGAGATGGGTGGTCCAGGTGAGGTACCTACCTATAATCGACCAGCCTCTTGGGCACAATGGGACAACCATTTGTCTTCAGAAGTGACCCGTAACCTTGAGGCGCTTGAGGCCCTTTGTCTATTAGCCACGTCTAAGCTGATAGGTCAAGAAAGAATCGCCTCTGATTTTTTATTTGAATATTTTTTCCTTCTTCAGGAAGAAATTAATACCAGGATGTGGTGGCGTTCTCAAGAAGATGAATCTTTTGCCATTTTTTTGCAGATCTGGGAGGCAAGCCCCTTCCCGAAGGAGAAGACCAAGGCACCTGTTGCCGGGCCCTCCGCCCCTCATCCCTCTGTTTCCATCCGCGACGATCTAGCCGCCGCGGTTGAGGAAGGAATTTTAGAGGCAGCCAGGCAGGCAAGCCTAGAAATTAGGGCTGAAGGAGCTCCCCAAGTGGACTCTTGGCTGCGAACCACTGAGATTAGCGGTCCGACAGCCTGTTCAGGCCCTTCAGGACACGGTATGTACTGTCCTGCCGACTGCTCTTGCAGATTACAGCGAGATACTGAGCTCCAATTGCTCAAGGATCAAATGCAAGTCATCATTCAAACGCTGGGAATTAAAGACCTTTTCAAGACACACATGAGGTCTGAGGGCGCATCATCGGTGGAACAAACAACAGAACCGTCGGAGGAGGCGACAGAAATTTTTTCGATTGCTCCTTCGGTGGACTCTAAGACCACCGATGCCAGGATCAGCAGGACTAAGCTAAAGGAAAGGGTTACAATCTCTCGATCTCAGAGTAGGTCGGCGAAGGCTAGGACTGAGGCTCAGAATGCCAAGCGAACTGCCTCCCGTACTGCCCTTCCTGCTGTTGATTCCAATGCAATAGCCCAGATGTTGCTTGCCCAGACCCTCGCCGGAGCTGGTGTGGCTAATGATGCCGCCAAGGTGTCTGCCATTACGGCCGGTGTTGGGCTGGATTCACTTCTAAATCCTACTTCATTGCGACTTCGTCAGGTTGCCAAGCAACCGAAGTATAATGGAAACCCCAGACGTTGGCCTCAGTTCCAACGGGAATTTAAACTGTGGGTTAAGACTCAAAAGCTCCAGGATGATCAGTTCCTGATGGCCCTCTTGGACTGCCTTGAGGGAGCGCCGGCCAACACTTGGCTCAGGACCTGGAGTGATCGTGAGGATTCAAGTTCCCCCCTTACCTTTGATGAGGTGTGGGAACAGTTGGAGGTACGTGGATCCCGGCTGCCAGAGGATCATTACCACCAGATGTTGAAGAATTTTCCTTCATTCTCTCGATTAATCTTGCACGAAGTGCAGGACAAGAGACAGCGCTTCTGGAATCTCGTAGAAGAATCTGAACATTCAGGCGAAAAATTTTCTAGTGCCGAGCTGAAAAGTCTGATTTTTGACAAGATCCCCTCAGAAACTGCCGCCACCCTTCGGAATAAACAGTCCGAAGAAAAGGTCAAGACCTGGTGGGCGGAGGTCGATGGCTTCGATGCCTCGGCCAACCGGTTTACAGTCAGGGAGGCACTTCAAAAGTGCTCCCCCACGTCGTTTACCAAGGTGAAATTCACTGAAAACACGTGGAAAATCAAGTTTAATGAACACGAGGATCGGGACTTGTTTGTCCAAGTCCTCAATAGGGGAGTAAGTTTCCACGGCCATCGCCTGAAGGCCAGGAACTGGGTGTTTTCGTTCACCCCGCAGGAACTGTGGGAAGAGGTTGAGCGGCTCGCTGACGCCGCCAATCAAAATTTCCATGAGGGTCTTGGGGGAAACAAGAATACCCAGCAAAACACCCAAAATGGGGCCCAAAAGGGCAACAAAAAGGTGAATGACACCCGGAATGTTCAGGATCATTGTAGCATCTGCCTTCTTTTCGGTTCTACGAACCGAGCTAAGACGCAATCTACTGGTAATCACCGATGGTCTGCTTACGATCACAAGGTGATTGGTGAAAATGTCAGTAATTCGCAGAATTCAGACAGGAATGACAGACAGGTGCATGGTGCAAAGGGGGGAAAGGGTAATCCGACCTCCTCCGGTGGAAACAAAAATACTGGAGGCCCTGGCGGGTCCCAAGGCAAAGGAAATCGGACTCCATCCGGCTCCGGTGGGCAGCCAAACGGCCAGACAAGTCCCAATGGCAACGCCGGAGGCGGAAATCGAAATCCAGGCCAAACCCCTCAATCCGGTACAAACAAAGGAAATGCTCCAGGATCACAGGGTAAAGGTAAGGGAAATCCTTCAGGAACCCCTTTCTCTGGTAAGGGCAGAGGGCGTGGCGACGGTGGTGGCCCATCATCCGGCGGCCGTGGCCGTGGACGTGGAAAGGGCAATCATCGTGTGGATCAGGTCTCAGGTGCAGATCAGGTGTCCGATGCGGATCGAGATTATGTCGAAAATGCCCTGAATCCAGCAGATGATCCGTTCCAAGATGAGTGGATCGACGAATCAGGCTGTGTTCACAACGTTAACGCAGCCGCTGGAGGTCAGAACGCCTAGGGGAGCCACGAAAATCGCCCCTCCCCAGGCGATTTCAGGCATGATCCCCAGATTCCTGATCGACCATTACTTGATGTAGGGTCGCTTGTCTCCTCTCCCCTGGATCCGGCAGCGGATCCTTCTGTTGTAGTGGACGAGGTTGGTGTACAGTCCAAGCACAGGGCCCGTCAGTTTGTCACAAAGCTGTGGGTCTCTGATTGCAAGGGAAATTTCCACCTCGCCACTTGTTTGTGTGACAATGGATCAGAGGTAAATCTCCAATCCAATTCATTCTTACCCGACGACTGCGTGTTTGAGTCACCTCATCCTGTTACCCTCGAGGGAGTTTCTGGACATTCTCTCGCAGGTGGGCAACGCGGTTGTTATATATCCACTCATTTGGTCGCTCAAGACCTTTGGGAGGAAGGAAATGTGGAAGAAGTTGTCCTTAAGGATGACTACTTCTATCGTGCCGACATAAAGTATGACCTTTACTTGGGCCATCCTTGGCTTCGCAAGAACAGGGTAGCGCCCGTAGGTCATCGTCGTTGTTTTTTGCTGGAGTCAGGTCCCTTGGAGCGTCCTGAATTTCGTTTTTTGCACGCAGGGTTTAAAAGTGCAGAAGAATTTTTGAAGCAAAAGGTGACACCAAAATTTGGTGAAGATGTCACCATTGCAGAGGTGAATGGGAGTGCCGATTACTCCCAAGAGTTAGAATGTCTTCGTAGGGACTCCCAGCCACGACGCCCTTCGCGCTGGCACTCTTCATCCTACAGAGTTGTCGACAAATGGCGCGATGCAATTTGTGAATATTTTCATGAACACCATTCCTTTTGGCCACAGTATGATGCCTTTGCTAACCGTATGAACAAGCGCTTTGACAAGCACTTTAGCGACGCTTGGACCCATAAATGGGACAAGAAGTTGTGGATTAATCCTCCGTTTCACTTAATCCAGCAGGTCATCCACAAAATCAAGCAAGATAAAACCCAGGCAATTTTAGTTGTGCCCTTGTGGGACGACAAGCCTTGGTTTCAGGAATTACAAGACATTTGTGTAGATTACATCGAACTTCCCAGGAAGATTAAGCTGTATGCCAGGGACGACACAGGTCCCCTGCCACAGCGGTCCTGGAGTTCGCTTGCATTCCTGGTGGATGGAAAGCTTTCTGACTCTAATTCTGCTGATTCTGGTACTGATTCTTGTGTTGGGTCTGAATCTGAGGTTGAGCGTGGTACTGATGATGAATCTATTTTTTCTGATTTTTGTCCGTCAGATACCCAAGGTGATTCAACGTCCAATGGATCCGCCTCGTCTCCCTCTTCCCCAATACGATCGACATCGAAAAGAATCTTCAGTGCACGGGCGAACAAAAATTCCAAATCGCGCCGCAAATTCAGAGTTTTTTATGAAAAACCCCCTGTGGAAGCTTTCATGGATCCTTTCGAGGAGCTGGATCACGAAGAGAATCTCTGGGATTTCGACACACGACCCACCTATCTTCAAGAGGCAGTTGATACGGACCTGTTTAGGGACATCCGTAAGAAGATTCTTCCTGCCAAGGCCGAAGAAGTCGCCAAAGTTTTTTCGACAGTAATTCCTGGCGATCAGGTGGACACTGAATTGTGTTCCAAGTCAAGAGAAAAGACTTTTGAGGAACGGAAGGACACAACCCTTTCAGGGAAGTTGATCAAAGACCCCCCTGTCCGTGGACAGTTCGGTGAAGCCTTCATCGAGCTTCGTGAGGGGTACAAGGCAAAAAAACAGCGCCCTTATGAAAATCATGGACACAAACATGAGATACTCAGAAAAATCATCGAGAGAAATCTCAGGGAATTTGGTTGGCTTGAGGGTTGTATGACCAGCGAATGGTGCTGTGCACCCTTCACAGTCCCGAAGCCCCCGCCTGCAGACCAGAACACTATTGATGGTTGGCGAATGGTGGTTGATTTTCGCAATCTCAACGCCGAAACCAAGGCGGATTCGCACCCCCTGCCCCTCATTGAGGAGGAAATCGCCAAGAGGGCGAGAGGTCGTTTGTTCTCTGTGCTAGATCTCCGTCACGGCTTTCACCAAATGCCGTTGAGGAAGGACAGCCGACCTCTCACCTGTATGTGCACGCCATGTGGCCCAGTCCAATGGACGGTCATGCCCATGGGCCTGAAGAACGCCCCATCTTTTTTTCAAAGAATGATGGAAGATGTGCTTTTTTCAGCCCATCCTGAGCTTCGTGCCTTCGTGAGCGTGTACATAGATGACATAATCATCGCGACGGAAGGGGAGGGACTGACCGAAGCCGAGCTGGTGGCCCTACATGAGAAGCAGCTGAACCAAGTTTTGGACATTCTTGACGCCAATCAGCTGATTTGTGGGCCAAAGAAGGGAAAATTATTTTTAAAATCAGTCGAATTTTGTGGTTCTCTCCTAGAGAATGGCACCCGACGACCCAGTCCAGGGAAGCTCGTCGCTATTCAGAAGTGGAAGCGCCCTGAGACGATCACGGAGTTGAGAGGATTCCTGGGTTGTTGCAATTTTTACCACACTTTTGTGCCGAATTATGCCAAATTTGCTGCCCCCCTCACTGAACTATTGAAGGTAGGGAGAGATGCGGGCAAGGCAGGTTCAAAGGTTCGTGTCAAGTGGACTGACGAGTGCGAGGAGGCCTTCCATCACTTGAAGGCAGCCCTCTGCGAAGTCGCCACGTTGCATGTGCCCCAATTTGACCGACCCTTCTACATTAGAACCGACGCTTCTAGGTACGCGATCGGAGCTGTCCTTGAACAGGTTGATGAAGCCACCGGTGATCATTACCCTCTTGCATTTTGGTCTCGGAAGCTAGCCCCACGCCAAATGCAATGGTCGCCGCGTGAGCAAGAAACATATGCCATCATCTGTGCTTTAAAAAAGTACCAATCGTGGGTTGGCACCAATCGAGTCGAGGTCCTGACGGATCATCGATCTCTGGAGTATTGGGCCACCGAACACATTGATACTGTCGCGAGCCCAGCTGGTCGACGGGCCAGATGGCACGAATTTCTCTCTCTGTTTGACCTCCATGTGTCGTATTTGCCTGGAAAACATAACACGGTAGCGGATGCTCTGAGCCGATGGGCTTACCCCGCCTCAGAGGGGCTGCAAAGTACCAACATCCATGGTACGGAGCAGGACCGCCATGTCATCATCGAATGGGATCAGGAAGAAAAGAAACTCATTCGACGTGCATGCATGCAGTGCGCTGTTAAACAACACGCATTACCGTGTCACGACATCACGGCCATCACAGATCCGGCGCATGCTCATGAGATCTGCACCAAAACACTGAAAGTCGTGGAAAAAGTCACCGATCCCTCCTCAGGGAGTGTGAAACGGTTTGACTATACCCGACGAGTAAGTCGATTTCGGTTGATCCAGGGCATTAAGCGTCGAGATCCGGCCAAAACTCCACCCCTGCCTAAAGATTCCCTGATCATGCGTGACTGGACGTCCGATTATCTGCAGGATCCCATGTTTAAAGAGGTCTTTGGAAATCTCAAATCCAAAGATGCTCACAAGGATGGGATTTTTCCTGAGTACTCGTTGGATGGGGGGAAGCTGTGGATGGAGGGTAAATTGTGCGTACCAGACGCCCTGGCCCCCCGAGTGTTAAACTGGTGGCATAAATGGGAGTCCCCCCACGCACATGGCCGTCGACTGTGGTCGATGATTAAACATAGGTTGTTTGGCTCACGGCTATATACTCACTGCATGAAAGTAGCCGCCGGATGTGCCCAATGTGCTGTCTCGACGCCCCCCAGCGCGAAGAAGCACGGCCATCTGAGGCCTCATCCTATTCCGGAGCGCCTCTTTAACAGAGTCACCAGTCATTTCTTCTATCTCGGTGAACTCGATGACGAAGAGTGCCATTGGATTAACAAAAAAGTCAATGGTGTGCTCCTCATTCAGTGCCGTCATTCCGGCTACATTCAAGTGTTGCCTTGCAACATTGAGTCGATGACTGGCAAGGCTGCCGCCAAATGGTGCGCGCAGACCTGGATGGGAGATTGGGACGTCCCATCCGAGGTGGTGACGGATTCAGGCAAAGAGTACACCTCCGAATGGTGGAGAGAATTATGTGCTCGCCTTGGAATCCACCACCTCCGATGTGAAATCCACTCGCATCGAGCGCTGCCTGGCGAAAGAGCCGGCCGCTCAATTATTAATATGCTTCGTAAGGAGCTCGCGAGTGAAAAGGATTTCCATTGGATGGAAGTTCTCTTCGCATTGCTTCGCCGTTACCACAATACGCCTTTGTATCATGGCCTTTCTCCAAATGAAATTGTCTTTGGACGAAAGAAGTGTTGGTGGAACATGCCGTTGAATAATCCTCGCCCCTGTAAGGATGCTTCGCTGTTTTTGGACGAAGTCCAACGAGCAGATAAAACTGTCTCGAAATTAATCGAGAAGCATCAAGCTGACTGGCTTTGGGTCCAGAATCAAGGCCGAAAAAACCCCCACAATTTTGAAGTCGATGATCGAGTTTGGCTTCGAAAATCC
Source organism: Eutreptiella sp. 'Long Island Sound 2002' (assembly GCA_964036045.1). Classification (NCBI taxonomy): domain Eukaryota; phylum Euglenozoa; class Euglenophyceae; order Eutreptiales; family Eutreptiaceae; genus Eutreptiella; species Eutreptiella sp. 'Long Island Sound 2002'. The sequence goes on from OZ038386.1 coordinate 12,218,706, forward strand.
GAAACCACCCTGGACGGAGATGACAAGCTTCTTCCCTTGTGGGAGGGGCCATTCGCTGTTACAGCGCGTCTTGGTGAGAACAGGTGGAGGATTCGTGTGGATGTCAGCAGGGAAATTGACGTTTCGGGCGATCGTCTCAAGAGAGAGATCCCCTCCCCCAAGGATCGGGTTAAACCCCTTTTTTGGACTGCGAAACACTTGTCTGATCGGGTCATCGAAGGGGGAAAGTACGAACTCAAGAGGATTGTTGAAGCAAGACGTGACGCCAAGGGCGAATGGGAATTTCTGTGTGAGTGGAGGGGCTTTGATTCCAGTCACAACAACTGGGAACCAGCCCAATCTTTTGTTCATGGATACACCAAGGGGTTCATCGACTTCCTGAAGAAGCACCCCGAAATTGGTGTACTCCTGACAGATTGTTTGTCGAAACCAGACAGACAAGTGGAGAGCGACGGAAAACGACCTGTGGTGAATCGAGATCCAGCCTTTTACGGCCCTCAGCAGCCACATTCCAGGGCTGATCCGTCGATCCCCCCCCCTGCGGTCAGGCCAGCCCAGGAGTCAAATGAGGACCAAGCTTCGAGTTCGGCCGCTGATTTGCAGCGCCCAAGCCGTACGAGGGCTAGGCCAGACAGGTTGGTGGTCACATGTATTCGTGCTTGGCCGAATTGAGGAAGCCATCCTACCACATTCTGCTCAATCCACTGTTCATTCTTTCTGTTTATGTCATGATGTGGAGAACTGCGAATGTTTGATAATTTGACGTCAATCAATCAACTTTTCTTTGGTCTCCGTTCGGTAACGTATCGAAAGTCGAAAACCGAAAGCCACGGAGTGTGCTGCCGTGTTCAGAAAAAACCAAACTCAGGCTTAATTCAGGCAGATTCGGGGTAATCTTGTCTCTGTTGGTCTGTGCATCTTTGGAATTTGGCTACTCGTGCAGATGGAAGCAAATGTACATAATCAAAACGCTGGCCAGCGACAGTCGCCCCTTTCAGCGACATTCACCCCTACAGGCACCCCCTGTAGTACTGGCTGCACCAGATGCGACGCCAGGAACTCAGATCTTACCTTCATTTGCTGTGATGCTGACGCCAAAGTCCAGATTCAGATCCAGGATCCTCAGATTTACCTTGAATTTCTCAGGTTTGTTCATCATTCTGCCACTGTTGTACGAAACCCAGACGTCAATTGTTCAGACAATCTTCATCTAGGAGCTCTAGGGACTTCTAACAGCAACCTCTGAAGTCCGTAAGCTTCGTTGTATTTTTGGCACACGCCAATGTGAGCTCAATCCGACTTGAAACTGTCGAAAATGGTGAATCCAAGTGTCTTGTGGGACTCCATCGAAAGATTGGCCTTGTCCAAGTCGATTGACACCACCGCCATTGTAAATTCGGTGTCTCTCAGTTATATACTGTCAGTAAAGCGCCTTCAGCGAACCTTCGGCGCGTTACATGCCAAGGATCCAGGGCTATCATGTCCCAGCATGATGCATCATCACATGATCCACATTTTCAATGAATCTGTTGGATGCTCGCGAACCAACGTGCCGGAAAGCACAATTGAGCTGAATAAACGACAATATATATTAACTCTAGTCTAAACGAAGGTGTTAGTAGTTTCAGTTCTAGACACTCCGCTGCATTTCACTTTCATCTTAGGGAATTTGCTGATTTTAGGACAATTTAGTTTGATTTCCTTGTCATCTCCCATCATTCCTCGAAGATCTGTTTAGATCTAAGTGAACAGAAAAACATCTTTACCTTCCGTGGTTCACTTAGGGTCTGTAGACTACATTTGTAATTGTTTTCCCTCTCTGTGAGTGTTTAATCTCCTTCATCTCTGCTCAAATTGACTTTCAATTTTGTTGAATCTTGTGATCATCCACCAGATGCGCCTAATCTGAGCCACATGCTGCACTTTTCAGAACGAGAAAAGCGGGAATAACACGATGTAGAGTTCGGCGAGGACACCGTAGCGTGCCCGCGACAGCGAAACTGTGCCAGAGCGCTGAGATGTCACTCCAATTCTTGATCCCCCCACTCAATCCACCAATAATCTACCTCATTCTCAACCAATGCATGGTTTGGTATCGATTCTCGATACGTTTACATGCTTTTTAGCCCTTGACCTAATGTTTTACTGCACGGAGGACTGTTCGTCACTTCTCATTCTGTCTCATTTCAGGTTCATCCAGCCTGATTCAGTGCCAATTCAGCCCAAATCAGGTCAGATCAAGCAGATTTCGCCCCATCGAGGCTACATTGCTATTTTTTTCTGGGACTTACCCGCACTACGTTCTTCGTTGACGTAGCGACACACCCCAGTGTGTTTTTGGAGGGGGAGTGTAAGTGCGGCTAGCCCCATCTGCTCAGATTTTCAGACATTCTGCCCAGATTGGCTACATTTTGGTCATTTTCTTTGCTTCGGCGGAATCGCCTCCTCGCAGCTCAGTCTCAGGATATTTCCTATATATTTCTGATATGCCGGATTTGATTCCGCGGTCCATTTCCCGTAAATCCGCCGCGTTCCGCTATTTTAGCTGGAATCGCCATTTGCCGCTGACGCGCGCTCGCGGGCCAGATCGGCCAAACATTTTTACATAATTGGATTATTTAAATCTTTTCAGACAGTTTTGGACACTCAGATGTATTTAGAATAATTCGCAACAATTTTCTTCATAGACTGGGATTTTCTGCCGGACCACAATCAGCATGGACCTTGCTTCAGTTGTTGCTGCTCTCGCCTCCGTTGGTGTCCGAGTATCCGGTTCTACCCCCAATAGCAACGTTCAGGGAGATTCCTCGCGTGCCTGCCCCACTGGTCTTGCCGGCCCCGAGCCCTCCGGCACCCTCAACGACCCAGGGCAGCACTTTCAGGTGGCCAATGGGCACGAACGCAGCGCCTCCATGGGCGCAGCTGACTTTAAGAAGTTACGAACATGCGGGTCGCCTACCGAGTGATTGTTTGCTCTTCCGTTTCTTAGACGATGAACTTATCCTGCACCGCTCTTCCCACACGGTGGTGAAACAACACCTGGATGTGACCTATCCCCAGAATCTCCCATGGTCTTTCGAGGTGAAGGATAGGGTGTCGGATATTCATTTTTTGGATGTGCACATCGTGGCGCTATGCCCCCTTAAAACCTCGGTGTATTGGAAGCCCACACATACGTGCTCCTACATCCGGTGGGATGCGAATGTGCCTAGGCACATTAGAATCGCGTGGGTGAGGGGGGAGTTCATTCGCTATATTAGAATTTGCTCTTCTTGCTCTTTTTACAGATTGTGTTGCCAACGACTTATCCGAGCCTTGTTGTTTCTCAATTACCCCAAACACGTTATCCAGGCACAAGCTATTGATTGGGATGATAGGCATAAATACACTACACTCCGCCGTGACTCTGCTGCTAGTGGTGGTGGGAGGGATGCAGTAAATTCACACATTGTCTCTTTGAGCCAAGCCGAGCAAAATCCACACTCAACTATAGGCCCCATTGTGCATGTCCTAAGGGTGGTACACCACTCAGCGCTACCCCTTCGTTGCTCCAGCGTGGTGCATGGTTTGAAATCCAAACTACCCTTCATTCCCGGCCTCAAGCTCTTTGCTATTCTTCGCCCTCTGCCTAACATTAAGCGCTTGTTCAGGCGCTGGGCCTTGCGCGCGCTCCAGCAGCCCATTGGGTCATGACGCGCGTGCCCCCTCCTGTGGCTATATGTTTTGGCGCTATTTGTCGATTTGTCTATTTTTTGGGCCTGCCGGATTGATTTTTGTTTGTTTTCAGCTGATGAGGGCTTAATTTACACTGCAGTTCCCGGCCGAGGACGACCATGGCGCCTGGCACAGGTATAACAGGGCCCTACACGCCATCCTACGCCGCCCGGGTGCACCGACACTCACCACCGCCATGCGCCGGGCGGCACAAGCATGCGGCATGGAGCGTGACACCAACCACACGGGAGCACCACCAGACCTCACCCTCCAGCAACTCGTCCATGACATCTGGACCACGAAAGGGGAACTCGCCACCCTGCTACGCCCCAGCACACCGGAGGCACGAGACCGGGTCGCCCACCTCCGTGCGCTCCTCACCACCCGCCGCCACCAACTCCAGGAATGGCACGCCCACCGCATAGCGGCAGCAGCCCAGGAACGCGAAAGATACGGCAGAAACGACACGCCATACAAGTCCCTACGGTACGTCAGCCGCATCCTGGAGGACACGGGGCGCCGTACCATCCACGCGGTCCGCACCCCCGAAGGAGGCCTCACCAATGACCCCGACGCCGTCCTCCAGGCAGTCCTGGACAGCTTCCAGGCACAACACGGGGACGCCCTCCCCGAGCTCGACCCCCACACCAGAAACACCATCCGCGAGCATGTGCCCAGGGTCTTCAACCGGGAACAGCGACGCGCCATCGAATACGACCCCTTCAGCATCTCAGAACTGCAACGCGCCCTAGACCGCCTGAAGAAGGGGGTCGTGCCCGGCGTCGACGGTTTGCCGGCCGAAGCGTACCAACGTCTCACCCTGCCCATCAAACGCCGCCTGGCAGCCCGCCTGTGGGACATCGTCACGGGCGCCACGCCCATCCCCCCTGAGTGGGCCAACCTGGTCCACCCCCTCTACAAAAAGGGGGACTGGGCGCAGCCGGGGAACTGGCGGCCCATAGTATGCGCCACCACCGAGGTCAAGCTGGTGTGGACGCTCATCCTAGGCCGCATCGCGCCAGCGGTCTTCGCCCACGTGCCCGCCAGCATGTGGGGGGCCATGGCCGGCAGGTCCCCCCACGAGGCCATCTTCCTCCAGGACACCGCACTGGACATGAACCCCTACGAGATGATCATCGCCTCCCTCGATGTCCAAGGCGCGTTCCCCCACGCCCCACACCGGCTCCTCACGGAGGTATGGAATGCCATGGGCCTCCCATTCCTATCCTTCATGACCGGGTACATCCAAACCCGACTCTACGCCGTCATCACGGCCGCGGGCCTCACCCCCTGGACCGGCACAGACAGCGGGGTCCCCCAGGGAGGCGCCGAAGGCCCCTTCCTCTACCTCCTCGTCACCCTGCCACTGGCATTCGAGCTAGCACGGGTATACCCGGGGTACGCCCCATACCCGCTACGGTCCCCCCTCATCAACTTCGCAGATGACAACCTCCTCACTACGGCCGCCCGCCACCGCGACCCTGAGAACGCAGGGCTACCAACGACCACCGAACAAGCGTCCGCCATTCTCCAACTCACCACAACCTACCTGGACGCCCACCAGCTCCTAGTGCACCCCTGCAAATCGGTCGGGCTGGCCGACGCCAAGACCCCCACCCCCCACATCCGGAAAGGCGAACCCCTACACCTGGAAGACACCACAGTCCACCTGGGAGTCACACAGGCCACGCAGGACCACCACATCACACTCCCAAGCAAGCTAGAAGAGCGCCTCGCCCGGCTAACCCAAATTGCCAGGGGGGACCTCCTGTCTACGCAGGGCCTGGCGTACTTCATGGAAGCAGTGCTCAACGCGGCCATCGGGTACCAAGCCCTGCACCTCCCGCGCCCCAAGACGCACTACGCCACGCTCGACAGCAAGTGACGAAGGCATGGGCGCAACACGGAGGCTGGCCCACGTCTTTCCCCAAGGAGGCCATGATGGCCCACTGGCGCTACTACGGAGACAATACGGGCGCCCTGGTCGACATGGCCTATGCCAAACACGCAGCACACCTCCTACACAGGGTAACACACAACCACCAACCAGAAGTTCGCGAGGCGGCGGCCATACGCATAAAAGAAGCGCAAATGGCCCGCAACACCTGCCCCCGGTGGATACTGGCACAACACGGCGTCTCCACCCCCGTGGGCACTGGCATCTGGGCCCAGCTACAACTCCTCCTACCGCACCACACACACGCCATCCTGACAAACCACCACTGCGATCAACAGGGGCCACTCGTGGCCACACACACCGACATCCACCGAAGCCCGGCAGGCGAGGTGGACACCCTGCGCCTCGTAGGGGCCACCATCACCATAGTGTATATCACCCCAACACAGATGCAGATCATGGCCCAATGCGACGCCCACCACGCCCCGTTCCTTTCCGACCCACAATGGCCGGCACGCCACGTCTTCCAAGCGTACCTCCGCGCATGTGCTACGAAGGCAGGGCGCGACATGCCGGGGCCCAAGGACATCGACACGGCGTACACAGCCTTCCAGCGCCAGCACCCCCGGCCCCGCCTGAGCGAACACGAGACCCCCAACGACGGCGGCACGACGCAGGGGGAGCCCACCCCGTCAGCCGAAGGCTGGACACCACCCACCATCCTGCTACTAGCACCAAACGGCCACAAACATGTTACCCGCACCGTCCAGCGACACCATGCCCCCTGGTCCATCCCCAAACACAATGCACCGGAGACCGATGTACCACCAGTCAGACACAGTGACCAGGGCATACCACGCACGTGCTGGCACTGCGGCCCGGCAGCCCTCGACACTCCGTGGCCCCTGCTGCACCTCATCTCCACCCACTACCACACCCCCACCGCCGCCGCCACCGCCGACCAGCAGGCATGGCTCTCCCCCTGGTTTCACACGGTACCCCCAGACCACCCGGCGCACGTAGCCTGGACCCGAACACCCACGGCGACATGGACGTTCACCAACGAGCGGGCAGACCCGGACAGCGTAGCCATGGAGTACGACCGCTGCGACCCACACCGCGCAGGACCTCAGGAGGCACCCATGCGCCCCCTACAGCACAAATGCCCCACCCTCCGCGGCGACAAAGACGACAAGGAGCGGCGACAGACCATCACGTGCCAGAAGTTCCACCCCAATACGGGATACCTCTTCCACCTGATGTACGCGTATATCACCCAGGGACGCCCAGACAGGGGCCTCCTCCGCCTCACCCCACGAGCCCAGGCCATCATCACCCAGGGAATAGGCGTCTATGCAGCGCCACTACTGCAACCCACGCAAATCACCGCCAGAACCACCCAGGGGAACCCCATCTACGTCTATCACCCCACAGCAATCGCCCGCCTACCCATACCCAGCGACACCGACATCATCTACTTCACTGACGCATCCGGCACCCAGCAACGCACCCCCACGGTCGGTTGCGCCTCCGTGCGCATCACCCGGCACGCGGACGGCCTCCACGTGGAACACCACACCGGGACCACCATCTTTGGGGCGTCCTCCCACGGCGAACTGCGCACCATGGCAGACGCCGTCACCGCCACACCGCCACCCACGACGGTCCGGCCCCGCAACATCTGGGTAGTCGTGGACGCCACGGTCGACATCCACCTCACCAGGCGCCTTGCAGACCTGCCCCTCCACAAAGCACTCGATTCCGGCCTCACCACACAAGCGTTGGGACTATGGATGGCCTTCAAGGGCATGCACCCCCAGGACGCCCTACACATCGTCAAGCAGGAGTCGCACCGCTACGCATACGGCAATGGACGCGCAGACACGCAGGCCAAACACCAGAACACCAACCACACCCCAGGGCTCGAACGCGTGCGACTGGACACCCCACACCACAGCCACCTGCAGCACCTGCCCCCGATACCCCTGGCCGCACAGCCCCCCCAATGGATGCCCGAGGACACGCCGTACACGGATCGAGACAAGCAGTACCACTACCCCACACCCATCCAGCAACTCGCCACCACACTGGGCCACCCAGCAAACACCGAACTCCTCCGACGCCTCGAAAACTCCGTCCACACCCCCCTCTACTACTCCGCCCTGCGCCCGGATAGCCTCCCAGCACACCTACAAAAGCCCCGACTCCAACTCGCCCTCGAACAACTTCCCCTCCTCACCCGATACCACCGATGGTATACGCGCCGCTCGATCCACGTCCCCGCAGGACACACCAAATGCATCTGCAGCCACGCGGAAGAAGAAACATGGGACCACTTCAAGGCGTGCCCCCTGTACAGGGGACTGGACACCCTCACAGACTGGAACCCAACCCACACCATCGCACAGCACGCCGGATGGCTGGCGCAGTCCCCGGCGACCCAGCAACTCACCACCGTCCTCAAGCAGACGGAGGTGCTCGAGGCAGTCCGCAGGGGACTCGTCCCCACTGCCGTCTACACCTTACTACGCACCCACGCGGAGGACCCCCAGGCCACGGCGGCACACATGCAGCGGACGGCCGTTGCCAAGACGGCGGAGCAGCTCACATACCGCACCCACAAATACCTGCAGCATGCGGCAACCCTGCCCCCAACAGACCAAGCCCACCTCCTCAAACTCCTGTTCTACCAACCATGAGAACCTACCCCGTGGCATACCAACACCGAACCCCCACCACGTCTACACACCGTCCACCGAGCACAGCACTGGCACAGCACACACGGGCGCCACAGGCACCGCACACGCTCCCACCAGCATGCGCGCGCCACCAGCCCCCATCCCCCCACGCCGCCGCCCGTCCACAGGTACCACCAACCACCAGCCACCGCATGTCCCCTCTGCGTTCGCCAGCGGCTACCACAGACAGCCCTGCCCTGCAACCCAGACCACTGGGTCTGTCTGGGAGCCGCGCACCGCCTCACCCACTGCCCCCACTGCGGGGACCTCAACCCCCGCCACCGCGAACGGCCCGCGGCCCCAGCCGCACCCCCCCCCGCCAGCCAGCCCAGCTTCTTCGGGTACCTCACCGACACTCTCCGGGACCAACTGGGAGGGTACTACGTGGCGGACGCGGCGGACCACGCATGGGCCATAGCCGTGGCCGCGGGCAACACACCCCTGCCCCCCCACAGCCCACCCCTACGCCACAGCGGAGGCGGCTTGAACGTGGCGGCCCGCCACATCCTCCTCGCCCTATACCTCCACCACCGAGACCTACACCTCCCAGACCCACAACTCCCGGCCCCCCAAGCAGCAGCCCTGACGCCGGATGCGTGGGCCGACACGGCACCAGAGGAGATAGCAGCCTACCTCCGAGCCACGTGCCGCCGGTTCGCAAACGCCCTCGGCCGACGGAAGGGAACACCTTACCCCCTCAGCGCACTCCTCTACCCGGCACACCACCCCCACCCCGCACAACAGACGCCCCCGGAGGGCTGGGCGTCTTTTCGGGACGCCCACCTGGCCGCCCCCGACGAGGCCACCGCCACGCGGATGAGCCTCACGGACCAGGAGGCCTACGTCAGAGGCCTCAAGACGAGCCTCCAAGAGGCACACCGCTGGCGCGCCCGCTCCCCGTCGCCCCCACGGGGACAGGGGGGTTCACCCGCCCCCGACACCCACCAGGCCAAGAAGACCAAGGGGCACCGGCACCAGGGGGCCCGCCAACGCGCCCGCCAGCAGGGCGCGACGCCCTGACCAAGGCCCGGGTCCAGCCACACCGCACCGCCCCACGCCCAGACCACCGGGGCACACCAACAACACCACCACCACCAACGCCCACAACCACCACCGTACCGCAGCACCCAAACCCTGCAGCCCAGTCAGCCACCACCGCCCACACACGTCCACACCATGCCAGGACCACCGTACGCGCAGAGCCAGGGGACATGGCACCACCAAAACCACCACCGCGCCCCCGTCCCTCCCAACCCCACCCCCTAATGCCCCCAAGCTACAGCGGCCCCCACCAGCTACATCCCCACCACGCCCCAGCACAACCAGGCCCCGCGAACCACCCACCCCACATAGCGCACATCACCGCACCACACCATCACGTGTACCACCACCACCAGCCCCTGCCACCACACCCACCAACGCCGGGGTACCACACACAACCGACACACCCTCCACACCACCACCACGCGGTCCAGCACCAGCCGCCGCCCCCGCTACACGGGCCCACGACATACGAGCCACGGTACACCCCCATAGACCCGCGAGGAGCCGCGCACGCACACCGGCAACACCAGGACCGAGTAGGGGCGCCCCACCACCACCAACAGCCCCCCCACCCACACCCCATACCAGCGAGCACCATCCACCAGCAGCCACCCATCACATACGGACCACAGCCCCACCCGGGGGCTCATGCGGTCGCCTCCCACCCGCACCCCGGCACCGCAACCAGTCAAGAACCGCAAGGGCCACACGGCGCACACACGCAACACCCACACGACCCACAGGGACGCCCGGACCCCCAGCCGGCACAACACCCACCCCCACCCCCCCCACCCCACCACCACCAGCAGCCCCCCCACCCACACCCCATACCAGCGAGCACCATCCACCAGCAGCCACCCATTACATACGGACCACAGCCCCACCCGGACGCTCATGCGGCCGCCTCCCACCCACACCCCGGCACCACAACCAGTCAAGAACCGCAAGGGCCACACGGCGCACACACGCAACACCCACACGACCCACAGGGACGCCCAGACCCCCAGCCAGCACAACACCCACCCCCGCCCCCCCCACCACCAACAGCGCCACCCCCACACCACCCCCCCCCGCCCCCGTGCGATCCCCGTGCGATCACCGACCACCGTGGGGCTGGGCCCCAGAAGCCGAGTGGGGCAGGGCCCCGTGCGACCGCCGAGGGGCTGGGCCCCAGAAGCCGAGTGGGGCAGGGCCCCGTGCGACCGCCGAGGGGCTGGGCCCCAGAAGCCGAGTGGGGCAGGGCCCCGTGCGATCACCGACCGCCGTGGGGCTGGGCCCCAGAAGCCGAGTGGGGCAGGGCCCCGTGCGACCGCCGAGGGGCTGGGCCCCAGAAGCCGAGTGGGGCAGGGCCCCGTGCGACCGCCGAGGGGCTGGGCCCCAGAAGCCGAGTGGGGCAGGGCCCCGTGCGACCGCCGAGGGGCTGGGCCCCAGAAGCCGAGTGGGGCAAGGCCCCGTGCGAACGCCGAGGGGCTGGGCCCCAGAAGCCGAGTGGGGCAGGGCCCCGTGCGACCGCCGAGGGGCTGGGCCCCAGAAGCCAAGTGGGGCAAGGCCCCGTGCGAACGCCGAGGGGCTGGGCCCCAGAAGCCGAGTGGGGCAGGGCCCCGTGCGACCGCCGAGGGGCTGGGCCCCAGAAGCCGAGTGGGGCAGGGCCCCGTGCGATCACCGAGGGGCTGGGCCCCAGAAGCCGAGTGGGGCAGGGCCCCGTGCGATCACCGAGGGGCTGGGCCCCAGAAGCCGAGTGGGGCAGGGCCCCGTGCGATCACCGAGGGGCTGGGCCCCAGAAGCCGAGTGGGGCAGGGCCCCGTGCCACCGCCGAGGGGCTGGGCCCCAGAAGCCGAGTGGGGCAGGGCCCCGTGCGATCACCGAGGGGCTGGGCCCCAGAAGCCGAGTGGGGCAGGGCCCCGTGCGACCGCCTTGGGGCTGGGCCCCAGAAGCCGAGTGGGGCAGGGCCCCGTGCGACCGCCGTGGGGCTGGGCCCCAGAAGCCGAGTGGGGCAGGGCCCCGTGCGACCGCCGAGGGGCTGGGCCCCAGAAGCCGAGTGGGGCAGGGCCCCGTGCGACCGCCGTGGGGCTGGGCCCCAGAAGCCGAGTGGGGCAGGGCTTCGTGCGACCGCCGAGGGGCTGGGCCCCAGAAGCCGAGTGGGGCAGGGCCCCGTGCGACCGCCGAGGGGCTGGGCCCCAGAAGCCGAGTGGGGCAGGGCCCCGTGCGACCGCCGTGGGGCTGGGCCCCAGAAGCCGAGTGGGGCAGGGCCCCGTGCGACCGCCGAGGGGCTGGGCCCCAGAAGCCGAGTGGGGCAGGGCCCCGTGCGACCGCCGTGGGGCTGGGCTCCAGAAGCCGAGTGGGGCAGGGCCCCGTGCGATCACCGAGGGGCTGGGCCCCAGAAGCCGAGTGGGGCAGGGCCCCGTGCGACCGCCGAGGGGCTGGGCCCCAGAAGCCGAGTGGGGCAGGGCCCCGTGCGACCGCCGTGGGGCTGGGCCCCAGAAGCCGAGTGGGGCAGGGCCCCGTGCGACCGCCGAGGGGCTGGGCCCCAGAAGCCGAGTGGGGCAGGGCACCGTGCGACCGCCGAGGGGCTGGGCCCCAGAAGCCGAGTGGGGCAGGGCCCCGTGCCACCGCCGAGGGGCTGGGCCCCAGAAGCCGAGTGGGGCAGGGCCCCGTGCGACCGCCGTGGGGCTGGGCCCCAGAAGCCGAGTGGGGCAGGGCCCCGTGCGACCGCCGAGGTGCTGGGCCCCAGAAGCCGAGTGGGGCAGGGCCCCGTGCGACCGCCGTGGGGCTGGGCCCCAGAAGCCGAGTGGGGCAAGGCCCCGTGCGACCGCCGTGGGGCTGGGCCCCAGAAGCCGAGTGGGGCAGGGCCCCGTGCGACCGCCGTGGGGCTGGGCCCCAGAAGCCGAGTGGGGCAGGGCCCCGTGCGACCGCCGTGGGGCTGGGCCCCAGAAGCCGAGTGGGGCAGGGCCCCGTGCGACCGCCGTGGGGCTGGGCCCCAGAAGCCGAGTGGGGCAGGGCCCCGTGCGACCGCCGAGGGGCTGGGCCCCAGAAGCAGTTCCAAGTGCGGTGCAGTGGTCCTCGGAGGCGGAGTGTGCTGTGACTACTCCGATGACTGCGCCGCTCCCGGGGGACCCAAATTTTCTACCTAGACGGGTCCGTCGCATTTTTTAAGTCGGGAGAGTCCAACCCAACCCAACCCAACCCCCCCGCCCCCCCCCCGAGACCAGGCCACGGACACAACACGCGGCAGCCAGCACCAGCCAATCGATGTCGATACCCCCGCCGACACATGCCACCGCGAATCCCCCTTCCCGCGACCTACACAAGAGACCCCATCACCGGACCCCACGCGCGACAACGATGACCACCCCCCCCAACCCACACCACCCCCCCCATCACACCCCGCACCACCAGTCGCCGCACCGGCCGAACCCTACGCCCTGCACAACCCCGCAGCGGTACGGCAGCACCTCCGGGGGGTCGGGGAACAGGACGTCGTGCTGTACCTCCGTACCTCCGGCACCAGCACCCCCATCCGGGCGGCCACCCTGGTCCAGGCGGCCACCCTGGGGGAAGGCGTCAGAGACTTCCTCTTCGACGCCTTCCTCCACGTCGCCCGCCACGAGCGCCCCCCACGCGCCACCCCAGACGGCGAGAGCCCGCCCCCCACGGGGAGCCGGATCTGGGTACCCCCCATCGACTGGGGGCGACACCTGGTCGGACACCCCGTGCCGGAGCGGGACAGCACCCAGGGCCGCACCCGCTACCGCGAGCCCAACATGGCCCACCCCCCACCCGACGCCACCCCCGACAGCACCAAAGAGTGGGAGCGGGAAACATGGGTGGCCCGGATGGCCTCCCTAAGCAACTTCCGGCACCACGTCCCGGGGGACATCCCCACCCCCGACGAGCAGCAGCCAGCCCCCTCCACGTACATGACCCTCATGTACAATCTGCACTACACCCTCTCCACCACCACCTACGACGCACCCACAGACCACTGGGTGGTACACGGCACCGACTCCCTCCTCCCCGCCGACTACACCCCCCCCACACACAACCCAGGCCCCGACACGTACGCCAGGGGGGACGACCCGGACGACCCCCACATCTGGGGCACGTGGGAACCCGAATCCCTGGACGCGCTGCTCTCCATCCGCAGCGGCTACCAGGGCCTTGGTAGGGCGATGTATTGCCTCGCCAAGTGGACCCAACGGACCTGGGGGATCCCCGCGGACCGATCGGTGTGGGTGGTCACGCTGCGCCCCCAGCAGATGGAAGCCCCCCCAAACCGCGGGGGACCCACCCCCCCACGCCCCACCACCCCACAACTATGCCCGTACATGGTGGCAGCCCGCCTCATGGCGCTGCTATGGCCGGGCCCCCACACCCCCACCCAAAACTACCCCCACCTCACAGAGGAGGACATGCCCGGCATCCAGCGATGCTTCTTCGAGACCCTCGACTACCTCCAGCAGACACACCCCCGCGTCCTGGAGCAGATATGGCCACCCCCCGGGTAACCCACGTGCCCGCACAGCCGAGACAACACCGCCACGCCAGCACCAGCACGCACGGATCACCAGGGAAAACGCGCGCACACGCCCGATGCCCGAACCTGCACCCGCGTTCTCGCTACTTACAGGACCCAGCATCATACGCCCGCCCCCGAGGCCCGGGACCCTCCGCCGTCTCCCGCGGCCCTCTCCTCCGCCTCCGACTCCACGACCTCCACCACCACGACCACCTCATCCACCACCACCACCACCACGTCCTCATCCAGCACTCCACCCCCCAGGCCGCGGGGGACACCTCCCAAACGGGCCTCCAAACCCGCCCCCACCGCGAGCAGCCCCGCCGCCGCCAAAGCCCACGCCCCGGCAAAGCCCATGCCCACGACCCAGCCGAAGCCCAAGGCCGCCGCCAAACGGCGGCCCGCAGCCAAGCCCAAGCCCAAGCCCAAACCCGGCGCCACGACGGCAGCTCGGGCCCGGCCCCCCCAGGATGTCCTCTACGACATCCGGCCCCAGCCGTCCCAGGCCCGAAGGCAGCAGCGCCCAGCGCGGCGCCCCCCCACCGTCACCGACGCCACCGCCACCACCTTCATGGCGGAGCGCGCCGCGGCCGAAGCGCGACGCGCCTCGTCCCACCACCTCCCAAAGCCCGCACCCCAGGCCCACGGACCGCTCCAGGGTCCACCCGCAGCGCCCCCGCCCCCCTACTGGCCCCCGATGACAGCCCACATGCAACGCATGCCCCACTACCGCCGCCGCCGCGAATCCCCGCCCAACCCCGAGGCGGAGACCGTACGCGCACACCCGCGGGTCCATATCCGCGTGCACCCCCACTCCCCACGCACCCCCACGGAACTGGACTACGAGGAATCCCCCAGGCCCGCCACCGCCGCCGGCCCCCACGACCCCGTCACACCCACCCACGCCCACTCCTCCGCCCAAGACCGCAGGCCCGCCCAGGAACAGTGGTGGCAGCGCTGGACCCACACGCAGCTCTGGGAGCTGCGGAAGTGGGCCCGGGGAGAGCCCTCCCTCGAGGGCCTGGTCCATCGGCCCCGCAAGGGGTCGGTGGACAACTGCCGCCTCCGGCCGGCGGGGGGGTGGATGCCGCAGGCCGCATGGGAAGCCATGCTGGCCGATGCGCTCCACCCCCTGGGAGTCCACCCCCGCAACCTCCCCGCGCCCCAGGACCACCCGTACATCCTCAGGCGCCTGCGGAAGACCCTCCAGGAAGCGCGGCGAGACGGCATCCGCCTGTGGGACATCACCCAAAGCCCAGCCCCGCACGCACACACCCCCTCACCACCCCACAAGCGTCGGCGCACCGACACCGGCGACACCCACAACACCCCAGGAGCCCTGCGCGCCACACAACACGACGCGCCTGACCCCCCGGCCAGCGGCGCCGCCATCTAACCCCGTTATCCAGCACAGCACCACCACGGGGCGCCACGCCAGGCCCCGCCCAGAAGTCACCAAACAAACCGGACGCCGAAGGAAGCCAACGCACACGACAACGAGCACCACTACGCCCAAAGGCGCCGAACCCGGGCCCGATACCGTGGGCTCCTCTCCACCCTCAGCACGACACACACGTCACTGACGTCACTCCTCCGCCGTGCCCCCTCCCACGCCACCGCCCCGCCCCCCCCCCCTCCCGCCGCACGTCCCCACGCCGCCCAGCACCCAGCCCCACACACTGCGCCACAGCATCGCCCTAGTCCGGCTCCCCCACCATCGCGGCACTTGGCACCTCACAGTAGACCGCCGTCCTGTGGTCCCGCTCCCCCCAGCACCACTCCCGGGGCCGCACCCGACCCACGCCGTGTTCGCCCCCACGCCGCGGGCCGCGGACATCCTCCCGCTCCTCGCCACCACCCCTCCCGGGCATCGCATACTACTTGCCGCCAACCCCTCGGTCCTCAGTGAGGTCCCCATTGGGCACGCCGACGCCCTGCACGTGCGCCCGCTGCTGCCCAACCTGCACGCTGCGTACGCCCCCGGCACGCCCGTCGACCCCTCCGTGTGGGACTCCCAGTGAGGCCACCGGCCAACGGCCGGCCCGCACGCACCACCCCGCACCCGCCTGGGGCGCACGACTCCGTGGACGCCGCTACCCACACGCCCGGCCCCGCGCAACCGCCTAACCGAGCCAGAACTCAAGCACAAATCAAACCCGAGCCACACCCCGAAACCGCTAACCCTTGACTCCTAACCAAACCCGCCGAGGGAACAACGCAACCACAGCCCACACCCACAGCCCACACAGCCGCCTAACCAGCCAGCTCCAGAAGCAAAGAGACACCTCACCAAACCCACCCTGACCCAAGCCTAACCGGGCCGAAGCCCCAACACAAATCAAACCCGAGCCACATCCCGAAACCGTCAACCCTTGACTCCAAACCAGGCCCGCTGAGGGAAATGCGTAGACACAGCCCACAGCCACAGCCCACACAGCCGCCTAACCAGCCAGCACCAGAAGCAAAGAGACACCTAACCAAACCCACCCTGACCCATACCCATGTACATCAGGACACGCGAGCCGCACCCCTGGGGCGCGACCGCCGCCACAGCACCGGCGACACACGCCAGAGGACACAACGCTATAGCACCGCCGCACCAGCTGCCCATGCCTGTGCCTGCAGTGCCTGCAGCCTCTGTTTTCCTCTTTTTGGTTTTTTCTTTTTCGTTTTTCAAAAAAAAAAAAAAAACAGGAAAAAAAAAACAAAAAAAAAAAAAACGAAAATTAGGGGGGGAGGAAGAGGGACACAACCACCCATGGCACACGCGCACCGCACACAGCACGCACACCGGTAAACAGGAGCCCAGGGGCCCAGGACACCGCACATGCGACACAACACACCGAGCGGGCACACCGGTGAACAGGAGCCAGCTGGCCCAGGACACCGCAGACGCACCACAGCAAACCGCGCGGGCACACCGGTGAACAGGAGCCCAACGGCCCAGGACGCTGCACACACGTAGGGCAACCGAGGGACAGGAAAGAACCAATACCCCATGGGTCGGACGCACTGGGGCGACCCAGCCGACCCACCGGGCCAGTGGCAGGAGCGGTACTCCAAAGCCACTGGTCCGAGCCCGGCCAGGCTGCACCGAGGACCATGGCAAACGTCACCCGGAGCCATGGAAGCAACCGGTGACAGGCGAGCCGGTACACAGTCCAGGAGGGGGTCACCTGCCAAGCAGAGTGGCCCCGCAACTCAAGCCACAAGGGTGAGGCGGTCGTACCGTAGACAAGCGGGAGCAATACCCCTCGTGGTGAGAGATACTCCACACGGCTGGGCAGCCCCCCAGAGCTGCCGCCCAAAGGAGGGGGCATGTGGCCCTACCCATGGACACATGTGGGGACACCCTCCCACCTGGGACACATGGACCGGGTGGCCGCGACAATGCCTTCCCAAGCACATGCGGGAGCGGCTCAAGAGGCACCTGACATAGGGCAGTGGGAGGGACAGGACGTCCCCTTGGTAAGACCTTCTTCCTGCAATGTCAAAGGAGGCATCCCGAGCTCCCGAAGATACCTACCTACCTACCTCTTTTACAATTGTGATCGCTCCACCCTTCACATCTCTAAGGTCGAGTTAGCTTTCTTAGATTTTGTTTTCACCCCCATTAATCAGTTTGCCATGCATGAATTGGGTTGTGACCTCCCTTACTTCGAGTTACAGTGCCCTGCCCCCACCATTGGTCTCGCTTTACTGCATTTTGTATATATGCACACCGTATTCCTGAGTCCGGGGCTGGGTGTCTATCGCCAGGCCCAAGGGTGGCCAATGGGCACGAACGCAGCGCCTCCATGGGCGCAGCTGACTTTAAGAAGTTACGAACATGCGGGTCGCCTACCGAGTGATTGTTTGCTCTTCCGTTTCTTAGACGATGAACTTATCCTGCACCGCTCTTCCCACACGGTGGTGAAACAACACCTGGATGTGACCTATCCCCAGAATCTCCCATGGTCTTTCGAGGTGAAGGATAGGGTGTCGGATATTCATTTTTTGGATGTGCACATCGTGGCGCTATGCCCCCTTAAAACCTCCGTGTATTGGAAGCCCACACATACGTGCTCCTACATCCGGTGGGATGCGAATGTGCCTAGGCACATTAGAATCGCGTGGGTGAGGGGGGAGTTCATTCGCTATATTAGAATTTGCTCTTCTTGCTCTTTTTACAGATTGTGTTGCCAACGACTTATCCGAGCCTTGTTGTTTCTCAATTACCCCAAACACGTTATCCAGGCACAAGCTATTGATTGGGATGATAGGCATAAATACACTACACTCCGCCGTGACTCTGCTGCTAGTGGTGGTGGGAGGGATGCAGTAAATTCACACATTGTCTCTTTGAGCCAAGCCGAGCAAAATCCACACTCAACTATAGGCCCCATTGTGCATGTCCTAAGGGTGGTACACCACTCAGCGCTACCCCTTCGTTGGTCCAGCGTGGTGCATGGTTTGAAATCCAAACTACCCTTCATTCCCGGCCTCAAGCTCTTTGCTATTCTTCGCCCTCTGCCTAACATTAAGCGCTTGTTCAGGCGCTGGGCCTTGCGCGCGCTCCAGCAGCCCATTGGGTCATGACGCGCGTGCCCCCTCCTGTGGCTATATGTTTTGGCGCTATTTGTCGATTTGTCTATTTTTTGGGCCTGCCGGATTGATTTTTGTTTGTTTTCAGCTGATGAGGGTTTAATTTAAGCCGAAACGCGTGCTGTTGGGGACGCCGCTTATCCAGGATTCTGTGATCGCATTGCATTGCTTCTTGTGGGCTTGTATTGCTACCTGTGGGTGTGAATTGAGGTCTTGAGGCTTCTTCCTGAACCATAGAGGGTATTTCAGCCAAAGGCATTTATTTTTCAAAAATCACCATATTTCACTGTTTTTCGCCCAAAAACCACTGTTTGGTCCAGTTTGGGCAGAGTCTCAGTGGAGATCCTGATGGCGACGACTCGTAGCCGTCAGTTTCTCTGATGGCGGCGACGCCGCCGCCTTCGTTTCGTACCTTTTTCTAAGCTTTTTTATAGTTTAGAGGTGATACATATACATTGTACATGTCAACGCATTTGTTTTGTTACATATACCTTCTCTTTGTCCATAGACACCAGATTGTGTTCGCGGACTCTCCCTGTGGGGTGAGCAAGGATTCCAAGACCATTTACGCAACTCCAATGGAATCGAAGTTTGGAATAGACTTCATGTAGTACTTGGAGCGGTTGGGGTGATGGTTTGAAGGATTTTCGATTTTTTTGTGGACGCAAGGACATCACCCTCGCCGAAAACCCTTCAGTAGCGCTAAAATAGGGTTGTTTAAAACCCTTAGGCTTGTTTTGCGCTGTGCAGTTGCTCGCCATTCCCTCTTTTTGTCCTGCACGAAACAAGGTAAGAAGGGCATGCCTGACAAACGATGCATTAATCGTTTAGGGGGGTTTATAACTCGCTGTAGGGTTGTGTAAACGCTTAGGGCTGTCCTTGCGTTCGTTTTCCCTCCGGCATACACATGATGCGTGTTGAGTAAGGTAGGTAAGCCGAGGAGGAGCTCACCTCCTGGTTGAGTTTCGTGATGATTGGTCAAATGGAGTTAAAGTTAGGAAAAACAATTGTTGTTGCTGATCGCCTCCCTTCCCTGCATACACACGATGCATTAAAGGGCTTTAGGCCACGCGCTGTGCACGGGGTATAACCCTTGTTTAGGCTACCCATGGCTCCGCCCTACGTTCTGTAAGAGAACGGGCGAAGTCCTTAAGGTTGCTTGCTTGCAGGGCTGTTCTGAGATAGCGTATTATTTTCCAGCCAAAGACCTGTATAAAACAGCGAAGCTGGTTAGGTTCCTCCGCTCAGAACAATCGTTCATCCGCCTTTGCTGTCGGCTGGGAAAGGGTCAAGGGTGAAGTGGTGCAGCAGCAGTTGCCTTGGGCGACTTCTCATTTTTTCGTTCACGCTAAAAAGGGCGCAGATCACACAAACAAAATGAGTCAGTGAAGGACTTCTTCATGAACAACCCTTACTACACACCGTCCACGCAGCACTCCTTCCCTCCAAGCCCTGTCAGGGAAACGCGCGGGGGCGTCCCTGGCAAGCCACAGTTGCTGAGGGGCGCTATGTTCGCTTCCAATCTCACAGGGGAGCCAATAGGGCTCGTGACGTGTTTGCCATGGCCATCTAGTGGCGTGTGTAGGGGTTAGGGTCAGCAAGCCTGGCAGGGGCTGAGTGCGGTTGTGCTCACCCTGCCTTCGAAGGCTGGTGCTGGCATTAGTGTTTGTAGTGTAGTGGTGTCTCCTGCTCCGCGTGCTTTTCCTCGCGGGGAGGGGAGTGTGTTAGCTTTTGGCCTCTAGACAAATGGGCGTTTTGTACGCCCTCAACACACTTGGCCACCCCTCCCCTCTCGTAGGTAGGGCTTTTGCCGTCTTCCCCAAAGGATAGGCGCCAGCACAGAAATTGGGCGCCATAGGAGTGGTAGTAGTACCTGATTAGGACCTTCAGTCCGACGTCAGCGAAGTCCGCTTCGCGGGAGCCACGCCCGGGAGTGAAGTGAGACACACACGGACATAGGTAGCACACTTAGGGGTATGGTAACACCGCCAGGAAGGGTAGAACCCCATCGGTCTCGACCAGTTAGATGTCCTAACTGTAGGCACGCTTGTACCCAAGGAGGATGGACACAGCTTGCTTCAGAGCACCCTGCGTGTCATTCCTCCCTGGAGTAGAAAGCCACCGCTCTTTGTTGGCTTCCCAAGGTCATAACATTAGGGCAGATCCCATGCAACACGTGGTCAACAAAGCACACACTAGCTGGGTGGCTGAAAGCGTGATAAGCGGCCATCTGGTTCACGCTGGTAACCACAGGCGTAGGACTGTAGGGCACAGCCACGGCAGGTGCAGAGCTCCGCAAGCAGCGGATGTGTAGGTGTCTGGAGCGCTGAACCCGATTGAGGGTGGGAGTTAGTACCTTCTCCGCAACTGGAGCTCTACAGGAGTCATGAACCTGTCCTGGCACAAACTGAGTAGGCCTAGCTGTCAGCACAAGAGTGCTCACCGCCCCTGCGAGGTTAGAAACCAGAGGGGGTTGCGAGTAAAGGGCCTCAACTGTGAGTCTCAATCTGAGGGTAATCTGTTCACGTAGGCCAGCGTCTTCAGGTGATCCAGAGTTGAGGTCGTCGTATGGAGGTGGGCACCCCGAACAGAACCGACCGCACAGGTACCTAGTCTGGTGCACGGGCGCATTCTTGGTGCTACACTGCGCGGAGAATGTGTGGTGGCAGGCTGGGGCAATAGGACGCACCGACCATTGGGCTGCAAACAAGATAAGCGGCCTGGTGGTGTTCCGACGATCCTCAGTGTTGCTTCTCGCTTGGTCCGGGGGAAGCTTACCTCCGGGGGGAGCCAATACTCCTGCAGGAGTGGCCCGAAGGAGACTGCCAACCGGAGGAGGGGATGTCTAGGGTATACCACCGCCTCCTGAAGCTTGCAACGTCCTCAGTTTAGTTAGGCACAGTAAATAGATAGGCAAAAGTAGGTTTCAGAAACGGTTTTACCAATTAATTGGAAAAACCGGTTACCGGCAATCAATCGGAGGTTATTTTCAAGTTAGTTAGAAAACCGATTATTTTGAAATAAATCAAAACCAATTAACCGGACGGGTGAAGAATGGTCACTAATTCTTAGGTCATAGACCATAAGGTTGTTGTTTTGCAATGAAAAAGAAATAATATCACCACACATACTCGCACAGTGCAAAAGCAAACTCTTGGAGCAATTTTTACTGGTTTGTATGTTATTTTCTTTCAAAAACCAACAAAATAGTTGGCTTGAAAACCAATGATCGGAAGCGAACGGGTTAATTGGCTTTCTTAGTGCAAATAATCGCATTGAACCGGTTATTTTGAAAAGTAATAATCGGAATAACCGGTTATTTTGGAAAAAAGAATTGCAAAAAACCGGTTATTTTTAATAAAAGAGGTTCCAAACCCTAGGCACAAGGAGATGAGTTTTTCTTCTTCCGCTAGGACAGAGTCTCAGCGCGGGTTAGGAGCTGTCCCTCGTTGTTCTCAACGAGGTAGGAACGAAAGATGGGGTTGATATTCCCATCTGGCTGTATAAAGGCGGACATGGGCATCCAAGTTGCCTTAGATAGCCCATACCCGTCCCACAGGGTAAGCAATTTGCAGCCCTGTTTATACTCATGGCGTGCAATACCTACAACCACGTAGTAGCCATCGACAGCCATCTCATCGGCAGTCATCTCTTCGAGTTCGTCTGCCTCCTCACGGTTGGCAGCATTCTCCAGCTTGATGCGCTCGACCTCTCTGTCAGACAGACACCACTCATCCCAGGTGAAGCCCGTTCGGACCCCCGTGGCCATCTTTGGGTCACTTGGGGTGTGTATCTATGTGCCGGCAAGCCGCCATTGGCTGATATCATACTCTCCCATCCACCTGACCTAACCTGATGTGATAGTGTGATAGGCTTGGCCATTCCAGCTATGAGCGGCCACATTCACAACCGAGGCGCCGCCGGCTGAGATTTATATATCAGAATATCAGGAATCAACAGGGTTTTTTTATCATATTGTTTCCGTAATTTTTCAGCTATCCGTTCTGATTGTCAATTTATCGGCGACTGTCAGTTGGCTCGCAATTTTGCGGTAACCGATTGGTTAACTGTTATTTCCAGATATTTTAGCGGAAACCGCGATGAAGGGTTAAAATTCATCAGAAAAGGGTTCGTTGCTCCCGCAATTTTAATGTTATACACTCGCAAAATTAATCCGATTTTTTCAGACATTCAGAATTGGATTTTCGACTTCGAGGTCGCCGCACTTGATATGATGCATTTCGAGTGGTCCTACATCTTTCCCCGATCACGAATCAACCTTCCTTTTGTTGTCTCCTTCATTTTTCTTGGAGATATAGGTGAAACAAAATTGATTCGTGAGGCCACTTTGAAACATCATATCTCCGGCTCATTGCGAGGAGTTTCAATTTTGAGATATGGGCTGGAATCGCCTTGGTCTCAACTTAATTTAGGAAACGCTCCTGATGTGTATACATGCCCGGTGTAGCAAGGGATAATGGTCAAGAGGGTAGAAAGTGTTTTATAACTCTTGGACTATGCAACCGAATATTTTAATCCACCTTCCGAGTGTACCGCATGAGTGTTGGTGTTGCATAGAAACTTTCCTTGGGTTCCTACGTATTTTTAACGTGAAGTTATGTCCATGGAGGGGCATGGCATACCATGGTGGGAGCCACTGTTAAGGCTATGTGTTATAGGGATGGTATGTGCTTTGCTATGCTCACGCCCATGTTATATATCTCCGTTTGTAGGAAGATATGTGGAGTCATACGTGGCAAGGGCTTTGCCCATGTCCCAATGGTGAGCTCCATAGCGCTAGACTAAGTCTACCGCACATATAGTGCATGTGGGAAGGCTTGCAGAGCGACCCACAAGCGCCATTATCAATTTTCCCATTTTCATGGTGCATGTCGGGAGGAGGTTCGAAGGTGTCCCTATGCGTCCATGTGGGGATCCAAGTGGGGGGATTGTTGGCAAATGGTCCGAAGCAATTGTATTTTGAACTATATGTTGATACCAGGGGTGAGCGAAGTTATATACTATTGTGATTAACTTGAATTTGGCAACATTAGCATGTTTTTGACCTCATTTTATGCTCATTTTTGCATTTTATGTGCTCAACTGGTCGGCTAACAGTAAAGTGCCTAGAGATCCGTGAACTATGGTATGTTGCTTATATGTTGGCATATGCTTCGGTGTTGCACCTCACCATATGCCGGATCACGTGGTCACTTTGGCGTGGCACACGAGGCCTCACAAAATAAGGTCTCAAATTCATGAGTTGACTTGTGAAGCATGGCATGTGTATATCCTGAGGGGTTTGGGAGCCAATGTTGGGATATTCTTGGGCATGGACCTTTGGTGTATATGACCCTTGTAGATTACTCTCCGGTTTGACACATGCATGGAGCATTTGAATATTTGCCGTATGCACTTTTGAGTATATAATTGAATTTTGGGCACTATGGTGTGATTTGCCTGATTTTGCTATGTTGTGAGGTCATCTTCATGGGGCAATTCTCCAAGCGCAATCAACTCCAAGTCCAACCAAAGTTATGTCAGGGTAGGGCATGGTCCTGAGTGCCACTCTAGGCCATGACACGCCACCTCCCCTATTGGGCTAGGATTTAGAGGCTTGGGAGGGAACACATTTTGGGGTTTGTGTAGTGACTTGGGACACATGGCATTTAGCCATCTTAGTTGACTGGGTTCAGGGCATCATGTTGGCGAGTCAAGGGAAGGTCCTGAGTCCAGGGAATGAGGGGTCTATGGCTGTGATTGTGTATGTTTCCATCGTTCCCCAATTTGGCTTGATTTGTGTTCATATGCCAATTTCAGGGCTTCTTTTTCCTTTATTCTATTGGTGCAATTCTATGTACATGCCCAACGCCCGTGTCTCCGTGTGCACCGTGAGACGACTGGCGTGTTGAAAGGAGTTGTTGAGTGTCAACGCGGGACCTCAAACAGCCTTGGAAGCCCACAGTGTGGATTATTGGATTGGAGCTATTGTACTTGGGAGTTGGTTATTGCAAGGGTCAGGATTTGTGTGAAGGAGCCATATTTTACTATTTTTTGTGGGAAATTGTGAAGGATAGGGCAAGATCATGCAGAACCTGGTGAGAAGCAAGACCATAGGAGTGACAGGAAATGGTGGAAGGGGTACAGCAGGGGCCGATCCTGGTAGGGACCTTCTTTATGGTAGCAGAGGAGTACCTGCCCCCTACCGCCGCACCGGGGACTTGGGCCCTCATGAGCCTCTGCCCAAGGACGCCCCGGGTGCAGATCGTTGAGTCAGTAGAGTCGAAGCCGGACTGGGAAGCCCGAGAACAGCGAAGATGCTCAGAACGGAGAGCCCTTGCAGAGCATGGGCTAGACATGGAGGACCTGGCCTCCATGTGTGAAAGGCAATGCCGCAAGGCTTGCAATCTCCGCTCCGCTGCGGAGGAGTTGGAGGAGACTGGTAGCAATGGCAGGGCCCGGCGTTACCGGAAGCGCGGGTCCCCAAAACCCGTGGCGGAAGCCAGGGCAATGGAGACGGAACCCAGCCAGGTCTGGCTGTGGTCAGCTGCAGATTCCGAGGGGCATTCCGATGGCTATCGGACCGCTTTCCATTCGGACTTGGAGGAGGCGGCCATACCGCCCACAAGGGCGCACACGGCCTCCGAACCCAGCCTGGAGCATGACGCCGAGGCGTTGGAGAGGCCTACGGGGGCCAGAACGGCGCCTGTGGCCCGGCACACGGAACCAACGCGGGATAACATGGGCAACACACCCATGGCGGAGGAGTCCGAGGCGCCGGGAACCGTGGGATGCGCCGGATCAGGTGGAAAGCACGTCGAGTGCCACTGCGAGCACGTATCCTTCCTCATCGGCAAGTACCCAAAGATGCGGATGGACGCCATCGTGCAGCACCTTGACCGCCTGGACAACCAGAA
Organism: Eutreptiella sp. 'Long Island Sound 2002'; assembly: GCA_964036045.1. Classification (NCBI taxonomy): domain Eukaryota; phylum Euglenozoa; class Euglenophyceae; order Eutreptiales; family Eutreptiaceae; genus Eutreptiella; species Eutreptiella sp. 'Long Island Sound 2002'. The sequence continues at coordinate 12,244,116 of OZ038386.1, forward strand.
GGACGGCCTAGAGGAGGACATCGCGAGATCCCGGATGACCAGTCGGCAGCGGAGAGAGACATAGCGGAGCTGCGAGCGGAACAGGACCGGTACCGGGAGAAGCTGGAGATGGCCCTGCAGAAGCAGCAGCGAGTGGTGGACAGCCTCCTCCACCTGGTGGAGGACATATCGGGACGCCTGAAAAGACTAGAGGAGTTACAACCCCTCGCCTCGGGTCCGGAGCTCCCGGCAAAGCCGGCAACGGCAGAGCTGGTGGAGCGGGTTAAGACCCTCAGGGGCGCCATGGAGCAACCCATGGACGGCCCTGCAGAGGCACCTTACGCGCCTCCGCGTGTTGACCCGGGTGCGCTGCCATTTGTTCCCATGTTCAGCGAATCCATAATGCTCGGGGAGCATACGGCACCGGCTGGGTCCATGCGGGAAGAGCACGCAAGCACGGACCCGAGGAGCCTGATGGTACAGATGTCCCATGCCGCCCAGGATACACCGACCACTACGTCTGCCCATGCAGTTTATGCGGAAGAGGAGATCCAGATCCAGACCATGCAGGGGCGAACCATGGGAAGGGCCGACGGACACGGTCGAGGCCATCCACGCCGAAACCTGTGGGTGAAGGACCCCACTACGAGGATATGGACAGCCGGTGGAGCAAGTCCTTCCCGCATCCCAAACCCCATGGGTTCAGGCCCAACTGGACAGCACTCCATGGAGGAGAGGGATGTACGGGGAGTGTACTCACACCCCCCGGCCACAGGTGGTAGCCGTCTGCGTGGAGTGGTGGCTGCGGACGTCGGAGACGCCATCAGGATTGACGACCTCAGGGGAATCAAAATCCCCTACTACGATGGCAACCCCTCCAACCTGGATGACTTCATCCTGGATTGGGAGGACTTCGCCGAGGAGGTCGTCGGCGAGATGAAGGGAGCGCCAAGGGACAAGTGGGTATGTCGGACATTCCCACCCAGGCTGGCGCAGGACCTGAAGGAGGAGCTCAGGGATCAGATCCGCGAGGGATTGATCCAGACAGAGCAGGCCTGCCTCCAGTGGCTGGAGGACGAGGAGCGAGTGGACGCCCCCAACCAGAAGTTAGAGGATTTATGGTCCATTCCGCTGCCGCTGGAGCGCGGGGAATCGAGGGTCCGGGAATGGAAGCGGTACATCCGCAAGTACCGAAGAAGCCTCAAGCTGGTGGAGGACTGGAAGGAGGCCAGCGAGATCCGACACCTGCTGAAGGACGTTCTCCCCGGCCACTGGAGGAGAAGGATGGAGGATGAGGAGAAGAAGAGAGCAAAGAAGCGCGTGGCCGTACAGATCGTGGCATCGGAGGACACCCACGCCGGAATAATGGAGTTTTTCTGGCGAAACCTCGGCGAGCCCAGCCGAATGTTCGGGTTGAAGAACGCCGTCTACGTGGAGGTATTCGGCGACACCATGGGGCAAAGTCTGATGCGCCTCAACAACGTGGAGTGGAAGCGCGGAGAGCCGCTGAGGATGCAAGACATCTTCGCCCGCATGGGCCTGGACGAGATCGTGAAGTACATCACGGTGGAGCTGAAGCTCAACGCCAAGAACGAGGCCCACGTGCAGGATTGACAAGGCCAAGGACATTGAGGTCACCGAGAAGATCGCCACCACCGAGAGGTCAAGGGGAACACGGTCGGCACCGCGAAGGAAGGGAGTGGAGGCGGCCAAGATCTCTGGACCGCGACCACCCCAGAGGATCATGAAGAAGCCCACTTCTTCGCGTTCGTAGCGCACAATATGAAGGAGAATGGGCAGGACAGGTCCAGGTGGAACCGCCTGGACCCCAGGACCAAGAACCGCAGAGAACTGCGGAGGATCGGGAACCCGCCGCTCTCATTCCGCGAGTACAGATCACAGCACGACGGTTGCTGGGTCTGCTACGGCAAGGGGAACAACCATGCACATGACCACTGGCATTGCAAGGTATATGAGGAGGACAAGAAGACATACTTCGCCGCCCATCCCGACAAGAAGCCCAAGGAGCAACGAATTGCCGATTGGAAGGCAAAGGGCGGAGACGGTGGAAAAGGCCAAGGAAAGGGCCAAGGGAAAGGCGGAGGAAAAGGCTATGGTGGAGGACCCGGCCCAGACCGACGCGTGAGGTCGATCAAGGAGGTTGCTGAGAACATGCTGAGGACGTTCGAGGAACTCAAAGCCCAGCAACGTGGTGGACAAAGTCTGAGCAGATCGCAGCAGGAGGGAGCTGCGGCAGGCCACGTCTAGAGGAGCCCCCACGGGAGTGGGACCTCGGAGGTCCCTCCTCCGAAAATCAGTGGAATCCTAGAGAAAGCGAAGGCACATTGGGTGCGGAAGAAGGCTCCAGAAGAGCCAAAACCACTGAGTTTTGCCACTCCCAACCCCTGGAGCGCCCTGCCAAGGGAAGTGTATGTGGGCAAGGGACGTGGCAAGAAAGAAGGAGCGACCACGGAGAGCCCCGTGGACGGGCAGGACCAGTTCAGGATCTACACCACTCGTGACCGTACTCTCGAAGTCCTGATGCACCCGGATGTGCTAGAGTTGCATCCCGTGAGGGTCGTCCATACACCGCATGGTCACGAGCGGCAGTTGCACTTGAAGGTGCGTGTACGGTGCGGACAAGAGGAGTTGGTGGTGGATGTTTTGGTGGATACGGGTGCCCAGGTGAGCCTGGTCCGGAGAGGGTTGTTCAAGGAGGAATCCCTGCAGCCCAGCCGTAGACCGGTACGCCTGAAGGTGGCCAATGGAGAGATTATGGGTGGTGGCACCCATGAGGCCACTATCCCCTGGGACCTTGTGATAACCAGAGCTGTGTTAAATTCAATGCAACTCGGACCTCGTCCACATTGTAGCCCTTGAATTTCGAAATGTCATAGCCAAAAACCACTTCCCAGTTTGGTGGAGAGCTGCCTTCCATGCGCATCGGCACGTAGTATTTCACCAAATCTTTCAACTCCACTTCAGGTCGCTCCTTGGCTGGGCTAAATCAAAACTATAAATTCAGTTGGATTGAATTTAACACAGCTCTACTTATGACAGGGTCCTAGGGAGTATGGAATTCTGGGAGCATGAGCGCTTGAACCGCCCTGATTTGGCGAAGAGAAGCACTCTATCCGGCAACTTCTATGTGGCCGACATTACAGATTGGGATATGATCATGGGGTATGACTTCATGGTGGGAAACGCCATTGGAGCCCTTCCCCATCGCGCAACGATGGTCCGGGAGGATAATGAATGCCTTACATGGCTGTCCACGGACTATGCATGCGGATCATCCCAATGGAATGCTGAGGAAGAGGATCGGATCGTCCGAGCGGTGCAAGCTGTGGGTGCCAAGTCCAGAGGAGACCGCGGAGTTCAGCTCACGCAGTATGGAATGGCGCCGCAGGTGTATGCCAGGATGATCCAGACGCTGGGGGCCGAAGCGTCCGAGACGGACGTCTTCGCTTCCTGGGATGCCCCACTTTTGAGGAAGTGTAGGAGGCATTGGCATCGAGGAGACTCAGCCTGGCACGGGCATTGGGGTTTGAAGGAGTTGGAGCCCATGTATAGGCATGGGTCCCTGGAAAATACCAGACGTACGGTGGAGAAGGTCGTCGCGGATAGGGCGAAGGGGATCCTGGTCATAACCGGCATAGGATCCACCCCATGTCCGCTGGAAGGTCTCAAGTCGACGCTTGATTCCATCTCCCTGAACGGGATGTCATTCGGGCCAGAGGAGGAGTTGTTCATCGATGCCAAGGGCTTATCAATGCTCTCCCCGGGTCAAGCGTGGGGTACCAAGGCTTTCCTGGTGGATGGGGCGCAAGCCCAGCCCACGGGTGATGAAGCATTCATCCGTAGGGTTGGGGCGGTGCCCATGCGGGTCATGTTTGAGCCCAAGGAGGGGACGGACCAGCCAATGGATGGCATTGACGTCCTGTCCCACGCCGAGATGGACCACGTCGTCAACTACATGCGGATGGGGATGCACGACCGTGTGGCAGCCAAGAAGAGGCGGGCCATGGTCACATCTCCGCATTGGTGGGATGACAAGATGTTGGTCACCGGCAAGTACGAGAAGGATGAGTTCGTGGCGAGGGTCATGGATCACATCGCGGACCAATATGATGGTCCGGTTGGGTCGGACCCGCCGACGTGGGATTTTCCAAGAATGGGGGCCGGTAGCGACAAGAACTCGGCTGATGCCACAAATTTCCGAAGATTATTGGTGGGAAGTGCACCCCACGACGATGAAGACGGCATATCGGACGAGGAGAAGTCGGACTCGGACCCGGAAGAGGCCTATACCGCAGTGCGGTCGGTTGTATCGATACCAAAGCAAGCCGCTGAAGAGGCCCAGGAGAACCCGAAGGTCGCAGAGCTGAAGGGGAGGCTGGTAAACTTAGGCGGCTCAAGTTGCATGGTCAAAATCACACCAAATGCACCCAATTTGGACCATGCAAAAAAATAGTTTTTCACAGGCTCTGTTTTTTGAAAACAGAATATTAGTGCAAAGAAAGTATCTTTCTTACCATTTGTGCCATTTCGTGCCTTTTTTCGGACAACCGAAAACAAAAAAAAACTATCAAAAGAATAAATAAATCTTATGATTTCAGTGGAAAATGATGTGCTTTTAGCGGAAATTGACCAAGAAATACATTTTGCGTTCCCCTTGTTTTTTGGATGAACATGGTCTGCAGAAAAAATGATTGCAACATCATTTTCTGTTCTGCATGTTCATTGCATACCTGAGAAAATGATTTATTGATCGAATTCTATGCACGAGGCCTCGCGCAATCAAGACCAAGGATCATTAAAACAGAAGCATGGCGGATTAAATATCAATGCAAAACATATGCAACATGTGGTTCAAGGGCTGCCCCATGCGCGAGGCCTCGCGCATAACTTACTACACCAAAAACCTCACCCGATTCATTTTCCTTTGGAAGGACGGCTTCAGGGTCGAGTGGTCTTAGTACCCACCCCACGGTTTGATTTTTGATTTGCACTGCCTGAAAGAAGAGGTATAGGTTGTGACTTTCAAGTTCTGGGACTGCATTGCAGTCCTCATTGCACGAGGCCTCGCGCAAAAAAAAAGCCCAGAAAATATATTCTTTGTACCATTGTGATGGGTTCTCATCTGATAGCGCTTGTGCACAACCTTCACTGAAGCAACGAGTACCTAAATTGTCGTTGAGTCATTGAAATTTACCAGAAGCTGCCCCCCCCCGGAGGCGGAAAAACACTTTTGGGCTTGGTCAGCTTCTGCGCCTGGCAGACTGCTTCCCCCAGGGCACCTTCTTTCTCCAGGTATCGAACATCATCTTGATAATTGGTGTCGTTTGCACTACATTGCATTTTACTCTCCAAAAAATCAGTTTTATTGGCCCAAACAAACGCTCAAAAAAGTGCCAAGCATGGCAAATTCATATTTTCTTTGCACATTTTACTTTGATCTATAGTCAACAACGGAAGGATCAAATTTTCGTCAGCCAAACCTACAAGGGGGGTCCCTGTCCAGCTCAGCGTCATCTGTTGAGTGAACATGCTTCATGTGTTACCAGTGATACTCTTTTTTTTGCTTGACACTCCCCATAAGTTGTGGCAGGTGTGCATCATGAGCAATGCTGAAGGATGCACCCTGTGCAACACCTCTGACGTATGTGCTCCTTTTGTTAGGAATGCAACAACATTTAAATTGATTTCTTGAGTCATCAATTAGATTTGCAAGGCTTGTTTAGAGCACTGAATGTCCGCCCGCGTAAACATATTGTACAATGTGATCAAGTCAAGGGTGCCTGTAATGTCACTCCAGTGTAGGCGCCTGCTGGATTCCTCAATTCTACCATCATTACCTGACTTTGGCGGGGCAATGGACTGCTCCTTGCGCGAGGCCTCGCGCAAGGAACCGTCCATTGCCCCAAAATAGGCACTTTTTGGACCCATCAGGACCAAGAAAAGGCCAAAATTCCTTACATAAGAGTCCTTTTGGTGTTCCAAAAACGGCTTGGTTTTTTGCAAGCCAAAGAATGGTTCTTTTGATGTTTTTTCAGGCCGTGTATCTTGGGCACTTTCTGTCGTTTTATACCATGCAACTTGAGCCGCCTAAGGTAAATACCTATCCGCGGCTATTCAGTGGCGTCGCTAACAAGAACCCTCCAGATCGGGGGAGGTTTGGCACAGCGAGGATCAAGCTGAAGCCGAACCCCAAGATCTATCGTCATCGGGAGTACCAACTTCAGGGCGATCGGGCCGAGGCCATGGAGAAGTTGTTGGCCGAGTTTATTGAGCGGGGCTGGAGCGAACCCTCCGACAGTGAGTGGGCCAGCCCAGCCTTTATCGTGCCCAAGAAGGAGAAGGGCGAGTGGAGGATGGTAGTTGATTACAGAGGTTTGAACGAGCAAACCGAGCACGACTCGTACCCGCTTCCTCTGATCGACACCATCCTCCAAAAACAACAAAAAGAGCGGATTTTCACGGTGTTAGACCTGAAACATGGCTATTACCAGATGCCGCTACACCCGGACTCCAGGCCCTGCACAGCGATGTCGACGCCGCTGGGGCCCATGCAGTGGAAAGTGGTGCCTATGGGCGCCAAGAATGGCAACGCCGCTTTCCAGCGCATGATGGAGGACGTACTCGGTCCTTTCCGGGAATGTGCCGACCCCTTTGTGGATGACATCATCATCGGGTCCGGCACGGAAGACATGACAGAGGAGGAGCTCATCGAAGCGCATGAGAAGGATCTGCGCCGAGTGCTCAGCGAGGTGGACAAGCACATCATGGTGTGCAAGCCTACCAAAGCCTCCCTCTTTGTGAAGGAAGTGGAGTTCGCGGGTCACGTGGTTGGTCACGGGCAACGCCGTCCCATGCCTGGGAAGCTGGCGTCCCTGCACCACTGGGAGAAGCCCCAGACCATCAGCGAACTCCGATCCTTTATGGGGATCTGCAATTACTATTCGGACTATGTCCGGATGTATGCAGAACTGTCGGGGCCGCTGCACAAGATGCTGCAGGTGGGCAAGTTCGATGGTCGTAAGGGGAGCAAGAAGAAGCTTGCCTGGACCCCTGAGGCCGAAGATGCGTTTAGCCGCCTGAAGGAGTGACTCCTGGGGCAGCTGGGGCTATTCCTGGTGGACCCGGACAAGGGATTCGTGCTACGGACGGATGCCTCAGACTATGCTGTAGGGTCAGTCCTCGAGCAAGTCCGGGACGACGGGTCGCACGTACCCGTGGCGTTTTGGAGCCGGATCCTGGCCGAGGGCCAACGTCGAACCTGGACCGCGAGGGAGAAGGAGACGTACGCCATTGTTTGTGCGCTCAGGAAGTGGTCTGGCCACATCGGATTGCAACCGGTGGTGGTTCGAGCGGACCATCAGTCCTTACAGGGCTGGCACAAGGAGCACGTCGACACCCCCTCGGGACGGGCGGCAAGGAGGGCCCGGTGGCACGAGACGTTCGCCAAGTTCGACCTCAGCGTCGTATACGTCCCGGGGAAGGACAACACTGTGGCAGATTGCCTCAGTCGATGGGCCTACCCCGCGGGCAAGGCTTGGATGGACATATCCAGCTATGGGGACGCCGAGGAGACCGAGGAGGCCAAGCGCATCATCGAAATGGAGAAGGCCATGGAGCAAGAGGGGGTCAAGTGCTTTGTGGTGATGGCAAACCGTACAGACCTGGCCAAGTTCCGGGGCGCCCGAGTCCAAGCTATTCGAGAGGAAACCCTCGAGCAATGGATGGTGGCCCCCGTAGAGCTAGTCAGGTCGGTGCTCACAGAGGACTGGTCGGATGACTATGCGGCATCCGACCACTGGAGCAGGTACTGGAATGCCGTGAGCGCCCCGTCGGACGACGAATGGCCTGAGGGCTTGACCGAGGATGGGGATAAACTACTCCTCAAGGACAAGCTATTGGTCCCTGAGAACCGAATGGAGGAGCTCATTGACCACTGGCATAACGCCCAGCTCATGCATCCTGGTTGGGACAAGATGCAGCAGGACCTGGAGTGGCGCTTCAAGTTCCCACCGGGGTACTACGCCATCCTGGACAAGTACTGCAGCGACTGCGCCGTGTGTCGGGCCACGAAGAGCCCCAACCATTCCACAGCGGGCAACCCGGTGTATACGGCTATACCGGAGGCCCCTATGCGGTCCGTGGCCATGGATGTGTTCGCCATGCCTGAGGTCATCGTGGAAGGAGAGACCTACGACTGTGTCATCAAGGCGGTGGATAGGCACAGCGGGTATATCGTGGCGGTCCCTGGCAAGAAGTCCAAGAAGAAGGACAAGAAGGACAAGCATGGAGTGGGTCTGCAGGCCAAGACCCTCGCTAATGCCATGATCAGGCATTGGCTGACAATTTTGGATGTCCCAGCTGTCATCTGCAGCGATCGGGGCAGTCTATTTGTGGGCACATGGTTCAAGACGATGTGCAAGCACATGGGGGTTTCGGCACGCCAAGACCGTGGCGTACCACAGCCGGTCGAATGGCCGGGCTGAGGTGGCCGGGCGGCAGATGTTCGAAAAGTTCCGCCAGCTGCACATTGACGAACTGGGCCGGAATTGGTACAATTCGCTGTGGAGAGTACTCCAGGCGTACCACGACCTTCCGGGGCCCACTGGACTGTCGCCCCATCGTATCCTGTTCCTGCGGGATCGAGTGTCACGCACTCTCCCGTGGTTGAACCATGGCAAGGTAGCCCGGGATGCGAGTGCTATGATGACTGAGGCGGACAACACGGCGGCCAAGGTGTGCAAAGCACTTCAAGACGAGCATGAGAAGAGGGCCAAGTACTTCAAGCAGGGAAAAGTCCAGAAGTATGCTCTCAGAGACACCGTGTGGGTGGAGCGGCACCACAAGGATGTCCTGTCCAGGCATTGGCACGCGTCTTGGTATGTGCCGGGGTTAATGGTGCGGAAGGTCGGGCAGGATGTGTATGCGGTTCGTGTGGGGGATAACAAGATCCTTGACCGCGACCATACCCAGCTTTGTCCCTGAGCACCAGACCCCAGCGGACGTCCCGTCACCTTCGAGTTCACAGCCGGAGATCTGGACTCGGATGACGAGTGTGAGGACGACGACTTCACCGCCGAGAGGATCCTGACGGACAAGCCAGACCCGGGGACGCCTGGGGGGAGGCTTTATAAAGTCCGTTGGAAGGGATTTGCTGCATCCAATGATTCGTGGGAACCTCTGAGCAGTTTCATGCCGAGGTATACCACGGTCTGGATGGAGTACCTAAGGAGGAAGAACATTTCCTTGGATGTCAAGGACGTGTTGGTCCATTTGGTGGCTGCTACAGCACCGTAATGGAATCCCCCTTGGCATTTATGTTTGTCTTTGTGCTTGGGAGACGGGTGAGGGCGTTCATCCGGGGATTTTTGGGCCTTGATTGGCCATATACCCCCTTCACTTGGTCTCCACATATGTATTTCATTGTGGTATACGTATTTAGACTGGTTGACGACGTTTCTGTATCTTTGATCCCCTTGGTCCATGTTGTAGATCAAGAGGAGACCGGATATGGCGAAGGGCATCGATTATGAGTGTCCTCACCCCTCCCTTGGGGCATGGGGGACACCTACACCGTATGTGGGGCCTCCATGTGTCCTTGGGACAGGGGGGGGGGGTTGGAGCCCATTGGGGTCCTCCCGTCCTCTCTTCAATGACTTCCGAGCGGATACAACGCTCTGAGAAGGGGGGTCAAGCCGGTTCGGACCCCCGTGGCCATCTTTGGGTCACTTGGGGTGTGTATCTATGGGCCGGCAAGCCGCCATGGGCTGATATCATACTCTCCCATCCACCTGACCTAACCTGATGTGATAGTGTGATAGGCTTGGCCATTCCAGCTATGAGCGGCCACATTCACAACCGAGGCGCCGCCGGCTGAGATTTATATATCAGAATATCAGGAATCGACAGAGTTTTTTTATCATATTGTTTCCGTAATTTTTCAGCTATCCGTTCTGATTGTCAATGTATCGGCGACTGTCAGTTGGCTCGCGATTTTGCGGTAACCGATTGGTTAACTGTTATTTCCAGATATTTTAGCGGCAACCCCGATGAAGGGTTAAAATTCATCAGAAAAGGGTTCGTTGCTCCCGCAATTTTAATGTTATACACTCGCAAAATTTATCCGATTTTTTCAGACATTCAGAATCGGATTTTCGACTTCGAGGTCGCCGCCCTTGATATGGTGCATTTCGAGTGGTCCTACATTTTTCCCCGATCACGAATCGACCTTCCTTTTGTTGTCTCCTTCATTTTTCTTGGAGATATAGGTGAAACAAAATTGATTCGTGAGGCCACTTTGAAACATCATATCTCCGGCTCATTGCGAGGAGTTTCAATTTTGAGATATGGGCTGGAATTGCCTTGGTCTCAACTTGATTTAGAAAACATCCAACGCCTTTGATGTATATACATGCCCGGTGTAGCAAGGGATAATGGTCAAGAGGGTAGAAAGTGTTTTATAACTCTTGGACCATGCAACCGAATATTTTAATGCGACTTTCGAGTGTACCGCATGAGTGTTGGTGTTGCAAAGAAACTTTCCTTGGGATCCTACGTATTTTTAACGTGAAGTTATGTCCATGGAGGGGCATGGCATAGCATGGTGGGAGCCACTTTTAAGGGTATGTGTTATGGGGATGGTATGTGCTTCGCTATGCTCACGCCCATGTTATGTATCTCCGTTTGTAGGAAGATACGTGGAGTCACACGTGGCAAGGGCTTCGCCCATGTCCCAATGGTGAGCTCCATAGCGCTAGACTAAGTCTACCGCACATTGAGTGCATGTGGGAGGGCTTACAGAGCGACCCACAAGCGCCGTTATCAATTTTCCCATTTTCATGGTGCATGTCGGGAGGAGGTTCGAAGGTGTCCCTATGCGTCCATGTGGGGATCCAAGTGGGGGGATTGTTGGCAAATGGTCCCAAGCAATTGTATTTTGAACTATATGTTGATACCAGGGGTGAGCGAAGTTATATACTATTGTGATTAACTTGAATTTGACAATATTTGCATTTTTTTGACCTCATTTTGTGCTCATTTTTGTATTTCATGTGCTCAACTGGTCGGCTAACAGTAAAGTGCCTAGAGATCCGTGAACTATGGTATGTTGCTTATATGTTGGCAGATGCTTGGGTGTTGCACCTCACCATATGCCGGATCACGTGGTCACTTTGGCGTGGCACACAAGGCCTCACAAAATAAGGTCTCAAATTCATGAGTTGACTTGTGAAGCATGGCATGTGTATATCTGGAGGGGTTTGGGAGCCAATGTTGGGATATTCTTGGGCATGGACCTTTGGTGTATATGACCCTTGTAGATTCCTTACCGTTTTGACACATGCATGGAGCATTTGGACATTTGCCGTATGCATTTTTGAGTATATAATTGAATTTTGGGCACTATGGTGTGATTTGCCTGATTTTGCTATGTTGTGAGGTCATCTTCATGGGGCAATTCTCCAAGCGCAATCGACTCCAAGTCGGACCAAAGTTATGTCAGGGTAGGGCATGGTCCTGAGTACCACTCTAGGCCATGACACGCCACCTCCCCTATTGGGCTAGGATTTAGAGGCTTGGGAGGGAACACATTTTGGGGTTTTTGTAGTGACTTTGGACACATGGCATTTAGTCATCTTATTTGACCTGGCTCAGGGCATCATGTTGGCGAGTCAAGGGAAGGTCCTGAGTCCAGGGAATGAGGGGTCTATGGATGTGATTGTGTATGTTTCCATCTTTCCCCAATTTTGCTTGATTTGTGTTCATATGCCAATTTCAGGGCTTCTTTTCCCTTCATTCTATTGGTGCAATTCTATGTACATGCCCAACGCCCGTGTCTCCGTGTGCACCGTGAGACAACCGGCGTGTTGAAAGGAGTTGTTGAGTGTCAACGCGGGACCTCAAACAGCCTTGGAGGCCCACAGTGTGGATTATTGGATTGGAGCTATTGTACTTGGGAGTTGGTTATTGCAAGGGATCAGGATTTGTGTGAAGGAGCCATATTTTACTATTTTTTGTCGGAAATTGTGAAGGATAGGGCAAGATCATGCAGAACCTGGTGAGAAGCAAGACCATAGGAGTGACAGGAAGTGGTGGAAGGGGTACAGCAGGGGCCGGTCCTGGTAGGGACTTTCTTTACAGGACAGTTCGTCAGGCGAGTGGTAATGTCTCAGCTGCCTAGGTGCACAAAGCAACTGTCCACCTAGTTGGGGACTGCACCTCACATGGATCCTGGATCCATCTATCTTAATAATACGGTAAGCCCCAAAGTAGGGGTCCTGCAGACAGTTGCGGGGCCAAGTGGGCAATCGTGAATGGTGTACCAGCACAAGGTCCCCTACCTTGAAGGTGGCAGGACGTCTCTTGCGGTTACGCCTAGTCAACTCAGGTTCTCGAACGTGTTTCAGGTTAGTACCAGCCCGGTTCGCCAGTCCTGCCTATGCTCTAGCCAATCCCCTACGGGGATCTTGTAGTCCTGTGGAAAAGGGGTTTTGAAGAACCACGCAGGACGCCCCCCATGGAACAGTTCGTGGGGGGTATAGCCAGTTGAAGAACTCTCCTCAGAGTTCGTGGTTAGGACAGCCGAGGGTAACAGACGTACCCAATCTTTGGTATGCTCCTGTTTCATCAGAGTCCTCAGGTTTTGCTCCAACACACGGTTCTGTCTCTCGCACAGAGGGTTAGAAGTGCGAGTGTAGGGCCCACCTGTGGCTACGTGGACGTTCAGGGCGTCCAATACGCTCTTTTACCATCCGGTATCACTCCAGATACGTACGTCCTCGTCAGAGTGCACCTCCTTAGGTGCCCCATAGTGTTAGAACCATTGTTCAACCAAAATTTTCACAGTCTGTTCCCCTGCGATCTTTTTGTTGCAGGGGAACGCACGGGTGAAACGGGTCAGGCCACAGGTGACAATCAAACAACTGTCATAACCACCAAACTTAGGCAGACCGTGGAAGAAATCCACGTACAACAGAGAATTAGCACAATAGGGGATAGGCAGACTGGTGACCAGTCCCCGGTCACGTGAGTCGCTCTGTTTGCTAGCGTGAAAGCCACAGGAGTCCACTATGGACTGCATACCAGCATGTAGCTCAGCACACGTTAGTCGGGAGTAGAAACACTCCCTGAAAAAGTCAACAGACCTGTTGCACCCTGTGTGCCCAGAGCGGAGGTGGGCCCACTGTAGCCAACCATTCAGTCGTGCCTCAGGCACAACTATACGGTCCTCATAATACAGATATCCTTATCTTTATACCAACGGTCGCCGTCTATCGGGCGCGCCTCTAGGCCATCACTGAGGGAGTTGACTACGCATTTGTACTCAGCATGGTAGTCTTTCAGACTCCAGCCCTCCAGTACACCTGCAGCGCGCATGGATAGGTCCAGCTGGACGTCCATGCGCTGGAACGCCTCTTTGGCCAACGCCTCCGAGCTCTCACCTAGGAGGGTGTCCAAGTTGTTACGAGATATATAGTCAGCCATCTTATTTTCTATACCCTGCATATGGTGGACAGTCAGCCTGAACTGACTGAGGCAGGTCCACCATCGCTTTAGTTTCAACTTTTCAGGAGGGGGACCCTTCTGAAACGTTTTCACTGGCTCTTGGTCACAAAGCCAGACGATAGGGTTAGTGCCAAGTAGACGGGACTGGAAGGAAAGCACGAGCATTCCAGCCAGGAGTTCCGGGTCGTAGGTACTGTAGTTGGATCGTGCTTGATTCCACTTCCAGTTCCAGTGACCAAGAGGTACCGGACGCCATTCATTGGCAGGGCAGTCATGCTTCAGGCTTCAATTGCGGTTCAGACCTGAAGTTTGAAACTGGCAATGAGACAACTCAGCGGGGTTGAGCTGCTGCCACTGGTAAAGGGTACCACCCCCCCCCCCCCGACATCACAGGCATCTGTGACGAGTATTATCTCGCCCTTAGGGCGGGGTAGCCCCAGGCAGTTGGTACAGGAAATTTTCTTCTTCAACTCCTGAAAACAGGCCTCTTCCTTGTCGGTCCATCGCCAAGGGTTGGTCTTTTTTATAAGGTCAGTCAGGGGGGCTGATGAATACGTAACATTGTGGATATGGCGCCGCTAAAAATTGCTGGCGCCAATGAAACTCCGAACGTCGTGCAGACCCTTCTTAGGGTCGTATGTATCTGCATGTCCTGCAGGGGTTGCATCTTAGATGCGGCTGGTTTCCACCAACCATACCCAACGTCAAAACCTAGATACTCCATCTCCTCACACATGAACTCACATTTCTCGAGTTTGATGCGGAGATGGTTTTCCTGACAGATAGTGAAAAACTCTTGTAGAAGGAGGATATGATCCTCCTGGGTATTAGTACCCAACGTCATCGATGTTTGCCTCCAAGTCAGCCCCGCGGGAAACCAATTCCTGTAAAAGGGGTCCCCGTCTCAGGATGTATAGGATTTTATTCGCCAGCTCCTGAAAGAGAGCAGGGGCATTCGCGACACCGAAGGGCATGACCTTCAAGCGGAACACCCGGCCCTTAGGGGTTACAAAGGCGAGCAGTTCCTTGGCTGCTCGGGTTAGGTCTACCTGCCAGAAGCCACTGTGCTTGTCCATCTTAGTTTTGAATCGGCACGTAGGGATTCTCTCCAGGGTGTTCTCCATGTTGGGGATACTCCCTAAGTGGTACTGGGTCTTTTTGTTGACCTCACCGTAGTCAACGACCAAGCGCATGGCAGTGGAGCCAGGTTTAGCAACTAGAAAACAAGGGCTACAATGGCGGGGATAGTCCCTGTGTTTATATTCCTTAACGAGGCTAGCATCTACCCATTCCTGGATCTGGCGTTCGATCTCGTCGATCTGGTCTTGTGGGGCGGGGTATGGACGCCGTCTTACCACAGGGGCTTCAAACTTAGGTTTGAGTTTGAGGTCCATCTGGACCATTTTTTTGCAAGACAGGGGTAGGGGCAACGCTCCAAAAACCTCCTGTTTTTTTGGATGAGCTTACGTCTACGTTCATGCTCTCCAGTTTCTCAACGAAATCCTCCTGAGCATGGAGGTTGCTCTTCCCTTTTTCTTGTTTCTTCATACGCCTCATCGTTTCGGGGGGTAGTTCATCTGCCCAGTCCTGGCGACCCTGCTTGGCATAGTGAAGGAAGTGTACCAGAGGTACCTCAGGATCGGGAAGAGTCATCTCTTCAACATCCTCCTCCGACCATAAAGACGTTTTGCAGGTCGTCTTGAGGAGGTCCAGGCGGGTCCGTCGCTCAATAGCCTCAGCCTTAGCCCATAGAACCTGTTGGAGATCCTGTACATGGTACCAAGAGGCGGGCACATTGTTGGATGAGGGTTTAGCGCCAGGTACCTGACCTGTAGGGCCATCTGTGGCCTGCATGGAGAAAACAGCGTGGTCATGGGACCGGCCATGAGTGGAGTCACCAAGGTCTACCCCATCCATGAGCGGCTGCGCTAGGAAAGTGCTGTGCTTCAGTGTCACCACCTCCGGGTCAACCGGGGGTATAGCACTGGCGATATGGCTTAGGCGGTCGTCAGCATCACCCAAAGGTGTGTAGACTGCTGGACTCTCCTGCTCATCGGAGCACTCACCACTCGTAGTAGTGACGGAAGAGTACTGGGATCTTTTCTTGAGATCCAGGAGGGTAAAGCCTCTGTTTTCGGCCATGAACTCCTTGAGTACCACCTGGTGGAGGTCACTCACTGGTACGGGGTTTAGAGAGCCATCTACGATGGACAGGAAGCTGCCCGACTCAGGGGCGGGCATGGTCTCCTGAGAGTCCTCAGGGACGTAGATTGGACAATTGGGGAGTTCAGTTCTTCCCACTGTCATACGGTCCACCCGTCGTCTCCAATAGGCGTGTTCTCCTGCGGTACCCGATTCGGGGGTACACAGGACCACTCTCGCTCCTTCAAGGGCGATCCTTGTAAGCACCTTAGCGATTGAAGAGAATGGGGGATTAGCATAGCACCACCCCATCGATCTCCAATAGAAGCGATAGGCGTTGTTGAGATACCACGTAGCGTAGACCGGATTCTTTTCGTCCTGACAGCTCCAGAGGGACAGAGAAAAGGCCACTGCCAAAGTCGCAGTGAAGGACATAGGCACGTTGCAACGACAACAGCTTTACCTGCGGGTTAGGGCGCAGAAAATCTGTGCCGATGACAATGTCAAAGGCGTCAGTGTCGAGCACTTTGCAGTGCTGAGTCACCTGCTCATCGCCCAGACACACGGTCATATAGACCCCCGCTAGGGAATGGATGGTCCGACCATCCCAGAAAGTAAGAAAAAGTGCTTTTCCAATGCTTTGGGGTATACTTTAGTTGTATTAGAGATGCTCTAAGCACTCTTGAATTTTTATCTTAGTATTGGCCCGACCAAAATGGGTGATAACACATTTTGACCTATGGAACCAAACACTAAATCAGGATGTTGTGTGGACCCCTTAATCCCCAAGCTATAGGCATAAAAACATCTTTTTTCCTGGGTGACTGAGGCACTGATATACTGAGGGCAGAGCCTATGAATTTATCTACGTTTTCTCATGAATTCTTAGCTATCCTAGTGGTATGCACCCTAGGGGGCTGGGGCGCCTCTTTTTTAGAGGTCCTGGGTTCAATACCCAGTCAGCCTAGCTAAGTAGGATTATCTGATGTGACATGGCAGTGACCTCAGCGCCATAAGCCATGCCACCTCAGCACCCATGGGACCCAAAAACAAAGACTGCACATCTCAAGATGGCACTATGGATGAGAGTGAGCCCTTGGGGCAGTTTTCCAATCAGGTTTTCTCAAGCATGTAAAATATTTCATCCTGAGTTGCAATGTATGCTAATTGCTGTGGTCTATTGTTGATAGTTGTCTTTATCTAACTCTTTGTGACTGCAGGACTTCATGCCTTGATCCTGTTTATCTTCTACTTGCTTATCTCTGGCTTTGGCTATCCTGGCTTGGCTTGTATTTCAACAATAAAACATTTTCCTCATCAAAGACAAGCAGCAGGAACCCTACACCAGCAGCAAGCAGCAGGTGAGGCACAACAAAAACACAGTGTTGAAATCACTATAAAAATTTCTGGTAGCAAGAGGCAGACAGTCTCTGCGTACCGGCAGCAACCCCGTGCCGTACATCCAGTGCGCCGAGATCTGTCATAATAAGCAAGAAGGGCGAGTATGGCCACAAAGAAGGAGGACACCGACGTGAGGACGGCGCCTGAGGCACCAGCAATGCCAGCACCTGGTGAACCTGGACCTGGACCTAGCGCTGTACCTTCGGTGCCCTTACATGGGCCAGTGGACGTGGTTGATGACTCGCTGGAGGGACTTCAGTCGGCCTTCCGGGCCCTCTCAGTCGAGGAGGTGGACACCAACCCTGTGAAGAGAAAGAGGGAGAGAGAGAAGGATGCAGGAGAAATCATGGCAGACGAAGGAGTAGACCAAGGGCACGACCCGACGAGCGAGTCGACCTTCGAGGGCGCACCAAGCGCCTCTGGCCTCCACGCATCACCCTTTCCTACAACCACCACACTCCCAACTCCAGACCCAGCCGCTGCAACATACACACCCATAACCACCCCGCCTATGGCTGAGGGCACAGGCTTTACTGGTATGCCTACCTACCCTGCCTATGGTGTGGAACCATCGACCACTGCGTTTCCAGAGGCAACTACCACCAGTGAGCCAGTGGCCTTCAGTTCTGCGCTGGGATGGTATGCGGCTGACTATCACCATCCTCTACCCGCTACGGGAGCCTATGTGGATGTTCCTGGGTATGCAACCCTCAGTGGGCTGAGGAGAGGAACTGAGTCATGCGGGAGCAGGAGTAGAGGATCGGAAAGATCCTCCAACAGGTCCCTGACGCGGTCGGAGATAAAAGAGGCTCTCCGAGGAGCCACCTCTGAACTTGTTGGCGACCTTACTCAAGAGATTCGGGCTAAACTAGAGCCCCTGATTCTGCCCCAAGCGTCACCTACCATCGTGGGAGTTTCACCCCACGGAGTACAGGCTAATCACCTGGTGGCAGGGTTGACAAGCACCCTGGGGAGCTTGGGGAGCCGACCGATGCCGACCCCTGCAGCGATACCCAGAAGCCCTTTCGTACCGAGAACGGCCCAGCCACCCTACAGCCATGTGGGGAATTCCACGAGAGCCGAGCTGGTCCGGCTGGGGCTGACAGCCTTGAGGGCAATGGTTGACGTGGAGCCCTATGGCTCTAGTGACCTAGGCGGAGACCCCTCTGATGATGAGCCGCCGTCCATGACTTCTGCTTCGCCCTCCGAGGACGACGACCCCGAGGACCCCGAGAACCAGAGTGGGCGGAAGAAGAAGAAGAAGAGGAAGCCCAGGCGCCCTGAGGGACGCAGGTATCGGGGGGCTAAGGCTATTGCCACCTCCAAGATCGTGGTGAACTTGCCTGAGTTCACAGGCAAGGACCTCAGCGAGTTCGCTGAGAATTTTGGCCGGTTCCTCCGAATGACCGGCCAAACCCATGCTATTGGATGGGTCAAGTGCGATCTGCTCCTGCAGTGTTGCAAGACCAAGTACCTGGAGAAGCAGGTCGAGCAGATCGTGACTAAGTCCGCCACCTTTGCCGACGTGTTGGTTGCCTTGGAGAGGCAGTACCCAACCTATGAAACCGACCTCTTCATCGGGGCCGAGATCCAGAATGTGGCCGTGCTGCCCAACAACCCCAAACCTGGCAGGGCTTCTGAGCTACTGGCTGACCTGGATCACTCGGCTGGACGATTGACTCCCGGTTCCTACAGCAGCGACGACCTGCTATTCTGGTTGGTGGCTAAGCTCCCTCGGGAGCTGTGGGACGAATGCCGTTCAACGGCAGAGCGCAAGGCTAGAGCCCTCAACTACGAGGATTTATGTGTGCTACTCCTGGAGCTGGCGCTGGAGAAACAAAGCGACCGGCACCTGAACACCTACCGTCCTGGAGGGGGAGGCTCTGAAAGCCATGGCAAAGGGTACCAAGGACCCAGACCTGGACAGGGGACTACCCCCAAACACGCCCGTATCATGGACAATGTCAAGGAGCTCTTCTGGTGTGATGCCAGACATGAGCAGGGTCACCTGCAGAACGCCCCTGACTGCGAGCAGCGAGACTGCTTCGTAGTCCAATGGAAGAAGCGGGAGACCAACACGGGCGCCAAGGCGAAGATGCGAGATCACTACAGGTGTACTATCACCTGTGCCTTCTGTGGGAAGAGGAAGCACTACGAGGATGAGTGCTACCACAAGCAGCGCCTGTCGGCGAAGCTGAAGGGCGAGGATCCTGGCAAGGGCTCTGGCAAGGGCGGTGGCAAAGGCAAGGGCAACGACTCCGGAAAGGGCAAGTCGAAAGGACGTGGAAAAGGACAAGACAAGAACCAAGGCGGACGAGGAGGAGGCGCTAACCGCCAGCCAGACAAGGACAACAAGAACCCGGACAAGAACGGAGTCAACCCCAACCCTAATCCAGGGAGGAACTCCGAGCCCTCTGGAGGGCAGTCTGGTCCGACCACACGCTCGCAAACTCAGCCCAGCGAGAACAAGGGGCCAAGCGTGAGCATGAAGGTGGTGATGACGGCAACGCTAAAAAGAGAAGCCGTTTCATGAGGATGGCCCGCAAATTGCGGAACAAGGGGTTCGAGGTGACCTGTACCGCGGAGCTCTGACGGGGACGCTCCGGTGGGGCCCTGGACCTGGTGATTTGGGTACGTATCCGACTAGGGGGACGTGATTACCTGGGGGTATTGGATACTGGAGCCACCATATCTATAGTGGCCAAGAAAATTTTACCTTGTGGGAGCCTGAAGAACACCATGACCACCGCGGCTATACGAATGGGGGATGGACATGTGGTGCACAGCTGCGGGGACTTGAAGTGGAGGTACCTATGGGCTCCCGAACTATCGCCCATCGGTTCTATGTGATGGACACTGAGGCCTTCGACTTTGTATTGGGGACTGACTTCTTTGTGCAGCACTCCCAGATACAATCCCTGACGCAGCAAGCGCCCTACCTCCTCTACGTGGACCACGGCCATGGCAGAGAGTCTGTGCCACTGGAGCAGTCGGAGCACGTCCCGAGCTACCTGAGGGTATCGAAGGAGGAGCCCTCGAACATGGTCTCCATGGTCCCTACTATCCATATATGGCCACCATAGGTCGTCGTCCAATTTTGTCCTTACGCTACGACCAATTTTGTGAGTGCCATTTTGGCCTATTTCTGCTTGTAGTAAATTTGGTCATGAGCACATTGCCCAAATTTACTCAGTCTGTGTGTTGAATTTTGACCTCAAATCTTCATGTACATGTTGAGTTTGAACCCAGGTATTGATTTCAATGAACGAGCATGCGTTCCACTTCACGTGCATGCTTCTACTTGGTTATAACTCCTCTTGGGCTTACCACACCATTGCAATCTCTAAAACGTTTTGGAGATTTTAAATTTTGTGTGTTCACTTCATTCACTTGGTTCATTTGGGTCTTTGGGCCAAATCTCCTTGTTCCTTGACCCTAGACCTCCCCAATGTTTCTACTTTGGGTACTTGAACTTGTTTTGGTATGTTCTATTACTTACCCAATCCATTGGAACCAAGTCTGCCAAGTGTATAGGATAGTGGTTTTACATGGTCCCAGAGATGTACATTATGGACCCTGAACACCACCCTGTCATGTAGTCACTTGGTGGGTAGACAGTAAAGAACCCATGAGGATTTGGACCTTGGGATCTTTTCCTATGTTTCAATGGTGCTCTCCACCTTGTACTGAGCATTTGCTGAAAGATTACTGGTACATAGGTTCACTGTTTTGAATTTTCTCTGGATTTTTGTTGAAAATTCCAAATTTCATGAGGTCACTTCTGGGCCATGGAAAAGTTGGGCCATCTTCTGGATTCGAGCCAATATTTCACCCATGGCCTCTCATCAGTGTCTATTCCCCATATGTGAGGAGTTTGGGTTATGGCCCACCCTTATGGGATCGGACCAAACCCATATGTCACCTCAATCTGTACTTCAAATCTGACTCAGGAATGTATGCATAAGCCCTTTTTGAGGTCCCCAGAAATGATCTGAAAAAGTGGGTATTGGAGCTTGTGGCCCTGCTCCAACCTGAGGGGGAGGTAGGGCCAACCCTTTGAGGACAGGCAACTCATCCCCAGACCCTTTGTGCATGCACTTCCCTGGACCTTAGGTGGACCCTATGCGGGAGGTATTTGCATTCTTTTCTCCCTTGTTTTTCACTTAAGGGGAATTTCACCAAAGTGCGCAGCCTACCAGACTTGTGACAGTGACGCGGTATCATGGAGACAGACTCGGATATCTGGTGGGCATAATGTTTGACTGATGCCCTTTGGATGTGCCCACATGGAATTCTTCGAATCCCCTTTGCCTCGGCGGGAGAGTGTGTTGAAGTTGGTGACCTCTGATTTTTGGTTTTGCCGGTTTTTGTGCCTTGCTTCTCTTGCTAGGTCTCGGAGCCCGTGTGGAGTTGGGTCCTGCCCCTCTACGTGTCTCAGGGTGAAGGTCTTGGCTACCCCCAACTACCCTTGTTTCTTTTTGGGATGTGGGATCCTGAGGTGGTTTGGGTGATATACCACTTTACCCCCTTTTCCACAGAATTTCTGGGGCCTAAGTCTCATAGGCACCCGGGACCAGCACCCCCCCTACGGTGGTGTGGTGGGGCTATCGCCTGCGCCAAGGGGACTTGAGTTGGGGCATTTAGGGAGAATGGAGGAGGAGTGTGTAGGCACTAGACCCCAGCCTCTGGGGTTCTGTAGTGCCCGGAGTGGAGAGTGACAGCCCCCCCACTAGGGTAGGCTTTGACAGCCAATGTGCCTTACCCATGTCTTGTTGTTTTTGCATATTTTGTTTTTCCTCCTTGGGGATCCTGAATCAGGCTACCCAGGATGTGCTGAGCGGGAGAGTGGGCTCCCTTTGTCCCCCCCTCTCCTGCCTTGATGCCTCTTCCTTTGTGATTTCCAATGGCTATTGTACCTTACCCTAATCGGGACATGGTTTGGAGGATTTACATGTTCCTATGACCATTTGTACATGCTTTCTGTCCCTTGTTGTTTAGACCTCAAAGGGATCGCTTCGATTTCGCAATCCCGATGAATGCTCACTGACTCTGAGTGGATTGGAGTGGTCTTCTTCTTGTGCTACGCGTACCTGCAAGGGAGGAGGCCGTGTGGTCTTGGAGAGGGTCGACCCGGGAACGGTAGCCCCGGAACAGTAGGTGAAGTTTGGCAGGAGCCCGACTGGGGCCCCAGTGGGGCTGACTACTTGGACTCCCCTCTTGGACTCCACACTCGGGCTTCCATTTTGGGCTCCCCACTTGGACTCCCGACTAGGACTCCCCACTTGGATTCCCCATTTGGGGCCTCCCAATTGGAGTCCCCACAGTAAGAAAAGGTCACTGCCATGTCTTTCTTGGAGGGCTTGATCCAGGCCAAGCCGCCCTTAAACCCTTGCTGTTGATGCTAAGACTTACTTAAGTATTTTAATCTCTCTTTTGAAGCTTAAAGTACACTTTCTCAAAGCAACTAGGGTTATAACCCTAGCCCTCCATGAAGTTCAACCCTACCACTCAACTGAGCGGAGGTATCTTCCTTCATGGAGGTTATACCGAAATAAAATAGGCATTTCATGCCTAAGGCCTTGGAGGTTAAGCCTAGTGGTCCCCCACCCCAAGACCCCTATACTCAACTGTTTCTACCACTTATTGTGGTTCTACCTTTTAACTGTTTCTGAATCCAGTTGCTTGGCCAAGTCCTATTCTGTGTCTGGCCTGACTCCTTTGCCCCATGTTCCTAACCAGCACCATTTCATCCAAAAGAGTGCACATGAAGTGCTTGATGCTAACTTGGAGTCTAGAGTCAGGCCAGGTGTCACTCAAAATCATCTGTTTTATCCATTTGTGATTGAACCTTTGTACTTATGCCTGCTTTGTCTATCTGCATGCCCTTCTGTGATGCACTGGATTTGAAAACTATTCATTGATTCGATCCAGATCCTGTTCTTGCTCTACTTGCTGCTTTGGTTTGGTTTTCCAACATCAAAACCTGCACGATTTCATCAAGATCACTAGGGCACTAATCAAGGACATCTTTCTGGTAGCAGAGGCAACCCTTGAGAACCTTTCGAACCGACTCTGAGAAGTACACAAGCCAAAACCAGAAACAAAATGTCCACACCATCAGTACAGCTGTCTGCCAGGACCTGGCCAATTCGGAGTGTACAAGTTCAACTTGGCAACAGTGGGCTCATCTCAATCAGTGAGCCCAAGCTCAGAGCTGCATCTGGGTGTCAAGAAGATCCAGTTCACAGAAGGGCGGAACAAGAAGCGCCCAGATTAACCACTGAGGCCTTAGCGGCCCGTGGTGACAGCCTGCAACACCTTCGCCAAAAGGTTGCCGTATCCATCTCCCGTTCTGCCTGCCCAGCTTCTTCGTCTACGGCTACAGCAGCTGGAGGACCTGAGGAACAACACGAATTTAGAAGGGGAATGGACAAATATCTTCTCCACGAGGAGTACTACAAGTCCGTCAGAGGGAAAGATGCACAGGAACCACTCGAAGCCTTGGGATCCCCACCATACACGGACATAGGTTCCTGCCCTTAGGTAGGTAGGTAGGTATCTTCGGGAGCTCGGGATGCCTCCTTTGACATTGCAGGTTTTCCCCTTACTCCGGCCCACATACGGACCTGGCCCACATTGTGTCTCTACCCAGGCGACCCAGAGGGCCAACATAGAGTCCAGAGGTGCCAATCACTAGCAGGAGCCCGACGTGACAGCCTTGTCTGAGGCTGTCAGGGCAAAATTGGGTATCACAGAACCCTTACCCCAGCCAGCGCTAGCCTCACCCTCTCCCGGATGGAGCAAGCTGGCTGAGGATCTCAAACGATCAAGGGTGTTCAGGTTGCTACCAAAGGCCAATTGCCCCAGCCCTTTCAATCCTCGTGCTAGGACAGTCCCCATCGCCGAACTATAGGACGTACCTGTGACAGAGACTGAGAAAAGGGGGCTCACAGCCCTGGCAC
The DNA here is from genome assembly GCA_964036045.1 of Eutreptiella sp. 'Long Island Sound 2002'. NCBI lineage: Eukaryota > Euglenozoa > Euglenophyceae > Eutreptiales > Eutreptiaceae > Eutreptiella > Eutreptiella sp. 'Long Island Sound 2002'. The sequence goes on from OZ038386.1 coordinate 12,268,121, forward strand.
CTCTTGCCGGCGTACCCCCGCCCCCTTCAGGCCTAACCCCAGGGGGTGGGAAGAGTGGCAGACCAAATGCCCAGGCCAACATCCAGCTGGAATTGCCGGAGTTCGACCTAAAAAATCTGCCCGAATGGGCAGAAGAATTTGCTTAGTTTCTTTTGCTGACTGGCCAATCCCATGTGGATGTGGCGTCTAAATGTTCACTGTTAAAACGCTCATGCAAAAAGAAATTTTTGTAAAAACAGGTGAAGCAGATTGTGAAAATCTGTTCAACATGGGCCGAGGTGCTCCGAAGACTGGAGAAAATGTTCCCGGTCTATGACACTGACCTCAGTGTGCGCCCACAGATACAGGAGCTACCTATGCTTCCTGAATTTCCTTCCGCTGCGCGAGTCTCTGAATTTGTGTGCAACCTAGAGTATCTGTTTTCACGAATGAACCTGGGTTCCTATGGAGCCAAAGAGCCCCACCTATGGCTCATGAGTAGAATCTCTGCACGTACGTGGGACGATCGCCGCACTGCCTCTGAGAGGGGGAGTCGGACTTACACGTACGACGAGCTTGTGGACCTGCTGATGGAGCTGGCCCTCGAGAGGGAGAATGACTCCCTGAAAGTGCTGCCCTGGGTCGTGGAAGGTGCCGGAGGGCTCGGGGCCGGCAAGACCAGTGGGGCAGGCACGCGAGGAGTCGACCTGAACGCTGCTGTTGGGGATAGAACCGGATACACGGACACCAACGGAGGCGAGAGCAGCAACAACGGAAGCAAGATCCATGCTGATTGTTATCCGGCAGAAAATCCCAGTCTATGAAGAAAATTGATGCGGATTATCCTAAGTACATCTGAGTGTCCATATCTGTCTGAAAAGATTTATATAAATCCGATTGTGAAAAATTATTTGGCTGATTTGGCTTCGGGCGCGCATCAGCGGCAATTGGCGATTCCAGGTAAATGATCGGAACGCGACGGATTTACGATGAATGGACCGCGGAATCAGATCCGGCATATCAGAAATATATAGGTCTGATCCTGAGACTGAGCTGCGAGGCGGCGATTCCGTCGAAGCAGAGAAAATGACCAAAATGTAGTCAATCTGGGGCAGATCAGTGAAAATCTGAGCAGATGGGGGTTAGCAGCACTTACACTCCCCCTCCAAAAACACACTGGGGTGTGTCGCTACGTCAACGAAGGTCGTAGTGTGGGGAAGTCCCAGAAAAAAATAGAAATGTAGCCTCAATGGGGCGAAATCTGCTTGATCTGACCTGATTTTGGCTGAATTGGCACTGAATCAGGATGGATGAACCTGAAATGAGACAGAATGAGAAGTGACGAACAGTCCTCCGTGCAGTAAAACATTAGGTTAAGGGCTAAAAAGCATGTAAACGTATCGAGAATCGATACCAAACCATGCACTGGTTGAGAATGAGGTAGATTATTGGTGGATTGAGTGGGGGAATCAAGAAATGGAGTGACATCTCAGCGCTCTGGCACAGTTTCGCTGTCGCGGGCACGCTACGGTGTCCTCGCCGAACTCTACATCGTGTTACTCCCGCTTTTCTCGTTCTGAAAAGTGCAGCATGTGCTTCAGATTTGGCGCATCTGGTGGATGATCACTAGATTCAGCAAGATTGAGAATCAATTCGAGCAGAGATGAAGGAGATGAACCAATCACAGAGAGGGAAAACAAATACAAATGAAGTCTGCAGGCCCTAAGTGAATAGAAAAACATCAGCGTCAGCGAAGTTAGGCTAAGCCGTACACAGATCTTTGAGGAATGAGAGGAGATGACAAGAAAATCAATCTAAAATGTCCTAAAATGAGGACATTCCCTAAGATGAAGGTGAAATGAAGCGGAATGTCTAGAACTGAAACTACTAACACTTTCGTTTAGACTAGAGTTAATATATATTGTCGTTTATCCAGCTCAATTGTGCTTTCCGGCACGTTGGTTCGCGAGCATCCAACAGATTCCATGAAAATCTGGATCATGTGATGATGCATCATGATGGGACATGATAGCCCTGGATCCTTGGCATGTAACGCGCCGAAGGTTCGCTGAAGGCGCTTTACTGACAGTATATAACTGAGAGACACCAAATAGTTCTTTATTTACAGTGGCGACGGTGTCAATCGACTTGGACAAGGCCCATCTTTCGATTGAGTCCCACAAGACACTTGGATTCACCATTTTCGACAGTTTCAGGTCGGATTGAGCTCACATTGGCGTGTGCCAAAAATACACTGAAGCTTACGGACTTCAGAGGTTGCTTTTAGAAGTCCCTAGAGCCTCTGTCTGAAGGTTGTCTGAACAATTGACGTCGGGGTTTCGTGCAACAATGGCAGAATGAAGGACAAACCTGAGAAATTCAAGGCAAATTTGAGGATCCTGGATCTGAATCTGGACTTTGGCTTCCGCATCACGGCAAATGAAGGTAAGATCTGAGTTCCTGGCGTCGCATCTGGTGCAGCCAGTACTACAGGGGGTGCCTGTAGGGGTGAATGTCGCTGGCCAGCGTTTTTACTATGTACATTTGCTTCCATCTGCACGAGTAGCCAAATTCCAAAAATGCACAGACCAACAGAGACAAGATTACCCCGAATCTGCCTGAATTAAGCCTGAGTTTGGTTTTTTCTGAACACGGCAGCACACTCCGTGGCTTTCGGCAGCGTATCTACGCCTTGTCTGCCGAACGGAGACCAAAGAAAAGTTGATTGACGTCAAATTATCAAACATTCGCAGTTCTCCACATCATGATGTAATCAGGAAGAATGAACAGTGGATTGAGCAGAATGTGGTTCTTTCAAGTCGTCAGAACACTCACATTGGAATAAGTGGTCGACGGGGCGAGGCTGGAGCTTTTGTAGGAGTTGGACATGCAAGGGTTTCAAACCTACACCCTTGAGCCCTAGCGACGAGTGCCATGACGCCCTGGACTAGACGACTGTTACCCAGATTATGGCGTCGGCGACTCAAGTCACGACGGATCTCCCTCAATTCGGCCAAGCACGAATACATGTGACCACCAACCTGTCTGGTGGGGCCCTCGTACGGCTTGGGCGCTGCAAATCAGCAGCCGAACTCGAAGTTTGGTCCTCATTTGGTTCCTGGGCTGGCCTGACCGCAGGAGGGGGGATCGACGGATCAGCCCTGGAATGTGGCTGCTGAGGGCCGTAAAAGGCTGGATCTCGATTCACCACAGGTCTTTTTCCGTCGCTCTCCACCTGTCTGTCTGGTTTCGACAGACATTCTGTCAGGAGTACGCCAATTTCGGGGTGTTTCTTGAGGAAGTCGATGAACCCCTTGGTGTACCCATGGACAAAAGAATGGGCTGGTTCCCAGTTGTTGTGACTGGAATCAAAGCCCCTCCACTCACATAGAAATTCCCATTCGCCCTTTCCGTCACGTCTTGCTTCTAAAATCCTCTTGAGTTCGTACTTCCCCCCTTCGATGACCCGATCGGACAAAAATTTCGAAGTCCAAAAAAGGGGTTTAACCCGATCCTTGGGGGAGGGGATCTCTCTCTTGAGGCGATCGCCCGAAACGTCAATTTCCCTGCTGACATCCACACGAATCCTCCACCTGTTCTCACCTAGACGCGCTGTAACAGCGAATGGCCCCTCCCACAAGGGAAGAAGCTTGTCATCTCCGTCCAGGGTGGTTTCGGATTTTCGAAGCCAAACTCGATCATCGACTTCAAAATTGTGGGGGTTTTTTCGGCCTTGATTCTGGACCCAAAGCCAGTCAGCTTGATGCTTATCGATTAATTTCGAGACAGTTTTATCTGCTCGTTGGACGTCGTCCAAAAACAACGAAGCATCTTTACAAGGGCGAGGATTATTCAACGGCATGTTCCACCAACACTTCTTTCGTCCAAAGACAATTTCATTTGGAGAAAGGCCATGGTACAAAGGCGTGTTGTGGTAACGGCGAAGCAATGCGAAGAGAACTTCAAGCCAATGGAAATCCTTTTCACTCGCGAGCTCCTTACGAAGCATATTTATAATTGAGCGACCGGCTCTTTCGCCAGGCAGCGCTCGATGCGAGTGGATTTCACATCGCAGGTGGTGGATTCCAAGGCGAGCACATAATTCCCTCCACCATACGGAGGTGTACTCTTTGCCTGAGTCCGTAACCACCTCGGATGGGACGTCCCAACCTCCCATCCAGGTCTGCGCGCACCATTTGGCGGCAGCCTTGCCAGTCATCGACTCGATGTTGCAAGGCAACACCTGAATGTAGCCGGAGTGACGGCACTGAATAAGGAGCACACCATTGACCTTTTTATTGGTCCAATGGCACTCTTCGTCATCGAGTTCACCGAGATAGAAGAAATCACTGGTGACTCTGTTAAAGAGGCGCTCCGGAATAGGGTGTGGCCTCAGATGGCCGTGCTTCTTCGCGCTGGGGGGCGTCGAGACAGCACATTGGGCACATCCGGCGGCTACTTTCATGCAATGAGTATATAGCCTTGAGCCAAACAACCTATGTTTAATCATCGACCATAATCTACGGCCATGTGCGTGGGGGGACTCCCATTTGTGCCACCAGTTTAACACTCGGGGGGCCAGGGCGTCTGGTACGCACAATTTACCCTCCATCCACAACTTCCCCCCATCCAACGAATACTCAGCATAAATTCCATCCTTGTGAGCATCTTTGGATTTGAGATTCTCAAAGACCTCTTTAAACATGGAATCATGCAGATAATCGGACGTCCAGTCACGGATGATCAGGGAATCTTTCGGCAGGGGTGGAGTTTTGGCCGGATCTCGACGCTTAATGCCCTGGATCAACCGAAATCCACTTACACGTCGGGTATAGTCAAACCATTTCACACTCCCTGAGGAGGGATCGGTGACTTTCTCCACGACTTTCAGTGTTTTGGTGCAGATCTCATGAGCATGCGCCGGATCTGAGAAGGCCGTGATGTCGTGACACGGGCATGCGTGCTGTTTAACAGTGCATTGCATGCATTCACGTCGAATGAGCTTTTTTTCCTCTTGATCCCACTCGATTACGACGTGGCGGTCCTGCTCCGTACCATGGATGTTGGTACTTTGCAGCCCCTCTGAAGCGGGGTAAGCCCATCGGCTCAGAGCATCCGCTACCGTGTTGTGTTTTCCAGGCAAATACGACACATGGAGGTCAAACAGACTGAGAAATTCGTGCCATCTGGCCCGTCGACCAGCTGGGCGCGCGACAGTATCAATGTGTTCGGTGGCCCAATACTCCAGAGATCGATGATCCGTCAGGACCTCGACTCGATTGGTGCCAACCCACGATTGGTACTTTTTCAAAGCACAGATTATGGCGTAGGTTTCTTGCTCACGCGGCGACCATTGCATTTGGCGTGGGGCTAGCTTCCGAGACCAAAATGCAAGAGGGTAATGATCACCTGTGGCTTCATCAACCTGTTCAAGGACAGCTCCGATCGCGTACCTAGAAGCGTCGGTTCTTATGTAGAAGGGTCGGTCAAATTTCGGCACATGCAACGTGGCGACTTCGCAGAGGGCCGCCTTCAAGTGATGGAAGGCCTCCTCGCACTCGTCAGTCCACTTGACACGAACCTTTGAACCTGCCTTGCCCGCATCTCTCCCTACCTTCAATAATTCAGTGAGGGGGGCAGCAAATTTGGCATAATTCGGCACAAAAGTGTGGTAAAAATTGCAACAACCTAGGAATCCTCTCAATTCCGTGATCGTCTCAGGGCGCTTCCACTTCTGAATAGCGACGAGCTTCCCTGGACTGGGTCGTCGGGTGCCATTCTCAAGGAGAGAACCACAAAATTCGACTGATTTTAAAAATAGTTTTCCCTTCTTTGGCCCACAAATCAGCTGATTGGCATCAAGAATGTCCAAAACCTGGTTCAGCTGCTTTTCATGTAGGGCCACCAGCTCGGCTTCGGTCAGTCCCTCCCCCTCTGTCGCGATGATTATGTCATCTATGTACACACTCACGAAGGCACGAAGCTCAGGATGAGCTGTAAAGAGCACATCCTCCATCATTCGTTAAAAAAACGAAGGGGCGTTCTTCAGGCCCATGGGCATGACCGTCCACTGGACTGGGCCACATGGCGTGCACATACAGGTGAGAGGTCGGCTGTCCTTCCTCAACGGCATTTGGTGAAAGCCGTGACGGAGATCCAGCACAGAAAACAAACGACCTCTTGCCCTCTTGGCGATTTCCTCCTCAATGAGGGGCAGGGGGTGTGAATCCGCCTTGGTTTCGGCGTTGAGGTTGCGAAAATCAACAACCATTCGCCAACCATCAATAGTGTTCTGGTCTGCAGGCGGCGGCTTCGGGACTGTGAAGGGTGCACAGCACCATTCGCTGGTCATACAACCCTCAAGCCAACCAAATTCCCTGAGATTTCCCTCGATTATTTTTCTGAGTATCCCATGTTTGTGTCCATGGTTCTCATAAGGACGCTGTTTCTTCGCCTTGTATCCTTCACAAAGCTCGATGAAGGCTTCACCAAACTGCCCACGGACAGGGGGGTCTTTGATCAACTTCCCCGAAAGGGTTGTGTCCTTCCGTTCCTCAAAAATTTTATCTCTTTTCTTGGAACACAACTCAGTGTCCACCTGATCGCCAGGAATTACTGTCGAAAAAACTTTGGCGATTTCTTCGGCCTTGGCAGGAAGAATCTTCGTACGGATGTCCCTAAAAAGGTCCGTATCAACTGCCTCTTGAAGATAGGTGGGTCGAGTGTCGACATTCCAGAGATTCTCTTCGTGATCCAGCTCCTCGAAAGGATCTATGAAAGCTTCCACACGGGGTTTTTCGTAAAAAACTCTGAATTTGCGGCGCGATTTGGAATTTTTCTTCGCCCGTGCACTGAAGATTCTTTTCGATGTCGATCGTATTGGGGAAGAGGGAGACGAGGCGGATCCATTTGACGTTGGATCACCTTGGGCATCTGACGGACAAAAATCAGAAAAAATAGATTCATCATCAGTACCACGCTCAACCTCAGATTCAGACCCAACACAGGAATCAGTACTAGAATCAGCAGAATCAGAGTCAGAAAGCTTTCCATCCACCAGGAATGCAAGCGAACTCCAGGACCGCTGTGGCAGGGGACCTGTGTCGTCCCTGGCATACAGCTTAATCTTCCTGGGAAGTTCGATGTAATCTACACAAATGTCTTGCAATTCCTGAAACCAAGGCTTGTCGTCCCACAAGGGCACAACTAAAATCGCCTGGGTTTTATCTTGCTTGATTTTGTGGATGACCTGCTGGATTAAGTGAAACGGAGGATTAATCCATAACTTCTTGTCCCATTTATGGGTCCAAGCGTCGCGAAAGTGCTTGTCAAAGCGCTTGTTCTCGCGGTTAGCAAAGGCATCGTACTGTGGCCAAAAGGAATGGTGTTCATAAAAATATTCACAAATTGTATCGCGCCATTTGTCGACAACTCTGTAGGATGAAGAGTGCCAGCGCGAAGGGCGTCGTGGCTGGGAGTCCCTACAAAGACATTCTAACTCTCGGGAGTAATCGGCACTCCCATTCACCTCTGCAATGGTGACATCTTCGCCAAACTTTGGTGTAACCTTTCGCTTCAAAAATTCTTCTGCACTTTTAAACCCTGCGTGCAAAAAAAGAAACTCAGGACGCTCCAAGGGACCTGACTCCAGCAAAAAACAACGCCGATGACCTACGGGCGCCACCCTGTTCTTGCTAAGCCAAGGATGGCCCAAGTAAAGGTCATACTTTATGTCGGCACGATAGAAGTAGTCATCCTTGAGGATAACTTCCTCCACATTGCCTTCTTCCCAAAAATCTTGAGCGACCAAATGAGTTGATATATAACAACCGCGTTGCCCACCTGCGAGAGAATGTCCAGAAACTCCCTCGAGGGTAACAGGATGAGGCGACTCAAACACGCAGTCGTCGGGTAAGAAAGAATTGGATTGGAGATTTACCTCTGATCCATTGTCACACAAACAAGTGGCGAGGTGGAAATTGCCCTTGCGATCAGAGACCCACATCTTTGTGACAAACTGACGGGCCCTGTGCTTGGACTGTACACCAACCTCGTCCACTACCACAGAAGGATCCGCTGCCGGATCCAGGGGAGAGGAGACAAGCGACCCTACATCAAGTAGTGGTCGAGAAGGAATCTGGGGATCATGCCTGAAATCGCCTGGGGAGGGGCGATTTTCGTGGCTCCCCTAGGCGTTCTGACCTCCAGTTGCTGCGTTAACATTGTGGACACACCCTGATTCGTCGACCCACTCATCTTGGAGCGGATCATCTGCTGGATTCAAGGCATTTTCAACGTAATCTCGATCCGCATCGGACACCTGATCTGCACCTGAGACCTGATCCACACGATGGTTGCCCTTTCCACGTCCACGGCCACGGCCGCCGGATGATGGACCTCCACCGTCGCCACGCGCTCTGCCCTTACCAGAGAAAGGGGTCCCAGAAGGATTTCCCTTACCTTTACCCTGGGATCCTGGAGCATTTCCCTTGTTTGTACCGGATTGAGGGGTTTGGCCTGGATTTCGATTACCGCCTCCGGCGTTGCTATTGGGATTTTTCTGGCCGTTTGGCTGCCCACCGGAGCCGGATGGAGTCCGATTTCCTGTGCCTTGGGACCCGCCAGGGCCTCCAGTATTTTTGTTTCCACCGGAGGGGGTCGGATTACCTTTTCCAGCCTTCCCACCATGCACCTGTCTGTCATTCCTGTCTGAATTCTGCGAATTACTGATATTTTCACCAATCACCTTGTGATCGTAAGGAGACCATCGGTGATTATCAGTAGAATGCGTCTTAGCTCGGTTCGTAGAACCTAAAAGAAGGCAGATGCTACAGTGCTGCTGAACATTCCGGGTGTCATTCACCTTTTTGTTGCCCTTTTGGGCCCCATTTTGGGTGTTTTGCTGGGTATTCTTGTTTCCCCCAAGACCCTCATGGAAATTCTGATTGGCGGCGTCGGCGAGCCGCTCAACCTCTTCCCAGAGTTCCTTCGGGGTGAACGAAAACACCCAGTTCTTGGCCTTCAGGCGATGGCCATGGAAGCTTACTCCCTTGTTGAGGACTTGGACAAACAAGTCCCGATCCTCGTGTTCATTAAACTTGATTTTCCACGTGTTTTCAGTGAATTTCACCTTGGAAAACGACGTGGGGGAGCACTTTTGAAGTGCCTCCCTGACTGAAAACCTATTGGCAGAGACATGGAAGCCTTCCACCTCCGCCCACCAGGTCTTGACCTTTTCTTCGGACTGTTTGTTCCGAAGGGTGGCGGCAGTTTCTGAGGGGATCTTGTCAAAAATCAGATTTTTCAGCTCGGCACTAGAAAATTTTTCGCCTGAATGTTCAGCTTCTTCCACTAAATTCCAGAAGCGCTGTCTTTTGTCTTGCACTTCGTGCAAAATTAATCGTGAGAATGAAGGAAAATTCTTCAACATTTGGTGGTAATGATCCTCTGGCAGCCGGGATCCACGTACCTCCAACTGTTCCCACACCTCATCAAAGGTAAGGGGGGAACTTGTATCCTCGCGATCACTCCAGGTCCTGAGCCAAGTGTTGGCCGGCGCTCCCTCAAGGTAATCCAAGAGGGCCATCAGGAACTGATCATCTTGGAGTTTTTGAGTCTTAACCCACAGTTTAAATTCCCGTTGGAACTGAGGCCAACGTCGGGGGTTCCCATTATACTTCGGTTGCTTGGCAACCTGACGAAGTCGCAATGAAGTAGGATTAAGAAGCGAATCCAGCCCAACACCGGCCGTAATGGCAGACACCTTGGCGGCATCATTCGCCACACCAGCTCCGGCGAGGGTCTGGGTGAGCAACAGCTGGGCTAAGGCATTGGAATCAGCAGCAGGAGGGGCAGTACGGGAGGCAGTTCGCTTGGCATTCTGAGCCTCAGTCCTAGCCTTCGCCGTCCTACTCTCAGAACGAGAGATTTTAACCCTTTCCTTTAGCTTGGTCCTGCTGATCCTTGCATCGGTGGTCCTGGAGTCCACCGAAGGAGCAATTGAAAAAATTTCCGTCGCCTCCTCCGACGGCTCTGTTGCTTGTTCCACCGATGAGGCGCCCTCAGACCGCATGTGCGTTTTGAAAAGATTTTTTATTCCCAGCGTTTCAATGATGAGGTGCATCTGATCTTTGAGCGTTTGGAGCTCAGCATCTCGCTGGAATCTGCAGGAGCAGTCGGCAGGACAGTACATACCGTGTCCGGAAGGGCCTGAGCAGGCTGTCGGACCGCTGATCTCGGTGGTCCGCAGCCAGGAGTCCACTTGGGGACCTCCTTCAGCCCTAATTTCCAGGCTTGCCTGCCTGGCTGCCTCTAAAATTCCTTCCTCAACCGCGGCGGCTAGATCGTCGCGGATGGAAACAGGGGGATGAGGGGCGGAGGGCCCGGGAACAGGTGCCGTGCCCTTCTCCTTTGGGAAGGGGCTTGCCTCCCAGATCTGCAAAAAAATGGCAAAAGTGTCATCTTCTTGAGAACGCCACCACATCCTGGTATTAATTTCGTCCTGAAGGAGGAAAAAATATTCCGTTAAAAAATCACAGGCGATTCTTTCTTGTTCGATCAGCTTAGACGAGGCTAAGAGACAAAGGGCCTCAAGGGCCTCAAGGTTACGGGTCACTTCTAGGGACAAATGGTCGTCCCATTGTGCCCAAGAGGCTGGTTGATTATAGCTAGGTACCTCACCTGGACCGCCCATCTCAATGTCGTCAAGATCGGCGTCCGTGGTCTCAAATGTCGGACATTGGTAGAGAATGTTGGTACCTGCCAGCTCCGTAAGGTCCACCGGAGCGGTGCCATTGTCGTAGGCCGGCGGATTCCAGCTGCTCGATGGCCAGTTTCGACTGGGATTAGGGTAATTTGGGTCCCCACAGCTGCTGATGTGCGCCCTTCTTGGGCAGCTTGGGCTTGCGCAAGGCATTCCTCTCAAGGCCTCGTTCGCACAGCACCACGGCAGCGTAATCGTTACTTCTCCAGAAGCGGCGGGGTCTACGGGGCCGTACTGGGGAGCGGACTGTGGTTGGGACGCCAAAGGAACAACATTCAGGTAGTCTCTGCTACCATGAAAGTGCTGCCCTGGGTCGTGGAAGGTGCCGGAGGGCTCGGGGCCGGCAAGACCAGTGGGGCAGGCACGCGAGGAGTCGACCTGAACGCTGCTGTTGGGGATAGAACCGGATACACGGACACCAACGGAGGCGAGAGCAGCAACAACGGAAGCAAGATCCATGCTGATTGTTATCTGGCAGAAAGTCCCAGTCTATGAAGAAAATTGATGCGGATTATCCTAAGTACATCTGAGGGTCCATATCTGTCTGAAAAGATTTATATAAATCCGATTGTGAAAAATTATTTGGCTGATTTGGCTTCGGGCGCGCATCAGCGGCAATTGGCGATTCCAGGTAAATGATCGGAACGCGACGGATTTACGATGAATGGACCGCGGAATCAGATCCGGCATATCAGAAATATATAGGTCTGATCCTGAGACTGAGCTGCGAGGCGGCGATTCCGTCGAAGCAGAGAAAATGACCAAAATGTAGTCAATCTGGGGCAGATCAGTGAAAATCTGAGCAGATGGGGGTTAGCCGCACTTACACTCCCACACGGAGAAATTCCTCAAGAAACACCTGGGTCGAGGTGGTACCTCTACCCCCGAACGTGGCAAAGGAAAAGGGCCCAAAAATCCCGTTAACGCCAAGCAGGGTGGTGGTAAAGGAAGGGGTAGCCTGCGTGCCATGAATGAGGTTACACCTGAAACAGGTACACCCCCACTCTTCTACTGTAAGCCTGTCAATGACAAGGGGGGACCTTGTCATGCCCCTGACTGCGATGTCCGCAGTGGTTGTATGCTGCAAGTGAAATGACAGCAGCATACCAAAGATGGGAAAACAGTGACCCATCAGGACCATTTCAGGTGTACCATCACCCTTGGTTACTGTGGCAAACGTTGTCACTACGAGGAAGAACGTCACATTAAAAAACGTGAGAGTAACAAACACAAACAGCAGGAGGCTGAACG